>JAGKPW010002174.1:322554-1522554 GCA_019926035.1 Melaleuca alternifolia
GAACAAAAAAATGGATTCATGAAGGTTTAATTAATGAATCACTTCTCCTTTGGTTTCTCTAAGCTCATGTGGGCGTGCCCGGTATGAGAAACAAGAGTCCCCGTTGCTAATGCATAAATTATCACAAATCATTTGGAAGGAGGGGAAAATTGATTTTTCCCCACATCCTCCGAAAAGAAAGAAAAAATTAGACTTGTTTTATTTCATGAATAATATTTTTCATGAAGACAATTTCCTCATTTTTTGGTATTTGAATCACCTAGAAAAATAAGTGTTGACATGTCTAGTCAACAAAAGATCTATATTTGAATTCAAGAAAGTAATTTCCTTTTCAAAATATTAGAAAATATCATTAGAAACTTTATATGTGGACACGAAAACCCTAATGTTCATTTTCATGTCCATAGCGCTTTGGCCTTGGTCCGTTAGGGTGAAGCTCGCGCCTCCATTGCTCTAGATTGAGTCCCTAGCACCTAGATCCAGGTCCTTGGCGCTCATGCTTGAGTCCATCAAGGCCAAGGTGAAGACCTTAATGCCAGTGCTAAGGCTTAAGTATATTGAGACAAGGCCTGACGCCCCAATGCCTGTGCTCGATGCCTCAACACTCAGGTCTGGTCCACCAAGGCCAAGCACAAGACCCTAACAACCATGCCCAAATCTACTATACAAGGGCCCGTGTCCACAAAGATAATGCTCGAGTCCCCGATGCTTATGCCCAAATCCATTGGAACACAGGTACCCACGCTCAAATCCTTAGCGGTTGTGCAAAAGTCCATCAAGGCCAATCTAGTACCCCTATGGCTGGCCTCAAGTTAATAGAGGCTAGGTCCCAAATCCATCAAGGTCAAGCCTAGGACCCTATTGCTAGGGCCCAAATCCCCTATGCCCATTTCTTGGTCCAACAGTGCCAAGGCTTGAGACTTTGATGCTCGTGCTCCAGTCCTTCAAGGCTGAGGCCAAGCCCAAGACCCTGATGTTCGTCGCTAGAACCTAGAGCTCATGCTCGAGTCCCTAGATTCTGGGCCTCAATGGAACCAGGACCCCGATGTCATTATTTAGGTCCCCAATGCTCAAGCTCGAGTCTACAAAGTCTGCACTCAAGTTTATCGAGGCCTAGCCCAGGACCTAGTGTCCATACTCGGATCCCTCACTCCTGAGCCCAAGTCCATCAAGGCTAAAACCCAAGACCTCCATGCTCCTACGTGGGTCCATTGAGCCCGAGCCTAGCACCCCGATGCCCATGTCTGGGGCTCCAGTGCCTAGGCCCGAGTTTATCGAGGTCAAGCTCAAGTCCCCTAATTGAGACTCCAATGCCAATGCATAGATCTCTTGTGCCAGAGTCCGAGTTCATTGAGACCAAAGCCCTAGATCCTAGTGCATTTGCCTTGGTCCATCAAGGCCAAGCTCAAGACTCCAATGCCATTACCCAAGTCCCCAATGCTCAAGCTAGTTTACTCGGTGCCCAACCATGTCCATTAATGTCATACTCGAGTAGCAGTGACCAAGGTTCCCAAGTCTAGTCCAATGGACTCAAGCCCAGTTGTTAATGACTTGAGCCTAGTTGTTAAGGATCTCGAGGCAAGGATCGGTGTCTCTATGCCAACCTTGACGGGTCAAGGCTCAAGTGTCAAGGACCTAAGCCCGAGTGATAGGACCTAGGTCACCAAGGTCCCACGTTCGACCTTGGTAGACCCAAATCCGAGTGTCAAGAACAGAGCACGAGCATAGGGGCCTCGAGCCTAGCCATTGTGGACTCTGGACGGGGCGCCAAGAAATTGTGCACAAGCATCGGTTTTCAGTTTTGGCTTCTATGGATGTGGGGCAGGTGCCTTCATCTTGCTTGTGACAGTAGCGACCTTGCTCGGGTCAAAATGCATCAAGGTTGGCCTTGGATTTCTAGTGCCCGTGCTTTAATTTTTTGGCTGCTCGTGTGCAAGTCACTAGCGCTCGAATGATATATATTTATATAGGAAAATCTTTTCAAATGATGAAAAATATTTTTTGTTCATTTTTGTATATCAGTTAAATACCATAAAATATTGTCATTTTCTTGCAAAAATAACTTTCTAAAACAGAGATGTAATGTTTTCTGTGAAGCAAGGGGAACTTAACTGAAAAAAATTTCCGAAAGTTTAGTGACTAAATGGTCCTTGAAACAACATTCTCTTTGCCAATTATTTGAAGTTCCCACAACTTGAGCAAAATGACTTACTGAAAATCCATGCTGTTCTCTAAGATCAAAGTGGGCATCGAATCTGAGAGAGAAAAGATGCCCATGATCCATCTCCCTTCCACGCACATCCAATGAAAAAACAAATGGGGGTCAAGTCGATGATCAGATAAGCATATGCCATACCAACTTTTAGAAGATTACAACTATGCTCAATTGAACCTCATCTCCTCCTCCTTTATTTGCATGTACTATGTGTCTCCTCCCACCCCTTTTCCCCGTTTCTTCCCTCCGCCCCCCCCCCCCCCCCCCCCCCCCTCACTGGATATTCACAAACACCTCTAGTTTAGTCTTCACATCCAACTCACCCGTATGGATGAAGCTTCACCCACCTCTCCTAGCCCTAGCCCTAGCCCGAACCCATCCCGAGAAGGCTGGTTCGACGAGGCAGCAATCGACGTCAACATGGTGGTGATAATCGCTGCCATGCTGTGTGCCGTAGTGTGTGCCCTCGGTCTTAAGTCTATGCTACAATGCGTCGTTCCATGCACCCATCGTTTGGTCCATGAGCCGGTCCAGTGGGTGGAGGCGTCTGGCCGATCGGTCCCCGGTCTTAAGAAGAAAGATGTGGTAGCTCTACCGACCTCGACTTATGCGAACTCCGGCTCGTCGCCGTCATACTCCCCGCCTTCAGCTTGTGCCATTTGCCTGATGGATTTCTCGCCGGGGGAGAGCACGAGGGTGCTTCCCAAATGCAGCCACAGATTCCATGTTGGTTGCATTGATAGGTGGCTGCTTTCTCAGTCTACTTGCCCCACATGTCGCCAACCCCTCTAGTTAGTAGACCCGTGAGTTCCGGCTACCTATTTAATTTGCTAAGATGTCTCTCTTGATTTGGGATGTTACGTATGCTCTCTCTCTCTCTCTCTCTCTCTCTCTCTCTCTCTCTCTCTGTGAACCTAGAGTAAAGTAAGGCAACAACCCAAATCCCTAAGTCCATTTATCGAATGGCACTACGTACTTCGTCTATCTTATGTGAACTCATCATATGATGAAGTCCTCGGAAAGGGTAGGCATGAAAATTCAAGCTGACTTTTTCCGATCACTTGGCCCGCCCTATAACATTAGCTAATCGACAGAACTTTCTTGGGATAATTACATGGCAAGTCTCAAAATTTGTCATCATAACACGTTGGAGCTAAAAGACTTTCGCTTTACGCATTTAAGTTCTAAACTTGCAACTTCAATGCGCTTTGAGTCCTTTCATCAATTACGTCAATTCCAAATGGATGAAAAATGACACGTGGGTTACTTTTCAATGCCATGTGATTTTTAATAAAAATGCTATGTGGAGTTTTCCGTCCACTAAAATCAAAAGGTGCTAACGGACATTATGACAAGTTTTAGGAACTAAAAGCACAAAAAGACCAAGATTCATAGTTTTCGCAATGTAAGAAACACCACTTCTCCTCTCCATTTTTTCATATAGATAAAGTATTAGATTTTGCATGAGAAAGAACAAATATTTATGTTTCTGTCATGAATTAGTATTTCAGCTCTAATTGATAGCTTGATCAAGGAACTGAAGAACTTCATAAGAACGTCTGGGGTGAATGAGGATCAAGACAAATCTGGGCCTGTCCGATTGAAAAGGGCCTTCAATTTGGGCCAGAAAGGACCGAGCCCGAATAAAAGTATCTGAAGTTTCAGCCTGTTTTTGTTGAGTTCCGCCACCTAACTCTTGGTTACATAATATCAATATACCAAGGCATTTGCTTTTACCATATCAAATTAATTATTAATTATATCTCCAATTATTCCTACAAATTTTGGAAAAACAAGACGTCTTTTAAGTTATCAACAAAATTATATATTGTTTTAATATGTGTAATGCCATATTCATAACGGTTGTAAAGTTTGAGAATATTCCTGCCAATTTAAGTCAAACCTTAAGAGCGGGAAGAGTTATGAAAAGTAAGAAGTTCAGTTGGCCAACTTCTATATGGGTGTGAAACAAACGAGGTAATCTAAATTTTCCTATGTGTTAACATTAGTAAAATTCGTCCATGATATTGGAATTAAACAACGTTTGTTAGTTTTCTTACTTACTCAACTTAGCATGTATGTGATACAATCAAGCGTGCTTTCTTTATCGAGCAAACAAATACACATACGATCCTACTTCACTGGTATTGAATAGTGAAAACGCAATAGGTTTGAATATCTAACATTGTCGATTGTGATGGCATGGTCATATGCATTCAAACATCCAATCAAACCATCTAACACGTGTGGGCCAATCTGATTTTTTTTTCTCTTTTGACAGTCACTCTAACGGATTCCGTTCCTTCTTGATCTCGCAAATTTTCATGTATGCAAATTGAATACAATTTGAATATTTGACATCACAAAACAAGAACAATATACTTTTCCAGTATCTCATTGGGAAACTCATCAAAACAATCATAAATCTATCATAATTGGGTTAAGTCGATCATAAACTTTTCAATTAAACCACCCGTTGTGGTGGCGTAGTTGGTTCGAGCCTTGTGCTTCTCGAAAAGGTGCAGGTTCGAATCCCAGCGACGTCGCTAGGTAACTTAACTGCTGATGTGAGTGTGGTGGCTAGCTTGCATTGGCCCGAGGTATAGGCACCCGGTTCCTTAGTGCTTGCCGAGCGAGACGGGGCCCAGGTGGAGTCCTCGGTCACAAAAAAAAAAAACCTTTCAATTAGCCCAATTCAATCGAAAACATATTACACCAATACCGATTCAATCTTAAACCTTCAATTCTCCTAATTTAATTATAAATATTTTAACGATTTTTCAATTTAGTCATAACCCTTTTGATGATTAACAAATTCAATAATCTCAACCAGTTTTAGCATAATTTCATTTGGAAGATAACATAGCTTCATAATTTCATTTTGGAAGATCTGTTTGGAGTAAGCATTGTGAAAACTAATTGACTTCTTTTTAATTTTTCTTTGTTTTTGTGGGTGTGTGTTTGGGGGGAGGGGAGGGGAGGGGAGGGGAGGGTGGAACAGGGATATAGATTCTTTTCTCAAGGCAAGCAAGTGTTTGAAAGGAAAGTGGGGAGATAATGATGGGGACAAGGGACAGGAGGCCTTAGGGCTGAGTAGTAGAGAGGAGGAGGGGTTTCAGAGAATTTATAGGGTCAAACCAGATGGACCCAACAGTCAACCGACAGGTGGGTCTCTCTCTCTCTCTGCTCACATCATCTTAACATTACTCTCATTTCCACCTTCTCTCTCTCTGATGTCTATATTGTGTGTTCTGTTATTTGGTGGCCCCAGTCTGTCTGTCATGATCCAACTCGTGGCCCAATCAGAAAAGCAGTGGCGCTCCTCCACCTCCTGTGGCTGTCACATATATAAATAAAGAAAACTCACGTAAACAACGAAAGAAAGAAGGAAGAAGAGAAAAAAGTAACGATTAGTTTCAATCCTCACAATCCTCAGTCACACCAGCCAACGCATTAGTTGGACAACCCATCACATGATTTCAATAAGGTATATGCATGTTCGAGTCATGGCATCATTCGTTCAAAATTTTTTCAGGATTAGACCGGATGGAAGGTTCGCATGTTTCCTATTTTTTAGGAAAAAAAATATTTTTTCAGGAGTAATTTGACATCTAAATTGATGAAGAACAAGTGCATTGAAAAAGTCCTAAAACCTCTTAGTTGCGAAAGCACAATCCAATCATCTTTTTATCAACTTGTCAAATCGGTAAAATCGAACTCATTCACTAAAATTATTGAATTTGGTTAGATCGAAAATGCTAATATGAAATTTTTTATTTCTCTTAAGACATGTGTTAGTACGGTGTTCCCATAAATAAAGAAAGAAAGAAGATTTGAACCTTTCATCTTCTTATTTCTTTCATCAACCCAAGAACTATTGAGAGGCTGTAGGATTCCCTCAGGCTTTTCGAAAGCCCTAAACGGAAGCTTAGCAGCAATCAATCCAGTCAACTCAAGAGGAACGTGATTAAAGTTCTTTCCCCAGAGATTATCGAAAAACATATTTCCTTTCGGAACTTGATGCATCAGAGTCACTCATATTGAAAACCGTTTTCATTTCTTTGTCAGTCTCATGATGAACTTTCTTCAACGAGAAGCCCAAGTTCATCAGGAGGAATTCTTCCTCATTCCCCAATGTGGCAAAAGAAGAAGATGAACAGTTCATAGCTCATGCATCGACGATTGAAAGAGAAGAGGAGCAGTCCGAGTTTTGATCTATGTTCACAGTTGTTTTTCTTGGATTTTTTCCATCTTCTTTTAATTTCTTGAATTTCGAGCTTTTCCTTCTTCAATGAGTTACACATCAGTCACCACAAGTTTTAAAAAAGTAACAAGCAAATCAAGTCGACATTTTCCGTTAGCTAAGCTGGACGGAATTGACAAAAAGAACTCGATTATACTGATTCAAGAAGTTTTACGGCTTGAATTTATTTTTCGAATGTTTTAAAACTTAATTATACTCTTACAACAAGATTTAAGACATTCCCAAATAGACATACACGCGAAAGTAAAGGAAGAAAGTTGTGGCCAACTCATGCATGTGCTCTATTCGTGATTTGACTCCATTTCCCTTTCACATGTACGTAGCTTTCCCTCTCAACGTACATTCAAAAGAAAGGGGACAGTGACAATGTGAATCTTTTGCCAATGACAAGGCTATAACTTTGGTCCGTGATGTTGAGTTGCATCGTATTCACGTTCCTTTTTTGTTGTGTGTGTGTGTTTTTTTACTTTTAATGGGAATGTGCCTAGTGACATTCACGAGATGGTTTGACAACCTAATGTTGGTGGCACAAAATTACCACCCGTAGGTTAATCCTTCTGTTTTGTGAGAAAAAAAATATGAGTGATTTGAAAAATATTTTCAAAATAATTATCGTTTGTATCGCTTAAAATAATTAGTTAATAAAATATATTTTTATCATCAACAATAACTTATGTTTAATATTTTTTGTGGAAGATAAAAATAGTTATCATTTATTCATTTTAATGAGTGATTCAAGTAAACATGTTGTTGGAAAATATTTTTCAGAACATTCGTTCTTTACGAAATGAAAGCATGGAAAAACTAATGAAATGATCTATATAGGCTCCATGATTAAGGCCCGATACCCTTAAAAAATCTCAATTTCAGGCTCAATCTTAATTCCGCTCTAGATTTTATTTTGTCTCATTAAAAATTTATAACTTTAGATCAAACCCTAATTTTAGCCTAATTTTTCTCCCACAAAAGCCATTCAATTTTACATCCCATCTCAATTCGATTGTCTAGTCCCAATTTTACTCTAAAAAATTTTAGGTCTCATAAAAACCATGAACTTTTATTTGAGTAATAAATATACCCCTATTAACCTCCTTCATCTAAAATTTCTCGTGGACAACTAAGAAATAGATAACTCCCAAGTACAAGCTATTCGACGTTGCAAGCTGAGTATCCCGAGCGTAGGCTCTGTAATTACAAGCGATGGAACACTCACAAGCACGAGATATTGAAGACATAGTGCAAAATATAAAATATAAAATAAATTTAGGAGTGAGATGAAACGAAGACTCTCTTAAAGTAAGAGAAATAGAAAAATAAAACCAATCGTATTGCTCTAATATTTAGCTAAGTTTCAGACCCAATAAGTTACTATTTGGGTTGACTTCTAAAATCTGGAATTTGGGGGGAAAACAAGAGCTATGAAGTGAAATTTTCACGTAAGATCCTAATGATGATTTCAGACAAATAGTCAACGAAGGCAGATTCAAGACTCAAGTAAAAGTCGATCAGTAATGAGACAAAAAAGATTAAGACAATTTGGAATGGATTAAAGCTGAGGATTTTTATGAAACAGAAAGAAAAGTTTTGAGTATAACTTGGACTAAAATTAAAGTTGATGGTTTTTTATGAAACAAATTAATTCTAGGGTATAATTTATCAGAGTTAATTTTTTTTGGTTTTTCTATAAGGTATTAGGCCCATAATTAGTAAGGGTATTAGTAAGAGTTCTTTCTGAAATGGAGTTAAGCTCAATTGTTTTCACTCATTCTTTCCTCTTATTTTGCATTTCCTTTTTCATCCTTCTCCACTCACTTCTCCCTCGAATTATCAACGGCATGTGTGAAAAACCTACTTATGAGACCCTTCTTGCTCCATAGATCCAACGAAGGGTTGATATTGCAGCAAATGAATCTCTAGTTGTAGAATGCACAGTCTTCTCAAAACCAGAAAGCATTGGCAGAAACCACAAATGAGGAATGAACCAACTTCATGGCAACGTCAAACCCAAGGAGAAGCTTTTCAAAGTCAAACCGCCATCGAAGCACCTCGACACGAGAAGCCAGAGAGAAAGCCAGAGAGAGATGCTTTCAGAGTCTGCAACTTGCAAAAGCTGACAAGGGAGGAAAGGCGAAAGAGATGGGTGGTGGGTAGTGTAATGAGACGGGACAAACCTCTCCCCATCTGTGCCTCCACAAGTCCCATCCAGATTCTCGTTTCCCACCCTCTCTCCCGAGCTTCCTCTAGGGTTTTCATCTTCAAAGAAGTTAAAAGAGTTGCTCTTTGATTCAGTATATAGAACGTAATACTTGAACTGTTCATTAGGTCAACATTATTTCTGACTTTTTTTATACATATTTATGGACTATATTCAATAAATTAAAAAGTTCGGGGACCACATTGTATATAGAACTAAAAATTATAAATCATATCCTATATTGAATTAAAGTTCAAAAATTATTTGTGTCATAATCTCACTTCCCTTAGTAATTGAATTGACTTTTACATTTTCTTCATTAATTTAATTCAGCACACTGAAATATCAATATATGTTATTACATTCGGTATAATTTTGCTTAATTATCTAAAATTTGAATAACATCCTAAAAATTTTGACTAGAAGATAAATATGCACTTGTCCTTTTAAATGGTATTACAAACAAACATCAACTTGTTGAGCTCGATAGTACTTGAATTAAGCATCTGCCGGCATAAGGAGTAATTGATTCTAGATTTGAAAGTAGCCACACATAGGAAACACTCGTATTATAAGAAATTATTGTCAGGCTTAATTAAAATGAACTTCAATATGAGTTTTTTTATCGAGTCAATTTGAACTAAAAAAGGAAAGGTGCATTCATTCAAAATTTTATATATTTAAGGCGTTACTAATAGGTATATTTAAAAAAAATCATTAATTGTAAAGCATATCGCGTATTTGCATAATATAAGAGGATTAGTAGATTTGTGTATCGTTTTGAAATAAGACATGGTCAATTTCACATTCGATGCATGTTGTTTCTCACTTTGAATAATATCAAAAGCGTCATTTGCCACTTTAGGAGTAAAGATTTATCAAATGCATGCGGACGAAATTGTATGTATATCAGTGGAGATAAGTTAAGTCAAAAGCTTGAAGTCCCCATGTCTATTATCCAAGTCGTTACCAAATAGAGTCCGATATGGTTGTTTGATTGAATTTGCATTTGAGTTTGGATGTCGGGTTTTTTGTATATTTGCTTCGTTAGTGTGATTGAAGGGCTCAGCACATGTGCTTGTGTACTTGTAAAGAAATTTATTAGAATAAGAAAGATTAAAGAGCAAAGATGGAAGGGAAGGAGTTGATTAGAATCTTAATGGACTTCCCATGCCATGGTCCACGGCTCAATCACGAATGCTCTTTGGCCCTCTTACAACAGTAAATAGATGTTTATGTCCCTTCTATAATCAAATTATTGTTGCAAATCTTGATTTATTTCCTGTACAGTACTGATGAATTAGTTTAACTGTATACGTTACTGATTAAAGTTGGGCTATCCATGACCCCGTTAGAGATTTATCGGAATCGACCCCTGGCGCGATGCATAAAATCAAATGCTCGGCCTTATTTTTTAAAACTATAAGAGTTTTCCAGAGATTAGTGGGTGAGCATATCTCAACACTTATCAACTTTGGTATGAACATGGAATGATAAGAATCAAATGTCATCGCCAATTTCACCGGTCCAGTCCATTCACTTGCAAATAATTTCTTCTGCAAAGGTGAATTTTTTAGGTACCATCGTGGACCCTGGTTCTCTGGCCATGTCTTTGACTTCATGCACACAGATGACGTCCAGTCCCTTCACGAACGAGTTCTGAAAGTTGCTGCATGAGAAATGGCTGAGTTCACATGGAGAAACTAGCGAACGAATCCTAATATCCCATCAACACAAGACATAAAAACTAGTGAAACTTGCTGCATGACATAAAACTCACGTCTGTTACACCAATACAAATATCCCATCAACACGACATGATTTGGATTTGATTTACCTTTTGAACAGCACCTCTTGCTGATGAAATCCAACAAATCATTGAGCATGCAGTTGCCCCTTCACAAACTCATTATAACCTGATATTAGGATGATTAATCGTTTGCCGTGCTTTCTTATACTCGCTAGAAGTCAAGAAACATGCAGACGTCGATCCTCGTGTACCCAAATCTGAATTGAACTGTAGGCTGAAAAGAAAATCTAATTTGAATCCTTACTCGATAATAAGTCTTCTAAATACATGTCCACTGCAGTAAGATCACGCATATACATGACCATATGATCTGCATTTGTTTAGATACTAAGTACTTAGTCACTTACAAAGAACCTAATCAGATAGATTCTTGGGACCGAAATGGTCAGTGAAAGTGCAACGATAAAACCCTAGCTACCTAGCTGCAATGGAGCAACATATAAAAATAACGTAGTACCCCGTCAAAGCGCTTATGATAACCGGCAAATCCTAAAGAGAAAACAGAAAGATGCATCATCTTCATTTCATTTTCATCCCACCCCTGACCCCAATTCACTCACTCTATCCAAGAAATATGTATTTTGCAACCAAATGGGATTTCTCTTCTCGAGGCCCTCTTGAAACTTGATCTCCTTTCACTGTTATTAATGGGGTTGGGTTGCCTTGTAAACACCATCTGTACGGACATAGTTTTCTATTATCTCTACCAATTTAGCTTTTGTTTTATACAAACATGGAACACAGAAGAGAGAGAGAGAGAGAGAGAGACCGTACAAGAGCCACCAGGATAAGCCGGTGAGTGACCCAGCTATCTGCGCCAGCGCGATGAATGATGATGGCAAGTTTGAAAAGAGATGAGCAATGTTCAGAGCACTAGGTTTTGGTTTTGCTTTATCAAGAACCTCAGTCCAACCGAAGTTAGTACCGATCTTATCGTACCGGTTGAAAATTAGTCGACGGTTCGAGAAAAAATGAATGGTAAGACGTACGCTCGCTCACTGCTTTTCTTTCCCGTGAACTCGTTTCATCGATGCACTCTTCCCTAGATTTGCAAGAGAATTTTGTTATCGCATTTGGTGCTGCCATCCCTCACCAGAACATCAGCCAGTGCCATACATAATTATCTCATTTAAAAGCACCACTTCCCTCAATCATGTTAATTAAATCGGTTTGGACCAAAATCAAATAAAAATCGATCTGACTCCTTCACGTATATATACCTCATTAGTGGAAAAAGTAAAAAGGAAGAAGAAGAAAAAAGGAGCGTACATATACAAAGACTCTACGTACTCATTCTTCAATATGCACACACCTATCGTTGACACATCACATCGGTTCTTATTCTCATGTAGTAAGAAAACATTCTTTACGATAAAATTTTGATCAACATTTGCACTAGGGAAACATCTTAATAATCGAGTTTAAAGCTTTTCACGAAGCTAAAAATCTATTCTTATCAAGTGCATGCATAATTGATAAGCCTACGCATTCACCATATTCCCGATTTTGATAAGTAACTGAAATAGGTGGATACGCTCTGCGAGTGCACGTATTTTGATCAAACTAATTCCCCATAGTTTCCAATAAAAATGTGGTAATTAGAAAACATAATGTGCAGGAATGTAGTTTATACCAGAACACAATGTTGAATGTATGACAGATAATATTACATATATCCGCACGCAAACCCTATTACATGGATACAAAATCGGTGGAGTAATCAAATGCCCAAAGTTCTGCCCTTAGCCACCTCGGTTCAGTAATTGGAATTGCATGCGGCTTTGCCGCTTAAAAACAAGAAAAGAAAACCTGGAATTCGCAAATTAGCATTTCATCACATTTTATATATAGTCACTCGTTTTCTAGGAAAAGGGAGCTCTCTGTGGAGCGCTCTTTCTTCTGTTGCTGAGAGAGAGAACCATCCCAGGGAGGAATCCACTGCTCTTCTTCTTCTTCCTCCTGATCAAATGTGGATCTTCCGACGAAGAAGAACCTGCTTTATACTGCAATGGGTTCTCCAATATGGAGCTTGGAGTGATCTGGCCATCTTCATCAACAATCTCCGATGAGGAGCTCTCCATTCTCAGTCCCTCAAATTGCGAGATCGCGAAATCAGACTCGTTAAACTTGTATAAGATGCTGGACACGTCCTCCCCATCTTGGCACCCCAAGTAATCAACCTGGACATCGTTCATTGGCAAAACTTAGGGAAGGGCTAAGGCTAGCGATGATCTTCGAATGTACTTATTTTGATTCAACCATGTGAGGACATAAAATTTAAAAAGAATTCCTTGTAGCTTTGAGCCACCAAGTTTTTTTTTACTTTTCTCGAGTACTTGTACCTTGCAGGAAAGTGAACAGAAGTGGAAAGGTTCTTGGAGAATGCGGTCGCAATTGAAGCAGAAGTTGGTAGATCCTTTGCAAGCTCTTGATTGTGCTCTTTCGCTTAGGAATATCACCTTGGCACCGTTGATTGTATAGGGCTGCAAGATAACCATACCTCATTAAAACGTTTCTTTTCCCTACGCAAGACCTGTCAACGGCTGTTCTATGGTTACGAAATTTCAATTTTCAAAACGTCGATAGCAAAATTCGATAAAAAAAAGTTAAGCGTTGTGTAGTAATCAAAAAGCACCTTGAGGACACTCAGCGTGTTCCAGCAGACTATCTTTGTAAAGAGCAACATTAACAATTTTGAGTTCACATGCATTTGAGTTGGCTCGTATAAACTGAACTTTGCACAGACAGTATACGGATAAATTCACGAATGTATAGCCATCAATTAACTTTATTTGCCAAGTCAATATGATTCACAATGAATGCAGCGCATACCTGAATGTAGGAGCAGTCGATCAACTTTTCCAGATCCCCCAAACGTATTACATCATGATAAACATACCGTCTCACCTGTCATAAAAGTCTAATTTCAGTAAAATTAATCTAATTAATTAACGTCGAAATCGTCAATTTTTTATTTTATCGGTATGTGTTTTCAAAATTGCTGTTCTACTTTTTGAGTGTAAGCATTTTGCGAAGCTGAGTGACCAAATTATAAGAGGACGGATGCTATGAAGTCTGAATAGGAGCAACAAGATATTGTTATTTTATGAGTTTCTAGGTCTTATTCTCTTGTCTTCCTCGCTATTTTCAACACATAGGCACCTATTCTTAAAAACAGCTAAACAGCAACCTCGGGAACTTGTCGACGCAGTTTTCTTTGGGAACCTAGAGGAAACTCCATTTCTAATCTAATGGAATCTGAATCGGATGGATAGTCCAAGAACTTTTAACATCTGAAATGAAAATCAATCGAAATACGCAACTATCACAACATTAGAAAAGGCATAGTAATTATTATACAAACCAAAATTACTGATAACGAAAAACACAATAATGGCGTAAAAGAAACAGCGAACTTCCTTAATTAATTTCTCAAATTACTCTCTCAGGGCATTCCTAACAAAAATTTTATAAGCGAAAAAGTTTGTATAGAATTCTACCGGTCTGCAATCGTTCTCAACCTTCTTGTGCAGTGATTGCATCGATCAAACATCAAGTAATCATAAATTAAGAATGATGTAATTCCCTCTTCTTCTTCTTTTGGTTAGGTTTGGTTTTCTCTGCAGTCCTCTGTAGCATGAGGGCAACGGGCACTAAGCTAAAAAGCAAGAAATGAGGGGAAAAGAGAAAAAGGGTTTACTGTTTGGATGAAGAGAGAAGTGATGGGATGGCATCACTGCCAACTTCAATTATTGGTGAAACCAGGCAAAAAACCTTCGGTGCTAGGAAACAAATGTACTCATACTTTCACCTAAAATGAGGCCAAATTTCCTTAATTTAATAATTTAGTATATTTCGAGGAACTGAAATTGGAAAAAAGGTTCTGGTCAAACTTGCACTTTCAGGGTGAAAGCTACAGCTCAGGAATGCTTTGCAGGACAAAATACATGGATATCAATAAAAGAAGTCCACCGTATATGGGAAGAAACTCATTACAAACTGAAAAATAAATGTATCAAGTTGCACAAAACAAACACCCATTTGTGAACGGCCCCACATATAATAACACAGAATCTTCGTGATTAATCTGGGCACAAAAATTACTAAACGATTAAAACTTAAATAAAGGTGCAGGATGGAAAACCCATGTTCAATTTGTTTCTGAAAAAAGAAAATAGAGATTGACGAAGTGGAACAAACGATGTAAAACTTAGTAAATTTGGACCAGCCATGCAATTCATAATCATTTTGAGCGCTAGCAGCTCTAGCTAGGTCTAAGGTGACAATTATCCTTTTAACTTTATGAGTAGTGGGCAAGAAAATTTTTCAGGGAATTAAACAAAGGAAGAAGAAGAAGAAGGATAACGAAAGTGCTGCAGAAAGTAGTGTATGTCAAAACCCCAAAAGCAAATTAGAAGATAACTCATGAAATCTTGCCCAGTATGTTGCACGAAGAACGAAATAAACACAGAGAAACTTCTTGAATGAGAAGAAGGGGTCACTGAAGAGAGCGTCACTAAGAAGAGTGATACCTGAAGGAGAGGGTGGGAGGGGTGCGAAGGGAGGCAGTGAGGACAGATGCTGACGCAGCAGCGCAGGCAGAAGATGTTCTTCTCGCTCTTCCGTCGATCCTCATGGAACCCACAAACGCCGAAGAAACTCTCCCGCATCAGCCCCTCCAGCCACCCTCCCCCGGCCGATCCCTCTTCCTCCTTCTTCATCTCTCGGTCTCTCTCTCTCTCTCGGAACAAAGGATGAAGTGAAACGAGAGAGGGTCCAATGAAGAAGAAAATACTTAATGAATGCTAGTAAGTTCCTTCTCTCCTAGTGCTTTGACTACTTGGAGTACAGGAATGCGTACGTGTGTGCGTGTGAGAACAATATTATTGAGGAGTGATGTGGTATGTGTATGGCTTTTGCCTCGCAACTTTTGCATCCTATGTCATGTGGATGGGGCCTTTTGGAGAAACCCTAGCCTCATTTCTCCCTCAGCACCCCCTCCCCCACTATCCCTTGTCTTCTTGCGCATCACGTCGTATCTAGCTACTATCTCCATGTGGAAGCAGCTCGCCGACCGAAAGCTTTACCTACAAATCCATTGACGGGCGATACCGTGACAGATGGTCGTTGGGGATACTGCACAAAGTCCATAAGTATAATACTCTTTCAAAAGCCTGCTGGTAACCCAGCATGATAGGTCAACCGTTGCATTTCCACAGTTGCTTTTGCGGAATGTGCATGCTAGGGGAGGCTCAAGACTTAAGCATGCAACGTGGATTTTTATCAATTAACATACATAGGTCCATCACCCATGTAAAGAGTCCGTGAACTTAATATACATACAACCTGTTAAACATGTGATAACAGCAATCTTTAAGCCAATCCTCTTACAAGTTTTAAAGCAATTTAGACTAATCCTCCATGTACATAACTGAATTCTCTCTCTTTGTGTTCGTCCCCGTTCTTTTTTTTCTAAAAGAAATTCAAAAGTTGTATTCTTGTCTGATATTGAGATTGTTCTTTCGACGGTCTTAGTTGCATGAGCAGCACCACCAAGCCGATTGCTTTTGGTGCCATACAACTTAACATTATACCTGAACCTGATTCTCATGATTAGTACATGAATTTATGAAGGCGTTGTTTAGTATAATAATGAAGCTCTTCATCCGTCTCATCTTAATTACAAGGAGCTATCTTATATATCGATTATATTAGGTAATGTTGGCATGTGCCATTATGAATTTTAAAAAAAATATTTGGTTTAATTGGATTAGAAAGGTGTCGTGGCACGCTTTATTATAACATAATTATTCTCTGTTCAATTTGTGCGTCTGTGGTATATCGCATGTTCTCCTTCGTAGTTAGTCGCATAGAAAGTCCACTTATTATGAATAGTGCACATCTAAGTACCGATTATTTCCTCTCATTCACAGTGTCATGTCCTATCCGTTGTTAGGTTAAGTGAAATTTCCAGAATCTCGTATATTTGGGGGTATTTTTTTTGTTCGTTGTGTTATTTTAACAATTTATAAGAAACAGTGCGGGCATCAATTCGGTGGTAATATAAAAAAATATGATTTCAAGAATTTGAAAAAGATCACAGATTTCAAGAAAACCATAATTAATACATTTTTGAGAAAATTAAGGTTAAGTTATTGCAAACGTGAGCCAAACATAAGGAACTAATACGTTTTGTATATTTTCTTTGTATTTCGCCTTAAAATGTTGAATAAAATATCTTTCAAAATATGAAAGGATGAGTAAATCGATAAAGATGGTCTCTCTCAGAGCAAACTTTTCATCTTCCAAAAACTCTTCATTTCTTGAAGCTCTCCTGTAGGCTCTCCGTTTCGGATTTTGAAGTTGAGAGCCTACTTTACCTTTGATCTTCTCCTTTTATTATTTTGCTTGCCTCTTCTTTTCTCTCTCGATTTGTTTTGGGAGTTTGTTAGTCTGAATAAACTTCTGTAGCGGCTCTCGGTTGATTGTGACGTCAAATTCAATCTCGCATCATATAGACAGCTATCGAGGAGGCTATTCCTGATGTGGTTTGACAATCTCTCCAAGATCATATGTCGCTATTCTCTCTTGATATAGATTTCCATCTAGATTTGGGGAGTTTCGCTCTCCCTATCTAAATTTGGGAGTTCCTTACAGATTCTTGATCTACGTTCTTCGTTGAACTCAAATGCACATCGCAAACCAGTGCAACTAGAAATGAAGATCTAGACGTGTGCTCATCATTGAGTATATTGATTAGCCGCCAAATGTTTATGTTGGCATATCTATTTTTGAGGAATAAGAATGTGCTAGCTACATGTTATGCATTTATATATGTAATTTTCCTTTCAGATTTGTTAGACTTGAAAGATTTATATGCACTTCTCATGTATTATTTTGAGAAATGAATGAAATCTTTCTTTTGATAAAAAATAATTAAAAAACTATCCTCTCGATATGTTACGATTAAAGTACTCATACCCGCCATCAATGGTTCATAGTAGTTACTAAGAAAGTTATTCAAATTACACGCGACTTCTGCGATTAATGACTACTTAATTACGCTATTCAAAATCATCGACTCCACAACTTGATAGTTGTTACCTCCATTCTTCTAACGGTAACCTCTTCAACAATCACACGTGAATCTCCAGCACCATTATGACGGTTGCATCGCTTACACTCGTTCATGGTTACCACCACCATCAATTGTGCCTTCAATTATCGGCTTGACTTCCTGGGCAATCGCATCTGAATTTTTCAGTCCGTTTCACCACTTGACGGTTAACTCGCCCCCACCTCCTTGGCAGTTGCATCGGTTGTTGTCGGCCAACTAGGTTTTTCGTCCAACATCCCGCACCTCGGGCGATCTTTATCAATTAGATTTAGGTTCTCTCTTATCGACATCTCACATTTTATCGATTAATCCTCGACGCTTTGTCATTTTCACTTTCGTCATCAATCTAATAGGTTCCTATCGAATGTGACCGCCGGCTCTTAACCCTTTGGGACATTGTCCGGTGATGACACGTCGTAAGCAGCAACTATATTATACCTGCAAGAATACTTTTGAGTTGTATTAAATTTGACGACCCACTTCAATATCTTCTTCCAAGAAATATCACGTACAAGAATTCATCAATAATTTGATACTTGCCCTATTAAAAAACCAAAATCTATGAATTTGGGGAAAATAAATAAATGAATGAAAAAGAAGGCGACCAGATTAGCAATGTCATTACATACTACTTCGACCAAAATCGAACAAAAGAGCTCCTAGAAGTGTGTAAAGCTATGCCACGAACTTTTTGTCTGTCGGGGGAATATGGTCATATTAAATTCATCGGAATCTTACAAAATTTTTGACATTATTCGCGTTGGAGAACTCGTACCACCAAACTGTAGGCTTTGTTGTCTACGCACACTTGGGAAGTCGTGTCTCCTCCTTTCTTTAATCATGATATTGTTATCCTTTGATCAAAGCCCCAATCATGGCATGCATTAGTAGAGATCTCCACCGTCGATTTTGGACTGATTTTCACATCAAATCAAAAACCCATTTGGGAAAAGAAGGAGAAGAAACAGGATCAAAATGGGTAGAATGAATTCCTCAAGTCTTCAAGATTCAGATAATGAAATTTGAGAGGCTTGGAGAATTGAGGAAAGTTTAAATGCATGGTCGTGCGAATGACTGGGATTTCACTGACTCTCTGCAAGATTAGTGCAAATCCAATGCTGGAGTGACGAGGAATAAAGCGTTAGGATTTGAGGCATGTGACATCCAACGTGTAAACC
This sequence comes from Melaleuca alternifolia, assembly GCA_019926035.1. Classification (NCBI taxonomy): domain Eukaryota; kingdom Viridiplantae; phylum Streptophyta; class Magnoliopsida; order Myrtales; family Myrtaceae; genus Melaleuca; species Melaleuca alternifolia. The sequence goes on from JAGKPW010002174.1 coordinate 341,333, forward strand.
AGCTTCCCCAAATATTCTTCCTGAGTTTTTACCCTGACAAAGGTTTTGGTCTTCTAGCTAACATGTCGAGTCACGTTCAGTAGGGGTGATCGGTTCCCGATTCCCTTAGGAACTGGGAACTGGACCGGTGGAACCGGTTCCCTCTTATTTGGAACCAACCGGACCAAACCGGAATGGGTAATTCTAACTCTCCACCTGATTCGACCCCGGCTCACGGCGGCGTAACTTGGAGAACCTTTAACTTCATAAACAATCATAATGCATAGATGTTCGAATAAATCAACCACAAAGCTCAAACCCCACATCAAGAACTCTTTGCATCCATCCAAGAAAGCAATTATCTCTAATACATAAATATTCCTTCCCTATATATATTTTTAAAATTTTATTTATAATAAATAAAAATATTTTCGGTCTGGGTGGGCGGTTCCACCCCGAAATCGGGATTCCCAGTTTCATTTATGTGGAATCAGGAACCGGACCATTACCCTTTAAAACTGCCCGGAACCGATCAGTCCGGGCGGGCGGTATTCTATGCTCACCCCTAACGTTCAGGATGGATGCAATCGAATTGTGACGATGATGTATTGTGCAGAGAAAAATCATCTAATCAATCCTGAAACTATTTGTGGGGATGTCAATTCGGTCTTAATTTTGTTAATTTTGTTAATTTAATCACAACCATTTATGAGAAATTTCAATATAATCATCCGGTCAATAGCTTTGCAACCAACTAAATAATTGTCATATCATGAAGTGCTAAGAGTTACATAGGGTGCGTCTGGTAACTATTCTCGTCCTAGAAACAGTTTTTTTTTTAGTAATGGTTCTCGGATGAAGAGAAATGCGTTTGGTAAAATCGGTTTTCTCTTTCTCGTTTTGGATGAGGGTAAAGACCGAGGAAGAAATTGGTTTTCTCTTATTTTGTGTTGTGCATTTTTGTCTGAGAAACAGAAAATCAAAATTTTTTTGATTCTGATTTCCCATCCAAAACCCATCAACAATATTTTTTTCTTCCTAGGAACAGAAATTTTAAGGGTATTTGCCAAACAGATTTCTCATCCCAAATTCGTCCACGGACAAAATACCAAGAACCATAACTATTACCAAACGCATCTTTAGTTGCCAACTTTGATTTTCAAAGTTGCAACGCATCAAAACGAGGCGAGAAGGCTTCCTAAAAGTCATTGTTAAATGTTGTAAACTTAAGAGGCATTGGCTGTTTACCGAGCTGCGAAACTTTTTCCCACAATCGAAATTGCTGTCGAAAATCAATACCAAATAGCCTCACATAAGAGAAAATTCGAGCTCCTGTGGCAATATCTCCAAAGGGAAAATAAGTTCTAAGGATATGTAAACAGTGCAGAAATTACCCAATTCTGGAGCCTAGTATTTCTCATCTTTAGTTTTCTATGATGGTAATGAAAAGGTTACCATCTGTTCCTCTTGTTATATCTCAATCATCATACTCAAGTGCCAGTGTTAATTTCTTCTGGGCCTTGTCAGTCCATCTAGCTGGAGTTTAGGGCCGTAAATGGCCCAATTGATCAACCACGGAAGCAATACTTGCGGGCTTTTTCGATGCAAATTGGCTTATACTATGAAAGCCACGAGATCATACAGTGAGGCCCGCGTCCTCCGATGTTCTTTTGAACATTCGTCGAGGCGCAATGCGATAACTTTATCAACTACATCACGCCGTTTTACGGGTGCGTTTGCAGGCTGCGGAGGGGGGAGTTGCCGGAGACGGGAGGAGGGGGGAGTTGCCGAAGGTGCTGCATTCTCCTAAAGGCATTAAGAGAGTTTTGGAGATGCAATTACATATTCTCAGAACCCCCCAAAAGATGAACCAAACACTATTTGTATTTGCCCATTTCAAATGTTGTACCATACCCACCACACGTCGTGGATTGCACAAAGGATCCGGAGCACACGAGCATAAAATCGAGCCCGTGTCTGTAAAATTTGAACCATCGATTCAAAATCTGTCAATACCGCAACGCTCATCCGTGCAATAAATACTCCAAGAGGAAGCGACCACTGGCTCGCTATAGTTATATATCGGACCGGGCCAGTTGGTTTCGTAACGTTTTCATTTGCAATTGGTCAGTTCTGCTTCTAGTCGCCTCCCACATGGTTGGGTGCCGTCTCTATCCCTTAGGAAGGAAGCTGCTTCAGGAGCACGCTCGGCATTGAAGCAGCTCGGCATTTTCTTGGATGATGATGACGACGACGACGACTCCGATCCTAACACACGAACTGTTTGGTCTGTCCTTGTCAAAGCATCAGCATCAGCATCAGCATCAGCAGGTAGACGAAGGTGGAGCCCCGGACGATGCGAATGGACAGGGCAGCGACTGAGCATAATCTGAAGGACATGTAGTAATAAGTCTGGAGATGATATCGGTTGGTACTTGGTTGGTACACATGATTGGGGGAGGCTCAGTATTAGTTAGGGATGAGCAATAATTTGGGTAGCTTCTTTCCATCCTCAGCTCCAGTTTAGTATATTTTTTCATCTTGCCATCCGGTTGTCGATTCTTGATTTCGGTCACTCAAACACATCGAAAGGCAAATGCCACAAAAAAAAATCTACAAATTGTACCCGCTATGATGTAAATGTCCCAAACATCTTTCTTGTATCACCAAAAACCTTAGATCTGCTCATTGTATCACAAAAATCTCCTACAAATTGTTGACGTGGCGAACACGCCATCAAATTCCACATCATCAAATTTTTTTCCTTTGATATGCTTAGACTCAAAAGAGTATTTTTAGAACCATTCGGTCCACCAGCTATTATTGGTCATCATCTGACTGAAGGATAACATATCCATTTTGACAATAATTCATCTGGTTGTCACGTGTAGACTACAGCAATTTGCTTGGAAATTAGTCGGATTCGGATCGAGCGCACCTATTATCAAAAAAAGGCGGAAAATCGTGGTATGCTTGGCGATTGATAAGCCATCTTGATCATCTTCGGCAAAAGACGTGCTTTGATCATATGGTTTATGGCCGATCTCCAAACTTATGTCGTACATAACACGATGAGGAGTAGTGCAAAAGCGGGACAAGATAGAAAATGGAATCAAATCATCAAATGCCACGTGAAATCCATAAGAGGTTGGCACCAAAAGTGAAAACCACATAAAACATAATCTTTTAGAACATAACACAACATGAAAACACGAATGTTTCATGAATTTTGATCACAATGTGCAATATAATCCATTAGCTTTATTCTATGCGGTCTCATGAATTTTAGTTCAATATGTAATATTCGTTTAATGTGATTACTGGATTATATATATATTTTCAATTTAGTTCAACAAATATAAGGGCCAAATTAAATATATAGGAATAAATTAAAATTGTTAAATGATATTGCATATTGGACTAAAATTCATGGACCGTAATGAACAAATTAAAAAGTTTATCAATCATATTGTAAGTCAGACCAAAGTTTAAATTATATACGTTGGATTATAAAATCAATAAACACGTCATAAATGTGTTTAAAATAGTATTACCCAATCTAATGCAGATGTTGAAGGGATTGATGACTCATTAGAATCCAATTCATATTTACGACTCTCTTTTCAATCCCGACCACACTCATTTCCTCTCACACTCGCTCGCTATTTTAGTGATGTGTGTTGGATTTGGTATGGGTTACTCGATTTATGGGTCAAAACGGATTAAATATTAAATAGGTGAATTTGGGCGAATCCCGCTCAGTCATTTGACAATTGTGTCCGATGCCGGACGTGTATGGAGATTAGACGACCGACACGTCGGGGTGCAGATTGCGTTCATTTTGGACTCGAATCGGAGGGTCGTTGGGAGGTCAAATGGGTCATTTCGTATTCCAAGCATGGTTGTTATTTGCAGCTGATTCGTTTCTTGTCTTCCTCGCCACTGTTCTCTCTCTTTCTCGCTCTCTATTATTTCCGTCACCAGATTCACAGCCCCGCACCCAACTGCTGCGAACGTCGCAGCTCCTCCGAGTGAATCCGCCTCCGCTCGCTTCCGATGGTCGTCGAGGCCAACGCCGCCGCGGCACCGCCGCAGGCGCTGATGGAGAGGCTCAAGGACTACGGCCAGGAGGACGCCTTCGCCCTCTGGGACGAGCTTTCCCCTCAGGAGCGCCAGCTTCTCGTCGCCGACATCGAGGTCATTTCCCCGTTCCCCCCCCCCCTCGTTTGCTCTGTTATGCCGATCTCTGTGATCCTGGCCGCGAGTCCAGCGATCGGAGACTTCATGAGTGGAAGAACTTGCCGTTTTTCTGATTGAATTGATCGGCGACTTGACCGTTAACCCCTTGGAATTTACCGTGCGGGGTTTGCTTATGCGCGAGCGATTGGGATGGTTGCCTTTACCTTTGCCTTTTTCTCTTTTTTCAGAGCTTGGATCTTCCGCGAGTGGATCGGATCATTCGATGCTCGCTCAGATCTCAAGGTCATCTCTCCTTCTCTCGAGTCTAGAGTGATGTTACGCCTAGTTGCTGATGGATTTGGTCGGACTTTCAGGTTTGCCAGCGGCGGCGCTGGAGCCTGTCCCGGAGAGTGACGTATCCACTGTTGAAGGCAGGACCATGGAAGAAAGAGAGAGGTGGTGGAAGAAGGGACTGAAGGCGATCTCGGAAGGAAAATTGGCGGTGTTGCTCCTCTCCGGTGGTCAGGTACTTTACTCTACCATTGCTGTTGGTGTGGAACACTGCCATTTTTTGCGTATGCACGTGCCTAGTGATTAGTGGATCGCGCTTTCCTGGTTTAGCTCTGTTTGTCTTCCCCTCTTGAGCTTCTTTTACATGTGGGCCATATGCTTTCCACTGTGAATAAAGAAACAGAAAGAGATCATTATTGTTTACTCAATGAGAGCTGAAAAGAAAAGACAATGATTGTTCTTACTTTTCAAGCGAGCCGTTTGTTGGTAACCACATTGGATCTGGACTCTCATAGCCAAATCATTTCCCAGGCGGCATGATGCTTCTGGAAAATCGGTTTTAGAAAATTTCATGATACGAAAGATATGCATGGTGATATTAAAAAGGACAAGACCAAAGAGAATAGAAGCAAGTTACGAGAATTCTGGGGATTTGACCTTACATTCTATAATCAAGGGTCTCAGGATCTAAAATGCTTTTATCTCCTTCGGTATGGATTTCAAATCCACAAAGGAATTGTTGGATTGTATCTTGTATTTTTCACTGCTGAGTAATAGCGTGTTCCAGTCCCACCCAATGATGCCATAGGATCAACTGGAGTAAAAGACGTTAAATGTGAATGTTTTTTTTTTTTTTTTTACTTCGAAGTATGTGGAGTTCTCTTACACTGGCCGGAATAGTACAATATGGCTTTACTAATGTCCAGTGTAGGATATCTTACAAAGTTGAATATTTGTCCTTCCCTCTCGTTCCATACATATTTTATGACAAATTTTCCAAATAAGCAAGTAGTTAAATTAACTCCACATTTATATACTCATGCTTCTATCAATGCGACACGATAAATCATATATATGAATGAGCTTCAGCTATACCTGCGCTCGCATATGTATTGTATATTTGTTCCATAGTCTCCAGATCATCAATCTCTTGGTTTATAATTGTCTTTTTATAGATTATGCTTACTTGAGTACACAAAATTATAATAAAATTATGCACTTTTTTTGTTCGAAAAGCTGATGATATGCATTTGAATGATGTTTAGCTTTGTGATTTATACACAAGAATTGCCCGCTTTATTGTTCATCTTCTTGAAGCGTGTGTTCCACTGATGTTCTCACACAATATTCTTTTTATGCCATGCAGGGAACAAGACTCGGAAGTTCAGATCCCAAAGGGTGCTTCAGTAAGTATTTCTCGTGTCGACTTGATTATGAATTAGCATGATTTTGGGTTTCTCTTGGTGCATGTTTTCTATAAGCATTTAGCATTCAAGAAAAGGATAAACTTCATCTTTTTATTCTTTCATTGACCAAAATCTATAACATTTCTAATACACCATGAGCATTTTGACACTGCTTTTGTTCTTTTTTTTTTTTTAGCCAATAGATTGTTGAACTACTAAACTTATTTCTTTTTCTTTCAACTGCTACTATTAGGATGTAATGCACCACAATACTTTCTTCTTATTGTACTTCTTCAGGATTTCAACTAGCACCACGATACTCTCTTCTTATCGTACTTCTTCAGGATTTCAACTGTGTAATTTGTTGAAGTATTTCATTGTAGACATTGGACTTCCATCTGGCAAGTCACTTTTCCAAATTCAAGCAGAACGAATCTTGTGTGTTCAGAAGTTGGCTGCTCAAGCTCTCAGAGAGGGTAAAATTCTTCTTTTGTTCATTTCTTTTAAACTATAGAGAAAATATGCTTATTTTCTTGTATTTTGCAGGTTCCTCTGGTTCTCCACTGATACGTTGGTACATAATGACCAGTCCATTTACTGATGAGGCCACACACAAATACTTTGAGAGCCATAAATACTTTGGTCTTGAAGCTGAGCAAGTAAAACATGTGTAGCTTTTCCTAATTTTCTAACAGCCATAGTTTCTCTTTCTATCTGGTTGTAGTTGTAATTGCCTCACTATTGACGAAAAATTTGTGTAGGTCACCTTCTTCCAGCAGGGTACCATGCCATGTGTCTCAAAAGATGGAAAAATTATCATGGAGACTCCTTACAGAGTATGTTGGCTATTCTATTTGTTTGTTTGATTAATTTAATTGTAGAAGGAACAGAGTTATGGTTTCCAAGATCTTGATAATTAACTCTTTCAACCATAGTCTTTATACTTGGTCAACATCACCTTACCATTGCCACCTATTTTATAGTTGAATTTTGAGCATGGAACTCATTCAGAACAAACAGTTTAAGAAGTGTATTGTAAAGAATAATGGAAATTTTTTAAATTCTAAAGGTGAACACAACTGAGATCATCGGTGAAATAAATTATTATCTTCTGACTGTTGGCCTCTATATAATTTTCCTATTTGTACGAGCATCTGAGTACCGTTTAGCAATGATCTACTAATGTCTTGATGAGGGAGAGAACCAAGTTACTAAAAGCTTCTTTTGCCAATCATTCAGTGTGTAAAATGGTACAATATGATGTCTCACTAGTCACAAAGTTGGTGCACTTATTTTTCCCCGGGAGACTACCTTAAAATGATTTGAAGATGTGGATTGTTTTGGAAGGGGGAGATGAAACTGTAGACGTATGAAGTGCCATGGAATTATTTCCAATCTAAGTCATAATATCTGAACTAATGCATGAAACTTGTTTTAATATGATATTCATATCCAGGTAGCTAAAGCTCCTGATGGTAATGGTGGAGTCTATACAGGTGCTTTTATTTTTTAAAATCCTGTGCCAAATATTGTTAATATTTTTCTTTCACATTATGTGTGAGCCTCGTATAGCTTAAAGGCATTCAGTAATATTTGGCTCTCATTGATCAGCTCTGAAAACTTCAAAACTTCTTGAAGATATGGCCTCGAGAGGGATTAAATATTTGGATTGTTATGGAGTTGACAATGCGCTGGTGAGTTTTGCCTTTTTTAAGCTATGGAATCCTGCATAGCAAGTTTTACCTTCTTGTGGGTCGAATCCCAATATTTATCAGACAGATTTGTCTCTAAAACAGGTACGCGTGGCGGATCCTACTTTCTTGGGTTATTTCATGGACAAAGGTGTAGATGCTGCGGCTAAAGTAGTCCGTAAGGTGATTACATGTCTTGGCACATATGATACTTCATTTTATTATTTTGACTCGTCCTGGTTATCCTTTTGAAAGCATGTTGTGTTGAAGATGACTTACATGGTTTGCACCTATCCTTTAGTGATCTCTAGAGAAAGCTCTTGCCTTTTCCGCACAATTTAATCTGGCTGGAAATGGTTCATATTTATGGTATCGAAGCATAAAGCCTGATATATGAAGAGCTTGTAACTACATCGAGTGGCAAAGAACTTGTGGATGATTGTGTTAAGTGTAGACTCACCTCTTAGAGGGCACAACCTTGAGTGCTTCTTTGGGGGGCTTGTCCATGTGGATTTGGCTTGTCATAAATGGTTTTAGAACATTGTCCTGGGGTATGAGTGCCAGGCAAGACAAAGTGCTATATTACAAGAATAACCTTTTCAACTATTTGAGACAGACCGATGCATTTTGGTTGCTATCTCTTCAACCTGTGAGGATCGAAACTAGCCACCTGGTGTAGTTTTGAGCTACATGAGCCACATTGACGAGTATGACAGTGATATAAAGCAGAGGAGTTTATAAAACACCTCGAGTTTCATGGTGAGTGGGAAGTAACTTGTGGCTTGATATATAAGGAGAGACTCAATCTGCAGGATGCCACCTTGGGTACTCCTTTTGAGGCGTTTTGCCTACTTGGATTAAATTGAGTCGTTACATAGCATATGATTTGCTTGGATTTTGTTTGCTGGCTTTGCTTCACATGAAATTCAAAATTTCTTTTTTCTGGCTGTTAGATTATAATTGCATCTGTAGCATGTCCACATTATTTGGGGGGGCCTGTTGCTAATGGATGTGATCTGAATATTCTTTTTAGGCGTACCCACAAGAGAAGGTAGGTGTGTTTGTAAGGCGTGGTAAAGGTGGACCACTTACAGTCGTTGAATATAGTGAGTTGGATTCGACACTTGCTTCTGCAATCAATCAGGAAACTGGACGGCTTCGTTTTTGCTGGAGTAATGTACACCCTATTCCTTGCACTTGCTAGTCACCTGATTAGTTTCCAACTTATTGCACTATTGTTGATTTATATTTTGCTTTATCACTCTGAAAGCTTGCTCATTGCCAATATCAATTGCATGGTAATTCCACTTCTCTCTAGCTTTAAATAATACTACTCCACCGCCAGATGTGGTATCTTTAGTCTTTATTTGTTATTTCTTATGATATCAAATCCTTTTGAAACCGGACAACCTTGTGTGTTAGATTGCCCTGCGCTTAGATGCATGATATAACATCATATGAATCTGTTGGCTTTTGCTTTTCCCCCTAGCTCTCTCCCTGACTACTCATTACTTTCTGGCTTTCAGGTTTGTTTACATATGTTCACCCTTGATTTTCTCAACCAAGTTGCAAATGCCCTTGAGAAAGACAGTATGTAAGTCGTCTTTGTTTTTCACTGCTCACCTGCTTTTTATTTGGAAATGTTGGGGGGAAGAACATTTGTCTCTTGAGCCACCTTCTGCTGTATCTTTTCTCCTTTAAGGTTACTCTGTCAGTTTTATGACCTCTACTTTCATCTTTCACCTTCTGAACCATAATTTTAAGCTGCACATTTTGTGGCATGAGGCATTTGACCTTTTTTGTATGAGATACAGAATTGTCTTGGCAGTTCTACTATTGAGAAAATGGGCCAACTTGGTGTCTAAATTACTCATTCTAACTCTAATTATTTTCCTTGCGGTTTACATTTCCAAGCTATTCCTCACATGTGCATCCCAATAGCTACTACCACTGCACAATATTTTAATTTAAATTTATTTCCAGGTTGCTTTGTAAAAGCTTTCAATAAAAGAGCTTCATAGTAGATCTTTATCAAACTTGAAGGGTTAATCGATAGATAATTAATTTTGTGGTCAGAGAGTTTGTAATTGTTAGGGTACATAAGCATGAGACTCTTTTAAAATAGGATTTGCCAAATATTTGGTCTCTCCACAAAGGAGCAAACTCTTGCAATATCAAGAAGTATAGACTATTTCTCAACTGATTCATTTTGTGAGAGCATGTTTCATAGATCAAATGCATTTAGTTTTTTGTGATTGCAGCTATCATCTTGCTGAGAAGAAAATTCCTTCAATCCATGGACAAACAGCGGGACTGAAGCTGGAGCAGTTCATATTCGATGCATTTCCTTATGCTCCTTCAACTGCACTTTTTGAGGTCCGCTCTTATCCTTCTAATGCCAATTTTGAGTTTCTGGTCTTTAAATATTGTGAAGCTAAACAATTTGTTTGAAAGTTCAGATTTTGCGTGATGAAGAGTTTGCACCAGTGAAAAATGCTAATGGATCAAATTTCGACACGCCAGACAGTGCAAGGTTGCTGGTTCTCCGGCTCCATACTCGTTGGGTGGTGGCTGCTGGAGGCTTTGTAACTCATTCGGTGCCACTATATGCTACTGGTAATTGGTGGTGGCTTACCACGCAATATGTTGCAAAATTTTACATGCTATGCAGAGTTTACTATTCTTGTGGTTTATGCGAATTTGACTTGTACCAAGGAATCTTCCAATTATGCTCTCCTGTTGTTGAGATTTAATCGGTCCACACACCTTGCACTGAGGAAAAGGAAAAGAATAGACATACACGCAAAAATCCATGTTAATTATAAGTGAAGAAGAGGAAATCAACTCAAAAGCTGATGAAGAATGTCGCATTTGTTGGGAGCCTTTCTCGAGAATTCTAGCAGAATATCTGATCGTTCTTTTGCTATGTGTAAAGTAGTTATCCTATAGGCTTATCTGATAGGATGTAATGGAGAATTGCTTCTTCTATGTTCTTGGTTCCATAGGCTTATCTTACTTGTGTTGGTTGGGAGCGGTCGTAGACAGTACATAATGTGGTCAAAAACTATGTGTCAGGTTCCAAGGAATCAGGTGGCTCATCATGATTTATTGGTCGGGATGTAAATTCAATGCTTCTCTTTTCTGTGTTTGTCTCAGGTGTGGAGGTATCCCCATTGTGTTCATATGCTGGAGAAAACCTCGAGGCTATTTGTCGGGGAAGGACCTTCCATGCACCTTGTGAGATTGCATTTTAGCTGTGCTTGGCAATTTCCTATGGAAGAAGAGGGAGGGGTTGGGATCTCGGTATAGCGATGATAAAGTTCTTGAGATACTAACATATGCGGCTCGGTTCTATTTGAGATCATGATGAGCAAGGTTGTGTGATATGATACCTACAAAATAGATTAGCGGCTGTAATTTTTTCGTGTTAGCAAAAGACTGTCCAAGTACCTCACTAATAAGAAAAACAAAAAAGAGAGAAGCTTTGAGTAAAATAAAAAAAAAAAAAAATCGTGTATAATGATGTGTAAATTGACGGTGTTGTCAATTCAGAGCTGTAATCTCAGTCACACCCAGTCTGATTATGCAGCGTTCTTTGTTCAAGTGTTTGCTTATGAAGATCAGTCTCCTAAACGTATGCTCTCTTCCCTTTTCTCATGCTGAGCAAGCAAAGCATTTTGTTCACGATAAACAGAGGCAGTACCTGGAGACCATGTCAGAAAGTCCAATCTCCAAATGCTGTGGAGTAAGCAATCTCCCTCCATCTCTCTATGAAGTTTTACTCAATGAATGACTGTACAAGACAGCGCGATGAGCTTTTCGAAAAAGTGACACTACCATAGTCAGCAAAGGCATTGCCATGAAGCTTCTTCTTGTTCCTGGAGATCCAAATGAGCCCTAGTGGGAAAAGAGGATAGGCGGGACAGACTGGTGCTTAATGGCAGCGCAGCATGCCATCGTAAGAATTAATGTCGTGTCGGCCTTTGCCCTTCCAAACTCCTGGATATGCCCAAGCCAGCACCACTTCCAGCTTTGCAAACATCCTGTAAATAAATACCACTTCTATCATAAGACTTATTAAATGGTGATTTTAGTCTCACGAGGGCTAAGCTTCGAACCAGACACGATAGAGAAATAAAATTCCCTTCGATGTCTGGGATATGTGTCTATCAGAGCATCATCACCACCAATTAGTCCAAATCAATACATCACCAGCAAAACAAAGGTGGGCAAGGATGCTTCGAGCCTCCTTGTTCCGTAGGTCGAGAGAGGACTTACAATAGCCATGGCCGAAAAATTAAATAGCAATCTCCCTGTCATGTATAAATTAAATAGCCGAAAAATGTGAAAAGCCGTCGGGGATATTTGACGAGTCCTTTAATTATTCACCAATCACTGTTTTTTTTTTCTTAGCTCTAAGTATTGACTATAGTTGCTAGTGCATCCACGCAAATAAGAAATGGAGACTCATTTACAAATAGCTGAAGAGCGATTTATTAATCCTAAGAATTCTCGCACGAGGAGTGTAAAAGCAATTAACCCTAACAAAAGTGTTCGGAGGCTGGCACGTGCGGCGACACGAGCCGAGCCAATTTTGGCGCCTTGCAAGAATCCCGGCGCGCGGCTCCGTGGTTTCTTGATTCTTTTCCAGCAACTGAACTGAGCCGCAGCGACTGCCGAAAAAGGTTTGGATTCTTATTGCAGGGGAGGAGAAAAAAATCTTGAGAATGGATTGGTGGGAAGGAAGTAGCGAAACTCGCCTTCTCGTCGCACCTGGTAACTCCTCTTCGAAACCCTTTTTGCATTGTCATCGGAAATGCCACCTCGTTGCTCAGTTGCTCTGTTCAGATTGTGTGTAAGCCCTTCCTAATCGATGGATAGCATGGGATTCGACGCTGTCAGTAGAAATCTGCTGGGTGGAGAGTGTTTTTTTTTTTTCTCTTTCTTTTTCAGGAATACTAGTGTTCATGTGTTTTATCTTCCTGACGTTTGCGAATTAAAATATGGAATGTGACAGTCAATTCTTGCGTTTCCCTCATTTTGAAATCCCAGTTCTGTGAATTTAAAAAAAAACCGTTTTACTGGTAAATTCGAAGATACTGAGGTTTTTGGCCCCTTATACTGTAGATTCCGCTGCAACGGAGAAAGGAGTTGGGCATTTCTTATCACTTCGGCATCCCAAATCAGGTAGTCAGAAAATTAAGTGAATTTCCTGCTGTTTCATAGTTTAATCCCATGAAATAAGTGAAGCTTGGATGCAACTGTTCGCTTGGCACAAGCACTCGGAAGTGAGCATGTTTGAAAAACTTACCATGCTGATGCTGCCACTGTAAATTTTTCTAACTGCTCACAGGAAAAGCAACATGCTACCTTGCTGTCGATGAGAAGCTCTTAGAACTTCAATGGTTTAAATTACCTTATGGGTCTTGGTTTCTGGGAGATTACGTCCATAAAGGTATGGTCTTCAAGATTCATGTTGGCAGCTTAGAATCCAGTGTGTTCATCACAGTTAGGCTCATAATCTGTTGCTTCTCTATATGATCAAGATGGCTGCCTATATACTGCCACACCAGTTGATCCAGTTTTCATGATGTTGCCCATTTTCGAGGAAGCCAGAATGAAGGTACTATATGTTTGCGTCAGTTTTTCCTGTTTCACAAGAAATGAAACGGATCATGTCTTCCTACTTATCTATGTAACGCAAAATAAAAATTGTTTGTTTTTTCTAAGAAAAAAAAACCTTTCTTAATCTTTTTTTCTGGTAAGTAAAAAAAAAGTTTGCATGAATCTTTCTTAAACCTTTCTTAATCTTTTTATGCATGAATCTGAACTTCTTGATGTAGAATATGCTGTGTTTATGTAGGGTATGCATCTGTCGAGTTTAAAAGTTTGCATGCTGGCATTTTCCTAAGCATGTAAACAAGAGAAAGTTGCGGAATGCACACAGTTCTATCTCTCATGAAGTTGGACCTGTTATACTCGATTTATTTCTGCAATATTTTTGACGTCCTAATGCCTTTTCCAACCAATGCAGAAAGGAGATGATCCTGGGATGTTTAGGCAATTGGATGAGATTTTGTTTATAATTGGTTACCCTGGATATCAGCATTTATTGTCCATTGTGGAGAAGTCCATGCGAGTGGTTTGTGAAGTTAAAGGTGATGAGTCATATACCTCTCTATTAAAGATATCAGTTACACTGGAGTAACTTCATTTTTTGCCAACAATAACATCAAATCCAATATCAACCTTCAATAAGACTTATCTGCTAAGTGACATTGCCAATAGGGATTCTTTTTCTTTATGTATTATTTTCTGTGCCACCTTTCTTCAGTAATTGTTACTGGGATTGAGAAGAATATGAAGCATCCCTATTCTTCTCATTGAAAAATGTAAATGTCTTTGATGCTTAAGGGGAGGCAAACACCTAAAGGAAGCCATAGCCCTGGCAGCCAAGGGGTAGCTTAAATCGGGAAAGAAAGAATTTAATACTTTAAGAATCAGGGTCATTATTATTGCATAATGCTCTAGTGATGTGATGTGTCACGCGAGATGCTGCAACAAAAGTTTCACACAGAACCAAAATGAATATTTTTGAACGGGGTTTATCTGGATATAATTTATGTGTTTAAGTACATCTCAAGTATACCAATCTCAACCCTAAGTGGGGGCTCTACAATCTGCATTTCCTTTTTCTTTTGGCTTTTTGTTGTCATCATCATCTGTTGATATCATGATCGTGTTACGATTAAATATACTGTAACAGTATGCTGATAGCGTAAGTTGCATATGATTCAATCTTTTTAAAATATTACTTGATAAGCGACTAGTGGACATTACTCTAATTGTTACCTATAGAAACTGTGAACAAGAGATTTACTGAATTATGATTGTATTCTTGATTCATCGTTAAATCAGGAGCATTAAGAGTGTTATTAAGTGTCTTATCTTTTTCTTTGGAAGGACACAATTTGATATCTCTCTCTGTCTGCCTGTTTGACAGAAATTGGATCAACAAAGTTTTTTAGGCTTAATGACACCAAGGTTCTTGCTTGGTTGTTAAGCAAGGTCTGTCATATCAAGGAACTTAATTTTGTAAATGATGGTGCAAGTGTACCAACAAATGTTTTATAATTTCAGGTACACCAAGTGAAGCAGACTCTGAGTACTCTGGACAAAAACTATGCTGCCCGATCTGAGAAAGAGACGTGTAAGTCTTAGCGGACAAACTTTTGGCTTATGTAATTTCATGAATTTGTCATATGTGTTTACTGAAAGAGTCATGAGCTGAGATCTTTTCTCAGTTAGAAAATCTGAGTGAGTGGTGGGTGGGTTATATTTGACTCTGACCACTAAGAGGCCAATTGAAAAGAAGAAAAGGAACTCTTACAACAGAGTGTTAATAGATGTCATGGAAGTAGGGCATTGACATTTATAATGGTACTTGTGATGGAATTCAATCTTTAAACAGTCATATGAATGCCTTTTTTGTTTTTTTCCAGGTTAATAGTGCACAATGTATGTAGTTCCATTTATGAACTGAAAATAACCGTTTGATAAGCCAGATATTCAGGTTGATCAATTTTTGTGCCTCTATGTTTGACCAATTTGAAAAAGTATTGGATCTCGATATCTATGTAACCTATCAATGTGCGTGAAACTTGTTGTTTCTCTACTGGTCACCATTTAATGGTCAAAAAATCTGTTGAGGTTGGATGTTATACGTGTTTTGGCATGTGTGGCACATGTATGACACATGTATGACATATTTACAGGAGATTGCCAAGTAACTTTCTCTCCCTAATTTCTTGAGGGATTGAGGGGAAAGGGCCCACATAACTGCTTTAGCTTAGACAAGCTGCTCCTCTCAGGCCCTTTTCGAAGGAGTCACTCATGCTTGCTGGTTTAAGATAGTTAATTTGAGAGATCGCTCGGCATCGTTATAGTGAAAGATGAAAAGGATTGGAACGCCCAGCTTGAGTTAAGTATTTTGCTCTTTGTTAATTCTCTTTTATTGTTTGTGCAGTAGCTGATGCCGTCTCAATAATGGGGGAGTACTTGCTGGATGAACCTTGGTTGAAGAATCTCTGTGATAGTCTGAAGTAAAGCTTTTTACTCTTTCTTGCATATATACTATTGCCTGATTTTCCCTAAATACTAACGGCTGTATTTCTGTGGTACAATAGTAAATGGCATGTGCTAAGTATTAGGATTTAGGATAGATTATCCCCCGCTGACTGGTGAGCAATGTAATTAAGTTACAGATTTGGAGATTTTTGAGTAGCACTACCCTTAAAATTCTACAGAAGTACATCTATGAGGTTTTTATCACTTTTGAAGGTTGCCCTAATTACTGAAAAAACGTATAAGAAAGTTATATTAGAGTGCCGTTGCTACAGAAATAAGGTTTATTCAGCATGAAGCATAGATTAAATCAATGGAATGACGTGAAATTGTTATTTCGACCCCACAAAGAAAATTGTAGATTCATCCCTGCTTAAATTGATATATAATCAGTGGTGACTGAACCCAGGATTCTAAATATTCCTGCAGACTGAATTTACAGGATGTTGGAGAGGCAGCTCATAAACAAAATTCTCAAGACGTAGCAGAGATGGATGACTTTGGATCTCCTGAAGCCTTACAGGTAACTGCAATATCACTTTACTAGACAGGCAGTAATCAAATAGTATCAGGGTGACTGTACTTTGGATATCTCCTGGATTGCTTTAACATGACCTATGTTATTGTTTCGGATGAAGTTTTAGAAGGTATGTTGACTGCTTAGTGCTTACTATTAAGTCACGAACTCACAAACTTCAACGGAAATTTGCCCTCCTAATAAACTTAAGCGGAGGAATGATCTTGTCTATTTGGTTTGTCTCCGTTTCTACTATCAGAAACTGTTGAATAAATCTGGTCTCAGTCACTCCTCTCAGCGTGGGGATATTAATTTGTTGCTGAAGGTTCCTCTATGATGTATCAGGGAAAAAGTGGGGCAAATAAAACGGCTTCAAAGGGGGGAAGGCAAGTTAAAAAAGCAAAAGTAGAGACGGATTCTCAGAATATCAGAGAAATGTTCACCAGGGCTTCAAGAAGGGCCAGATAAGTCTCGTCCAATTGTTGTAGGTGAAGAAACTCCCTGTAACAAGATAACTATGGCCATTCCCTCGTCGGCTTTTCTAGTCGATGGCTGATAATTTATTAGTATTGGAGCCAGATGGTCCTCCCATCCGGTAATCACCCAATCATAATTGGTTTATCTGTTGTAACTTTAACTTTACTTCCTGCTAAGTATGCACTTCAATACCCAATTTTGTGAAAATTTTTGGCTTGTCGGTGGAGCTGCAGAGAAGGCGTGATAAGACATTCCTGAACCGTGTTAACATCCATTGATTGTTGATCAGTACTGGCCTAGAAGTGTAAATGTATGGTTCAGGGAAATGTGTTTCTGCAAATTTGCTTGAAGCATTGGCCTTTTGGTCAAGGCTTCTCAGATTGCTAGTTCTAGGTAACATTAAGAGCTTTCTGAAATATGCATAATTTCTATGGGCAACTCTTAAACATGTTTTGCCCATTGAAGAGTGTGGCCTTGAGCATCACATGCTTCCAATGTATTGTTATTGCACGAAGATGGGAGTTGAAACTTGGGAATTGGCCAAATTCTACCATATGCCATCATTCATTAGTCAAATAAAAAGTTGGGGGGAAATGAAAGGATTACATAAATGATGAACTAGCACAATGATGATATTATTTAGACTCTTTGAAAAGAGCGATCTTGATTAGTGAGGTGATTCGATCATATTTGTCTTCTTGATTAGTGACCTTGAGTTACAAATAATTATGATGTTTCATTAGAAGCAAGGCTTGTTTGGACATCATACAAAGAGAGAGTCTTGGGTGGAAGGGGAGATAAGAGGTCTATTAAAAACAAAATCACCTCTCCACATTATACAGCAGAAAATGAATTATGATAAATTTCATCTGTGAATTCAATAGATATCTATATCTAGAGCATTTGAACAAATCGAATATATTTGTGTATGAAAGACAATGTTGTGATCGACATTAATGATGAGTTTTGCCGCTTTTTCTAATTAATACAAAGCCTTTCCGTAGGCGTAAAAATGTATACAAAATTATTGTGCATGTTATCTTGTTTTACCATATTGTAATAATAAACGAAATTGAATAAATAAATTTAACTCTGACAAAAAATATATATATACAAGAAGAATGAGAGCCAATTTCTTGTTTTTCTTTGGGAAAAAAAAAGGCCCAGCTTTTGTCAAAACAAATGAATTGTCATTAGAATCAAAGCCCACAAAGGGAGCCCAAAGCACGTGAGGCGGTCTCCCTCTTCCTCCAGCTAGGGTTTCAAATCCGGTCCTTTCCCCCCTCTCTCTTCGACGCCATATCCAGCGATCCAGATCGCCGGCGACGGCGGACGGCGGTCTAACGAGCGATTTCGGGTGTACCCCTCAGCTCAATTCGACAGCCGAGTCCTTCCATATCGTGCTCGTGACCCCACATTTTCCTGAAAAAAAAGCTGTTGTCTTTTCAATTCAGCGGCTCGGAGGATGCATCATCGTGAATAGGTTGCTGCCAAGAAAAGGTGGAGATAGCGCGCTCTGGGTATCGTCAGCAATGAGCCTAATCTTGACTGTAAGACAACGTTTGTCGAATGGATTCCGTGTATATGCCAGTTCTCGTCCTGGGGTCGTAGCGAATTCGCATTCGGGTTGGTTGTCCCGACATCTCTCTCAACCGGCGAGGAAAGAGGATGATGAAGAAGAGGAAGTGGAGATCGACCAGAGGAGGCTTCCGGCCGACTATGATCCAGCCACGTTCGATCCTACGCAGCATCGGAGCCCTCCGACCGATAGGGTCTTCCGGCTCGTGGACGAAGTAGCTGGGCTCACGTTGGTTGAGGTGGCGGAGCTTTCGTCGATCATGATGAGCAAATTGGGGATGAAGGAGCCGCCGACCATTGCGGTCTTAAAGGGAGGAGCTGCCGCTGGGCTGGCTGGGATGGCTACGAAGACGACGGCGGCGGCGGCCAAGGAGGAGAAGAAGCCGGAGAAGACCGTTTTTGAGCTGAAGCTGGAATCCTACGAAGCGTCCGCGAAGATCAAAATAATCAAAGAGGTGAGGAGCTTTACGGATTTGGGTCTCAAGGAAGCCAAGGATTTAGTGGAGAAGACGCCGGCGGTGCTGAAAACCGGAGTTTCGAAAGAAGAAGGCGAACAAATAATGGAGAAACTGAAAGCTCTTGGAGCCAAAGTTGTTATGGAATGAAGAGTCAAAAGGAATCGGCAGGTACTTGTTGCTCTTCCCATTTTTGATTCTTCTCTCAAATTAACATTACATAGGCCCAGAAGGTTAGTTCATGAGTTTAGATTTCTTGAACTAGAGAGGTTCGTGTGCTATATCCCTAAAGCAGACTCTTTGTTGGATCAGTTTCTTTCTTCTCTCTTTCCCTAGTGCTATATACCTTATGAACTTATTTGCTTCTGGGTTAGCTTCTTTTACTTTTTGAAACACAGTAAGTTTACACATTTTCTGGTCTCTGATGTTTCGGAATGTCGAACTTGATCAGCTGGATTAGCTAGTTCCACGTCCTTGCATTTAAGAAATTGCACGACTCGGTGATGTAAAATTTATTCGAAAAAAAAAATTCTAACAATGGATAAGATCGGCTTAGTCTTACAGCATGAACCCTTGATTCAAACAATTCCATGAGCCCAGAGCAGCGAGCCCAACTTGATAGAAAACTTGAATAGACATCGCGCAACAAATGGTTAAAATGCCTTTATTCATCACAAGCAAGGTTCCTGGGCGACATGCCAAGGCCTAAGCATAAGAGAAGAATCGCATCAGATAATTCAAGCGGAGGATCACTACAATCGAGTATACACCTCGAGTGTTAATGAGGTTCTTGCTTTGTGCTGAGCATACTTATGCTGGGGAAGAAAATCATTTATCCCTCAGGAACAGTATAGAAGTTGAGGCCTTGGGCCCCTGAATTCCTAAAATGTTCTGCTATAGTAACTTTTTCACTCTCTCCCGCATGAATTGACTGATTGCTTTCAAGCATGGGGGAAGTTATTAAGCAATGTTGCTGAAGGAAAGTAGTCCTAGTCTTGGAGTTGACAGCACACCCTAATGTGGGTCTTGTCCGGGAGTCTTGAGGCACTGTCAGAGAAAATGTGTCTGCTAACTGCAAAAATTCCTTTCATTTCATGCATAGAGAGACTTTGTATGCCTGTGCAAAGAAATGGGAAGTGATGTTATGAATATTTTCGGACCTGGATTGGACTGGCTGGCTGGCTTAACTGGTTGAACCAGGAATTAGAGCAAGGTCTGG
Organism: Melaleuca alternifolia; assembly: GCA_019926035.1. Taxonomy (NCBI): domain Eukaryota; kingdom Viridiplantae; phylum Streptophyta; class Magnoliopsida; order Myrtales; family Myrtaceae; genus Melaleuca; species Melaleuca alternifolia. Next base: position 361,249 of record JAGKPW010002174.1, read on the forward strand.
TCCAGTTTTTTGTGAAAGAACCGTAGCAGTCAAAATTGGTCAAACCATCACTGACCCAGTCCAAGGCTCATATTCTGCACTGAGTCTAAGCCAGTAATGAGTGGCTTGTAGTGCATTGTGAATAAGCAAAGCTGTGTTTCTCTCTTGTTTGGGCTACTTACAAAAAGATAATGAGAGATTAATCTTCTATTTTGCTTGGAATGCAATCCCATTTGCTCACTATTATCCATTACCCGTTAGTACTTATTAGTCTAATAAAACTCAGTCTACCACTTCAAGTTCCTCTTTAACATGAAGCAAAATGCCTTCCGATTTCTCCCTCTTCAGATTTTAAGACAGCTCGGAGTGTTTCGATTAATCCTTTTCCTCAATGGACCGTTCCGTTGAGCAAACCTGTAATACTCCGATTGTAATTTGCATGGAATAAGTGTTCCAAATTAGGCTTGTGACTTTTGACATGTAAACCGATTTGTGTCGTAAGCAGATTGATATTTCTATTTTAGGATTGAAAAGCTTTGTTACAATGATGCTGATGCTGATGCTGATGTTGTTGATGATGATGACGATGATGATGATTTCCACATGAGTTAACTTGGAATGAGGATGCCCTGCGTACATGCAACCCTCTACATATCAGTACCTGAAAGACTGGTTTGCCTTTGGGCCCTTCATTCTCATGATGATAGAGCTTGAAGCATTGAACTTTCGTAGGAACTTGAGACGTTTTGCTCTCTCTTCTTTCGTCAATGCCCAAGTCTTCATGATTTCATTGTGCGTTTTGCTTCCCAATGAGCAACCAGTCCCTACAACGGCCCCCTAAGCACAACAATGAATGCTCGCACTTGTAGATATGTGTGATCCAAAATTGATGTCCTGCTTCCAAACATGACCACGCAATCAAAATATGTTCTCTAAAGTCTTGTTTATATGACAATTTATCTTGGTTGGAGTATTCTCATGCATCTTACTCCCCATTTGAGAAATTATCTTTTCATGTGGCTTAGTAAAATTAGGTCTTTTACCAAACAAAATTATATGTAGACTAACCTAGCTACGTGTTATCCACCAATGTACTTTATGCCTGACTATGAAATAAGCGTCCTCTTAATAATAAAATTTATCTTGATTTTCCTGCCTCAATATGATGCAAAGCAACTGAATTGCGAGGTAAATACTTACTTGAAAGATATAATAGTCAATATGTGATTCAAATAGATGGATATTATCTTCGTATGGATATCGATGTGGGAACTTAATGGAAAAAAGGATGCATGTTGCAAATATCCTCTTTGTTTTTTTGTGAGACTAGCGTTAATGGATTTGAAATCAAACCGAATGATTGATTTAGATTTCCGCTTATCGATTACATATGAGTTATACATTGGGATTGTGAAGTTTCATGGAGGTGTTTATCACCACAAAGCGATGAAGTTTTGGTTGGTCTTATCTAAAAGATAGACGATTTGAAAAGACTGTCCCTCTCCGATTCAAACCGCACCTTATCTATGTATAGACCTGGGGATACCATTGCATCCGTTCCAGTTCCTAGAACACGTACCATAACCTGGTCGCAATCTTCCCCGCGTCCTTAGAAATCGAGTATCAGGTTGCCGACAGGAAGAATTGGCAATGGAGGGTATCCCTGGAGACCATGTCCAAGAGAGGGTGCTGCTGGTAATGCAGATCATCACCGTGATCTGTATCTTCCTGATTCAACCAAAGAGCCTTGATTCGCACAACTGGACCTTCAGAGCGGTGATACTATCCAGCGCACTGGCCATCATATCCACGGCGAGTCACCTGTTGATCCCCGCCTCGACATTCGGCTTCCACTGCCACCTGCTCCTCGTGGCCATGGCGCTGGTGATGGATCTCTATGCCATCCTCGTGATCTATGGTCCTTTGGTCTGGCGCGAATGATAAGCAGACTGTCGAAGCTTTGCATAGACCTCTTCGTTAGATTTGGCTTTGTCCTCTTCCTAATGCAGCCTTCTATATTGCGTACGGGTGAAAGCTTTATGATTGTGAGCTAATTGCTATTGCTGCTGATGGAATTGTGCTTGCCAGGATGCAATTGTTCTTCTGGTGAACGATAGAGATTTCCATAATTTCTTTCTGCCAACTCGTTGCATCGATCCGACGCATTTAACCCTTTTCAAAGAAGGTACTTTGAAAGTACCCTTTTCTTTGAACAAGTATGAACGTCTTAATTTTTTTGAAATTCCTGTTCTCCGTGACTTGTTTAACTGCGCTGCCGCTGGCGTATGTGGCCATGGGCTGATTGTCCTTTTTAATGTCGACGTCTCTGTAGACATGAACCAAGTCGAATTAGTAAGTATTCGGATACTCTTAAGATTGTCTTTGAGATGGTTTGGCGAGAGAAATACGGTCGAAACTTGTTAGGGTTTCCAATGAATCATTGATTGCAGGCTCCACTATTTTGTGGGATAGTAGCAAAGCACCTCCCGGGAAGCTAACTAATGTTTGTGCTGTTACTAAGGCCTGGAAAGGAGTGACATCGCAAGACCGAAAAATTGTTCCAAAAAAGTTCTAAATTTATTTTATGGTGGCTAATTGAGTCTTAAACATTTTTAATTTGATCAATTTGGTCATAAACTTTTCGATAATTTTTTCAATATAATCGTTTCAATCATTTTTTTTTTATCAGCAATCACTAACGGAGTGATCTAGTTAGTGTTGACCATCTTGCGTGGTACGAAATGCATTGATGTAGAAAAATTTTGTAATTTTTTTAATAAAAAAAATCCTGATATTTTTCCTTCTTCTCTTTCCTTTTTCTTTTTTTTTTTTTCATTTCAATTTCCCTCCGCCAATCATCATGGCCTCGGTGACAGTCGGCAAAATTTACTAGCCATAGGTAAGAGCGTCACAACCCTTGCATAGGTGCTGTGGCCGGCGAGGGCATCTTGGCCCTTGCTTGTTCTACTGACCATCATGGAGGTCTCAGTGCTTGGCAAAGGGAAATAGGGAGAAAAGAAAATGAAAAAGAAGAAGAAGCATGTTTAAAAAAATTAGAAAAATTGCCATGTTGCGTAAAGCAGATAATACTTACGGTAGTGATTTTTGACTAATATTAATTAAAAAGACTACATTTAGAATTTATAAAAAAGTTTAGGACTAATTTGGTCAAATTAGAAAGTTTAAGACTGCATTGATCACCGCACAATAGATTTAAGATATTTTGGACTGTTATCCCACAAAAAGACCCTTTTTGTGGTCTTTAAATCTCTGATAGACAATAGCTATTAATTCCAATATAGACAGGCCAATACCTTTGGTATATGGTTAATCTCGTATCGAGTATCTTAGATAAGATTCGCTTGTCATGATCTCTTTAAACTCACGTCGAAAAGATGCTGTAATTTTGAGCACAGAATCTGTAATGTTTAGGCCGACTGTTTGATCGCTCTATCAGTCACCGGGAGATCCCTACACCTTATGTTCAATGAACAGTGTCACACTTGTTCTCAAAACAGAAGGAAGACAAAATAATTGTTTAGACAAACCATTGAATAAAGAACTGGCCACTTTATGGAAGGCATCACCCAAGTCACGATGCTGTGGTCTGTGAACTATGCGCTTCGATAGACGATACATCGTGCTTGATGTTTTGAGGTAGACCAAGGGAGAGGAACTCATGAAATGAGGTTCGCACCATCAAATTCTCACATTAAAGAAGTGCCCAAGAATTGCTGCATCGTCGTATTCGAGCGTAGGAGTTACGTAGCTCTGTCCGTATCAGGACGGAAGTCAAAGTACTATCTCTAGTTCGACTCCAATCAACTATAGTCATGTCGAGAGATTGACTGATTGATCACGAGCGTCTCGTATGAACCCTAGCGTTAGAAATCACTTTTGAATCAGATCAGATCCAACTTCTCGTCCCTTTCTCTTCCTTCCCATTAAACAAATTCTGAACCCACATGCAGTCATGTTCTTCGTTCAGTCATAGGCAAGCCCCCACTTTTCTTGATTAATCAAGAACATCAGCCACGTGACGCGACTGCGGTCAAAGTGCGGACCTAAATCTCTCATCATTTTTCGCAACCTAGGCCTTGTGGAGAACTGCTCCCGTGAACTCTCTTGTTTAATGATGTCTGTGGCCTCAGCTGTGCGACATTCTTTTATTTGCTTTGACCGCCACTTCCATTGGGTGCAAATAAAGATCCGGGATTTGCACCTCTTTAGATGGGCGAGAGACTTGCTTGAACTCGGGTTTGTGCAAACCAATTCAATCAACGCCGGTAATTATGTGGGTTTCTCGTGAAATCCATGTTAGGCCCGTTAAAATAATAAGTTTGATTACCCATGATTCATGAGCTCAAGTTCGTATTAGTTTTCTCCTAGAAAATGTTAGTGATAATGGAAGATTCGCCAGATTAACCATATTCAAATCGGGTGGTTCAACATTGTGAAAGAAGATCACACCAAGTCTGAAAGAGAGTATGTATGGGAGAGGAAAGAGGAAGAGAATAAAGTTAAAACATTTATTTCAGGTCTCCATCTCCAAGCGAATGTCTCTGTGCATTATTTGCTTGTGCAGAGCTTCAGAAGTGACACTGACTTATCACGCCCCCAAGAACCATATTCACCTTTCAGAAACCATGTGATCTCTCTCTCTCTCTCTCTCTCTCTCTCTCTCTCTCTCTCTCATGGCTGTGGGCATTATATAAATCTTTCACCAGTCCCCACCTTTTGATTCCCATCTGACAAACTTTCATTGACTTCGGGAATACTGCCTCTTGACCTTCTCCATACTAGAAACCCTACATGATCTCTTCAAAGATACGTCCGTTTCTGTGGGTTTCCTGTGCATTTAATTCAGCCCCGGCCCACTGCAGGCTGATGAATCACCATTCGTACCCGCTCTCATCTTTGTCTTCGCTCATCCATCAGGAATCTTGCTCTGGGAAATCTGAGAGAGCACATACCCTTTTTTCCCATCATTTTCATATTTATGATTTGGGTCAGAGGCTGTTTTATAATTGTATGCAAACAATGCCTGCCACTAATGTCGTCATCATGCGCGATGCCCGATGCCCACCATTTTCAGTATCGCGGAGGACTTCGGTTCACTCACCTTGGATTCTTTTCAGTGTTAATTAACTATGTCCTGCAGAACCATGTGAACATATAGCAACCATGAGTTTATATACAAGCAAGCAGCAAAAGCAGTCATTTGAATTATGCTTATTTATCTGCACAAACATTACAAAGTAAGAAAGGTAACGTGATGAGATTGTAAAACTGAGCGGGTCAAAACGTAAGCAATAAATAATAGAACAGATTTATGTTATTCGGTCAACATTTCCTCTATTCACATGAGTGACAGAAAATTTTAGTTTAAAACAAGCAATATGATGGAGATAAGGACTACACGCTTAAATTACTTAAAATACTTTTGATATTTCTCAATCCCTGACGATACTTAATAATCTCAAAACATAGGTCCATCACAATATTTCTCAAGATATTTGACTCTACTCTCGCATAGCTAATCGAAGTGTAATCAAGTTCCATCTCCTTATTTTGTTCACCTTATAGGACCCTTAGCTGTACAGGATGACACATTGCTCGGCACTGTGTTTTCCGACGCTTGATTATTCTCGCTCCAAAGCCTACCAAAACTGAAGAAGAAAAATATACCCCCATGGCCATCGTAGACTTGTTGTGGGCGGCCGATGTCGATATCCCTTGAACCTTCTCACGGACGACTTTCAAGCCTCATCCTTCCTCCAGCCATTTCACAAGGCCGAGTTCAAGTAAGGTCTTAGTCAATCGAGCTCCCACGCGAGATATAATCTCCTCAGTTTTATTGCAACGACAACCATATCTAAGAGTCTTACATCCCATAGTCATAGTTTGTGAACAACATACGGGGCACCTAACGCAAGATGGGTCAGGAACCAACCAACTTCTAGGCTGAGGCTGATTTTGGTGTTTGAGTAAGGTAGATCCTCTTCATTATTTCTGCATGTGAGTGTCGATACATTTATGTCCAATGTTGAGGTGTGATAGAAGAAAAGGTGCCGGTATCTAATTTTGTACAATCATATCACAGATTGCAATCAATAGGTATAGACTGGAGGATGCCATAGAGCATCTTCGATGGGCATTGTACCTAATAATCATGCATCACATCGACATTTATATTCCCGAATAACCGATAATCAAGAATATTCTTGCCGCCAGATTGTCCAATGTGTCTGATGAGACAAAATGAAAATGCCTTGCCAACTAATAGAAGATATTTCAAGGACTTAACAGAAAAATTACTTTGAATCTCAAATTTGTGTCCGGAGATCATGCCCTTCCATCAGTCGAGATTAGCCATACGTCGGACTCATTCACCGTTGTCGAAACCATTATCGTAGATAGTGACCTCACAAAGAAGCTAGCCAGTACCATTAATTCTTCAACTGTTGTCGTGCATTACTGAGTATATACGAATACGATATGCCTACTTCAAAAGCCAGCAATGTTAATCCTAAAATAAACTTTCTGTCGTTAAAAAAAAAATACAACAAAAGATCTAGTGCCACAAGTTAAGTAAAAGGGCTGCAAGCTACTAATGCGACAATTGTTGATTCCTATTTTATTGTCAATCATCATTCAGCTAACTACTAATCTTTCTTGGAAAAGGTTAACCCTAGTTTCTAAAGTTTGACTCTGGTTTGACCAGTGAAAAATACTGCAAGTACACATGATTTAACTTGCCCTGTGGTCCAACCTTCTCCTCTTTCTTTAATGGTTTTCTTGGTCTTTTGGCTGGGGTTAATCAGATAAATTACTCCCAATTGACCAAGATCCGTGCATTATTTTATGCCTAATCACATGTCGATGTTGCAGTTGGGTCTTTCATGTGATACGCACGACGCTTTTTGGCTTTGCATGAAAGCCAACGGCCAGTAACTTTAGGGCTTTAGCTACTGATTATAGCTCTCTTCTAGCTGGTTTATCATAATAGTAGAGGCAAATATAGAAACCAAAAAAGAAAAAAGAATGCAGCATGAACTGACCGTATTCAAATCCCGAATAGAAAATAAAGAGAATGATTTGAATATTCATCGAATTAATCAAAAGTTTCACCGACCCTTGACTATATGGTAGTATATATATATGCGCACACATAAACAGTGACCATGCTTCTCTCTCCCCGTTCATAAGCACACTCTCTTTCTGGCTTCAGCTTCATAGAAGCTATTAGCACAGAGAAATTTACACAGAGAGAGAGAGAGAGAGAGAGAGAGAGAGAGATGAGGCCAAAGAGCATGTCCCCGGCCAAAAACACCGGCTGTGAAGATAAGAGCACCGCCACGACAACCACCGTGGGTGGTGTTTCAATTTCGAGGAGTCCTCCTACTGCATCTTTATCACTGTCATCATCATCTTGTGCTGCTAGCACTGGCGACGTAGGATCGACGCGGTCGAGCTGTTGTTGCCTCACAAGGCTTGTGGTGAAGCTGAAGAAGTGGAACAAAATGTTGATGCGTCCCAACAATAAGAACAGACAGAGCTCGTTCCAGTGCTTGTATGATCCGCTGAGCTATTCTCTCAACTTCGATGGGAGTGGCAAGGGAAGCGTGTTGGAACGGGAGGACCAAGACTATTATCAGTTCTACGCTTTTTCGTCGAGGTTCGTAATGGCCAACTCGAGGAGTATCGCCGCGTGCCCGAGGCCGGTTGCCATTTCTCACTAGTCTAGACTCAAAGATTCAAGTTTTGCTTTAAGCCTTTTCCCATTTTTTTTTTTTTTGGCATTCCCGTTTACGTTATCCGGCCATGTTTGTATCTTGACAGCGCAATGGTCAGTGACTAGTCAGAAAAGATTCCTCTCATCTTGATTTTCCTTAATGATTGAAAAGATTAGTAATATCTATGCTTGCTTGCGACGGTGAAATGTGCACTGACGCGTCATCCATTCAGCATTCTATCGGGATTGGTAATCAGAAGCCGTTGAATAGGTTGTAAAATCACTATTGGATGTTCTAACTAGATGGGATAGTTCGTTGAATCACCGGCGAATAAAGTCCACGCACCTTCACCATTTCTCTCATGAACCCTGCGGGGAGTGGTAAAGACTTTGACTCTGGCGTGAAAGTTGATGCCTTGATGACACGAGGGTCATTCTCATCTCGTGGAATCTTTTATATCTGGCACGGGAATTGAAGATTGGGTCTTTAAATTGAAATAAATGGCACGGTAGGACAAAACACAAGGCAAGAGAAGAAGATAAATGCACCAGTTGACTTGATCTAAGAGTGTAGGAGACAGCCACTCATCAACCTCACTCTGGTTAAACGCCTGCACTGATGGAGCTCTTTCCTCTGGTTTCGTTAGAAATAAAAACTCACCGGTAAAAGTCTGATGAAGAAATCGCCTCGTCTATATGCTAATCTAGCACCTGCAACATTTGAGTAAGACGAATGTACAGCGATAAACACTATATTTTCGTTTTCTATAACAAAAGCTTTACAGAGATGTCCTAATTTGGCTAATCATCCCTATCTTTGCGGTTTTCATCACTCACCGTCACTGCTTGAAGTCTACAAAAAAAAAAAAAGAATTTATGCCACCATCTGCAAAGCACCCTAACACTTCCAGTCCCGAGAAAGAATTTGTGATTTCCATAGTTTGTCACTCTCCTGCCTTGAACTTATGCATTGTCGTTCTCCGGCTGATCTGAAACAGTCTCCTCAGAGGAGACTTCCACTGCATCAAGATGATCAGTCTGAGAAGGATCTGACTGAGCCTTACCGGAAGAATTCCTACTTTCCGGCTGGCCTGACTTCTCGGGATGTCCAAGCCCATTGACAGGGTGTGATTCCTGCTCACCTCTGGCAGGATTTGGTTCAGAATCCCCCGCAGGGTCAAGGCTGCATTTTATTGAGGACACTTCACTTCCAAGGAGAACTGAGCTCTTTGTGGGTGGAAAAAGCGCAAGCTGTTGACTTGGACCAATGCTGGATTCAACCAACTGAAGTGCTTCTGGGGACAGTTCTGCACTCAGTTTCTCTTGAGAAGGTTGACACATCACTGGAGGTGATGTGTTAAGCGGAGCCTCCTTCCAATCAAGACCAGGCATTGTGGCCTCCGATGGTGGAACTGCATTAAGCTCAGGGACCAGAGGGATAGAACTCGAAGCAGCATCGCCACTGAAGAAATTTCCAGGATGGAGTTGCCTGGCCCCCTGGACTTCTGCCTGGATGGACCTCAATTGATCTGACTTTCTTTTTTTTTTAAGAACAAGTCTTGGATCCTTAGGTCGAGAAGGAGGTGGACCCAGAATCACAAAAGGAGGAATAGTAGGCTTATCTTCCCCGTATAACAGTCTAACTGATTGAGCTATTGCAGACACAGTGGGCGGCAGCTCAGGATCTGGTGGTGGTGGAGGAGCAGTCACAGCTTCTCGGAGCCAATGGGGTAAATTTTTCTTAGAAGCACCATCATCTATTACTTCTTTCCCCTTAGAACGTAACTGATGATTTATAAGCTTATCAGGGTCAGGCAACAACACCGAACTGCTTGATTCACCCCCAAAATTATTTTGCAATTCAGGTAACATATTCAGAGGTCTACCCAAGAGACCAGGCAACATGGGATACACACTCTGCTCGTCATCCCTTGGCTGGAAGCTGCTCGAGCCAACCATCCCTGCAGAACCCATGTTGCCAGAGCCAAAGCAGTTTGGTACAAATGGCTTCTCGAAAGGTGTGTTCAGTGAAGTCCCCGGCAAATCAGAAGGCCCACCATAATAACGGCGCATAAAAGTCTCTCGAAGTTTGTCAGGGTTATTATAAGGTAGAAAAGGTGCAAAGTGCTCATTTTGAAGACTGAGTTGATCAGAAGCACCAAAAGGAGGGAAAGTAGGACCCACCTCGCCAAAACCTAACTTCATGTCGGTCAAATGTGACTGGAACTTTGGAGGCATAGCAAGTTTACTTCCCTGCAAGGCCCTCGTCATCATCCCATCCGTGAATCCTGAAAACGATGAGGATTTTACTGGTTTCAATGGTCTAGTGGGTTTCGGCATGGGAAGAGATGATCCATCGAAAAGCTTGACTTGCTCCTCCTCCCATCTTGCCGACAAATCTTCTGGAGTTTTGTTCTTGGAGAACCTCAGCCTAGGGTCTCTGAGCATGGAATCCCAATTCCCACGTCCATGTCTCCGGACACCAATCCATAGGAAATCAAGTTCATCCTCGGACCAGCCATCAACTCTGGACTTCTTTCTATGCAGGATACTAGACCCAGACCCAGTTCTCAACATGATATTTTCAAGCACCTTTCTGTGGTTTTCTGGAATTGATGAAAATGTAGGCATCTGATTCAACCCCAAGGAGGGTGCCATTTCTCTCTCTCGCTGATGACTATATCTAGCCACATCCTGTGGAGGAAATTTGAATTGTGGCAGTGGGGGAATTGGTGGAAAATCTTGGATAGACTCACGCCCAGCTTCAACCCTACTTCCTAGTGATAAGGTTGGCAAGAAGTCATGTTGTGGAAGTACACCTTTAGCTGGAACTGGGAATCTGGGCATTAGCTTCTCCTCCACGTATTTAGGTGTCATAATCATATCCCTAAAATCAGATGAATTGACCCCAGTGTTTTCGAGCCGACCAGAGTCATGGAGGGGTGCTGGAGGATACTGCAAGCAAACAACCACTAAAGTTAAATGCTATGGAAAGAAAGGGCAAGAAAGATGCAAACTAATTTGCAGGTGTGAGAGCGCCCGCCTGGGAGTTGGGGGGAAGGAGGCGGAGGGGTGAAATTGTGTAAGATAAAAAGAGTCAATTACTCAAAATTCCACTCACAGGATGCAGCTGTGAAACTTCCCCAAGGCCATCAGGCACATTTGGTTTGTCCAGTGCTGGTTCCAAACCCTTCAGATGTGTACCCATTAAATTACCAGAGAATGGAGCTAGACTGAATGGGAATTCCAGACCAACCGGTCTACTTTGTCTAGCATTTGGTCGCGAAGAATTCCTACGCGATAACTCGACCTGATTAGCATTTGGTGCACAGAGTCCTAGAACTGGTAACAATTTGTCAGACTCAGAGCTTGGATAGACTGTGCCTTCATGTTGATGGAGCGGAAGAATGTCTGGAGGGCAGCTTAAAGGACTAACAGAACGATCTGAATGAACATTTGTTTTTTGACTTGGGCACTCGGCTTTTGCACCATCTGATTTGTCATTGTCCAAATCAATTGCTGAGAAAGTCCCCTTGCTGGTTTGAAGAAAACCAGCTACTTCATAACCATGTTGAACATCAGCTGGACATTGAATTGTATTCTCAGGTCCCGAAAGCCCCCCACTGGGCTGAGATTCTTCAATTTGATTCCTTCTAGCAAGGCGTTCTTTTTGTCTAGCACGGAGCTTAGCACTGCATGAATGACATGGTAATAAAAAGTTCCATTTATTCCATTCACAACCATGAACAACAAAGCCAAGCAGTAATTAGCATTGACATCCCTTTTATCAACTCATTTAGCAGCAGAAAAATATCACACTGACAAAAAAACATAGAGAATTGTGTCACTTACAATTTATCCTTCAAAGCACGTCCAGCAGGGGTATACTCCCGTTCTGGCTCTTGATCAGGCACCCGTTCCTCTTCATCACCACTCTGCTTTATGTTTCAAAAGTAAACCAATATAATTATGACACTATATAAGTGCAAGTCAATGCATGAAAACCTCAGCACCATCAAGATCAGGAACAAATTTGATCTTATTGCGCATAATTTGTTTAATGGATCAAATAGCTTACTATACTCAGTAAAACCTCAAAATAGAGGTCAGTATGCTATCTTCAAGGATGGCAGTGATTCAAGCTAAAAAAGACATTAGGACAAGATGAAGAGAAAAAATATTTCTCTTAAGAGGAATTTCAAAGCAAACTCATGCGTGCACAAAAGGAGGAAAAGAAGCTGCATGTTCTATGCATGAGTCCTCCTTTGTGACATACTCATCTAACTTCATCCTTGATTTTTTTTTTCTTTTGGTTGGAGGTAAAGGAGATTTGGTCCAGAAAAATTTACAGCGTGTCTAAGAGAAAAGCAATGGCCAACAAGAACAAGAAACTCTGGAGTCTATCTTCCAGTTAACCATCTAAAGAACGTGTCCTGTAATAAGAATCGAGGTCACAAAAGAGGGGGAGAGAGAAAACACAAAAAATGCATACATCTTTACGCATTAACTTAGAATGCAAAGCCTCTAGTTATAAAGCATAGAGAGACAATCGACTTAATATCCTTGTATATCCTATTTAAAATACCTAAACTTATCTAATAACCATAGACATCTGCCTAATACATACATTTAACATGACTAAACATTCTTCAACTTATTGCACGTGGAAGGATCTTGGAGTCATCATACAAGAACTAAAGTTTCCAGCACCAACAGCATAGGAGAAGGCAATTCAGATAAAATACCTCGTTGGTGTTTTCGCTTGGATGTGCTGCATAAGCTTCTCTGTAAGAAACAGCTTTTCTGACACGCTTCCCCCGACCAAGAGCTGCTTCCTCCTCATTTTGATATTTCTCCCATCTAAAAAGCACAAGAGATCAAAGCATTTACAGCAAAAATCTTAAGAGATGGAGGGCATATTTTTTCCTTATTTATAGTCACAGAACGGTCATTTTGATAAAGGATTTATCCCTTCTACCAAAAAAAAAAAAAGGAGAAAGGATCCTTCCTTATTTCTCCAAATAAAAGGGTAATGGCTATCACCTCGGCAATCGCCACCCTTTCAAGCCATTCACATCACTATGACAGCGTTTAGTGACATCACAGAGATAATGCAGTTGCAGAGTGCAAAGATCAGGTTATAATTGACATAATCTGAGTGCAGGACATAATATAAGAAAAAGGTCACAAGAGAATTATAGTTCTCACATCAACAACAATACTTTAGTCAAATACATGACATCCTGGCACTAAAGAATGATCACTTAATCGCCAATTACAACTTCACAGAAAGTGTGAATAATTAATTATTCCCATTAACTAAAGAAACGCACTAATCAGAAAAATGAAGAAATAAACCCTGAGACAGAAGCAACGGCTGATCAAAGGAAAGCTCAAAGAAATTCAAAGATCTCTACAAGACAAGGGGATAGATGCCTCAATTTCATTTGTTGTTTCATCTGGTCCAAATGTTTTGGCTGTGAGATATACTTTCCTATCTAGTTAAAAAGAGAAAAGATATTCTGTCCAAGAGAAGAAGAAAGGAAAAACAACTCAAAAACCATGCCACCATTCTGTGAAGAATTAGAAAATAGAAGAGGTCAGAAAAAGGGGGGAAGGTAGGGGGAAAATTGAAAATTAACCCTGCATTACCTCACTCGGAGAAGTCTGTCCCATTCATTTTCTTCAGGAACACTAACAACACTATCCTCTTTCTTCACAGAGTTTGCAACACATACATCCTCACTTAAAACAGGAGGTGATTCCCCTCCCCCACGCTCTTCCATTAGCTCATCATTCCATTCAAGGGACTGATATGGAAACATGGATACAGTTATCTCGACAAATTGCACAATATTATTTGAGTGAAAACTCCAATAAACTTATTATGGTGAAAATAAATCAAAAGAGCACACTGATCAAGACAAATTTCATCAATGGTGTGAACTACAATACCCGAAGCTCACCATGACTACTTAAGAAGCATAAGCAATGTGGAAGTCATGAGATACACAATGCCTTAAAATGGCCTAGTAATTAAAACTCCAAATTCACACCAGCTTTTTGGACAATCATAAATCTGACAGATTACATGAGGAGAAACATCTATCGTCAAAGATTCTTGATGGACTTATTCATCATCCCCACTTATGTTTTAAATTAAATCAGAAACTATTCGATTATGTTTTAATCAACTTCTTACCAGCTAGAAGATTCGCACTACAAATCACCAAGAGATAACCTGTCTCCCCAACCCAACCCCTCCTCAATCAACCAAAGAAAATAAAAGCTGCTAGACCCAAGTTCTGCTCAAAGAGAAAATTGAGCTATTCTTCAAAAAGGTGTTGCACCATAAGTTCTCAAACGGCAGAATTTGGTTGACCAGTCGTGACTTTTCAATAAAAAAGACACATATAAGAATAAGTTCATAAATGTGCAACCAGCAAGGATATCCACATAAAAGTGATAAAGACTCAAGCAATTAAGCAGAATACCCCACCTTCACTGAACCGAGCATATCATTTTCTGCATCACCCTCAGTGCACTCGGTGGATCCATCCTGAAGATTTGAACGATCAAGCAACTTGAGTATTGCATTATCATCCCACAAACTCTTATTGCTGCCATCTGCACATTTATCCTTGTAAACATCTCCTAAACTACCAGCTCTCTTCCTATGCTTATGTTCCGCATCTAACATTGGCTCAGTTTTGCTGTTATCATTATCTGAAGACTCCTTGCCACCATTGGAAGAATCACCAAAAAGTTCTTCCGTACCCCAGCGCAGTATATCTTCCACTTCCTTCTGAGATCCAGATTTGTTCACAAAAAGCTGATCAAGCATCAATTTCTTCTTGGCAAGCTGCAATATACGTTCTTCTACACTAGCTCGAACTACAAGCCTGTATACCAAAAGCCGATTTGACTGTCCAATCCGATGGGCACGGTTCATGGCTTGGATGTCAGCATGAGGGTTAAAATCAGAATCATAGATAAATACTGTGTCAGCGGTGGCCAAATTGATTCCCAACCCACAAGAGCGTGTTGATAGTAAGAACACAAACCGACTTTTATCTTGGTTAAAGCGAGCAATTGCTGCCTGGCGATCTGTGACAGAAACAGAACCATCCACTCTCTCATACGTCTTGGGACCAAACTCAATAGTTAAATAATCCTCAAGGATATCCAGAAGCTTAGTCATCTGTGAGAAAATCAGGACCCGATGACCTTCTTTGAAAAGAGCCTTAAGCATCGAATGCAGAAGAGTCAGTTTGGCTGAAGCTTTAATCCTCATTTCGTGGAGGAAATCAACAGAACCAGAATCAGGCTCTGTACCAGGTATTAGATAGGGATGATTACATACTTTTCTTAACTGCATCACAATGTTTAACATTGACTGCTGTGGTACCCCTTTGCCAATATTCCTCAATATCTGGTAGTTCTTCGTTAAAATTGCACGATAGTATTCAGCTTGAATTGATGATAACTCAACAGGGACCACCCGTTCAGTTTTGGGGGGGATGTTCTGCATGGCATCCTTCTTAAGCCTTCTCAACATGTGCGGAGCAACAAGTTTCTTAAGTTCCTCAACTTTTTCCGCAGTTGTGAGGTCATTAAATTTCTCCTCAAACAAAGAAATTGAAGGAAATGAAGCAGGCTGTAAGAAACTCAGCAGGTTGTACATTTCACCAAGATTATTTTGAAGAGGTGTACCAGTCAACAGCACACGATGCTGGAATGAAAATGTATTTAGCAAAGTGAACAGCTTACTACTTGAATTTTTCAGACGATGGCCCTCGTCAACCACAAGCACTTCCCATGGAACGCCACGCAAATGTGAAGAGTCAGCAAGAACCATTTCATAAGTAGTCAATAGTACATTGAATTTGTGGGAAACCGTTTTTCTATTGCCATCAATTGGATCACTAGCATGCCATTCGTGTTGGCGAATCACTGTTCTTGCTTTTGCAGATCCATGATACTCCACAACATTCAAACCAGGAGCCCACAAGGAAAACTCCGAAAGCCAGTTGGGCATGGTTGATAGTGGGACCAAAACCAAACACGGCAGAGAAGCTTTGAATTCACAATATAATGATGAAAGGAAAGCGCATGCTGATACTGTTTTTCCGAGACCCATCTCATCTGCAAGTATCACATTTTTAGACCTATACCAGCATTTCCGCAGCCAATTAAGTGCTTCAAGCTGGTGGGGAAATAATGAACCACCCTTGAGTTCATTGGGTTGCTCTGTCAAAGTAATGATCTCACTTGGATGGCCAGTCCTCTCCCCAGATGAATCGTGCCTAGATGAATCTTTCTCCAATGTCTGCTGTTCCAGCTGATTGAACACATCAATAAGATTTGAAGATTTTTTCAGAATAGGTTCATCTAGCTTTTCCCACGTGCATTCGTCATAAGGAAGCCCAGTCCACTTCACAAAAGCTTCGCAAGTACCATTTTTGGAAGTACGAAGGGAAATAATACGCTGAGGTTGTTTCCACCTCTCCTCGCAAATGTTAATCACTGATGTACCGTATTTTGCCTTATAGTTTTCCAGCTTTCTCCTAGCCAGAATTTTCAGTTGGGATTCAGGTAACCAACTATTATGAATATTTGACTTCCCAACCCACTTAACCAAAAACTCGTATGATGGGGACTCTTGGTCGAGAGGTGCACATTCAGCTAGTTCAGGGTCCTGGTTAATGCTCTCAGGACTGAATCCCGTCCCTGCTTCATCCTGCACTCCATTGTTGTTGTCTTCAACAGAGACTGGTATTTCACCTGTTGCAGTAACCTCATCCTTGTCGATACTGTTCAGCTTTATTAAATTAACTGAGTCTGCCATTACTCCATCATCTGGTCCTTTCTGATCATTTGTTGCCTTAGAAGTTTCATCACAATCTTCAAACACATTGGTTTCAGAAGCTAGATGCTTTGTATCGCTCTTCAATGAATCCATGCAACTGCTATTCTTACAGTCCTTGGTCAATGAACTCTCATGTACATTCAGATCATGCAGTTTTATATCACTGTCAACATTAATATCAGCCTGTTTGTCATCAACAAGGTCAAGCCTGTCTCCTGCATCTAAGTTGATTTCGCTGGAAGTACTGTCTCGATATCTGTCCCACTTCTCTGGAACAAGTAAACTAACAGAATTAAGGATGTCTACAGTACTATAGAAACATAAAACAATGAACTCGCACAATTACCTCTAACACGACAACCCAAAACTCGATCAACCTGAAAAGCAGATGGTGTTAAATAAAGTACAGATTGATTATAAGACCAATCCCCAGAATCAAACAACAAAGTTGGTCAAAAGTAGATTTACCTGCTGAAATTCACCAACAGTGCCGCTTATGCACACTGGTGTATCATTCACATGACGGTCTCTTTTCTTTGGCTTAACTGGTGGGCATTTCAATTCCCCAGAAAGCTTCTGCACCAAAAATCAATTTCGATATATTATCAAGCCTCACTCTTCATATTCCTTCAACATGAAATCACATCAGAACAGCAAACAAAGACAGTGCAACAAAAGTAAACAGCACTTTCTCTACACCATTGCATGTGGAAACTATCAAAATCGGAACTAGCAACCAAAAGATATGCGGGGGCTTCCAGATATCTTAAAGAGACAGACATGCCATGCAAGAGGACCAAACACCCACTGTGTCCACTCAATATATGGTAGAGGTTCATATTAGGATGCAAACCAACAAAATTGTAAGTTTCATTGATTTGGTACAAGTGACTGACTGCCAGGCAGTATATTATATAAGTTTGTTAGTAATATGTAAGAAATGAAAAGGCCAATGTAAAAGTATCTACCTTTTGTTTGGTTGGACCATGTGAACCTTCTTTTCCTCCGTTTTCTTCTATAGCAGACCGCGAACCCCTGTTTACATTTGTTCTCTTTCTTAATTGTGAATTACCTATTTCAGGTCTTGCAGCTTTCTTCTTCAATCCATGTCTCTTAAAAGTGGCAATAGTTTGCTTGCCATCATCATTCCTGCTCTTAGAAGTAGCAATACTTTGCTTTCCATTGTCAGTCCTGCGTTTCTTCTGAATATCATTTTTCTGCACATGCTTTCTTTTCTTAGCTCTCTCTTTATTAGCACCAGTTGCAAGAACAACTTCACTATCTGGACTATTGAATCCCTCAGAATATTTAGAATCCTTCTCTGAATGTTCATCATCTCGTTCTGAACTCACCACTTGAGAATGAGATGAAGCAGGGGCAGAAGGAATAGTTAATCTTCTGGTAGAAGGTGCTTTTGCGGGAGGCACATCTACCTTCTGTTCATCATTATTTTTCTGATAGGAAGAGATTCCATCTGTAGAACCACCCAGGGATGGGCAACCAGGCTTGATGGTGCATGGGTCATCTCCTGGGGACAGATCTGGTTTACCTTCCAATGCCTGAACTTCAGGTGTTACAACAGACTTCCCTCCACTCAAAGACCTCTTGCTTGGAAAATGGGAGCTACCAAGTATTCGAGATACTTTTTCCGTGCTAGACAATGTCTTGGATCTTGACCCACTAATTTTTGTCCGAGCTCGCTTCAAGCTGGAATCAAGATGGTTTATTGGCTCAACTGAATCATTTTTTGAGCGGCACTTAGGACATTGCCATTTGCCCAGTGGAATCCGCTGGAAATGGAAACCATAAAATGAAGACAAATAAATTACCTGAATTCAAGTACGATAAGAAAAATGACAGCAATTAACACATCTAAATCCAAGACCCCTCAAATAGCTATTGAACTACCTTGAGAGGAGGATCAAGGCACTCGAGATGATAGGTCCGGGGACAGCTGTCACAACATAACAAGTCGCCTCCAACATCACAAATAACGCATTCATAGTAATACTGCAAGATAAAATGTTACAAAAGCCCCCGGTTAGAGGATAGTAGATGGTCCTCAACATTGAAATCCTCAAGACATCAAATTGACACGGAAGAGGATAAAATTTTATCATGTACACAAAATTTGTCTACAGTCACTGTGACAATTCAACGAGGGTTTAGTCTAATAAAGAAAAATTAGAAGGTGCATCGCAACTTAAAAAACAGCATAATTAAGAATAAACAGAAGTGGCATGTGATGCCAAAAAATTAACAATATATTACCCCATCATTTCCTTTCTTTTTCGATGAAGACAAATCTGGAGAAATATCAGATTTTAGCTTGTTCCTGGCAGAACTCGCAGTCTCTGGCAACTCCAAGGCTACTGAATTCTGTTCTTTACCATTAACCAAATCCAGTCCGCATGGTAGCTTTCTTCGCTTGCGTTTCAAGACCCAGTTTCTGTTACTTATTTCGTTCGTCAATGAAGAGTCGTCCTTCATCTTCAAAATTCTTCCTCACGTTTGCAGCTACCATGTGACGTATGCATGTCATGAATCAATTGAAAGGATAAGCGATACTTCAATATGGCCAAAATCCTGCAAATGCAGTTGAAGTACATCAGAAAGAAAAGCAATGTATGCTGTAATGATGCAGGTAGTGATTAGAGATAATGGATCCTAAAAAATGATCATGCATTACTCTAGCGTAAGAAACACACAGCCAAACTGGCAGCAATGTATTCGGGGAGGGAAAGAAGGATACAGCGGATCAGGAGAGAATTCACTGATTGGACTGAAGGAATGGAGGCATTTCAGTATAAAACCAAAAACATAGTGTTCAAAATGTTTTATGGTCACAGGGAAAATCATACTTTTAAGATGAGATGAGAAGTAGCATCAAATTTACAAACAGGATGAAACCATAGAAATGCATGATAAAATGCTTGGCCAAGACAATGACAGGATACAATCTACTCTAATGAAATCGAAAGGACGAGCAAGATACGGGTTCCTGCACAAAAGGTATTAGAACAAGTTATTCAGATGAAGACCACAAGAAGCATTTCAAAACCAAACATTTCAACCCAAGCCTGCCCACTGAAGATTTTCATTGTCCCACTTACTCTCAACTATCTATATATGAAACTTAGAGTTGGATAATCACAAAGAAAGCACCTCAGGGTGAAAAACAGCATTATATATTGACTGAATCATCAAAAAGCTAGATTGCATCAGGTCCAGTTTGGTAGCAACATAATGCAATCTGCTTCTAGATAATTCCCAGTTATGACTAAAGAGAGTGGAAGAGTTACATGGTCTGGCAACACCATGATCAATAAGATTACAGAGTAAACCCACCCAAAAGCTAGACCTATACCCAATTACTAGCAGTCATCAAGAGTAAACAAAGAATAAACGTCAGAGAAAATGCACAAATCCCCCACCAGATTGAAAGAGCACAAACAACCAAGCCCGTTCGAACTCAAACTAAATGTATCACTCCCACCAACTTCCCACCAACAGAGTCCAAAACCCCCAATCGCACAACCACCTGAAATGGCACAAAACTTCCAACAGAACAAAACACAGGAAACACAATCCACCAGCAATCAAGCCCAAGAACCACAGAACAGCGGGAACAAATAAGCAATCCAGACAAATACAAGGACTCTCGCCAACAAAAGATCACAACCTCAAAATGGGCAGTGGCAAGACAGATGTCTGAGCTCGCAAACCTCACCAGCGGATCAAAAGACACAGACAACAACAGCCCAGATTGAGAGATGCATGTCCAGACAGACCCAGACAGAGAGGTGGTGGGATTGAGAAGAAGGGTGTGCTAGATTTAGGGCATGGGAAGCAAAAGGGAGGCTGAGGTACGAGAAAGAGAGAGAAATGACTTGTGTGGGCACAAACAACGAATAAATAGAGAGAGAGAGAGAGAGCGGGGAGGGAGAGGAGGGAGGAGGGAGTGCTTCTAGAGAGAGAAAATAAAGGCGCATACAAATACGGATTCGCCGGGGTCAGAGGACGGGGTTACGCCCTGACAAGCATCGAACCACGCACACCCACAACTCACCCAATTTGTAGTTCGTCGAGTCCTCTCGCACGAAAGCGACCTCCTTTGCGCTCCCTCCCTCTCTCTCTCTCCCTCTCTTCGTTCAATGCACCTAACCAGTCGGAACGCGCCACGTGGCGGCACGAGGACTCCCCCCCTCCCTCCTCCTCGGCCTTCGCTTCCCCCTGCACTCCCCCTCCGTTTTTCCCCCGCCTCCTTCATCCCCTCCTCTCCTCTCCTCTCCTCCCTCGCTCTAGAGAGAGACAGTGGGTAGAGAGAGAGAGAGAGAGAGAGGGTGCGTGTTCATGATGTCCGTCGATGTCGAGTGCTCCCAGGTTCTTGATGGCCCTTTTGCGTGCGCTCTCCATTGCGCTTCTTGTCTCATCCTTTGCGTTCCACAGCCATTTTGCCCACCCCTTTTCTCTTTCTCTTTTTCTTTACTTTTTGTTTTCACTTTTCTTTAATCCCCTCTCTCTCTCCTCCCCCTCTCTTCTTCTCCTCTATAAGTCTGAAGTAGAGCTTTTAGAGATTTATGTGGATCAAATCTCAAAGTGATTCCATGAGAATATTGGATCACCAGTTATTGGATTCTTCCCTCTCATTACCATGATCTCCTATGCTGCCTTCGTTCATGTACGGATTCCCGCGTATCCTTAACGACATTCTCTAATTATACGATAGTATCGGTAATTTAAATCATGACATTCCATCTATGAAAATTTAATCGATAAATAATACAGGGCGACATCCTGCCGTTGTAACATTCTCTGAAACACCGCGAGATCATCTCTAGATAGTAAGCATTCGTATTTCATGTGTGGCAAATTATTGAAGTTCAATTTCCTTTAATTAGCTATGAAATTACCGAACGCCTTATGCCAACAAAATTCTAGAAATGAAAAAAATTACTGTATTGAAAATTTGAATTCCGATATTCTGTTTGTGAAACAAACAGGCGAAAAAGTTATCGGGCTCATCCCACCGTTATCACTCAAAACGGATATGGAGATCTCTTATCTCTTGTTGCACTGTCTTTTAAACAGACAAATGTAACGGAGTATAGCAATCATGGCAATAGTCCGCCATAACTGCTTCTCAAAGGACTTTATCCATGTCTATAGTCAACTACTTTATTAAGGAAAACATTCTTGAATGTTGTCCTGATTCAACATTATGTGATCGATACCCTTGTATTGATAATTCTCGTACATTTTGATGGCTAATTATATTGAAATGAACTTCTTCTTCTTCTAAATTTACCGATCACTATAAGATAACTAGTGAATTTCGATATAATCACTAGCTCCATCGAATAGTTTAGCTCATTTTGTAACTACGACACTGATATGTAAAAGTCTGATGTCCACTAGACATTGATATATTTTTCTACATGTGGTCATGTATATTGAATTCTCAGAAATATTTTAAAGAAGTTATGGCGTTAGATTCTTTGATTTTCAGGAAGCGATAATGCCTTTAGAAGATATCAACCAGCTAAAACTTTAGACTCCGTGCCTTGTGAAATTACTTCTGATCCTCATCACCCATTATTCAATGTTTCACGAGGCTTCTTTCCTATTATTCTCGCAAATTTGATGCCAGGGTGACAGAGGATTAGAATTTCTGCAAATGCTTGAATTTTATCACTTTGCTGGTGGCATAAAGCGTTGACTTCTGGTACTTTAAAGAAAAAGCTTGAACGAAGAGAGGACCTGTGAGCAGAGGATTGCATTGGAAAGTTGGTAAAGAGAGGTAAATAGTGTAGGAATCGCAGATGATTACCTCAAACACATCTGATTTTTGGCAGCAAAAACAGATAGAATGTGTTGAAGAAGTACATATATATGAACTGGAGAGGCTGAAGAAGAAGAAGAAGAAGAAGAAGAAGAAGAAGAAGAGCGGGATCGGGAATAATCGAATCCTCAACATCTTGAATAGGAAGGAACTCAATGTCATTAAGAAGATCAGTCATAGGATCACTAATCGTGCAGACTTGATGCATTTCAACTGGGATGACTCACTCAGCTCACAAAAGAACCATAAGAAACAGATTATACATAGAAAACCTGGCCAACATTCAAGAGACTCTCATGGGGGACATTGAATATCACACTGTTCTCTCTGCACATCTTCCTAAGCAATGCATACACGTAATCTATGGTGATCGTCTTAAAAAAGTTCGAGCCCTGCCGAGCCTTGACTACCGTGTTCCCCAGGATGTGGACGATGCCGGCTGCCCTACAGCTATTCAAGAATTCTATTTCGTTCACCTCATTGTGGCAATGATTCCCCCGAGTAGAAGTTGTGGAGCCCTGCGCACTGAGACGTACTGGAGATTCAACCGGCACTATTGACTCCACCGACGAGATCGTTAGATCCACGATGGAGGAGAGAGTGAGGCTATTGTTGTTGTCATCGTTTGGCGGGCACTCTTCGGAGATTGACCGTTGAGTTTGCTGACCACAGAAGCTGATCTCCGATTCCGAACACTCTTCCATTAAATACTCGACCCGGACAAACATGTGGAGGCTATCGAAGAGTTTCTCCTCGAAGTCGTCATCCTTCTTGTGAAGGTCTTTGTAGCCGTATCTTGCGACGCATCGAAACATGTGGAAGTTCTTCGGCCCCATGCGTCTTATGAGGAATCTTTCTTCTTCGGGGACTGTATATACAGGAAGGTACTTCACACAGACGAAAATGACAACAGAATGAATTGCCGGCAAATTGGTGATGAAGTGAGAGAAGATAGGAGGCACCCCCTTGGCTAGCTCGGTGTACACGAGCCCCACGCCTGGGACACGGACAAGACCCAAACTGGGACCTAAGCCAAGAATGTATGCCATCGAGACTTTACTGTGCATTTCAAACTCATAGCGTTTGACCGAACCATAATGCCAGACGTACATGATGACAAAGAAGGCCGCCGCAATCGCAAGCGGGACCCACCCGCCTTGATTCACTTTGAACAGTACGGCAGTGAAGTATGTGCCTTCAACAATCAATGACAGCAAGGTGAAGATGAACACCAGAGCCCAGTGGCACCGCCACACGAGTATCATGATTAGTATCATGAGGAATGTCGTTACAAGCATGACTATTGCCACGGCTGTACCTGTTGATAAAGAGAACGGAAGTGAGTTGTCTTTGGGGAAAACTAGAGAAAGCGTTGTTGGTGCAAGAATATGTTCTATTGTCTTCAGCTTCGTGTTCGTTGTACTAGTATTCACCTTTTTCGAAGTTAAAGGATGCAGAGTTCAGGTCAGACATTTTTTGTAGTAGATGCTTATGCCTCAATTAGAATGAAAAAACAGAAGTAAAATAACAACATAGAATATCTCAAATTACCAGAAGCATTTCCAATTTGGGTTTGATTTTTAAATCCCGCCGTGACAGATACACAGAGAATCATGAGGACCCAATTGATGTCGGGGATATATATCTGCTGAAGGAACTTCCTCGATGTATGAACGACTTTGACTCTTGGAAAACAGCTGAGCGCGAGGGCCTGCTTGATTAATGAAAATGTGGCAGATATTGTGGCCTGACTTGCGACGATGGCGGCTGCTGTTGCAACAAGGAAGACCGGCCAGTATATGCTCTCTGCATAAACAGGCAACTATATAATAGAATGCTCAATTTAGATGAGTCTGAAAATATTCATGTCGAATATTGTTTATGTATTATTTCCAAAAATCTTGATAAGCATTGAAACAGTTCTGTTGTAAGAATCTTGAAGATGTTCCGATGTATCCATGCTGATGGCTCAATACTCATGAAAGGGAACTTCCCTTTTAATACACCTAAATTTTTAGTCAACAGCATACTCAATTTAGATGAGTCTGAAAATATTCATGTTGAATATTGTTTATGTATTATTTCCAAAAATCTCGATAAGCACTGAAACAGTTTTGTTGTAAGAATCTGGAAGATGTTCCCATGTATCCATACTGATGGCTCAATACCCATGAAAGGGAACTTCCCTTTTAATGCACCTAAATTTTTAGTCAACAGAATTTCATTCTCAGCCATTCTTCATGAATTGGGTCCTTTGCACGACCAGTTAATTGCCAGCTCTCCTAGAGAATGCGCCATAATATTGAGCTAAAGAATAACGTAAACCTGGAATTGAGCGGTAGAATAAATCGATCACATGATCAGAGTTTCTGATGAGATACGCCGCTTGTCCACAATAAGCTAAAAGAAGGGAGGGAAACACGACCACAGTAAAAGCTATCTGTATGGCCGACACTGGAAAGTGAGACAGATCAGCAAAAACCGCCTCAGTTCCTGTAGAAAGTT
The DNA here is from genome assembly GCA_019926035.1 of Melaleuca alternifolia. Taxonomy (NCBI): domain Eukaryota; kingdom Viridiplantae; phylum Streptophyta; class Magnoliopsida; order Myrtales; family Myrtaceae; genus Melaleuca; species Melaleuca alternifolia. The sequence goes on from JAGKPW010002174.1 coordinate 386,179, forward strand.
TACAGTGAGCAACTATTGGAAACTGAAATCACCAGTTTTGCATGGTTCAATGATGCATCTCAAGGTCCATGCATTATAACATTACAATTGGTATCAAATCAATGGAATAAGACATTACCTGTTATGCTGAGCATTATACCTCCAAGAGATGTCCAGCCATCGGTCCGTCCTTTCTTGAAATAGCGATAGATGTAAATAGGTGAAAAGGCTTTCAGTACACGGGTGTCATACTTCCAAATATTGATGATGCCAATGCCGCCAATCATAAGAAACCAGATAAACACGATTGGAGAAAAAAGCAAGGCAATTCTGTCTGTACCATAGTGTTGTATGCTGAATAAACCTACCAAAATAATGACAGAAACAAGCACAACCACGTCTGCATAGAAACAAAGGTTTAGCAACTTGAGGCCTGAGGAAAAAATGTAAACTGCAGCAGACAGATGATCAACCGTATAAAAGAGTCCACTTCCAATAACTTGGGTAATACCTTCACTCATCTTGGGTTGATCTAACTTAATCCCACCAGTGGCTGAGAGAACTGCCGAAGTTAGGAAATTTAGAAACATAACAAGGTTAGCCAGCTGTAAAAGATAATGTAAAGACACATGGAAAAAAAGAAGTTCGACATCAAATTGATGTAAGTTTACATTAGCATACTGTTTAGACAGTTCTGAGGATGTGAATAATCACAGAGATTAACCAGAGACATGTTATCAGACAGAACTTGAAAAGGCAAAGAATCCCAAATATTGATACTATCCTATGAAAATTGCCACTTTCGATCAAGTCAAAACCAAGGTCTGAAGCCTTCCGACACATTCTAGTCCGACTACCAGAAGTCCACTCTTTGGCTTTGCTATATAAAATTCAATGACACAGCTTTTATATGGTCGTGCATACAACCTTAATAGTTTGTTACTTATGGTCGCATCGCCATGGAGAAACAGTGCATTTATTTGATTTCCATTGGAGTTTTTCGCATTAATGATACTTAACCATATGTTAATGTAGATGCAATACCACATGCAGGAACAGATGCACATATATTATTAGATCAAAAGGGCTCAATTTGTTTGGAAAGTTACCTGATATAGCTGGAGTGAGAATCCCATCTCCAATTACCATGCAAGAACCAACAATGACTAGAATGAGGAGGATGTTCTTTCGATGCCGTCGCCCCTCTAACCATCTCTTTGTCTTTGCAGCAAATGAATGTTCATCATATATAGAGCGACTGTAAGTAGTTAGCTCCTCGTCAGTCCGATCTTGGTTGGGAATAGTTTTGATATTCGCATGACGGCAAAGTAAGGAATAAAGAGCAAATGTTCCACCTGCAATTATGGCAGAGGTCTTGAAGGACTCAAGGTTGCTTTAATGATAGCCCTCACACAAAGAAGGACATGGCACATAACATCAAAGTGAAAAACACAAAAGAGGTTCATAAACAATCGTGTTCTAGTGTGTTAATAAACTTAGGATTACTCATATCCTAATCTAGATGCATCTGCTGAGAGGAACTAAGAAAAAATCACTGATCACTCTGCAACCCTCCTTGTCTCCAAATAATTCAATTTATTTCATGTGGTAGAGACAATAAGTTTACAGGTATAGTATATTTACCTTGGCCACTGTCATTGGCTCTTGAAACGATGAAAATGTACTTAATGAGTGGTATGAGCGTTATGGAATATATTATCACTGATAAAGCTCCAATAATGTCCTCTGGATCCTTAGCGCCATGAGGAAAGGTATTGTAGAAAACGTACAGGGGGGATGTGCCCAAATCTCCGAAGACCACACCGAGGCTCTGGAAGGCAAGCCGTAGTAGCATTAATGTGGAAATTTTCTGAGGGAGACAAAATCAAATTAGTAAAAGGAACTGATTCATCTACAGACTACTGATTGCTCTCCTTAGTGTCCTCTGTTGTTGAAACATAAACTGTATAATCGGTCACGTCAGGCAATTATGATGGAGTAGGCCATGTGAAGATTGATAATTACATCTTTACTTAATGCCCGTAAGTCATAGGGATAAAAGAATTCAACCTTCTCTCTCTGGGTGTTTCGCAGCTTCCCGGCCTCCTGATCCATTGGATTATCAATACTGCGATCCAAAAACCAAACACTACTTTTTCTCTTGTCTGTGCCATCGCTAGTTTGTTCTCTTGAAGCCATTTGCAAGAACTCCTCTTCACTAAGTATCTTCTCTTGCGTCCCCTTCTGCTGTATAGGATTTAAGGAATATCCTACCTCATTCTCTGTCGTAAAACAGATACCTCATAAGTGAACGTGACCATCCATGTCCAGGATCTGGAAAGGGAATAAGTGATTGAGGAGTATCGAGGGACGTTTGTAGTCAAAACTCAACAAGACTTCTTAGAGAAAATGGAGGTATCACAAGAATATATCAGTGACAATGGTCCAGGCACAATACAAGTATTGAAAGAGTAGTGGACTAAGCAAACTAGGCCTTTGTTGCGTGATGATATACCAAAGAGTACTCTACTATGATCACTTATCTGTTATACCATTGTACTTCCAAGAACCTCATCTGCAGCAACTAAATCGAGTTTCAGCAATATGCAAGAGTGCCAAACCACGCACGTTTTATATATTATGGTTCACAAACACGGTACAGCATGTATGAAGCAGCTTTTTAGTGCTTAGAAACGGCAACTCACAGAACACTATTTCAATGTTGTGTGCTCAACTTCCTGAATAAGATCGATGTCATTAATGTGTTAGAACACACTACAGAGATGCTCATAACAGAACCGTAGAGCAAGTCATCAAAAAGCGGCATCACAATTAACAGCGAGACTTTCAATACTCAAATGCAGGGTGCCCAGGATTGATACCTGATATTGCAGACGGATTAAGGGAGATGCTCCTTCAGCTTCTAACAGAACGACGACAAAATTGATGAAGAGATGAGAGAAAAAGAGAATCTGCAACATGTCAAAGCAACATGTATGAAAAGAATGATTCAAAGACTACGTGAGAAGGCTTTCGAGCAATCTGGCTAACGAGATTCAAGAAGGGAAAATCTCAACCACCTCGAACCCACAAACCCAAATTAAAAGGAAAAAAGAAAAAGAAAAGAAAAAGCACGAAGAAAAGGGACAAATATCAGATTTAAGGGAATGCATCTCGAATCAGCAAAAGCTTAAGTCTCCAGCTTTGCGCTTCTGAAAGAAGAGAGAGAGAAACACCATTTTCTGGCAAAACAAAACGAAAAAAGGGTGGCCGAGTCGCATGCCAAATATAGCATTTGTCAAAACAAAAGATTCCAACAAGATGCTCATGTTCAGACCAATGAACTCATATTTCCAAAATAGCAACTGTCTTCAACATGTCCCAACTAAATATAAACAGACCCCATCAAGGTACGTCCAAACGCACCAAAGAACTGGAGAAGCGAAACAGCAAACCGAGTGCGCTTCAAAACCAGAACTCGAACCGATTCAGCTCAGATGCAAAAATGAACTCACTGTGGGAGAGACCAACATGCAATCCATTAGAGAAGAACGAGGCTCTCTCGCACCATTCATACCTCTTCTTTGTCATATGAGAGAGAAGGCAAGGCAAAGTCTGAGAGAAGTCGCCATCATTGGTGGGAAGGCACGGTATACCGTACAATGCCTTTGTCGCGGGTTAAAATTGATGGGTTTTCTTTATGATCATCCTCGTGCCGTTCGGAAGATGGATGGAGACCGTTCGTCTCATGCCCCCCTTCCTTTTCCACGCCCAGCGACAAATCATCATACGTCACCAGACACCAAACACCACGTCAACAGTGAACCCAATGTTCACCGTTCACATTATTTTTTCAATGAAAGGACGCTAAAGTCTCGGCACCTTGGACAAGACAAGGTTTGCTACAATGAGATCATGAAACCCATACAATTTAACCGTGGAAGACTAAGTAAATATGATTCAAACTAGAGCATCAACATATATGAATGGGAAAATTTCCGGGCGAGATCGAGCCACGTGGCAAGCCCAAGCATGAGCTCTGCCTCACGATTTGCTTTTAATGATCATTTTAACAGATCTCCGATTCTTAAGCACATATGTTTTGTATGTATCAGTTCTACTGCGCACTTAACCTAATCTTAAGCATAGATAGTTTACGTGAAACTCGCGCACTTCAGCAAATCAGTTTCCAAGATATCTGTAAACATAATGAATTGTGGGTCATGATCAGCTCTGGAAAGAGCTAAAAAAAATGCCAGGATATGCCCTTCGTTTGGAAAAAAAAATGATGAATGTCAAGATTGTAAATAGATACAAACGTCTTTGACGAAGCTTAAGATCGTGAACATCAATCACCCCTCTTCGCCGGTCTCACTGTAAAATTATACGACCCACTTTGATACGCAAAATCATTGATTCAATGGTTGTACCCAAAATCATTTTCTCGTAAGGAAAAAAAATTATTATGAGAGAGAGAAATGTCTAGTCTCACGTTTGGTGGGATGGACTTTTCTATTTCGGCATTTCTCGAGCAGATAATTTATTTATGACGAGCAGGAACTGATGCAACTTGTTGCTTCTGTTGCTGGTGGCGACATTCCGTGTGTATTCACAAGTCTCACATGCAAACACTACGCAATTTAATAATCACGACAAGTAGCAGTTATTTAGATTGGATCGCCAAGTTATTGATTTCGCTTAATTGATACTTAAAAAAAAAAAGAAAAAGGCACGACCCTCCAAGAGCCACACCATTCATGCAGTATTGCAGTGAGATCTATCAGATTGGATCTGATCTCTGGACGCTAGACTCCCATTGCGAATGGTGGATATCCGTACATCGATGTCCTGGTTCCCAACCCACTACCTCCTCGAAGTAAGCGTCCACCAAAATGATGCCCATTCCAGCTAAAAGTCAAACCATCAAGAGACAAGGCTGATGCAGACATTACAATGCATGTTCATCATCAAGGTTTTCAATGTCATCACCACTTTCGGCCCATCTGTACATTGCGTTCAAGCAAACCTTCCTTGTCCCAATGCTTCATAAGAGACTCGGAAAAGCTTTTGCTCCTATGTATGTGCTCTCTTCCCTTATTGGTCATACAACAGAAAGGAAGTAATTACACATAAAATATCTGTCCAACATTCAAAAGGCTCTCATGAGGAACATGAAAGATCGCACTGTTCTCCCTGCATATCTTCCTAAGAAATGCGTATATATAGTCGACGGCTATCTTTTTGTAGAACCTCGAGTCCCGCCTCGCCCTCACCACTGTGTTGCCCATTATGTGCACCACGCCTGCATCTCTACAGCTGTTCAGGAACTCCAACTCATCTGTTTGGCTGCTTGCCTGACCCGACGACGTTGTCATGTTGTTGGCATGTGCTGGGGACTTGACTGGCACGATTGAGTCCACCGATGCAATAGTGGTGTCAACAGAGTTGGAGGTGCCGCCACTTTTCATTATAAGGCCTTCCCCTGATCTCACGGTTTGCTGCCCATACAAACTATATTCATCAGAGTCCGAACACCCTTCCATCATAGACTCGAGCCGAACGAACAAGAAGAGGTTATCCAACAGCTTTTTCTCGAAATCATCATCCTTTTTGTGGAGGTCTTTATATCCATATCTCGCGACACAACGGAACATATGAAAACTCTTCGGGCCAATTCTTTTCACAAGGTACCTCTCTTCTTCAGGGACTGTGTACACGGGAAGATATTTCACACAGACAAACACCACCACGGAATGGATAGCAGGGAGGTTGGTGATGAAATGGGAAAATATGTGTGGGACACCACTGGCGAGCTCAGTATAGACGAGCCCAATTCCAGGCACTCGAACAAGTCCCAGGCTCGGCCCAAGCCCAAGGATCCATGCCATGGAGACCTTACTGTGCATCTCAAACTCATACCGCTTCACTGTTCCATAATGCCAAACGTACATAATGACAAGAAAAGCTGCCGCAATCACTAGAGGGACCCATCCGCCTTGATCAACCTTGAAGAGCACGGCAGAGAAGTACGTGCACTCCACCACCAGCGACAAACAAGTGAAGACCAGGACCAGAATCCAGTGGCAATGCCATACCAAAAGCATGATCAGAATCATAAGCAAGGTGGTCGCGAGCATGACTATTACCACAGCAGTTCCTGTCAATGTTGCACCGAAAATCTATCAAGATTTGGTTATATAATGAAAGATACATGATAATTACAAGATATTCTGCTGAAGTTACCATAGGCATTTCCAATTTGGCTTTGCTTCTTAAAGCCAGCAGTCACGGCAATGCAAAGAATCATCAAGATCCAGTTAATATCTGGAATATATATCTGACCCAAGAACTTCTTTGATGTATGAACTACTTTGACTCTGGGGAAACAGCCTAGTGCAAGTGCCTGCTTGATTATTGAAAAAGTAGCAGATATTGTGGCCTGACTTGCAACTATAGCTGCTAAAGTTGCAATGATGAATACTGGCCAATAGATGCTATCTGTAAAATGAACAGATATCAGCATTAATAGGGATAGAAGAGCGTTTTTCAAACTATGAGGAGAACTGACATACTGAGAGATTGTGTATTCTAGAAGACAATAAGAAAAGGTATGCTGCGCAAGTCCAAACATCCTGTTAACTAGATCTTGATTTTGCATGTTAAAAGGTTTCTGAGTCTTGCAGGCTGCTTGAAGTACTAGGAAATGCTTGCTCACAACTAACAGAAAAGACGCAGAAATCTGAGGAGCCAAAAGCCCTCTCAAAATGGCTATAATTTGTTTCTCGATGTTTTAGAAATTAAAAAAAGATACATACACATTTCCTTTTTATTGGGAGAGTTACAAGCAAGTCCCAGAACTAACAGAAGAGATGCAGAAATCTGAGGAGCCCTCTCAAACTGGCTATAATTTGTTTCTCGATGTTTTAAAAATTACAAAAAAAGATACATACACATTTCCTTTTTTTGGGAGAGTTACAGGCAAGTCCCAGAACTTGTCACAATAATACACGTGAGTCCTAAAACTGTTATTTCGTACGTTCAAGTCTCGAAAACTTGCAGCTTTGATGCACTTGAATCATTTCATTAGCTCCAACAGTTTTAAGAGAACAAAAGGTACCATGTGGCTCTTTTATGGTATTTTGTCTATCTTTTGTAGCTGTTAGTAAAACAAATATCAGATAGAGTTTCCATCTACTAGAAACACGAAGTCAACAAGAGGATTAAAGTGGATGATTATGACAAGTTTTAGTAATTAAAAGCACAAAATAAAATTTTGGACTCTCAAATGCATCATTTTAATGAGTTCTAGGATTTCGACTAGAATTGTCCCCCATTTTTTTCTTAAGTAAACACAATGAGTCTTTTTGTCCATTTATAGTAGCACTGGACATTCTTCAACAGAATGACTCATTTAAGATTATACCTTGACAGTGTATTCACTTCTCAGGCACAATTTTCATTCATAACAACAGGCCATGTGGCAAACCTGGAATTGAACGATAGAATGCATCATATACATGCTCCTTGTTCTTCATCAAGTATGCTGCTTGTCCTGTGTATGCTAAAAGAAGGCAAGGAAAGACTACTGCTGTAAAAGCAATCTGTACAGCTGCCACAGGAAAATGGGCTAGATCTGCAAAGAGGGCTTCAGTTCCTGTCATAGGATCAAACAATATGACGAAATAATTAGTCCAACTAGAGGATCTTACGTGTTGGCAAACAATAAAGTAAAGGTATTCTAGATAATTAAAGAACAACTTATAAGCTTACCTGTTATGCAAAGTAAAATGCCTCCAAGTGAGGTCCAACGATCCTTTCCTCCCCTTTTAAAGTATCGGTATATGTGCACAGGGGAAAAAGCTCTTAGCACACTGCTATCGTATTTGATGATGTTCACTATGCCAATTGCACCAATTAAAATGAACCAAAGCAGCACTATCGGCGCAAAGAGCCAACCAACTTTATCGGTACCATAATGTTGCATGCTAAAGAGACCTACTAATATTATGACAGCCACGAGAACCACGATCTCTGTGACAATAAAACCAAAACTCCTTTAGAAAATTGCAAATCGACAAGCCAATTGAATGATGTGGTCCAAAAGTGAGCTGTACCTTTGCTCATGCCCGGATAATCTACCTTGATCCCACCAACGGCCGAAAGAACTGCTTGAAAACAGTGGCATCGGAGGTGTCAAAGTATATTTGTAGGCACTTCTATAACACATATGTACTTGACTACAAGCATGTGCTATCATTGTGAATCAGGCTCAGATAGCCAATGTAGTTAGATGAGGAGTGACCAGATACAACCGCTGCCATATAGGACACTTTAAAACCAATGGGGGGGACGTGAAAAAGGGGGGGGGGGTAGCGGAGCACAGCTAGTAAGTAAATACAGAAAGGAAACACGACAAATTTGCTGGCCTCCCCAGATTAATCAAGGCTGAACCAGACTGATCTTTTCAAAAAACAAAAGCCTTTTTTATTATTATTTTCATTGCCAAGACCATAGGTTGTAAAGTAGATGCACACGTTATGCTGCATTCTTTTGAAGTTGAAACAAATGCAGCACAATGCAAACGTACTTCAATAACATGGCATAGTAGATTTTCTGATGCTTCAACACTATAGAGCATAAGGAGATCATGTCTCCACAAGCAACAGTGTACTGGTGGAGTGGATCGGCCTTAGTTGTTGTCCTCAGAAAAGTGACAAACAGCAAGGCACAGCATATGGTTGCTGGAATTTTTAATCATGAAGAAATAAAGATTTACCTGATATAGCTGGGGTGAGAATCCCATCACCGATCACCATGCAAGTGCCCACAAGGACAAGCATCAGAAGCATACTCTTCCTGGATGCATGTCCTTCCAACCATCCCTTGGTCTTCGCAGCAAAGGATTTCTCATAGAATGTGGAGCGGCTATATGTCGTAAGCTCCTCATCAGTCCTATGCTGGTTTGGAATTGTTCTGATTTTTGCATGTCGACAGAGCAATGAGTAAAGAGCGAATGTTCCACCTACGCAATGGGGAGGATGGTCACTATTACTGCACTGAGCATCCTTAAGATGTGTCTTGGCCATCCCTTTGTCAGAGTTAATAAAAGTGAACTAACTGCTCCAAAAATGATATCAGCTTACCTTGGCCATTGTCATTCGCTCTGCATACCACAAAGACATACTTGAGAAGAGGAATGAGAGTAAGAGAGTATACGATCAGCGATAGAGCTCCAACCACATCTTCCGTATCATCTATGCCCTTTGGAAATGTATTGTAAAAGACGTACAAGGGGGATGTACCGAGATCCCCATACACCACCCCAAGACTTTGGAATGCAAGCCGAAGAAGCAACAATGCTGAAAATTTCTGAAGTGCAAATCAAGTCAACTGCCAGAATTTATAGGAAAACCAGTGGATGATACATGTTTTGCAACATTTATTCACTTTCAGCCTCAATCTATAGACACTGACTGATGAGAACACATCTCGCATCCAAGAGTGACAAAAGAAGAAATCATAAACTAACCAGATGAAGATCAAAAGGGAGCAGAAAAACGTTGTCATACACACTGCAAATTAGTAAAAGGTAAATAGAATATCCCAAACTTTGCAATAGAGAATATTAATTGAAAAAATATGTTGCCCATTTAAGCATTCAGTCCTCTTCTCTTGATTAATAAAGAATACGCTGACTGGAAAATTTAAGAGATCCCAATATACCTTTTCTCTGTACATGTTTCTGAGCCTACCAGCCTCCTCATCCATGGGCTGATCAAGCCTCTGATCCAAAACCCACATGCCGCCTTTGTTTTCAGCTTCGTAATCCATTTCGACCCCTGAAGCCATCTAAAACTTTCTTCAAAGGACTTTGTTCACTTCACCAGCTACTTGTGCTATCTCAAAGGACTCTGCAGCTACTCTCACTAGGTTGACACCCGAAAGGACAAGAACTCACAAACCCAAGGACCGAATCTTCCCTTGGAAGTAGAAAATTGGAATCACTTAAATCACTTGGGATCGAACCTCAAATAAAATCTATTGATCCAGCTTAATCAAGAATTAAAACTTCCCCCAGAATATCTAAATCAGGAAGCAAGACCAACTAGTCAGCCAACATCACAGGGTAGTAAAGGGTGAATTATCCCCCATTCATCCGAACCAACACTTTTCCAGCACAAATGTTGCAACAGATTTCCAGGAAGCAATCAACCGAGCAAGAAAGTTGAGAGCAATAAATTCAAGCAAGAAACTCGAAGCTCAAACCGATGCTAATGGCCTCATAGGGAACAAGTCAAGAAAGCATAAAGGCCGCAGCTTGAAGCTCCGACTCAAGTACGAACTAGCTTCGCCGCCATATTCGAGCAAGAATCTCGAAAACAACCCGGGCTGAAACACCACCTCGAGAAAATGAATGAAACAGAGAGACGGATACTTCTCCTTCCTTGACACAGGAAATTATCAAGTGGGGTCAGCTCTACCACATGATTCTTAATCTCAGCCACATAATCAGAAGAATTCTCTTGAAACCCAAGTCGGTTCTCAAGAAAGAGAAAACGGAGGCTGTGACAGAAATCGATGGAGATGCAGTGACACGGAGCAACTTTGTGGCTGCAGAGTCCGTTAAAAGACTTTACATTTACTTGAGAGAAGTCACGCCCTCCTCCCTCCCTCTGGAAGAGACAAGCAGACAAACAATGCTGCCGGGACCCCCAGAGAGAGAGAGAGAGAGAGAGAGAAGGTGAGTGTGTACTGGGTAAGCACTTCTGTCTCCTTGTGATTGCCAGTGAACACGTTTCCATTGTCGGATCTGCGTCAGAATAAACAATGGATAACGGAGAATATTGAGTCATTTGAATTTAGCTCCAGTTCATTTTATAGAATATAACTTCGAAAAAAAGCTAAATTGAAGTTATATTCTATAAATTGAACTGGTGCTAAATTCTATATTTTTCAACGGTTTGCTCATAAAAAAAATAACTTAACCCAAAAAAATATTTCCAGTCAATGAAAAAATACATTCAAAAATGAGAAATATATTCTTCTTCTTTTTTTTCGCTTTCCTCTCTTTCTTTTACCTTTATAACAATCGCTTTCTTTCATCAAACACGTTATCTCGACATGAACAGAGTTTATAGAATGTTGACTTCAAGAAAAACCAACTTATTTGAATTTTTTTTTCAAATGATCACTTAAATCTTTTTTAGAGATTCACGAATTATGCAGATATAAATTATTGTCGATAATAAAAATAATTCTTTAGAGCAATATAAATTATTATTTAAACTATTTATTTTCTGCGAGGCAAACAAAACCTTAGTTGATAAGTATGCTATTCGGGGGAAAAGACTTCTGCCATTACTTTCACTGCAAGAGTTAGTGGTGATATACTCCACTAGAGGGGCTCTTGATGTATAAAACTCCACTGAGCAATAATGGCATTTATTATTATACTTTTACCGGTATTTATTCTTTCTACGAAATTATAGGAAACTTGGTTTTGATTAAAAAAAACATTTACTAATCAACATTCCAATGCGTCGGGTAACAAAGATACGATCCATTGAGTGACATACGCGGCCCCTATGATTATTCCAAGTATGAGGCATTAACGATTCATATGAAAATCCTACCCGATTCAAATCAAGCATTCATCTTTGCACTCTATATTGATGGAACAAATGTAGGGATAAGAAGTCACAAGGATCGAAATGAAGGTGAGATTTAAATTGACAGAACCACGAATTGGCATAAAAACTTAAAGAGGAGTTTGATCTTTCATGAACTTACTTGCTCATCTTTGCTTTGATGTGGAATTGTACTCGGTACATTCCTGTGTCTTCATCAATATAAACAAAAAAAGGGAAAAATCCACCACTTGTCTTCCATGTGCTCTCACTGTATTTCTCTGACAAATCTTTATAATTAGCATTTGTCTAATTACATCCTTATACTCTTACGAATTTTCTAATGAAATCCCTCCTGTATCAAATCTGGTTGTATGCAGTTAGTGCGGCCAGTAAACATCGTTTTCATATGACTTGGATAAAAATTTTCTAATGTCGACATCCACCCGAGAGTCCATATCACATTGTCTTAATGTTATCTATGTCGACCAAAGCTTCCCAAACACAGTACTCGGACAGGCTATTCTCATCATACTTTGATGCCGTTTTTCTGAATTCTATCGGATTTAATGTGGAAGGACTTGGTGTGAAAGTTTATAAAAAAAAAAAAGACAGCAGGATTTGATAGGAAAATTTAGAAGCACAAGGACTTAACCAAAAAGTATAAGAAACTATAGGAACGAAAAATTGAATTTGTTCGCAACTAAAACATCATTGTAGTTTTAAAATAATTTGTGGAAAGATAAGTAATTCTTTTGTTTTTTTGTTGTTGTCATAATAAAGGAATTCTTAAGGGATTGCGAACTGCCTTTAATCAAGGGTCATCTACACTAGTCAAAGGCTCGAACTTAATTGATTCATTAGGTTTGCGGCAAGTTTAAAAGACCTCCAAATAATCGCGTCTCTAAACTTGTGTTACTCCTACATTTTGTTCCTACTGTATTATAACTTCATTGTGGTAAACTCCATTGTCGGAGATACGTGATAGGCAGGCAGAGCACCCTCAACTCTTGTCAATCATTAAGGAGGGGGCTTACAATAAAATTCTAAAACCCATTCTACTTGTGTATGTACAATCTTCAGTCTTTTAATTTGACTTATTTAGTTGTAAATATTTTAAAAATTTAAAAATTTTGTTATTTTGGTTACTAACAAGAATACCGACCATCCTACGTTACACATGCGACGACGCTTATATCGATTTCATTCTCCTTTGTGGCCAACAAGGGTTGCTAGCAAATTCTCATAAACCACAAGCAACGACTACATTAGCTATCATACAATATACCTCGCCACAATAAATTATGTAAATCTATTATATCCATGGGAGAATATTTTAAGCACTTCCGATCACATCACATGATTTCTCAAATGGCATAATAACTAAAACCCAAAGGTAACACTTTTCTTTTGGCCTAAACGAAAACTATGCATTTAAGAAGACTTTTCGAAAGCTGGGACCATTTTGGCGATAGCACATGTACCATGTCGGATTCCTTGTACAATGATAAGTGTGCGGATTCCTCTTCTTTCATTTTCAGCCAACCGAATATTCGTTTTAAATCAATTTTTGTGTTTTGTTTTTGGGCAAGAGAAGTTCATGGTCCACTTTTATAATTAATAGATGAAATCGATTCCATGATCATATCTTGCTTCAATCATTAAGATGCGCGAATTTGTCAAAACTCCTATTTGCAGGACTAATTTGCAAGGCTCGAAATTGAGCAGAAAGATCCAAGCTTGTGCGGGGACTAATTGTTAAGATTAATTTCGTGTAGAGGTGCTAATGTTTGTAAAACAGATCTAATGAAGGAATAAATCTTATATTGTGCAAAGCATTTTTGCCCAAGCTGGCTGCAGCATTAAAAGTTTAAGAGCGAGCCCTTTTGTCGGTGCTAAGTGAAGTTGGTAATATGAGAAAATCAAATTAACATTGGTAACAAATTCAAACAAGAATTGATAGAGCAAAAGTTTTAGTAACTTAATCGGATAAAAGTCGGTAATTACTTTGTAATTTCTAAAAAAAAGTTGGTAGATTTAATGGGTTGACAAGTAAATTTTAGTAACTTGATACAAACGTTGACAAGTGCTAGTTGACAAATAACAGCTGGTAATTTGATAGAAATGTTGGTGAATTTATTAAGAATAAATAAATAAATGTTGATAAGCAAGTAAGTTCAATATCGATAAGTCAAAACTAGTTGGTAAGTAACTCAAATGTGAGTGCGTGTCCCAAAATTAATTGCTAACTTAATCTTGAAAAAAGAGAGTTGGTGACTTACTGAAACAAAGATTTGTACGTACAATCAATAATTTATAAATTTAATGTGTTTATTGTAAAAAAGATAGATAAAATTATTAAACGATAAGGCTAGTTGATAATTCGTAAATCGTCAAAAGTAGTAAGTGTCCTCATTAATTTGTTTGTAATTTACCTAGCAAGTTACCAAGAAATCATATGACCGGTATGTTTCTTTACCAACCGTTTTCTTTACTCCGACGAACATCGTCTGTAATCTATCGGCTAGGGGACGGAAACAATCCGTCCTTTTTAAAACGGAACATCAGAACTGTCCTACTTAACTCTAGTGAGAAAATATAACAATGGGCACATTATAATCCAAATAAACTAAGGTTCTGCGTATGTCCGTGCGAATCTTATGACTTAGTACCCAACTTGACATAATGGTCGCAATAAATTGCTAAGGGATCAAGCCCCTCGGATTAATTAAATAATCATGATTGAATCTTAGAAAATTAAAGTTATATTGCCACGTGTGACAGAGTCGGATATTAATGCTCAAGCGTGTGAGGGGAAAGATAAATAATGCCAATTGGGTTTGATAATAAATGCTTAAACAGAAGACTTTTTTCTTGGGTGTCGTAAATGGATTTAGAAGTAGAGGAAGTATAATCTTTTTCAAGTGGTTTCGAGAGGATATAGCGAACGGTGCTGGATTTGGATCTTTTAAAAACAAATTCAAAAACAAAACTCCCCTACTAATTGGGGGCATCTCATCTGAAATTGAACGGCATCCAAGACCGGATCTCCTAACGTAGGACAGAGGATCCGGATCCGACGGCGCCGCCCTATTTTCCGTGGGTCCTACTCAAATCTATCATTTTTCACGGCGAGCCAAGGGTTAAGATAAAAGGTCACTATCATGAATGTGTCTATCTGTCTTTTATCATTTGGGGTGCCTATGAATTTAGGGTTTCAATGCTTGTCGGGTTTAAGTTTGGAGATAAAACACTTTTAAATGCTTACTGTTTACATAGACTTATCATTAAAATCATCATGATCATCATTATATTGCTAATACTATGGCTATAAAGCGACGTGGCCAACAAAAGAGTGTCCGTAACCAAATTGACCACGAATGCATCTGTATACCCCACGCCTTCATATGAACGTAGCATAACCCTAAAGTCAATTATTGGGAGTCTTGATAGTGACTATGAGCTGCTGGTCCAAGTGTGATCGATTTCGAATGTTCATTTTATTTTCAACGAAGACTGCTCCCTATCAAAATTCATTTCAAAAATTGTATGACACGAGGGATGCACATTAGCTTCATTGATTAAAGTCAATATGATGGCGCGACATATATAGTTCACTACCGAGATTCAAAGAATTGTGGACGGATCCGTTTTCACGGGGACACGACCCTCTGAATACTAGAAATCGCCCAAAATACACTTTGTTCTTTGGCATTCTCAGTTGAAAACAAGCTTTTTATTTGATACTATAAAATGGTATTAGAAGAGAATAATCAGTTGACAAGACAGGGTCGAGGTCAATATCATAAAGCAATGATACATCTTTCAATCATCAACAATTTGAATTATTATTTTGTTAATTAGTCGAATCCAATTAAGATTTCATTAATTTC
This sequence comes from Melaleuca alternifolia, assembly GCA_019926035.1. Classification (NCBI taxonomy): domain Eukaryota; kingdom Viridiplantae; phylum Streptophyta; class Magnoliopsida; order Myrtales; family Myrtaceae; genus Melaleuca; species Melaleuca alternifolia. The sequence continues at coordinate 401,678 of JAGKPW010002174.1, forward strand.
CAAAAAAGTAAAAATTTAAAAGATATATTTTTTAAAGTAACCATTCATATCTTTTGAAATGAACTGATTAGAATTGAAACAAGACAGAAACATGAGGCCAGAAATCTTATACTTTTAAATATAAGTGATAATTTTTAAACGGACTTGGGAGGAAATCACACTTTGCGGGATTCGAATACGTACGTTTAGAAATGGAACAAGACAGAAAGATGAGGCCAGAAATTCATGGACTGGGTCAAGATCATTAATGATTTCTTATTGATTGTTAGAAAAGTCAAACACTCAACCCTCTCCACGCGTGACTTTCTTAACAGTAAAAACTAGAACTTTCGTGGCGCAGGTAAGCTCCAATGACGTTGACCGCGGTCGATACAACGCTTGCAAGAACGAGGGACATCATCTTCACAAGATAGAAATAATCATCGTCAAATTAAATTTTTAGAACATTTGATGTTGATCTCATCAAATTTCGAATAGTATTCAATTACTCACAAGTGGTATCTCAAAATTTTATACATCTAATTTGATTTGATATTATACTTGTGTGTTCACTCCTTTGCGTTTTGTACGTTATTTTATGCGACTATTTTTCAGGAATTTTAAGTGACGAAATGACGAAGACATACCGATAGATTGATCAGTGACATATTTGACCAACCTTTTTTAAGATCAAAGATGTTAGTTTCCAAGGAAATTGTTCAATCACTCATAAACCTATTATTATATGGACGGAGTAAATACATCACATTACTTTAAATGAATTTAAACGTTCAATGATATCTTTAAAGTAAGAGCATATTAACATCACGACTTACTTAAAACTTATCATTGTCATAATTACTTAAAAAACATATCATCTTTATAATCTGATTAGTTTTATTTGTTCCTTTCGGAACGCACTTTTAGATAGAACTTCAATGATTTAACAAAGCAACTTACTTTGAATTAATTCAATATAAAAACGTATAATACTTATAATTGCTAAAAAATCATAATTGCAATTTACTTAGTTTTATTTCATCCTTTTGGAACGCACTTTTAGAATAATCCAATAATATACGAAAAATGTTGTTTGATTATATTTTCAATTAAGTCTGATCAATATAAACTTTAGGAGTTGAGTATATGTGTGTATGTGCGTGTGTATATATAATAATAAACTTGATGAGGTTGAGAAAATTGATTATAATCGTACTCCGGACACATGATCAACTATTAATCATTGAATGAGTCCAACATAGCAGAAGATGTTAATCTCATTAGGTGAATTAAAATTAGGATGTCACATTAATAAAATATAATTCCAGATGTGCTTACCATATTTTCCCATCAAATGTAATTATTCTAGCACTTGGTGCGGACAAAAAAGGAGGAAAAAAACATAACATATGGTATTTTGCACGTAAGTTAAAATATCAATAGAATAAACCCCTTTAATTATTACCCACATAAAATGACTTATAAGTAAACTCCGAAGCATATACTTGCTTAAAGAAAGTGATAAGTGTATGTTCTCTCAACAATATATTTCATTTATGATTATGATTGCCATTTCACTACATTCTCTTACTTGTCGAGCGAGAATTATCCTGCTTTATGTGTAAACTGGACATAATGTCTGAGCGATCCACAGTTCAAATTAAGATACTTGTGAAAAAAAGCTAAGAGAACAATGTCAAATAATTTCAAAGTTAATTTATTATAATGCGAAAGATTACAGTATTAATTAAACTTGTCATTTATTCCCTCCTTAAATTTCATCAATCTTCGCCTGGGAATTACGGCAAAAAAAATAGTTGGAAAAGTCCTACTGCATTAAGAATTATGCATAAGTTATCTAGCCAAGAAGAAAACAATCAATGCATAAAAGAATTATTACCATTTATAGGATGGTGTTCTCCTGAACTCCTCAGAAGAAAGGATCGATAGCATCTTGCTGGCAACAACTTAGAAAGTCAAATTGGACTCTCGAATTGATATCTTGGTATAGAATTATCAATTTTCAAGAGTTAAATGTAGGATATCGTGGAATAGCCCAATTCATTTGTTATGAAAGAAGAGAGTTCACTATCATACAGCGCATTTGCCCAGGTGCCACTCGCATTGGCCCTCTGCAGATCCGTGGACTCTCCTGTCATTTTCAGGCACCCCAATATTCATTTGTATTCTTTCTTCTTCTTCTTTTCTATTTTGGTGGGAGAGATATATTTTCTATTTTATAATTAAGAGGTAAGACGATAATGTGGACAAGATTTCAGGTCAGCTGTCTATGAATCTAGAAAGAAGATTGGGGATGAGATAAGGTCGATTCCTTGAACATATTATATCTTCCTTTATAATATGGATTGGAAATTCTTATGCAAAGGATTTGATAGCTCGAAAAGATTTGTCACACCCAAAAGAGTAAACTTGCAAAGCTAGAAGAAAATTGCATTCTGTATATTATCAGGTGACAATTCCAATTAGATTAGCACGATTGATTACTAACTTCCGATTATTGTCGTATCATAGATTTCTTTAAGGCATAAGTATTGGGCTAAAATCCTTTAACCCTATCATAAATTAGGAAATCCTAGATCAATTATCGTACATCACCTTCTCATTTTCTTTTCGATAAGATCTTCTAATCGTACTTTTTATGTACGTAGAACTCGTCATCTTATCAAAAGTTGGACTAAGTAGTCAGAACTCTCTTAAGAATTAAAATATGTGACGTGAATATTTTGTTTCTAATTTTTTCACCAGTCATGTAATGAATTTTAAACGATATACAAGATCGAGACATGTCATAAACATGTCTACGTACATGAGCGGTTCGAGTAAGATGAAAGCACAAATAATTGTGTAACTTCATCAACTGATTAAGAAAGATCAGATTTAAAATTAAAACATGCACATTAGAATAAGATTAAATTATCGCTACGTACATGTCCACGCAAATCTTAGGAGTTAGCATCCGACTTGGTTGGCATTATGGACACAATAAACTCCTATGGAATCAAGGCCCCAAAATTCATTAAATAATAACGATTAGCGTGGGATAATTACAATGGTATAATTAGATATTAATACTTTCAAATTTATGAAAATACATATAATGTCAATTTGCATAATCTTCATTAATCTCATATAGAGGAAATACAATCTTTTTCGAGTGACTCGAGAATATAAGTGGAAGATCAACGGTGCGACCCAACCGAGTGTTAGGAGAAGAGGTCGATATCACGAGTTCCTCTATCTATCTTATGAACATTTGGCTTGATAGGAAGCCGGGGCTTCAATGGTTGTCGGATCTAATCTTGGAGGTAACACGCTTTTAGTGCTTACTATCTACATAGGCTTATCATTATGATCATCATTTTCATCATGTTCATCATTATTGCTAATACAATAGCTAAAAAGCCACTTGGCAAAGAGGGTAGTGCAAATATGGACGTGACATAATCCTGAAGTCAACTATGGTGAGCCTCGATCGTGACTACCGGCCACCGGTCCATCGGGATCGTTCTCGAATATAGAAAGGTTGATAATGTCATATAATAACTTGTAAATTTAATGTGTTGCTAAGAAAGGTAAGTAAAAATTGGAAAAAATATATTAATAATTTGGCATCATTTGGGTGCACAATTTTGAAATTTATATAAACAGACCGTCGGCAAAATATATTCATTCGGCGAGACACTTTGTTATTTATTACAAGATCAAAATATTAAATCCTCATGTCCACTTCATTGGTTGAAATAATGCAAAAGCACAAACAATTTTATAAGTTTGTCAATAAAAAAAATAAAATCAGTTTAAACTAAAGGCACATTATAATCGAACTAAGTTAATGAGGGGGCGCATGTCACTAATCTATTAAAAAAATGGCTTATTAATAAATGCTTGAATTCAAAATAGGTTGCTTGCTATGATTAGGCAAGTAGGCATACACGTCCAATCATTCGAATACAACCATTCATTGGTTGAAGGATAGAGAAAATCTTATTGAGTGTTTTAAAAAATATTTTCTTAAAATAATTGCTTACATTACTTGAAATGAATAGTTAATGAAAAGTAATTGCCCACATAATAAAAATACTTTTCATTCATTCATTTTTATAAACAATATAAATAATTATTTTTAAAAAATATTTTTCAAATCGCTCATTTTTTATGAAACAATAAGAAAAAGTCTTAATCTGTATCTCTTCTCGTATAAATAAACATAAATCAAGGTCAAAGGATGATGGCCCCAACAGTAAGTTATCCCCATTCATTTAACGATAGAGAAAGTATTGACTTTTTCAAATGACTCGAGATTTTTCTTATCAATAACGATTTATATTTATGATGAAAATATTTTTCATTTATTCATTTTTATAGATGATAGTCAATTTTAAGAAAATATTTTCAAAGGAATAAAAAAATCTTTAAATGCTCCTGTATGGAGGCTTAGCATTATCATCATTATTCTCATGATAATGATTATTCTTGCCATCCAATGGCTACAAAGCTACAGGCCAACAAGCCACCATTGATTCACCGTATCCAACATCTTCATATAAATATGAAATAAACCCTAAAGTCCATTATGGGGAGCTGTGATTGTGACTATAAGCCCGCCGTTTCATCGAGATTGGATTCGAATATTCATTTTATTTTTCACTGAAAAATCGCTCACGATTTGGTTCATTCGAAATCGCGTGGCGCTTGAATGATATGATGATGATCGTGAAATAAATCGATATGGTGATTGTAAACATTAATCGATATGGTGATCTTAAATGATATGATGACGATCGTGAAATAAATTGATATGGTGGTTGTAAACATTAATTCCCGCTTTTGTATTCTAATTTATGTTCCATTTGTTCGTGAAATTTGAATGATTTTCATCACATTTTCAATAAAATGTTTAAAAATAATTTCACCGATTATGAAAATATTTAAAAACAAATTATTATCAAAAACAATAAAACAGATTATCGACTAACTCTTTTAAGCAATACAATATGTTTCAATGTTTCATTTTTTCGTGAAACGATAAAACATTTAGAAATAATAATCGAAAGAACCAGGACAACTATTGATAAATTATGAATGAACATATCTCTTAGACATCTCTCGTATGGTTTTTTTGTAAAGTTCATACGATTATTTATAATAATTGAGAGTAAATTGTTTCTCAGGCTCATGGTCGACCTAATAAGAATATAATTAAGTAGAGAACATGGGTGACTTCGCACAAGATTTTGCAAGTTACCTACGACTTGGCTACATGTACGTTTATTAGGTCGCACAGTAACTTTATTGATTGAAGTCAATCTAATGGTGCGACATATATAGTTTAATTTAAGAATCAGGATTTATCGTGGACACATCCGTTTTAATGACACGACACGAACACGACCCTCCTCCTTTAGTGACAGGGGAATTGAATTTGTTGATCATACTAAAAAAAAAAAACTGAAGTCGTGCATCTTTAAGAATCACGTAAACTACAAATTTTTGACGATATTTTTGGTATGAAACGAGCAATTAGTTAATCTAAGTTCTAATGTTCTTGAAATATAGTATTTCTTGCGGATTAGAGTAGCATTCTATTTCTCTAACAACCGGAGTCGTTGTGAAATATTACTTGTTTTTAGAAAATGCGATGTGAATAGAACAAACAGTTGATAAGACAAGGTCAATTTTATAAGTATCTCTGTCCTATATGTTTCCATCTTGATTGTTTACATTAAATTTTCCAATCAAAGCAAAAGTCTAATGTAAAACAAGATAATTATGATGATACTAATGTAAATACCTTTAATCGGTAAATTATTTTAAGCACTAAAAACGATTATTTCTAAAAAATGATTACTCAATTATTTATTTTTTTCGCGAAAGAAACGAGCTGTTAAGGACGGGTGATTGATAAATGTATCTTTAGGATTGGAACGAGGAAGATGGATGAGGCCAAAAAATAAAATAAAAAAGATTTCTGGATTTTGGCCAAGATGATGATTATGTTTTATTGCTATAAAAGTCAAAACCCTCCACACCGAAATCCCTTTCTATGCCGTGACGTCCCGGCAATAAAATCGAATTTCAATAAAGCAGATGAGCTCGAGTCGCGTTGACCAAATTGCTCACGCAAGATAGAATATATTATCATGAATTTTATACAAATGGACCATCGGGAAAAAAAAAACAAAAAAAGGAAAATGCTAGTCATGTTAAAAAAACAAAATTGTGCAAATTACTTTGTATCAACTCGATACTATCGAGATATCTGTATACAGCTTCAGTTTCAGATTGAATTAAATAAGCTTAGACGCCAACTTGTTATCATTACGTTTGAGCTAATTGAATTGATGCATGAATAGTAATATGTCGTCACTCTTTATCTTCATGGCTATTACTAGTACATGTGGCTGGGTAACCTCCAACCAGAACCCAGAGCCAATCCTAACAAAAATAAATTCGTATCCTTTTCGGGTTGGGTATTCAGTAAAAATAGTGCATTTCCGACGGTTCCCCGAATCGATAAGAGACACATCGAGATCAAAACAATATGAGTAAATAGTATTTGTCGAACACAAAGAAAAACATTCATGCAAACTAGAAAGGAATACCCAATAACCTGACCAACTTAAAACTCTTTCTTTGGGGGGGTTTGTGTTCTAGTGGGGTTCAAATCTTGGGTTAGGTCACCAAATATATAAACTCGATCCGTTGACACCTCTACTATTTCGTAACCATTTATTATTTGGATGAGATGCAAATAAATGAGAGCTTGGTGGCCAAAGTCAAGGTCTGAAGTCGATGTGGTAGAAAGGGTGCAACTATTGATAACACTAATGACGCATGGAATGAGAAGAGTGCAAATTTTATAAGGTTGCACGCTATAATCCAAGGGCAGGTACTTATTCCGGACGAACTGTGGCTTGACTTCCTATGTACAGACAAGGATGTCGATGATTTCCAAACCATCATCACTGTAGGAGTTGCTTAGATGAACAGGTAATGTCAGAACTTGAACGAGAAGACTAAGCAAGAAAGCTTCTCTGAAATTGCCGAAGTCATTGTACTATTGTTTTTTCTTGCATCATGTCTCGGATTAATATAGACGTGTTAGCTAAAACATTCTTGTCCAGAATTTAAGTTTTACTATTACAATTTTTCACTTTTTTCTTTGGTGTGTGGAGTATGACATTATGATGTCTTTGATGCCCTTTTTATCCATCTCGAGACTCATAAAACTTGGATGTTCATTTACTAAGGTGTAAATGTTGTCGTCCAAAAAAGGTGAATGCGACACTCTATCCGTCGCGCGGGCCAAGTGACTAGTTAAGTAACAACATTAGTCCCCGGGGCTATCATTATGATATTATGGGTATGTTTGGGGGAGCATTCGCTTTATTACTTTGCATATGGATCAAATGACTTTTTGACTCCAAAGATTTCACTTTAATGCAAATCATGGAATTCGATTGGTGCGACCCCAGCCAAGCCTTAGTTGGCATCGCGCAACCCTTGGCAAAGCTTTGTCAATGTCCCCCCGTCCCCTCCCCGACTCTCAACAAAGTTGCACCGACATCCCTCGACCTCCTCCGCAAAGCTTCCGACCACAGTTGGCCACAGCTTTCTCTCCCTTTCAACATTTTCAAAGCTAAACCTTACAATAGAAATTTTGAAATCGGGTTGCCGAAAACCAAGACTTTGGCCCGAGGGTACTAGGAGGCCCAAAATTGCTTGTAAATGCTATCCCAAACGCACCCGAATGGCGCAAAAAGAAGAGGAAATAGGCAGAAGCAGGAGGAGAAAGAATGTAGTTTTTTTTTTTCTTTACCAAAAAAAAGAAAGAATGTAGTTTTTCTCATTCTTAAGCCCACATCCGTATGTGAAGCCCATGGATCCTCATTTTGGGCTGTAAAGACCCGCCTTTAACTCGACCCGACTTGATTTTTCTTTCTTCCTCGTTTTCCCGGGAAACCCTTTCTTCCTTTTCTAGCATTCTCCGGCAAATTTTCTAGGTCCGAGCGCGAAGAGCGTGGGGATGAGCATATGAATCTTCGTGCTTGTGCACGAGATATTTTCCATAGGGTTTCGTTCCTTCTCTACTGTCCCTTTCCCTCCATTCTCTCTCTCTCTCTCTCTCTCTCTCTCTCTCTCTCTCGAATTGACGCCCCAAAGGTTCGATTTTTGAGTTCAGGTTTTTTTTTTCCAGCTGAATTTTGATTATCCGCTGCTTCGTACAATTATACGAGGATAGTTGTAGCGTTTGATCGGTTGCCGTGCTTGCGAGTATTTGATAATGGGGAGAGGTGCTGCCACTTCCCTCCTTCGGATTTGCCGTTTGAAGGACAATGGTTCCAAGAACAGAGCTTTGTTGTCGCATAGGTGTTTCCATTTGGGCGCGCAGTTTGGCCGCTCGGCGTCTCGAGATCACCGATTCGACCCAAGGACTTAAAGGCCGATGAGATACATGCCTGCGGGGATCCCAGTGTTCAGAATATGGTAAGGAAAATCTGTTCTGATACTGGGGACGAGTTGCCTGAATGTCGTCACCATGACAGATTCAAGCCACTGGTTGTTGAAGCCAAAACACTGTTCGGGGACCTTCGCAGTGTTCGATCTGGTGATTGTGTGGTTGCTTTTTCGCGGAGGTTAAATCGGCGATTGAGAACTGAGAAGCACACCAATCACCGCTGCTGTGTCATATATGGTGCTTTGCCACCTGAGACTCGAAGACAGCAAGCTAACTTGTTTGATGATCAAGACAACGAGTATGATGTCTCGGTTGCAAGTGATGCAGTGGGGATGAGTCTGAATCTCAATATTAGAAGGGCAGATCACAGATGTCTTCGACAATGGCCAAACGAGCAAGCATACTGGCTCGGACAAAGTATACGCCATTCGTTACTTGTTAAACTAGAGGTTGCCTTGTCTTCTGTTTGTTTGATTGTGCTTGAAACGTCCTGTAATTTAGTCAATGAAGAGCAGCTAATGCTTTATTGAGAAGTGCGAATTGGATGGTAGCTTGGTTTATTTTGGTGATAGAATTAAACAACGTGCAGTAAAATCTGAAACTGGTTGCAACTGTCGATAAGTATTAAAAAAGAACTTGATCATAAAAGCCGGAAAATGACTGACGACTTTGTTTTTTTAGATGATTTGTTACTGACTGGTCTATAGTCATATATCATAATCACGTGAATAATTTGAAATATAAAAAGACACGGAAGCCAATTTGAGAACTACACTCGTCTGTATATGTGTATTTGGTTAATCAAGGATTAATTATCCATGTACCGAGGCAGCGAGCTTTCTTTCTCCTCCCTTTTGGTCATCTTAAGCAAGGTTCAATGACGTTCTCCAATTGGATTAATAGGGTCGCTCGGGGGGAATTATTATTATTTTTTTGGGTTTCTGAATTTTCCGTGAATATTCGACGGATATATTGCGTCATATTTCAGGATAAGAGCCGAAAATAAAATTGAAAAAGAAAAAGGATTAAGCAATCACGCCTCCAAAGCAGCGTGAATAAACTCGAGAATACAAAAAGCACAGCATCCCCTGCTTGCGGGCGACGCTTTTGTCAGGCGCTCGTCTTCAATTCCGTCGCGGCTCCTTCATCCTTCGCTAGGGCTCGGAATTTGCTTGCAGGGAGCGAAGAGTTCCAGTCGTCGATCGATTGGGTCGAGCTATGTCGTATCTGCTGCCCCACTTGCACTCCGGATGGGCTGTCGACCAGGCCATCCTGGCCGAGGAAGAGCGGCTCGTCGTCATCCGTTTCGGCCACGACTGGGACGAGACCTGCATGCAGGTTGTCCCTCTTGACTCTCTCTTTCGTTCTCGGCGACTGGCTTCTACTTTATTCTAAGTTCATGTGGCATTCTGCGAATTTAGGGTTTTGAGAATTTAGGACCCCTAATTCTCAGACCCTAGTGAATTTGTGTGTGTGTGTGTGTTCGCCTGATGGCTTTCGGCTTCTTAATTGTGCTATTTGTGAGCTCAGCTTGGGAATTTGTCCTTCGGAGCTGGTTAGAGCTCGGCATGACTCTCTTTTGCTTGCTTGGATCGATGCTGATTTCGTGTCAGATCATGCTTTTGATTGAATGGATTTGGTTTTTGAGAATCTTGGATCAAATACGAGGAGCGCATCGAGCTTTGTTAGGAGCCTTCTCTGTTCTTCTTCTAGCGGTTTAGATGGTTTTATTTGAAGATTCTTGTTCATTCTTAGGTTGTGGTGTGATCTGGAGCGACCCCTCTCGCCATGTTGCTTGGGTTCTCAGAGTTTGAAACAAATTTCCCGATGCTCCTCGTCATTGATGTCTTGACGGAATTAATCAATCAGTGGTTTTCTTTGTGGTAGTTTACTATAGAAGTTAAGAAGCTCTGTTCTCTTGATGTTATGAGTCTTAGGTTTTCATCAACCTCTACCGAGGCTTCGTTTGTGATCAATCATGTCATTTATTGAATGCTCTGGTTTTCTATCAGAAACAAAAAGAAAAAGCTTCTTTCGACCAAAGCTCTTTCATTTTGTCCTAATTTTGTGACGAACATGCTGGCATACACATTTAGTTGCTTACCGCTTTAGTTGTGAGCAGTAAGGAAGTTTGCTACTTTCTTTTTGTTGACCATCACTTTGGGTTTTACCTAAGGATGGCGAGACAATTCTGTAGGCCAAATTAGGGATACAAAATTCCTGTTATTCAATGCTCAAGGACTGGTAGCGTTCTTTGCAGAAGCAATTAATTTGGATGGACGAGCATTTAAATGGTCCGTGTGGTCACTGGATCTATATGGTATTTGTGATTGTTGTCTAGCTAAGTCAATGATATGAATTGTGACATGTATAAAAAAAATATTGTGACATTTCATATCTTACGGAATTTGTAAATTGAAGTAGTGCTTTCTTCTTATATCTCGGGCAAGGATACCTAGTTTTTGACATCTTAGTCTTTTTACCAGAGTACAAGGAAAAAAGCGTCATTTCTATGCTGATTATGCCTTTGCTTCTTGTATGGATCATGAGGTGCCATGTCATTGTCAATTATCTTTTTATGATGGCCTTTTTGGATTATAATTCGCATGACTTTGGGTTTTGTAGATGGATGAAGTGCTGGCATCAGTTGCGGAGACCATAAAGAACTTTGCTGTCATATACCTTGTGGACATAACTGAGGTGCCCGATTTCAACACGATGTATGAGCTTTATGATCCATCTACAGTCATGTTCTTCTTCAGGAACAAGCACATCATGATAGATCTTGGAACTGGAAACAATAACAAGATCAACTGGGCTCTCAAGGATAAGCAAGAGTTCATTGATATTATCGAGACGGTATATCGGGGTGCTAGGAAAGGTCGTGGTCTGGTCATTGCTCCCAAGGACTACTCCACTAAGTACCGCTATTAATCCACTGTGCCAAACTTTAGTTATTGGGTGCGTGTAAGTCTTCAGAAACCCATTGCGACCTTTGTATTTGTATCCTCAATTTGAAGGAATTGTGAGTCAGTGAATTCTCCGTGCAACCCTATCTGCATGGAGCTTTTCTGATTTGGTACAGCGGATAATTTGATAAAGTTATGAATTGTGTCGTGCTGCTGATATGATGTTTCTCATGTATGAATGATGTTATAAATCGATGAGAGCAAGATGGGATAGCTCCTGAGAGTTTCAAGAAGACGTGGCCGAGTTCAGCCAAGAATGGCCATGAGATCATTAATGCGTTGCGAAATCTTGAAAAGGTAATCAAGCTTGTCACATGACATGATTTGTAGAATATTGACGCCAAGGTAGAGTTTGTCAGTCGGCGCGCGATGATGAGTTAGCTTCTGGTCACTGTTTTTCCTGTATCACCGAGGTGCAGCGGTCATGCTTGCCAAATTTAATATCTAGGGTACAGGCAAGTTCTCCACTGCCCAGATGTATACAAGAGAGAACGCAAAGCGAGATTCAGTTTACGTAGCCGAAGCCTTATCTTCAATGATTTCTAATGGCAGAGATTCCAGCTAGCCAAATCTGTCATTAGTTTAGTTCATAATGAAAGCCTGAAGCCTCGAGTGTTCGAAAACTGCGCGGGTAGAAATACTATATAATCATCAAGTCCCACTTAATGTTTCGTTTCCACTTCTGTTGGGACGATGATATAAAAGCTTAGAATGTTAGCAGCTAAACGATGGAAGCATTCATGGCGTTAATCATCTGATATAGGCAATTCAATGATTGCACTGAGCATCTGTATCCGAAAGTCCTCCGACTTCAGGGGTGTAGTCGAAATTGTCCTACGTACCTGTAACTTCTTTGGGGGTAAATTCTACCTATACAATTTGATTCGCTTTTGCTTATTGTTCTTTATCTAATCCCACTTTGCTTAGAGCAGCTTCGACTAGTTCTACGATCACCACACCAATGAAATACCAAGTCATCCCGGCTATCAGTACCTGCATCCAGGAGCTGTTAACGGATATCCAGTGCTAGAGATCCACCGACGTGCTGTTTCAGCTCACCAAATATTCCATCCCCAACCTGTGACCTCACAATTGCAGCAGCAACCGAAGCTGCACAGATTGGAAACGCCCACCATAGTGGGTTCCTTGAAGTATTCCTCTTTGTGATCGGACTGGGATTGCATCTCTTTTGCTTTTCATTAGATGAGGACTCCTTGGAAACTTTAGGGGCAGATTCCTCCTTAGATGTGCTTGCCGGTGGAAGCGCATGGAGGGTGGGATTCCAATACTCATCATGGGATAAGTGGCTCGCGGCGGTTCGTCTGGCACTCACAGATTTGACACCTGCCCATTTCCTAGATGCCGCAGCACCGTAGTTTCTTGATGTCTGGTCCACTTGAATTTCCAGTTTAACATGTCAGGGCTTTACTTCCCGTGTCAGGCGATTGCCAGTACATCCAGTTTGAGATCGACCTGATTGCCTGGATAGCCGACAGCCCTCGACCTCCTCTGCGATGCTTCCCGGCCACAGTCGACCACAGCTTTCTCTCCCTTTCAGCATTTTCAAAGCTAACACTTTACACCAGAAATTCTGAAATCGTGTTGCCGAACACGAAGACTTCGGCTCAAGGGTATTTGGAGGCTCGGAATTGCTTGGAAATGCTATCCCAAACGCACCCCGAACGGCTAAAAACAAGAGGAAATAGAAAAGAAGCGGGAGAAAAAAGAATGAAATTGTTCTCATTCTTAAGCCCATACCCGTATACGAAGCCCATGGATCCTCATTTTGGGCTGTGAAGACCCGCCTTTAACTCGACCCGACTTGATTTTTCTTTCTTCCTTGTTTTCCCGGGAAACCCTTTCTTCCTTTTCTACCATTCTCCGGCAAATTTTCTAGCTCCGAGAGTGGAGCGTGGGGATGAGCACATGAATCTTCGTGCTTGTGCACAAGATTTTTTCCATTCATGATTTCTTAGGGTCTCCTTTCTTCTCTACTGTTCCTTTCCCTCCATTTTCTCACTCTCTCTCTCTCTCTCTCTCTCTCTCTCTCTCTCTCTCTCTCGGAGTGACGCCCCAAAGGTTCGATCTTTGAGTTCAGGTTTTGTGTTTTCCAGCTGAATTTTGATTTACCCGCTGCTTCGTACAATTGTACGAGGATAGTTGTAGCATTTGATCGGTTTCCGTGCTTGCGAGTATTTGATAATGGGGAGAGGTGCTGCCACTTCCCTCCTTCGGATTTGCCGTTCGAAGGACAGTGGTTCCAAGAACAGAGCTTTGTTGTCGCATAGATGTTTCCATTTGGGCGCGCAGTTTGGCCGCTCGGCGTCTCGAGATCACCGATTCGACCCAAATCTTGATGACCGAAGTTGCTCATTTTCTAGGAGTTTGGTGCAGTTGCTTCAGAAGAATCTGCTTTGTAGGAGTCCGTATTTCAGGGTAATACGTGTTGTTGATGCGAGACTGTATTGGTCGTCGGTGGAGAAAGGGAACGATTCGGAGGACACAAATATTATTAGCTCCGAAGTGATTGGTGGGGAAAATGGTTTTGGTGTAGAAAGTTTTGGTTTTGCCGAGTGCCTCAACCGATTAGCTGTCGCAGAGGATGGAGATGATTTGAAGGGGGAAACCACACGCAACCCCATTAGTTTCGTTGATAATGGCGGTTCAGACGAGAGTAATGAATGGCATATGGTAACCAGTGAAGAGGATGGAAGCACTGGTTGTGTTGGTTCGAGTATAGATGTTCCCTACAAGAATGTAGGATCGTGTGATCCTGTGGATTTATACAGGGAACTTCGTAATTCTGAAGAGCCCGTGAACCTGAGCCTTGATAAGTGGAAGACACTCCAGGAGATCTTTCGTTGTTTTGCTGAGTCGCCATGGGCATCTAATCAGGCTCTTGCTATCTACATAGGCATGTCTTTTTTCCCAACTGCATCTCGTAAATTCCAACTTTTTTTCACCAATAGACGCCCTGCCAATATTACCATGTACTTGGTTTCACTTGGCCCATGTCAGGATGCCATTAAGTTTTTGTTCCCTATATTTGTCGAGTTTTGCTTAGAAGAATTTCCTGATAAGATTAAGCAGTTTCGGTGCATGATTGAGTCAGCTGACTTGACAAAGCCCCACACTTGGTTTCCCTTTGCACGAGCTATGAGAAGAAAGATAATCTATCATTGTGGTCCGACCAACAGTGGCAAGACATATAATGCTCTGCAGCGCTTCATGGAAGCAAAGAACGGCGTTTATTGTAGTCCACTTAGGTTATTGGCTATGGAAGTCTTTGACAAGGTGAATTCTTTGGGAGTTTACTGCAGTCTTCACACTGGGCAGGAAAAGAAGAACGTCCCTTTCTCGAACCATGTTGCCTGTACTGTGGAAATGGTGTCGACCGATCACTTATATGATGTGGCAGTAATTGATGAGATCCAGATGATGGCAGACCCATATAGAGGCTATGCATGGACGAGAGCATTGCTAGGACTTAAGGCCGATGAGATACATGTCTGTGGGGATCCCAGTGTTCTAAATATGGTGAGGAAAATGTGTTCTGATACTGGGGATGAGTTGCATGAATGTCACTATGACAGATTCAAGCCACTGGTTGTTGAAGCCAAAACACTGCTCGGGGACCTTCGCAGTGTTCGATCTGGTGATTGCGTGGTTGCTTTTTCGCGGAGAGAAATATTTGAGGTTAAATTGGCAATTGAGAAGCACACCAATCACCGCTGCTGTGTCATATATGGTGCTTTGCCACCTGAGACTCGAAGACAGCAAGCTAACTTGTTTAATGATCAAGACAATGAGTATGATGTCTTGGTTGCAAGTGATGCAGTGGGGATGGGTCTGAATCTCAATATTAGAAGGGTTGTGTTTTACACTCTCTCGAAGTTCAATGGTGACAAGAAGGTGCCAGTTCCCGCATCGCAGGTGAAGCAGATTGCCGGAAGAGCTGGTAGAAGAGGAAGCCGATATCCTGATGGGCTTACAACTACTTTTGAACTAAACGATTTAGAGTACCTCATCGAGTGTTTAAAGAAGCCATTTGAAGAAGTTAAGAAGGTGGGCCTCTTTCCTTTCTTTGAGCAGGTTGAGCTCTTTGCTTGTCAACTTCCAAATGTTACATTCTGCAAGCTACTCGAGAAGTTTGGTGAAAATTGCCGTCTTGATGGCTCATACTTCTTGTGTCGGCATGACCATATCAAGAAGGTTGCGAACATGTTAGAGAAGATCCCGGGGCTATCTCTTGAAGATCGCTTTAACTTTTCTTTTGCACCAGTCAATGTCAGAGACCCAAAATCAATGTATCATCTTCTGAGGTTTGCCACAGCTTATAGTCAAAACTTGCCTGTTAATATAGCAATGGGCATGCCCAAGGGCTCTGCTCGAAATGATGCCGAGCTTTTGGATTTGGAGACCAAACACCAGGTGGTGTCTACATATCTGTGGTTGTCTCACCACTTTAAGGAGGAAACATTTCCATATGTTAAGAAGGCAGAAGCTATGGCGACAGGCATTGCTGAGCTATTGGGTCAGTCTCTGAGAGTCGCTAACTGGAAACCAACATCAAGGCAGGCAGGAAAACAAAAGCCCAAAGAGAAGCCTGAACAAAAGGAAGATGGCTATGAGAGACCGCAGTCACTTGCCAAACTATTTTCATTGTAAGTTACTTTTGACTAGTTTTCTGCATATAGTTTTCATGGAGCAGGATAATGTTTAATCTCTGCCAATCCTTTATTGTGTATTTAACTGTGTGTGCGAACTATCTTCTTGTTAGTAAAACCTTAGATGATTCCCCTGGATGAACTCATATCTGTTCTTTCATGGATGTTTTGTTGCTGTTTTGGTACCTGAAGCCAAGATATGATTTTGGCAGAATGCCTCTCTTACTACTTCAGTATTTCAGTCATGGATCTGATAAGGCAGATACTTTGGTAGGCTGGAACTACTTGATGGGAGGGAAGGATTGATTGTGATTGTATTGAGTATTGAACTGTGCTGTTTTGAGCTGCTGTACTCGATTGTGGCAAGCCTGCTGATTTAGTGGTTCCTTGACTGGATATTACCTTGATGTGAGGGAAATTTTGTTGTTTAAAATTAGGCAAACTCATTAAGGCCGTCATATGCTCTAGCGAGAAGATGTGACCGTATAATGTGGTGCATGTCAGAATGGGTAAAAATGTGTGAATGGAAACTTAAAGAAAAGACCTTGGGCTTGATGGGTTGCCAATTTCGTGGTGGGTGTTATTGTTGTCTTTGTTGCTGCCAAGTCTTGTTTTCATTTGGCCTTAAATAGCTCTTGCCCCAGCTGACTTTTCTTTGTGATGTATACCGTTCCAAACTGGTAGAATTGTTTGTGCAACTATTTGTTTAGCTCGCCTGTCATAAAAATTGAAAAAAAAAAAACAGAGTTAAAATGAAACTAAGGATTTGATACATACTTTAAATTGTTTATAACCTTAAGACAACACACCTCTTAGTGGTAAATATTGAGATTTGTAGCCTTGCAATCATCCAAAGTTGTTGGTAAATAGCAGCTCTCCATAAGGGCACAAACTTTTCCCTAGTCAAAGGTGGTGCTACTTCCAGTTCATGATCATTTTTCGTTGTCATCCTTCAGAAAAAAATGACTGTTTTCTTTGTCACACAGGAGAAGACAGAATAAGATCCCAGAAATTCCACATGCTGGGAAAATTTCTACGTAGTCATGTGCAGGTATTACAACTCAGCATAGTGGCCTATTTGTTGGTACCTCCATTGTAGTTTCTGTTATGTATGGTCTGTTGCTTTTAACAAGAATCACCGCACCATTTCCTATCAAAGTGCCAGATGTAGCTTGGTGACAACATATGCAATATTCTTTATCAATTTGATCTGCAGATCATGCCATAATTAGGTAAAAGAATGGTTGTTTCTTGCTGTTCATTCAGGTGATTGAGGAGAGTACCTCTGGGACTCGTGTGCCTGAGATTGCAGGATGGTTTATTGTCGTTATGCAGCTTGTGCAGTAGATATCAGTTCTGTGAGCTGGCTGGTTAAGGTTGCTCTGGTTCAGTGAGGTCACTGCCAAGCAGTTCTCCCCAGCTTGGGCAGCAATATTGGAGCATCCAGCTCTTTGCTGCAGTGTTGAGGAATGAAGGTAGTTCCGGTTACTATGATGAAATTGACCCATGTGATGTATTTTTTATGGAAAAGAATGTGAGAGAGAGCTAAAATTTTGATGAAATATTCTAACTATCACATCATCTCTTACCAATATTTCTTAGAAGTTTCCGACTTTAAGCCTGCGAAAAGGTTGCTTTGTCCTGTAGGACAATGGGAGAGACTAAATGGATGTTTAGTCTACCCAAGGTAGGGATGCTTCAGATTTGTTCCTTGCAAGAATAATATGCTAAATGGATGTTTCCCCACGCTTCTCTTAAGGCTATGCATATGCAGAGGAAATAAGAGGTGACTCTGGTTATCTTTATTGCTCAATAAATAAATCCATCTTTGCCGCATAGGTGGCTCAGTTTTAGTTTTGGATACTATGTTGATCGTCACTAATGCAGCATGCTGTTCAAGCAATAAATCAGGCTGGGCTTTGTGGACTGATTGCTCATCTTAGTACAACAAACAGGGTGCCTCTTATTATCTGTTTGTGCCTGACTATCTTTCTTGAATGATCTTTCTTTGTGCTTATAACCTGGGCGATTGTTCTTGCTAGCACGCTATTGCACATTTGGCTGCGGTGTACTCTCTTACTGGGAAATCATGTTTAGTTTGGTCTTAATCTGGCAATTGATTAATTTGCCTCTCCTTCAATATTACATTTTTCGTTTTAAAATTTCTCTAGTTGAAGAGCAATCTATGTGGGAGGATGTACCTTGAGTTTCAACTGAGTCGAAATTCTATCTGGTATGGTTTCGCTTTAAGGATCGTGTGATAGACTGACACTCCTCCCGAAACTGGGTTTGGAAGCTTGTCAGGACAAAGACAATGAGACGACTTCTTGTGTGAGTGCCTTTTGTGAAGGTAAATACTTAATCCCGAATAATGACTACGTTGCAGATGATTTGTGCTGAGTCGAGCCGGAAGAAAAGTTACTCACATCTGGACGTGCTTGGGTTGATTAATCTCATTGATCGTGGGAAACGAATCCTCGTTAACCCGTGTTGGATCAAGCAAAGATATTAGGAGTTTCGGTGATCCCTACAAGCAGATACTGGTTTAGATTATTAGATGATTGAAATGAAGAACTTACCTTTCCTTTGTGTCTGTATTTTCCCATTGGGGGGATGGTTACGTTTGAGAGGAGCCTGCCCTTAAGGGTAACAGCATGAAGTTATAAAAAGGAGTTGGTTTTTCTCGTCATGAAGCACTAAGGACAGTCCCATGCAGATTATTTCACAAAGCCAAAAGAAAACTCCAAGCCCTTGCATGGCTATGTTTTTTGTAGATTACCGCATGCTAAACGCGATCGTTTTAGACATCATCTTCAAAATCGACTTTGGTAACTTACTGGTTGATGTTATTCGATGGAAAAATTAACAGCCTCCTCCTGTGGTATAAATTGCAATAGCCCATGCTATAATAGAGCCATGCCGATCAGATAGATTTTGGTTGCTAACCAAGTTTCGTTTCTTGAAATGGCGGAGCTCAGTGTACTGAAAGAAGATGAACCAAATGCAGAAAAAATAAGCCATCGGATCACGGAATACTATGCCAAGCACGCAAGCCCTCAATCCACATGGTACGTGAGTTCATTTGCACGTATAACTATTTAGAAGCGTTCATTGATAGAGAAGATGCAAATAATCCGATCCATCAGCGAATAACTGTCTTTGCATCCTAAAACTGAGTTCTGATCCATCAATGCCTACTTTCGGCAGTATTACTAGCCGATAGAAATTGAAGTTTTGAACCATGCACCCCGCATAAACTATCTTCGATAAATAAGTCTACATCAAGATCCATGCTACATGTTCTTTCCACATGAACCAAAAGAACCAAACTAGAAATTAATAACTCGACATTTTTCCTCTTATATGTCTACACATGTACCAATACATGCCCGTCTGCATATGTTAAAGAGCCAGTCAAGGTGTCATCAGTTCTGCGTCCTAGAGGGGCAATGCGGATGTTGATGCAGAATGAGATCCCGAACAGCTTTCGCTTCCAACTCATATTTGGAAAAGAAATGCCTTGCTATGCATATTTTGTTCTATCAATGTGCTAAATACTCCAAGTTCCAGCCTGAGAGTTCTTCCTATGACTCGGCACTTGCCAATCAGAAACTCTTTCTAATGAATTTCGACAGTAAAAGCAAGACACTCCCTTCTATGCAGGGAAAAGTACATCATTTGATACCAGCATAAGATTTTGCATCTAGACTCCTTACTCTAGTTTACAGTCCATCAAGGATCACGTTGACACCTTCGCATTGAACATCTAATTTGGGCAAAGGTTACTTCCAACACCTTCTAGTATGTAACTAGAGAACAGAGCAGAAGCCAAATAATATCCAGAACAAATAAAAGCTAATCCATGTCTGAATTTCACATCCTAGGGGAATGTACAGTTGCCACAAAATTCTGAGATTAAAAGCTACTCACAGACGCCCTTGAGCACCCATTAATAATTGGATGTATGAGTAACGTTAATTGGAGTCATGCGGTAGATAACCATAACCAATTCCACCAATTCACAGATTGCTTGGACAGCAGAAAAGGTGGATACGTAACTGAGACATAGCAGAGAACAAGACTCAACACCATATCAAATAAACAGACACCACAGGAAAGTATACAGAGCTGATATATACTCTGCAATTTCTTCTAGCTGCTATCATCGTGGTATGCATGTTTACATCAATAAGACAGCTGACATTCTCTGATTGAACCTACCAATACCTCCGTAAAACAAGAAAGAACCAAAGACAAAGTAATAGGTGGTACGAAACCAAGACTGTCTGTGATTATTATCTCAGTGGAAAACACAAGACAACCACTTACAGTCCACTAGAATAAACTTACATCCATTCCAAAAGCACCAAAGAAGAACTTACAAATCCATCCGGTATGCCAATCATATATCCTCCATCTGAATGCTGCTCTTGAGTGGCACATACTCGCCGAGATACCCACCAAGATGATCATGAAGAGCCGTCTTATCAATCCCTTGGTTATGATAACTCTTGCAGACGTAATAAAACACACTCTGCACCAACAACCCGACCAAGTTGACTATCACCAACACTCCAACCAAGAACCCACCCACCACAATCCTCTCGAAAACCCCATGGCTGTCCCCGCCGTGCACCACCACTCCGCTAAAGATCCCATTGATAACCCCACAGATCACCAAATACCCGAAAACCAATATGGCTGCCATCCGGGTCTTCCCCTTCAGCAATTCGTAGCTCTTCCTCATCGCCGCGAACCCGAGGACCGGCTCGAGCACCGACACCACGCTCGCCATGTGCCACAATGCGGTAATGTAAACATGGACCACCAGGAACAATGCGAAGATCACAACAAGCGAGAACAGCAGCAAGGCCGCATTCTGCGTGTCGATAGCGAACAGGAGGAGCACGACGAAGGCGAGGAACACGACGTTGTAGCCGACCATGAGGAGGGTGACCCAGAGGAAGGTGACGAAGAGGCGCTTAAAGACCTTGGGGATGGCGGCGAGGGTGGAGGCGAAGGAGACGGGCTTGGAGGCGTAGAGGGAGGCGACGGTGAAGACGACGGCGGCGGTGGACAGAAGGGAGAAGGCGAAGAGGAAGAGGAGGTAGCAGAACTGGAAGGTGAGGAGGACGGCCCACTCGTGGCGGGTCTGAGCCGGGTCGGCGGATGGGTACTGGAGGCGGTTGAGGAGGGGGTGGGTGAAGAGGGAGTGGGCCAGGATGGCGAAGGAGAGCGGGAAGATGAGGGTCAGGGTCACGAGGTAGAAGGTCCTTGGGGACCGCTTGGGGATGGCGACGGATTCGCGGAGGACGTCGGAGATGCTGAGGAACTGGAGCTCTTCCGGAGCAAGATCCATTTCCGTCCGGTGGTGGGGCTACTCGTGTCGGCGAGATTTGGAATCAAGATTGGGTCTTGAGACGGCGGCGATACGTGGGGCAGGCGGCGGCGAAGAAGAGGGGACGATCGGAGAAATTTGCAGAGCTGCTCTGCTCTTTCACACCACCGCCGATCAGCTCAACAAGCTCAACAAGCTCAGATTCTCTCTCTTCCAGAATTAGCAAGAAAGAGTTAGAAAGAGAAGTTGGGATGAGATGGGATTTTAGTCAACCGTGGGCTTGAATATAATATGGGCCAGTTCGTACATTTTGGGCCGATGGAGGGAACCGGTTAGAAAGAGAAGTTGGGATGAGATGGGATTTTGGTCAATCATGGGCTTGAATCTTATATGGGCCTGTTCGTACAACTTGGGCCGATGGAGGGAACCGGACCAACCGAATCGAATGGACCGGTTTAGCCGGTCGACGGTGGCGTGTCCTGACTATTTTTTTTCCCTGTTTTTTTTTTTAGCTGGTATAATTAGGTCCACCCAGTCTAGTTCCTATGGATTTAGCTTGACATTGAATAACAATAATGGGTGGTCGCTAATCCACGGCCAGACTCCCCCTAATTGGTCCTAATCCATAGTGAGAGTCGTCTCAATTGTTTGTAATTTCACTTACATTAAACTCCGATCCATCTGTACTAATTCGTAAAACGAAATGTAATATAGACACAAGAAAGTAATATTAAGTTTTCAAGCCATCGTATTCTAAGTGTTTCGATAAATGATAAATTATGCCAAAGGAAGTGGTGCTCCCACTCCTTCCATGTTTACACAACACTCAAATGATTTTCATCTCATGCTCAACCTCAGAAGACATTGGGCAAACCCTTTACTTGAAAAAAAAAATCTCAATCTCTTTACCTAATTGTAATATTTACTTTTCTTGGAGAATGTTTATAGCTAGTCTATGTAGACAATGGAACATGATCTTATGATATGTAGTAAGATCAAACCTAGGTAGTTAGGTCACCCAATCCTTAAATTCTTTCACACAGAACAGACCTAACCATTGTAAAAGCTCATATACTTCGTATCTACTTAAGTTTCCTTGCTCTACGATGAGATAAAAAGCTTCATGATAAGGTAGACGAGTGCGAAAGAAGAAGACTCCATTGATGTTGTGGGAGCGGATGATGTTAAAGTTGACACGAAACTGCCCCTTCCCTTTTTAGGCGACGGCACAAATTCTCTTGGTTTCTTTCCTTGACTGAAGTTCTTGCATTCAGTCATGATTTTCTCTGTAGCTTCATGTGCACATTGGCTTGAGGGAAGCTATCGTTTGCAACAGATCGGCCAAGTCATTGAAAAGCCACAAGATCAACAATAGTATGAGGTGACACTAGTAGGGGTGAGCAACGGTCCAGGGTCAATCCTGGACCGGTCCAGGCCGGTCCTCGTTGGGTTTTTGAGACGAATGGGTTGGTCGTTGGTCATGAAATCTCTAATCTGGTACTATATGGGTTGGTCTTTAGTCCTAGAGTGTCGAGTTGGACCGGTCCAGGCCGGTCCTCATCGAGTTTTTAAGACGAATGGGTCGGACATTGGTCATGAAATTTCTAATCTGGTACTATATGGGTTGGTCTTCGGTCCTAGAGTGTCGAGTTGGTCCAACCAAAACCAATCCAATAATATAATATATATAAATAATAAATATTAATATTTTTTTAACAAGCCCATTTTTATAAACTTCAGTGGCTCAGCCTTCCTCAATTCCTCATTCACTTCAATTCTTTCCAAGCCTAAACCAAGAAAAAAGCCTAACCCATATGCCCAACATATGTTACGTCTTCTTCGGTTCTTCCAAGTTCCAATCCAAGTGTCATTCACTTCTTCGTCGAGCTCAATCGCTCACAATTTCATAAGCCCTAATTTCTTGAGGTCCTATCTGCTGCTTGCTCGCCAGTCGCTCGCTGGCCCGTCGCCTGTTGCACGCCCATCGCTTGCACGTTGCTCGCTTGTCGCCTCGCAGCTCTTTATCGGCCTCCCTCCTCTGTCGCTCTAATTGGAAGTATGGGTAATGCTTAATTACAATTTAGTCTAGACTTATGCGCTTTTTTTTTTTTTTTGCACAGGTTATTCCACAGCCACTTTTTTGCTCATGTTGTTTCATAGAATTTCTTGTACGATTAAGTTTCTTATGTTTCGCAAGTTGCACTATATATGCTAGCGCATCCTTGGAGTAAAAGGGGGAAAAGTGGTACTTTGTCTCAAGATCATACCCACATATACCTGAATTTGTGGGTACAGGCCACCTTCAAGAAAACAATGACTATATAATTAGGTCTGACATCATTAACGTTCTTTAACCTCGCTCGCATACACTCCAGCATATTTAAGTACGCCTAATTTGTTGTTGAATGAGCATAGAAAACAGCTGAATTCACGAGAAAATCGGAGGCCATCTGAAATGAAATGGACACCATAAGACTAAAGCTTCCCTTTCTAGGAAGACAAAGGGCTGCTTATGATGATCCATGATTCCTAGGCTTGGTACTTGATCAGAACTTCAGGAGATAGCATATGCAACTAGCCCCAGCTAGGGTTTGCTCATGAAAAAGCTATGGCTAGTGTAATGGGCATTTCATGCTCTTTTTCCTGGATAACTTCAAAGCAGAAACTAATATGAATTTTCATTGGAAACTTTCTTCCTCGCGCATCTAAGAAGAATAAAGAATAATATTCTCAGTAGATCTTTTTGTTGCACACTTGCAGAAGTTGGCAAATATTGTTTCCACTGACGCAACAACTACACCTCAGATTCGAATGTGGGATTCGATCATTCATCGTGAAAGATCGACTATATACCAAGCATTTTCAGAGATAACCCTATTGTCTCTAACCCCTAGCAGTGAAGCACATGATTTCGAGAGTTTTTTTCGATTAGGATCATGTGCTTTGAACTCTAATTAATGGTCTGATCATTTTCCAGAGTGGATTTTTGTGTGGAAAATGACGCTCAAACAGTTTGGTTTTGCGATCCATTTGGGGGAAGTGAAACAAAACTATTGTAATCCAAATGCTTCTTTCTCTTTCAAGGGACTAATTGCAGATTTTCTTTGCATTTCCCTGCACCATACTCCTGTTTTGCTTGGCCATGGGGAGTAATGGATATGGAGGCATCCACTCTCACATTATGACCTTTCTAAGTGAGGTGTTCTTCCATACAAGTTCTCTAAGACATTTCAGATGATAGATTTCACAACAGGTTATTCTGTAAAGTGATTGACTTGCTTTTTTCATATAAAATTGATAATTAAAACAATTGATAATAATCTCACAAAACTTCATATGGTATTAGAAAAAGAGGTTCCGAGTTCAAAAATTTCCACGCTCCTTGTTTACTTTCATACTTAAATGTGATCTTAGATTAAAATTACAATAATGAGCGATTACTAATTGACGGTATCAGTCAGCTTAAACAGTCATGATTTCATTTGTGCGAAATTTCAAGCCATCTATATCAATTCAAAAACATGAAATGTGATCCATGGACATGAATGTAATATCAAGTTTTTGGATTTTAGATATTATACAACATGGAATTTGCCATTACTCATCATATTTTTCATTAAATGGGCACTAGGACAATTGTCCAAAACATTCTATTTTTTTTGAAAATTTCCCAATTCAGTCATAAACTTTTTTTTCTAATTTAGTCATAAACCTTTGCAAACGTTACCATTTTAGTTCTTCCGGCGATTTTGTGCCGGAAGGACTAAAATAGCAACGTTTCAAAAGGTGTAGGACTGAATTGGCAAAAAAAAAAAGAGTTTATGACTAAATCATCAAAGTTCCAAAAGGTCTAGGACATTTTGGACAATTATCCCAATGGGCATCCTATAATTTATTTTGTCAAAAGTAGTGCTTCCACTTTAATCTCACAAGCAACTTTCAATGACTTTTCGATGCCAACTTTTTAATTGATAATGTTTGGATCTTTGGTCGATCATTTATACATAACCATCTTTCTTTTTTCTGGGAGAATATTCATAGCTAGTCTGTATCTAGGCTTTGTATACGTGTACTTGAAGGATTCGCATAATTTCAAGATCTGGTAGATGAGTGCACAACAAGACTATCGATTTGTGGCAGAAGAATGATAGTGATATTCCCCATTAAATTTATATATAATAGCTCAGTTAACACTGGGCCAAAACAAATTCAATATCATAACCTCTTAAAAATTAACACCCTCTCTCTCTCCCTCTGTCTCTACCAAAAAAGCAGCTTTATTTTTGAATGGTGCAATGCATTTTCGCAAAGGCCATGGAAAGAGAATGCTGCTGAAGTCGACGTGAAACTGCCTTCCATTTTTGGACGAAATCACAAATTATCTTGTTTCTTACTTTCACCGAACGTTCCAATCTAGTGATGAAGTTGGCATTCCCTTGAACTTCATGCAGCTTCGTGTCAACTCGGGCTTGAGAAAGCTATTGTTTGAAACTTTGCGATAGACTGACCAAGGGCAGAAACCAGCTGGATGAGAGTGATGATGGCAAAAGTAGCCTTGGAGGACCAATTCAGTTAATCAACCTTCGTACATCCAAATATAGATGTTCCTAACAAGTGTTCCCTAAGTAGGGTTTGTTTTCCAACTCAAAGACATTCCTTATCTCATAATCTTGTGCATTTGGTAATGAAAAGCTTCAATATCTTATGAACTGCGATTACCTTCTTTTGCTGCTTCTGGGTTGCATTGTATATGAATGTACATCCTTGGTGTGAAATGGAAAGAAAGAGTGTTTCTTTGCCTTAAAACCCATAGGCACCAGCTTCCTTCTCATTGAGGTAATTGCTTTGTCTAAAGATCACACCCCTGTGAACCTCAGATTTGTGGGTATGGGTCCATGTCAAGGAACTAAATAATTTGGTTCAACATCTTTACCATATTTTACCCTTGCTTGCGCGTGCTCGCGCACATCTAGTACATTTAATTCGTTGCAAAATCTGAATTGGCCATAGACCAATCCCCTTAGAATATTTTATATACCCAAAACTCTCAGTTTCATATTACTCCTTTCATGAGACACCTTAGATTTGAGGCATCGCTTAGGAAGCAGCCGAATTTATGGGAACGTAGGAGGCCATCTAGAATGAAATGGGCACAATAAAATTACAGCTTTCAGTTCTAGGCAGACAAAGGGTTGCCAACAATGATTCGTAATTTGTTTCCTATGGTTAACACTTGATCAGAACTTCATGAGATAGTATATAAAACTAGCTCTAGTAGGGTTTATTCGCCAACAAGCTATAGCTGGTTTGATGAACTTTTATGCGCTTTTTGCTGTATCACTTGACAGCATACAAAGAACATCTACATATAATGAAATTTAACATCCTTAGTCACGCTTACAGAAGATGGCAAATATTGTTTGCATTTTCACAACAAAAACACCTCGAGGAAGTGGGATTGGATCATGACATCATGAAAAATCGACTATTCGACAAGCATTTTCAGAGACAATGAAATTGTCGTCGACCTTTCGTGGGTAGATATCAAATTTTGAGGGTCTTTTTCGATCACAATCGCGTGCTTTGGACTCTTCTTAATGCTCTGGTCGTTCCCCTTTGGGGAACTTTGATGTGGAAATGAATTTCAAACATCTAAGGTAAGAGAAACAAAAATATTAATAACCTAGATGAATGAATTTTTTTCTCATTCAAGAGATTAGTTGCCGATTTTCCTTGTGTTTCACTGCTCCATAACCGAGTGTTGGTTGGTCATGAGGAGTCGCATATGTCTAGGTATCCACTATGAGGGTTGAGACCTTTTTAAGGGGGAAAATTACCAAAAAAAAAATTCTAAACATATTGTATATGTATCGGCTTAGTTTTGAATCTTATTCAAAATTTCGATAATTTAAAAAATAGTACATTTGGCCAATTTTGGTTGAGATCGTGAACATTAATATTAGGCGTCTTACATGACATGGCCGGTGCTAATGTGAATAAACTTTTTAAATATATTTCTGAATTTGTTTTATTAATTTTAAAATATTTATATTCTCTCCTTTTTCTTTTGCTTTTCCTTTTTTTTTCTGTTAAAATTTTACTTTGCTGATACCAACCCTTTGCGATGGCTGGCAGTTGGTGAGGGTGATCCTTGTCAATCGTTGCCTTTGGCCAGTCGTCGGCCATCGCCAAGGCTAGAGAAAAAAGAAAAATAAAAGAAAAGAAAAAAGACACTAAACATATAAAACTTACTAAAAACTTGAAAAAGTAATATAAAATTTTAAACAAAAAAGACATATCTTCCATATTAGTGTTGGCTGTGTCATATAGAAAATCGATGTTTATGTTAACGATTTTTGATTAAAATTAGTCAGATGGACTTAATTAGCAAAACAAGAAAAATGTTTATGATTAAATTGACATAATTGAAATTTTTATGATGATACAAGTACAATACATTTTGGATTTTTGTAGTTGCTATTTTTCCCTTTTTTTAAGTGAGGTATTGGTTCGTATATATGTGCTAGGGGCTTTTCAAACGTTACGTTTCTTAATGGATATCTATCTCCTAAAACCATGAAGTGATTGACTCGCTTGTTTTACATAAAATTGATGATCTTTTGTTGAAAGTCATGATTTCAAGATAATTGGAATCAAAATAAGCTTTTCTTAAAGCTTGTCTAGAGAATTGTTTCTATAGTTGCTTCTAGCATGCAATAGCTGGGATCTATCTTGGCATTGGCAGTTTTATCATGGAAATGCCCATCCATGCAACCGACGTGGCTTTGCTTGTTATTAATTTTGGTGAGAATCTCCGGTTCCGAGGCGAATGTCCGAGGACTTGACCGGTCTTGACCAATTCCAACTTTTCAAAGTCAAGAACCACATTGATTCTCGTGCCGAGCCGGGTCAATTCTGGTCTGAGCCGGCATCAAACTGAACCAATCGGGCTGGTCCTCACAAATTCCATGTTCACCCTAAAGCCTTGCCCTTATCACAAATTCTCTCCTAACCTCCAAATATTCTCTCGATTTGCTTCCAACACTGAAATTTGACCGCAGAAGCGTGTCACAACAAACGCCGTGCCCTTGACTTTCCCTTTCTGAACAAAGTTAAGCGCTAAGAAACTTCTCATGTATTTCTGTTTGAACTTGCTTGGAAGTTCGTCCAGCGTATGCAACGCGGAGAAACAAAATGGGCAGTTTCTCCTCGGTCAAATCTACGTGCTCATGAGATGGCTCGGAGTTACTACTCACTTTAATCCAAACACTGCTTGTTTCATTAATTATAAGCGTATACGTTTGATGGGTGTTAATGCGGTTGTTTGAGATGCAAAAATGCTTAATCAGTAAGCAAGCCAAACAACTGACTCTGAAGCATGACAGGCACTACCACATCAGATTCACGCACTTTGCCGTTTCGAAAAGTGGAAACCTTGGTAGCTGTGATTTCCATTCGTGGGAACCTGCTCTTGTTTTCACGTTTTGAACTTGCCCTCGAATTGGCAAAACTCATAAAAGCTCCACTTGGGTCGTGGACAGAGCAATGAGAGAGAGAGAGAGAGAGAGAGAGAGAGAGAGAGAGAGAGAGAGAGAGAGTGGATACTAGTCATAGTATGACGTCCACCCTTTGTTCCTACCACCTTCACTAGGTGATAGCGAAAGATTACTTAATCATGGCAAAGTATTAAACATTACCACATGGTGCCATCATCACCATGCAACAATCATGCATGGTAAAGACAAATGAAATAAGGTCGATTAATTCCTCATTGTTTGGAGTGTTTCTCATTTTCCGTTCAATTGGTTTTAAGAATCTGATACTAACAATTACTAAAATATTCCTCCATCTTCTGATTTTGACACCGAATATTTATAATTAGTCAATGTTGGGTCTAACCTAAGTCATTTTAATAACGCATGCGCAAGCAAGTTCCTTCTCTAAAACTTAAGTCATGCGGCTGAGGTATTGTATGAACTTGTGGTGAAGCCAATTCGCCAGGTGTCAAAACAAATGTGACTTAAAGGCTTGATATAAATAAATGATAGGCATATAAAGGTGATTAAGAAATGAGATGTTTCATGTTTCCTGGGACAAAATGTGCTTTTCCAAAGTCTTTTTAGTCTAAACGAGAAAAATATGCCTAGTTAAACTTTTTATTTGCTGAAGCATGTTCGCTACCAAAATGCATCGATCGAGTCTTCGAGTATAATCTTTTGTCAAAACTAGCTAAACTAGTTCCTGATTCCAATTATTTCAAGGCCATTAATCTAATGGTCTTCGTTGAAGGGGTATATCTGCAAGAGGTGGGAACTATCTATTTTCCTTTTTCTTTGCCACCAACCACATGCATGCTATGACACTCTTTTCACCATTACTTTTACTTGTCTATTGCATACGAATTAATTGTCAAAAAGGAAAATTTCATATCAACGATCAGAATCACACATGTGTTTCTTCAGACCCTACGGATGATTTGGGGTCAAGCCAGATGAAGGCTCTTTAGTAAATAGTAAATTAAAGTTGGTCTAATTATAGAGAGTTGCTCAGCTCAATAACTTCATAAGACAAGCTTTTAGGCTCTTCTTCTAATCCCGCAAGCAAGGGAAGGAGAAGAAGAAGGTAATACCAAACTCTCTCTCTCTCTCTCTCTCTCTCTCTCTCTCTCTCTCTCTCTCTGTGCGCTTGTTTGTGAATAGGTATATGCAAGTATCAGCAAACTAGGGTTCTTTGGAAGCTATGAGTTTCCACTTCTGATGACAGCCCTTAATATGTCTCTTCAACTCCATCATTTGATCTTGTTTGCGTATCAAAAAATTTGGCTTTTCTTCTTGCAACAATATATAATCCTGGAAATTTGGGGGAGCTAAAAGGTGGTAGAAATCTCTCTCTTTTCAGCTTCAACCAACAGCAAGACAAAGCAAGAAAACGCGAGAGAAATAGTCCCACCAACAATGGGCCGAGGAAAGATAGAAATCCGAAGGATCGAGAACAAGACCACCAGGCAAGTGACGTTTGCGAAACGCCGCGCGGGGCTGTTGAAGAAGACCCACGAGTTGGCTGTCCTCTGCGATGCGCAGATCGGGCTCATCGTCTTCTCCAGCTCGGGGAAGGTCTTTCATTACTGCAGTCAGTCTATGAGGTGAATTTGTGTTTTGTTTTCATGGTTGTATTTCCTTGGTTTTCAGATCATTTTTGTTTGAAAAAAAAACCCTTTGGCCTTTACCAGAATTGATACTGGCAATATAGATGCATCTCTCTCTATATTATATACACACTGGGTTTTTTGTTTTCTTTTTCCAGGTTCTCTTTTAGGTTTTTTTGTTTTCTTTTCCGAAGTTGCATCGATGGCCTTCATTAATATCCCTGAACGTTCTTCATTTTCATTTTTGTACTCTCTTTTTTCATCCATTTTACTGGGGAGAGAATTGGGGTTTCTGGGGGAAGGGCCTGAATCAAGTATGTGATGATTCCTCTCTCTCTCTCTCTCTCTCTCTCTCTCTCTCTCTCTCTCTGCGCTTTGTCTGTGTTTTTTTAGCGTTTGCATAAACCCAGTCGTTGAAAGTCTCTTTGGGAGGCCATAGCTAGGGTTCCTTCTTCAGACACCTCTCTTCAATTTCATTCTTAATATTCACTGTATGTCTCTGTATTAGCTTTGAATTATGTATGTATTTTCTTATTCATTTTGAGCTACTCAAATTTAAATGAACAGAGTACATTTAGAAATTGATTATTTTTAACTGGAGGATCACTAAATTGGATATTTTTCTGCTTAAATTGATTATTAGAAACGTGCTCAGGCAAATTTATCCTGTGGGAAATGAGTTCTCCCTGCTTTGAGATTTATAAGTTGAGTTACCATACGTAGTTGTTTAGTTGTTTATTGTGGATTCTTTAGATGGTATTTCTCACATAATTTGAGCGACGATTATAATTTTTCATTTAATTTCCTTTTTTTATAATTTTTGGTTTATTTAATTTCCATTTCGAGTTCATGTAAACAATTTGTTTTACTTAGAACAGGGATGCTTCATCTTATTCAACAAACTTATTCAGAAATTAGCAATAAAAAATGTGATGATGGATTTTTTTTTTTACATTATTCGGTCATCCGGATCTGCAGCATGCAAGATATCATAAGGAAGTATCACGACCATAAGGGGGCTCAAATTGTGGAGTACAATGAGCAGGTATATGTGCATGGGAATATCTTGCTCTCCCTAAAGAGAATTATGGAAAAGGCAATGGTTAATCATCTTTATACATCGCCAAATGCTATTTATAGGAACATGTTCAGAATGAGCTGAGAAGGATGCGAAGAGAAACGCGTAACCTTCAACTGAGCATGCAGCGATACACTGCCAGTAATCTGACCGACATGCGAATGGAGGACTTTGATCATTTGGAGCAGCAACTTGAGTGCTCCATCAACAAGGTCCGGGCAAGGAAGGTAATGATGCTTCGTAACAGTGAATATCCACGTTTGATTTTTCTAAAGTAACTACTATTTTTGTAAGTTAGAAGCAATAGCATATGCCAAGCATATCATACTGCCTTTCCCATTAATTACACTGTTCAGAAACTTTTTCTAGACTTTGAACGAGAACATGTGGGGGATTAACATATACAGTACGAACATCATGGTTAAACATTTTGAAAGATCGTGGGGGCAGAATCAAAGCCAAAAGGGTAGAATAATAACTAACAAGTACATGGAATTGTCTGCATTTGCATTTAGATTTGCTCGTTGTTTCGAGGGCACAGACTTTCCATTATGTCATGGCCCCCGCAGCACTTTCATGAATGAATTTGCATTCTTTCACTTTCATTCAATTAGCATAAGCTAATAACTCGATGGGTTATAAGTGCTTACTTATCAAGCGTTATTACCTTAATCAGTCCATGTGATCCAATTGCGATGTTGTACAAATTGTTGATCCATGTGTACGTACATGCTAATCGAACTGTGTCCCTGATTTTCGGGTTTTATTCAGTGTGAGCTGTTGCAACAACAAATAGACAATCTGCGAAAAAAGGTATTACTGTCCTCATCTTCCCAAGTAAATTTAAGTTTACATGCATTTTTGTTAAATTATATGAAGAAGGATTCAAAGTTTCATACGTTTGTGACTCTGTTTACAATGTCCAGGAGAAAATGCTGCAGGATGAAAACGATCACATATATCATCTGGTGAGTTGAAAAGCCACTAGAAAAGTACTTGCACCGCTGCTATGCAATAGAACCGAGGTGAAAGATGTTCGGATTAGTTGATTAACTTCCAAGCTCTCATATGATGCGTCATAAAAGCAAAATCGAAATACGTATTGAGCTGAAACCCCAGCCAGTCTGCCCTCTTCCCATTGCTAGTAAAAGGATAAAAGGAGGCAAAAATGTCCTAAAAAATGTTTCAATCCAATCTTAGCTTGTATCTTAGTTTGTTCACATATTGTGATGAGTTGTCTTTCCGTTCGGACAGTAATCTTGTCATGAAAAAAATAGAACGTACCGAATGAAGTTGCTCATTGAAATTTAACGAGACTGACTATGGTCAATGTCAACACTAATGCCAATGATAGATTAAGCAGCAGCAGATGGGGATGGAGCATCATCAGGTGGGAGGAGAAGTACCGAAGCCGGAGGACGCGCAGCACTTGTTGGAGCAGTTCCCTTTCTACGGAGAAGAACAGCCAAGCAGTGTCCTTCAGCTCGCGACCCTCCCTCCGCAGTTCCAGCCGTACCGCCTCCAACCCAGTCAACCCAATCTTCAGGACTTTCTCCAGCCCTCGAACTATGGCGGTAATCAGCAAAACGATTTAGCTATGTTTATGTCAATTGTGTGAAATAATTGTCACTGATTTATTGATCCAGTGTGACCCCTTTCGCTGGCTTTCTTGTGGCCATTTCAGAGTAGGAAGATGAAAGAAGAGAGCAACGTCTGGGGATGCCATGCTTTGAGGAAGGACTCTATATGTTGCTGGATGCTAGCTTTTGATTGTCTTGTTTCTTGCCAGATACTTAAAAGAAGGCAACGAACTCATGATTAGTTTATGTTTATGTCTAGCTTTGTCTACTGCAAATGGTTGACCACAGTATGTGTCTAGCTTAATCATCTGGTTGTGGGTATTTATACGTGGATTTTACGGAACAAACTGCACAGATGGTCAACTTTAAGAAGTAGAATCACATGGTGTGATTTGGAGTTTACTTACTGCATTTCTTACTGCTGCAGATTATTCTTGCCTTTTCTGGACCATGCACCCAAATCTTTGGCTCTTTTTATGAGGGGCCTTATTGCATTCTGCTCAAAAGCAAAGAAAATAGAAGAATCAAAATTGTCGATATTTACTAATGAGACACTCAACTGAACTCTCATTTACTAATGAGTTTAGTCTTCACATGCATCAACCCTTTCTTTCTTTTACAAGTGCGAATTATCAATATTTATTCCAATTTTTCTTGCTTCATATTTTTGTTGCCGCCATTTCTTTTCTTATTCATTAGCTTGATCTCCCACTTGCTCGGACATTAACCTGATATGAAAATTCATATTTCATTTACTAGTTGTCCAGCATCTCTTCATAGTTTACTCAACATTAACGCGAATATTTTCACAAGTAAAATAATATAAAGCAAGAAAAATTATCTTTTCTCATTTTAAACAAAAAAGCACTCTTTTAGTATCATATGAGAAGAGATTATACGGTACAAGATACGGAGAGTATATATCGTCATTTTCATTAGAATAATTTGAAAAAAAATTGACATTAGCTATTACTAAAAATCTCACAAAAGATGTTATCTAGAGTTGTACATTAGTTGCATTGTATATGAAGAAAACTTACATACATGTCAATTCATAGTTTGCAAACGAATCGCTTATGAAAATTGACTTTCGTATTATTTCATGCTATCTAATAAATTAAAAGAACCGTCCATTGACTTCTATGACTACGGTCTAATGTAATAATATCTTCGACACATAAATGTCAATGGACGTGTTATATTGTTAATCAACGAATAAAAAACGTTGGAAAGTATATGCATGGGTAAGTTAATTGAAAGTCTTGCACGAGATTTGATACATATGTATAGTTTTGTCATGTTCTAAAAGAATAGAGCATATTTCCATAAGTTGAACTGGACCCTGTGCACATGCCTAATAGAGAAACAAAATCACCCATTTTCTTAAGAAATGGATCTCGTGAAACATTTTCCTTCAACATTAAATTTTTTTCTGGCCAAACTAATGCAACCAAAACTTCTATGAAATCTGTTTACAAGACGATATGTCAAATTGACACTCAATATTGAACGTGACCTACTTGTGCAGATATCCATTTTTAGTTCACCATCCTACTCATTACCCTAATTCTACAAATATTTTGGGCGCACATTAAACAGCCCAACGAATAGAGTTTATCATTTTCAATGTACCGTCTTTCTCATGTTATGGGTAATCAATGTATTACGAATGAAAAATTTCTTTAGTGGACATTATTAACAAGTGTCTCGACTTCAGCATACTCATTAATATGATCTTTCGACAAGTAAATTCTATTGTACTTTTTTTTTTGTATTTCTTTGCTGAAATTCTGTTATACTTGGCATTGCTTAAAGAAAATAAACGGCAAAATGATATAAATGGCGCATGAATTTTGATTCAATGTGTAATATGATTCCTAAATTTTTCATATGTTCAATTTGGTGAACTTTGACCTACTATACGTGGTCTTCAAACTTTTGCAACATATTGAATTTAACTGTTAAATTATATAAAAATGTCCAGTATTGATCTTGATCTTGAATTAGTTGAAAGATAAAGTTGAAAGATAAAATTGAACATTGTTATATAGTTCGAGGATTGCATTAAACATGTATTGAGAGTTCATAAATCATATCGAATAAATCAAAATTTTGAAGATTATATTGCACATTAAGTTAAAGTTCAAGGATAATTTCTATTACCATTGTAAAATAAGTCGTTTTGGTGGCCGTGAGACTTGAGATAGGCCAGAAAAGCCCATAAACTCAAATGGGCTCAATAGAAGGAACTTGCAGGCCCATCGAGAGGTCCTGAGCTCCAAGACGAACTCTCACACTGCGAGCACAAATCAGACTTCTGAAACGCGCACATAAGATCGGTTCGTCCCCCGAAAGCAATCTTGCTCTCAGTTCACAGATCCTTCCATTCCTCGCGAATCCTCTGCGCTTCTCCGAGATCGAATCCCGAGTCGACGTTGCGGGGACGAGAGGTAAGGATCTTCTATTCTGCTTCTCAGATCTCCATTTGATCCCGTCGCGAATTCGCCGCCTGCGGCTTCGTCGCGCGCTCGGATCGCTCTCCGTGATGCTGCTCCCCCCAAAATCCGAAGCCAATATGCTCTTCCCGATGCGAATGGATGCTTAATTAGGCTCGGCGATTTCATTTAGAAGCTCTGCTGAGGGGGCTGCTAATCGTCGCTAGATCTGGCGTTTGTTACCTTGTTTTCTTTTGCATTGCGTCTAGTGAGGTTGATCCGGGAATACGTTGAGTTCTGGTCGCCGGTTATTCGCGCTGTCTGATCCTTTGTGTTCGATGTCTGGTGGATGATTTTCGGATTGGGTTATGCGTAATTGGTTGAATTTGTGGCATAATGCAGCATCGAGATCAAGGATCGATTGTTCGTGGCTCTTTATTGACAGGTCTTTTTCCTTGTATTGTTTGTAGGTACGGCCTGTTAGCTGTCTTCAGCAGCAAGTGGTTGTTTGTCAGAAGGCCAAAATGGTAAGATTTCAGTTTCTTCAATCCTTAGCACGTGTCATTTCGCAATTTAGGTTGTGGGTCTTTGATCTAGTCTCATCATCTAGCATCAGAAGTCCATGTACTGGTGAGATCAGGCTATTTGCCACTGCATCCGAATCGGTTATGCTGGAAGCAACTCTGGATAACTTGCTTGCACACTACATGCTTTTGAATTCTCTACTCTATGGAATTTTGTATAATGTAACCGTGATGTGTGAAATATGTATCATGTCGGAGTTAAAACAATAATCGGCTGTTAATGAGGCCTTGGCTTATGTCCATTTTAACAGAACATGTGGATAGCATCTCTTTATTTCAAATTAATCACGAAGAGATTCCTCACTGTTTGAATCTTATGTTTGATGACTTAAATGCCAGATCTGTTTCAAAGTGTTATCTATTGGAAGTTTTATAAATTATTAATTGTTTATTACATTAGGACTAGGATATGGCGTGGGTTTCAATGCTTACACTTACGAATATGTGCCTTGTGGCGTAAGAGAACTTAATTTCTGTTTCATACTAATTTACACGGTTCGAGACTTACTATTATTCGTCTACTAGTGGAGTTTGTTCTCTACAGGCATGTGCAGAGTTGCTTAGATATTTTCTTGGAGAGTTTTCTTGAACCGTGTCTGTGTCTGTACAGGTGGTTCTTGCAGCTTCTATAGTGAGCAAGTCTGGGAAAGGTGAGTCATTTGGTTTTGAATGCTGTTATATTTGAGAAAAATGATTGACTGGATTATTTCTTTGATCATTTTTCTCTCATCTTGTATATAGCTACCTAGAAGAGGAAAGCAATAAGTGCATTTCCTCGGTCGCTGGGAGCATCCTCATTTTCTTTATCATTTGATGTCCTCATTCTTTTGAGTCAATCATTTGATATCTCTAAATTCTTTTGCAGTGCTTGTTTCTCGGCAGTTTGTTGACATGTCTCGAATAAGAATTGAGGGTCTTCTTGCTGCTTTTCCGAAATTAGTTGGGACTGGGAAGCAGCACACATATGTTGAAACTGAGAATGTTCGCTATGTTTACCAGCCAATAGAAGCTCTGTACTTGCTTCTCGTTACCAACAAGCAAAGCAACATTCTTGAAGATCTAGAAACCCTTAGGCTTCTCTCGAAGCTTGTATCCTTCTTGATGTATTGTCTAAAATTATCTTTATCATCTCTCTCTCTCTCTCTCTCTCTCTCTCTCTCTCTCTTTTCCTTTTCTCTTTTGATTTTTCTGGATCTATGGTTCCTGAGTGCAAAAAATCGAAATAATTGTTTTCAAAATTTATTATTTGAGCTTGTCATAATGACAAGGAATGTTGCTACTTTTTTTGAGACTGTCAACCTAATATACAAGTATCCAATCCGGTTAATTCCTTAAGACTTCTTAGGTACCTGAGTACTCTTATTCTCTTGATGAAGAGGGGATAGGCAAAACAGCCTTTGAGCTGATTTTTGCCTTTGATGAAGTTATCTCTCTTGGGCACAAGGAAAATGTCACTGTCTCGCAGGTCAAGCAGTACTGTGAGATGGAAAGTCATGAAGAAAAGCTGCACAAGCTAGTAAGGCAAAGTAAGATCAATGAAACTAAGGATGTTATGAAGCGTAAAGCTAGTGAGATTGACAAAAGCAAGGTATGAGTTGGGGACCTTAGAAGACTTCTGCTTTTTCCTTCCATGACTATCCTGTGTCAACCATCTTCAAGACAAATGATTCAATATTGTGCAGATCGAGAAGTCTAGAGGTGACAAAGGAGGGTTTAAGGGTCTACAAGGAATGGGCTCTGGAAGACTTGAGAGTAGCTTTAGTGAGATGAGCATTTCCAGCAGTGGAAGTGGTTTTGGAAGTGGGTCTGGATTTGGATTGAGCACTGATGCTGATTCGTTTTCCACTAAGCCTAAAGGTTAGTGGCTTTTCACATTCACTCAGGTAGTAATTGTCATTTGGTTATGTCTTGTGGGTTGCTAGTGCTTTGAATTATGTTAGGTTCGCTCTAGCTTTCAAGTTGGAAATGGTATTTGTTGATAACTTTTGGATCATCCCCACATATCCATGCAACAGTATTTGTTATGCCTTGGTTCAGTCAAATTTCTGTTGCCCGAAAAAGTTCTTCCCACTTTATTTAGCATTTACTAGTTTTTTTCCCAAAATATTCAGAGATTTCTAGCCTAGAGATGCTTACAACTCTAGATGGTGTTAATTATTAGAAGAAGAAACCTTTTTCAGATAACTAGTTTTATGGTCTAACTGCCATGCAATCTGTTGTCTGATTTATGGGTTTAATCAAATTCTGACCAGACATGATTTTATACGATAATTCCAATCAGAGTTTACTTGGAAATTGTAACCGACTGTAAGTGAAATTATACAAGCAAAATTAATTGAATTGCATTTTTTCACAATTATGGAAAGTTTGGATATGAGAGGAAAACATGGTATATGGCATTAAAGCAGTTTGAAAGATCAATCAACCTTCAGTTCATGTAGTGTCGTGCAAATTCATTTTGCAATAGTATCCTTGATTTCTAATTGCTTTCAATCTCTAGATTCAATTTTCTAAGCTTACATTCATTTGATACGTTTATCATTCACTTTCTCTCATGTAGAAATTTGTCATGTTCACATTGATGAGTGGATTAATCCAATAGTTCTGGCTATGATAAGATGAAGTAGTATCCTACCCAACCCTAACTTTGTTCTGACTATTCTTTTACAGGTCGTCCACCTTCATCTGCCACTGCTCCTCCCAAAGGTCTGGGTATGCAGCTTGGTAAGACCCAACGGACAAATCAGTTCTTGGAAAGCTTGAAAGCAGAAGGTGAAGTAATTTTGGAAGATGTCCAGCCAAAAGCTGCTGCATCTAAATTGGCTGCTGCTCCACTAACTGATCCCATCACTTTGACTGTTGAGGAGAAAATCAATGTGACACTCAAACGTGATGGTGGAATGAGCAATTTTGATGTCCAGGGAACATTGTCACTTCAAATTCTAAACCAAGAGGATGGTCTTATCCAGTTTCAGGTACTATCATAGTCCCTCGTCTTGTTTATGCCTGTATAAGCAGAAGCTGCTGTCCCGTGAGAAGCAATTTGTCATTCATTTAAATGATGTGCCAAATTTGGTATTGTCACCAGTCATCCTCTTCTGGATTGAGTGGGAAGCATTTCATCATGGGATGTTTGTATTAGAATGTACCCCTGTATATGTCACAAGTCAGTTGACTTGCCAGTCTACCTTTAATTGCACATAAATAAAGGCAGAATTCATTTTATAGCTATCTCGCAACTTTTCATTGTTCTCAAACTGGTATCCATGATGAGTCCCAACTCATGGTGAACTGGCTAAAAAATAGGTGTCTTTTGATTTTCGTCACTGGTGATGAACAGCAGGCTGCATCTTTTAGGTTGAACCAACTTTTGAAATAGTCTTGTTCAGAAAGAAGGAAAATAAAGTATCATCACTCAAGTTGTGGGTAATGGTTCCGTTAATACAACTAAATGTAAATGTGCACAACCAGTGACCGTGAGACAATGACAAGCTGTGAGCATCATTTCTTCTGTGGACTTTCTCTTTTATAGAGTGCATTGGGCATTTAAGCTCTGATGTTCATATATGTGAAAGTTTTGCTGGATGCTATTTACCATGTGATGAACACTGTTCCAGGTGTTTTATTGCCTCTTTGCATATTATGAGTTTTTTCATCTTTTTCAGATTGAAAAGGGGGGTAATCCTGACATCCTTTTCAAGACACATCCTAACATTAACAAAGAGTTATTCAACAATGAGAGCATTCTAAGCCTAAAAGATCCAAACCGGCCTTTTCCAACTGGTCAAGCTGGTGATGCTTCAGGTGTAGGTCTTCTGAAGTGGAGAATGCAAAGTACTGATGAGTCTGTGGTGCCTCTGTCAAGTAGGTTGATATCCCTGGTGTTTACAAGTATCAATATCTATGGTTCTGTCACTAACATGCAACTATTGTTGCAGTAAATTGCTGGCCTTCTGTTTCTGGAAATGAAACTTATGTAAGCATTGAATACGAGGCTTCATCAATGTTTGATCTGAGAAATGTTGTGATATCTGTATCACTTCCAGCTCTGAGAGAAGCCCCAAATGTGAGGCAGATTGATGGCGAGTGGAGGTGATTTTGTGAACTATTTACTTTCTTTTTTTAATATCCTCGCACAGCACAGATAATAGTGCAGAAGAAAGAACGAGAATTTGGGGGGAACCCTTGGCGTTACACACGGTTCTTAAAGCTTGGCCCCTTATTTATTTTAGTCTGCGATCTTTTGAAAAATGAAGTGTCAATCCCTTATTTTTCATTTTCTACTGTATTCATACTTGACACTCAGTTGCCCAATCAATGATGAAATTGCTAGTTGTCAGTAGGTGCAGTACCTTTGTTATGTTCTGTTACTACTTACAGAGGTGTTTTTAATCTCTTTCAGATATGACTCTAGAAATTCCATCTTGGAGTGGTCGATCGTTCTTATTGACAATTCAAACCGCAGGTCAGGCATAATTTTCTGCTCTGTAGCTTTCTTCTATTTCTATGCTCGAGTATTGCCATTCTCATGAGTCCTTTCACCTTTCACTAAACACTTTTGAGCTGTCCGCAGTGGCTCAATGGAGTTTGTTGTACCCCCGGCAGATTCGTCTGTATTTTTCCCCATATCTGTGCAGTTCTCAGCTACTAGCACATTCAGTGACTTAAAGGTTTGTTGTAGTAGTTTTGTTACTTCTAAAATTGAGAGTTTTTCTGTCAATTCTTTTTCTCTTCTTGCTTTTAGTTCATTTACTTCTCATGAACTGATTTGAAACTCTTACCTCCCCAGGTTGTGAACGTCTTGCCTCTTCGAGGTGGATCGCCTCCCAAGTTTTCTCAGAGAACACATTTGATTACCGAGAACTACCAAGTTGTCTGAATGATAGATAATTCGGTCACGTGAGCGTCTGCTTCTGCACACATTTTGGTTCTGTGAATTCTTGGGCCGCATACATTTAATTGTATTTTTGTTAAGATCTTTGATTCGTAGTTTAATGCTGCATCTGACCGATGTCTTGCAACCTGCGGTCGAATCTTGAATTCTTTCATGAGAAGTTATTGACACCCGAGTTTAAATGTCATAGAAATATCCTTCAACGTCCGTCTTGAGTATTTCTTGGACATATAAATGAATGATATATACACATGGTAGTTTGTGTTGTTGCATTAAGGAATGCGCAAACCAGTGTCTTGTTTTCCGACTTGAAGACCTGTCCTCTTTGTCTATTGTTTCTGATTTTTATGAAAAGCTGCTTAGGATTTGTTTTGGACCATTACAGCCAAGTTATGTCTCAGGGTCTTATGTGCATTTAGTCAGTAGATATAGCACTTTTCATCTTAAAATAGTGTCGGACTATGTGGTTCTAACATACAAGAGTTGTCTTACTTCATTTCACCGAGCAGGAATTTAATTAGCTACCTATAGAGCAGACGAGTCTAAAGCGTTTTGGGTGATTTGCCAAAACTTTTTCAAGCGATCCTGCAACGCATTTGAATTCTAAAGAAAGATCATTAATAACTCTTCACCAAAGCAAGGAATACGACTTACAAAATGCGGGATCACCGCGCACGATACGTCCATTAGAAGCCAGCAATTCTTTCTTTCGAGAACTAATCGTATATCCTCAAACTACCTACTTTCCTGATTCGAATCCCTTGGATCAAGGAGAGACGTGGAGGGGCGAGAGAAGAGCAGAGAAAAGGAATCACATAGGTATAACCAGAAGCCTTTCTTCCGCAGCTCTTCTAGTGCACTAGCGACACTACAACCTGTCTGGATTAGCGTTAGGTAGAGCACGAGCAATCCTGCCACGGTTGAAATCCCGACGACCCAGTTGCTGAAGTAGT
This sequence comes from Melaleuca alternifolia, assembly GCA_019926035.1. NCBI lineage: Eukaryota > Viridiplantae > Streptophyta > Magnoliopsida > Myrtales > Myrtaceae > Melaleuca > Melaleuca alternifolia. The sequence goes on from JAGKPW010002174.1 coordinate 443,779, forward strand.
AATGAACAAGGCGTGCTCTGAGCTTTGCGCACGAGCTCCTGAAGTAAACGTCAATGTCTTCGCACACCACTTTGTGCATATATGACTCTTCTCCGTCCCAATCCACTTCTTTACACAGCTTGTTCACCAAATTCGCCACCTCCTTGTTACTTCCGAGGGAGTGGTGGACTATGCCTTTGTAATGGAGAATCTCCACATCGTCTGCCGAGTTCACGAGCCCGTCGAAGAAAAACAGATACGCTGTAGCATCGGGTTTGCGTTCCCTGTGGCATTGCTCGAAGGCCACCATGTTGCGAAACAACGTGCCTCTGGGATCGTCTAAGTGTAGTGGTGGAATCCTCAAGACCCTTCCCTCAGATCGTACGTCCAATGCCTTGTTATTCTGTGATTTCTCGAGGATCACTCCCGCTTCTCTCAACTCGGTTATAGATTGGATCATGCGCGGTTGCCTTTTCCGGTCCTGATCCTTTATCTCCGGGAGAATGCTGGATCGGAAAAGATCAAGAAAGTGACAGGTCCCATTCATCGTGGCGGTGGCACCGGCGTCATTCATATGTGAGTCCCTGTGCAATAACGGATTGAAGAACTTCAATGCGAGGTCCTGTAGGGAAAGAGTTGAGCATTCAGACTGAGAAGTGTCATCGATCAAATCGAGCAATTTGCGTAGAACTATCATCGGGAGCTGGTTTTCGAGCTTGATTATATCCCGGCGCAGCGTCGGTAACATCCACCTTTGAATGGGGGACGAAGAAGAACAATGGCCGCCGATCTCCCTCAGGAGCTGCAGGACAAAGCAGCCATCGATGATCATCATCTCAACGAACTCGTCTCTGCTCAGCTTAACATCTTCTGCATAACAACTCCTAGCCTTTGGTTCTAGTTCCTCCATAGCCGAAATCACTCTCTCTACTTCAACTTCATGTTTTTGTTTCGTCTTGAAAACTCCGTGGAAAAATTTTAGCTTTATCTCCTCCATTTCTCTCAAGCGTTGATCTCCGCGATGATAAGGGCCGATCGATACAATGCTCGGATGATACGCCTTTGCCTCTACTTGAAGCAGCTTCGTAGGGACTCGGTAGATGCAGACATTGTCGCTCTCTTCCATGATCTTGGCATTCAATTTCTTTAGCAGGGAGGCTTTGCAATTCTCACGCACTTGTGATGAGGTTGAGGCACTTCTCCTCCAAATAGCTTCAGAGTATCTTCTTTTGCATGGCATCTGCAGAGACAGCTGCCTCAACCCCCAAATGGTTCTACCTGCCATGCGCAAAACTGAGTTCTTGGCTTCGGAGGGACCTAGGAAGGACTCTTAAGCAGCAGGAAGTCAACAGGTCAATTCATTCTTCTCATTTTCTTTCTGGGTAACCGAGATAATTGCCGGAGATCAATTGTTTGCTACTTCCTGCAGTAGACTTCTCGAGTCAACGAGAGCATGACTTTTGAACAAGAAGACCAGAGTCTAGGTCTGGGACTCGCAAATTACTAAATTAGCCCCATACCAAACTCATTTTTGGCTTGTATCATGAAGTTTCTTCATCATATGTTTGCTGCTCTCTCTTTTCCTTATACTTCTTGCTTCAGTCCATTTCAATTCAATTAAGGTGATGCCTCTAGGTTTAACTCACTCGAAATATTATCTGTATTGACTCGTTTTTTTCTTCTATTAAAATTTACGATTTTTTATTTTGACGTACAAATAGACGCTTTCTTAAAATATGGTCACACCAAAAGATGTCTCTTATGAATTAAATTCCAATATAACCTATGGATGCTTTCCCCTTCTTGGTGTGCAATTCTACTCATTTTGCCCCCTTTGTCATTGTAGAAATTTATCTGGAGCCACTTCTTATCTGAACCCTATAACCTAGGCGATCATTCAATGCCCTTTGCCTTTTGGCGCATAGGTAAGTATTTTTTTTCAGGAGGATATCTACCCGAGCACGCTTAATATTATAATTTCAATGCTAACTTTTGCCATTATGTGGGAAAAAAAAAGACTATTGCGAGAGGGTTCAAGCATTTCTTGTGTCTTACTTAGTCTATCCTGCCCTAGCTCTGCTTTTGGTCCTCCTACCAGAGTTAGCTTTCTTAACACTTTTTTAAGTGGTCTAGTTGTCTTATAGAGCGATGCCACCGATCATTCTACGTTGTTATTATGCCTTCTATTATCAATTGGAAGACTGATGTGGGACCAGATGTCATCAACGAATTCTTGTAAGTCTGTCTTGAGCATTTCCTGGAAAAGCATGGTTGTTTTCTGTTGTTGCATGGAGTGATGCGTGGATCTGTCTTGTTTTCCAACTTAAAGACTCGTCCTCTAATATTTAGAAAAAGCCGCTTAGAATTAGGGAGCGCTTATTTTACTAAATTTTTTTTCCTCGTTTTCTAGTATTTGATTTGTTTAGGACAATGAGTCAAAGTAAAAAGTTTTCCTAGTTAACGGAAAATGTTTGTACCAAAACTTAAATAAAAAATGATTTCTTTTTTGAAATAATTGGAAAATATATTTCGAAATATGATTAGGAATTGACGATTAGGTCAGAAACATTATGCTTGAGCATGAAAATTCTAATGTTTATTGTCTCGACGTTCAAGACCGCTTTGCAAAAAAAAAATGAAAAGTTTGATTATTTTTTCCTTATTCTTTCCTTTTTCTCCCTTCTTCCTCGGCTGGTGATCAGTCATGACAATGGCTAGTAACTAGCCATAGACAAGGGGTGAGCTCGCCAGCCTCTAGCTAGGCCTTGGCCTTGCTAACTTGTGGACGATCGCTATTTGTCACCATGTTCAACCACCGGTTGAGAAAGAAAGAAAAAATGAAAATAAAATGAAGAAAGAGAAGCTGAACAGTAAGTTCCCCCTCCCCCCCTTTTTTTTTTCTTTTTCTCCTTTTTGCCTTTTCAAATATTTTTTTTGATGTAACATTTGGCTGGCGCTACATCAACAACACTATTTTTTTTATTTACAAAATAACAAAAAAAATGCACGTTAGGATTTTTGATTAGTCGAATCGGACAGTGTTAATGGAGAGACTTGATTCTGTTAATTTGATGAGTTTTACAATTTTGTCGTACTATTTGAAAATTTCAGCACTCAATTGTAGTTTTCTAATAAATTATAAGATTTCTGGTGTACTTATCCCTTCTAATTTTTAAGAAAAGCCGCTTAGAATTAGCTTTGGACCATCATCAACCGAGTTTTTCACCGGGTGCGATGTTCATTTTGTTGGTAGATGTAGAACTTTTCATCTTGAAATTTTATGGAAGCTCTTGAATCTTAGCTTTTTGCTGGTTAGAGATCTTCCACGTACAAGAGTTGTCTTAATTTAATTCGACGAGCGGGAACTTCATGTGATGCCCATAGGGCAGATGAGAAATCTGAGGCATTTCGAGTGACATTCAAAATCTTTCACAAGCGGTCCTGTAACACAATAGAATTCTAAAGAAACATCATTGGAAACTCATTTAGGAAACAAAGGAATAAAGACTGTAAGAAATGCGGGTTCATCGCCCACGTTACATCCGGAAGAGCCTGCAAATTTGTTTTGAAGAACTAATTTGCATATCCTCAAACTTCGTTACTTGCTCGAATGCTCTTGATCGAGTGACTTGGAGGAGCCAGAGAAGGACAGAGTAAGGGATTTCCATAGGTATGACGAGAAGCTTTCCCCATGCAGAGAATCTAGTTTCCCGACGACGCTCCAACCAGTTTGGACCAGGGTGAGATAGAGCGCGAACAATCCTGCCACGGTTGATATCCCGACTGCCCAGCTGCTGAAGTAGTGATGAACAAGGTGCGCTCTGAGCTTCGCCCCCCTGCCCTTGAGGTAGTTTTCAACGTCTTCGCACACCACAGTCTGCAGATATGACTCTTCTCCATCCCACTCCACCTCTTTACACAGCGAGTTCACCAAGTCCGCGGCCTCCTTGTAACATCCGAGGGAGTGGTGGACTATTCCTTTGTAATGGAGAATCCCCACATCGTCGGCTGAGTTCACGAGCCCGTTGAAGAAGAACAGATATGCTGTGACGTCGGGTTTGCATTTCTTGTGGCGTTGCTCGAAGGCCACCATGTTGCGGAACAACGTGGCTTTGTGATCGTCTATGTGGAGTGGTGGGATCTTCAGGCGGGGGGATAGGATCTTCATCATCCTTCCCTCCGATTGAATGTCTAATGCCCTGTCAGACTGTGATTTCTCGAACATCACTCCGGCTTCTTTCAAATTTGTTACAGGTTGGATCATGCGCGCTTGCCTTTTCCGGTCCCGATCCTTTATCTCCGGGAGAATGCTGGATCGGAAAAGATGAAGAAAGTGACAGGTCCTGATTTCTTCCTTCCGGGCATTCATCTTAGCGTTGGCACCGGCGGCATCCATATTTGAGTCCCTCCGCAATAATGGCTTGAAGAACTTCAAAGCGAGAATTTGTAGGGAAAGGGTCGAATATTCACTTCGAGAACTGTCACCGATCAAATCGAACAATTTTTGTAGAACTAAAATCGGGAGCTGGTTTTCGAGCTTGATTAAATCGCGGCGCAGCGTTGGCAACATCCACCTTTGAATGAGGGGCGAAGAAGAACAATGGCCGCCGACCTCCCTCAGGAGCTGCAGGACAAAGCAGCCATCGATGATCATCATCTCAACGAACTCGTCTCTGCTTAGCTTAACATCTTCTGCATAACAACTCCTAGCCTTCGGCTCTAGTTCCTCCATTGCCGTAATCACTCTCTTTAGTTCAGCCGGACGTCCCTGTTTTGACTTGAAAATCCTGTGAAAGAAGTTTAGCTTTAGCTCCTCCATTTCTTTCAAGTGTTGATCTCCCCGATGGTAAGGGCCGATCGATACAATGCTTGGATGATACGCCATTGCTTCTACTCGACGCAGTTTCGCAGGGACTCGGTAGATGCAGACATTGTCACTCTCTTCACGAATCTTGGAACTCATTTTCTTCAGCAGGGAGGCTTCACATTTCTCATGGACTTGTGATGAGGTTGAGGCACATCTCCTGAAAATGGCTTGAGAGTTTCTTCCAATGCATGGCATCTGCAGATACAACTGCCTCAACCCCAAAATGTTTCTACCCGCCATCTGCAATATTGAGTTCTTGGGTTTGGAGGGAGGTGGGGATGACTCTTTAAGTAGTAGGAAGTCAACAGGTCAATGTATTTTTCTCCTTTTCTTTCGGGTAACCGACAGAAATGCTGGAGTTGAGTTGTTTGTTACTTTCTGCGGTAGACTTTTGAAATTCAATGAAGCATGACTTAAACAGAGTCTATATCTGGGATTCACAGGTTACTTCATCATTCGTTTGCTGGCATCTGCAGACTTCTCAAAGTCAATGAAAGCACGATTTTTCAAAGAAGAAGACCGGAATCTAGATTGGGGGATTCATACGTTTATAGGCGAATCCCCCAACTGATTCGTTTTTGTCCTGTACCATGAAGTTTCTTCATCATCCGTTTGCTGCTCTCTTTTTTCTCTTCTTTGTGGTTCTTTCTGGGTAACTGACAGACATGCAGTAGATGAATCGTTTAATACTTCCCGCAGAAGACTTCTCAGTCAATGAAGGCATGATGTTTCAAAGAAGAAGACCGGAGACAGATCTGGGGATTCACAAGTTACTAGATGAATCCCACAACTAATTCGTTCTTGTCTTGCACCATGAAGTTTCTTCGTCATACGTTTGCTGCTCTCTTCTTTCTTTATAGTTCTTGCTCTCAGTCCCAGCTTAATTCAATTAAGAAGATACCCGAATTTCATTGTGTGCTTCCCGTATGGGCTGAATCACATTCGGTAGAACCATTAGGGAGTCTCATGTCATGCCAAGGTTGACCAACAAAAAGTCACAAAATCGAACCGATTGCAAGGATTTTCAAGTCGAGGCATCGCTGGCCTCTAGCTAGGCCTTGGCCTTGCTAGCCTGTGGCCGGTCGTCGCCTGTCACCATGTTCAGCCATTGATCGAGGAAGAAGTAAAAACACGGAAAAAGTAAAAGAAAAGAAAATATCAAAAGTAAAAGATTATTTAGAAATTAATCTTTTTTTTTCTATCTAAGATAAAGTTAATGAGATTGAAATCATTCTCCATATAAGATTCAAACATATGTTTTTAGTCATATATTGCCAAACAAAGGAGAGCTAACAATTTTTTTTAGAGAAATCATTTCCCTTTATCATGAAGTTTTCCTCCACAGAGATTGAAATCATTCTCCAAACTTTGATTGTACCCTATTGCAACCAAAGTTTTCACTAAGGTCCGTTGTTCATTTTTTCTTGAAATTGTATGGAAGCTCTTGATTCTAACTTTTAGCTGATTAAAGATCACCCACAAACAATGGTTGGCCTCATTTATTTCGACGAGCAGGAACTTAATGAGCTGCCTGTGGAGCAGGCGAAATCTGAGGCATTTCGGGTGATTTTCGAAACCATTCACAAGAGATCCCGTAACGCATTAGAATTGTAAAGAAGATCATCAGGGAACACATCATGAAACAAAGGAATAAGACTTTATGAAGTGCAGGATCATCGCCCACGGTACATCCAGAAGAGCCTGCAAATTTGTTTTCAAGAACTAATTGGCATATCCTCAAACTTCATTCCTCGTTCGTATCCCATGTATCAAGGAATAAATTCAAGTCTTTTCCTTTATATCAGCCACTCTGGCAGAGAGCTCACAAGACCCGTTTGGTAGAGTGTCAGATAAAGCGTGCACAATCCTGCCCATGTCGAAATCCCGAGCGCCCAGTTGCCGAAGTGGCGAACGAGGAGCACTCTGCGCCTCGCATGCGTGCTTTCGTAGTAGACGTCGATGTCTTCGCACACCACTTTGTGCAGATACGACTCTTCACCATCCCAGTCCACTTCTTTGCACAGACGGTTGACCAAATTCGCCGCCTCGTCGTCACTTCTGAGGGAGTGGTGGACTATGCCTTTGCTATGGAGGATCTCCACATCTTTTGCTGAGTTCACGAGCCTGTCGAAGAAGAACAGATATGCTGTTGCATCGGGTTTGCATTTCTTGTGGCATTGCTCGAAGGCCACCATGTTGCGGAACAACGTGCCTCTGTGATCATCTAGGTGGAGTGGTGGGATCTTCAGGACCCTCCCCATGGATCGCACGTCTAACGCCCGCTCACACTCTGATTTCTCGAGGATGACTCCAGCATCTCTCAACTTGGTTATAGATTGGATCATGCGCTCTTGCCTCTTTCGGTCCTGATCCTGAATCTCCGGGAGAATGCTGGATCGGAAAAGATCAAGAAAGTGACAGGTCTTAATTTCTTCCTTCGGCGTATTAATCATAGTGGTGGCACCGGCAGCATTCATGTTTGAGTCCCTCTGCACTAATGGCTTGAAGAACTTCAAAGCGAGGTCCTGTAAGGAAAGAGCTGAATGTTCACATCGAGGACCGTCATCGATCAAATCGAACAATTTGTGTAGAACTAACACTGGTAGCTGATTTTCGAGCATGATTAAATCGTGGCGCAGCGTCGGCAACATCCACCATTGAATGAAGGACGAAGAAGAACAACGGTCGCCGACCTCCCTCAGGAGCTGCAGGACAAAGCAGCCATCGATGATCATCACCTCAACGAACTCGTCTCTGCTCAGCGTAACATCTTCTGCATAACAACTCCTAGCCTTGGGCTCTAGTTCCTCCATTGCCGAAATCACTCTGTCTAGTTTAACCTCCGGTTCTTGTCTTGACGTGAAAACTCTCTGGAAGAATTTCAGCTTTAGCTCCTCCATTTCTTTCAAGAGTTGATCTCCGCGATGATAAGGGCCGATCGACACAATGCTTGGAACATACGCCTTTGTCTCTACTTGACGCAGTTTTGCGGGGACTCGGTAGATGCAGACATCGTCACGCTTTTCAGGAGTCTTGGCATTCAATTTCTTCAGCAGGGACGCTTTGCAATTCTCATGCACTTGGGATGAGGTTGAGGCACATCTCCTGAAAATAGCTTCTAAGTTTCTTCTTTTGCAGGGCATCTGCAGATACAACTGCTTCAACCCCCAAATTTTTCTACCCGCCATCTGCAAAATTGAGTTCTTGGGTTTTGGGGGAGGTGGGAACGACTGTTAAGAAGTAGGTAGTCAACACGTCACGTTATTTTTATCTGCAGGAGATGAGTTGTTCGTTACTTCCTGCAGTAGACTTCTGAAAGTCAACCAAGACATGATTTTGAGCCGAGTCCAGATCGGAATTCAGAAGTTTCTTCGTCATTCGTTTGCTGGCATCTGCAGACTTTTCAAAGTCAATGAAAGCATAATTTTTCAAAGAAGAAGACCGGAGGCCAGATCAGGGCATTCCTAAGTTTCTAGATGAATCCCACAGCTAATTCGTTTTTGTCTTGTACCATGAAGTTTCTACCATCATTCGTTTTTTGTCTTGTCCAGGCTTAATTCAATTAACAAGATACCCGAATTTTATTGTGTGCTTCGCGTATGGGCTGAATAACGTTGCTAAGCACCATTCGGGAGTGTCCTGTCAAGGTTGACCTACAAAAAGTAATAAAATTGATCTGATTGCAGGATTTTCGGTACTCGAAAATATTGAAGCAACAATTCAAAAGGCGAGATTCATAGTTTTGATATCATGTGAAATTTACTTGTAAAAAATAATCATAATACTATAATACGGAAATTGATTATCAAAGAATCTTAGATCATGATTTTCACAACAACATCAATATGTTTGAAAACATACCTTTGTCTATAACGTAATAATCTATCTTTTTCAATTTGATGCCAAACGTAAGGAATGATAAAATCCGATTTCTCTCTCTTAATCCACTTTTTAACCTTAACGCAATTTTTTGATGGATGATAAATGCTTTTATTATGTTGTGTGGGTGGTGAGAGGACCATACAATCTCTTCTATACTTCAATACATGCTTTTTTAATAGGTGCCTTCTATCATAGCGTTTCATCTTCATAAAGTTGCACCGTTTCATTATAAACGCTACTTCTTGAAGAGTTGCATTTTCTCGTAGTCAATATTTATTTATCATTTATAATGTCATGTGGACCACACTATATAGGCGTTTTAGAGGTTCATGAAGGTGTTATTTAATATTTAACTACCATACTACAAACGATGTTCTTTTGTTGATAAAAAGGCTAAGAAACTAACATTGACAGGGGCCATTCTAGGATTTCGAAGGGTTGAATTTGTTGCACGGCAGTCAAAAAGAAATTCATTTCATAGGAAAAGGACAGAAAAAAGTTGGCAAAATGCGTGTGAAATTTTCCCTTAGACGTCGCCCGATTGCAAGGAGCTTCTTGAACTTTGGATGTGGAAACCAAGCCTTTGTTCCGTGCGTGTAGCATATCGAAATCGAAATGTGTCAGACAAGGAGATGAAAAATCACACCATACAGTACCACGGAAGGAGTTCTGAGTTGATTTGTATCAACTCAGAACGTACCCCTATGGACGTCACGAGTCAAGGTGACTTGACCATTCTTCTTTTTATTGCACATAATTAGGGTTGGCACTCATACTCTATAGTTATCTCGTAACATTTTGCTGTTCTTAAACTGGCATCTTGGACGAGTCCCAACTCTTGGCGAACTGGCTGAAGGATAGGCTGTCTTTTGATTTTCGTCGTCGTTGATGAATAGCACACGCCGCATCGTTTAGGTGGAACCGACTTTTGAAATCCAGTCTTGTTCAGAAAGAAGGAATATAAAGTCTCATCACTCGGGCTTCGTGTAATGGCTCCATTTAATACGAATAAAACCATATTTGCACAACCGGTGGCTGTGAGATCATGGCAAGCTTTAAGCATCTTTCATCTTTCGTGGACTTTCTCTTTCATAGAGTGCATTGGGCATTTAAGTTTCGATGTTCATTGGCTATATGCCGTAAAGCAATCATGTAAGAGTCACATGTCATGGATTTCAAGTGCATAATTTGATGACAAAGGGGTATTCATTCATTCATTGTTCCAAAAATGTGATAGATAAATTGAATCTTTAAACAGTTCACGGTTGATGAATTGAGTATATTGATAATCTTGTTGAAAACAATATGTTCTCATAAAATCGGGTATTGGATACTATGAAAATGGTGAGTCACAAGTCAGTTGGTATTATAATACCATATCGGACAAGTTCATTGAATTTCACATTTTTGGAACAACTAGTAGCATGGAATGCTGGCTTCATGTGTGATTGTCTTTTCTGATCCTCTTGGCTTCTTCAGCATACAAAGACTTCAAAGTACATTAGCCTCTCTGCTGAATCCTCAGTCTTCGCTTAGTAACCATATTAGTTTCCAAGGATCTCCAAGAACATTAGCATCACTGCTGATTCCTCTTGTTTATTGAATTGACCAAATCATCTTCCAAAGACCTCCAAGGACACCACGTGGACTCTAAGCACACATGGTGGTTCCTCATTTTCACTAAAGCCGTGAGGATCATCAGCATTGTCATAGTATTCCACATCTTTGACATTGGCCGCTGCTCTTATGCCAATAATTTGCCTCTCAATAACGATCTTGCTAATCTTTCTTCTAATTTTTCTAAGCATATTGACAATTTTGACTCTATCAAGCTATTCATCTTCGTAGTTCTTCTAAGTTTGACCAAGCATCCTCCTTCTAGGCTTGTTCATTATAAGCAAGTCCATCCAATCTTTTGATCTTTGTACCTTCAAGCCATTATGAAAATCCCCATACTTCTCGGTTTGTTCATCCTCGATTAAGGTCTTTCCAGATGTTCATCTTATCTGAAGATCCTTCCGGTTTGTAGATACCTTATTCACCTTGGACGTCGACAACGATTCCTAGATATCGGTAGAGCACTCCAAACAGTGGTAGAGCACTCCTCATATTAAAATCTTCTAGTGTTGTTTAGACACCATCTACATATTGCTTGTGCATGTATTACTTGGTAACACTTAATCAATGCACACGCTGATAGCTTCTAATTGCCTTTGTCATCATCAAAATTACATAGGGGATGTTCCCAATAATCACCACATAGGTGATATAATCAACAATCTCTCCATTTTTTCTGATGACAAAACAATCTTTGGATATGCAAACATCTTAACACGCAATAAAGTATATAGAATTTTGTGTAGAGAGAAAAAAATTTAGACCTTCGAAAATAGCATAATTTGTAGGCTAAACATGAGCAGATGTTACTGTCTGCAAAAATTGCCACTATCAGCACAATTTAGTTCTGTTTAGCTATCTACGAAATTGTATGTTGTTGATTCTGTTCTTGAAGACTCATCAAACTTTGCATGGATGGATTCTCTTACTACTTGCAATCTCTTGCGGCAAACATGATGATCTTTATAAGATAATAAGTATCTCAAGACATACCTTTCTCATCCTTATCAAGTTTGGTTGATAGTGCCAATAGTGTATCACTTCTTTTGCAACTATCTATCCTAAACTTTTCACCAAATCTCTAGCATATTTTTCTTGAAAAATGAAAGTGCTAGCCTTGACAATTGTTTAACTTGTAAATCAAGAAAAATGTTCAGTTTCCTTATCGTCCTCATTGAAATTTGCTTCATGATATTTGCAAATTCCTTTCTCAAATCCATTATCGACAAAAAAAAGTAATTAACTTTCACGTCACCCTCTTCATGCTTGTTTGAGTCCGTAATGTGCTTTCTTGAGTTGGTACACGTCGTTGATCTTGTTTGGAACTTTGCATTATTGTTCTACAAAGTTTACCCTTTCAATCATCATCCGATCTTCACTCTTTCACTATCCTATCCAAGGAAATGATCTTTAGGATGACTTGATTTGCATCTGCAATCCTCTGGTAATGTGTCGATATCTAACTTGGTGCTTTAGGTTGCCGATCTTGATTAATATCATCAGTTGGTATAGGCAGTAGAACTCGTTCTTCATCATCATTAGTTTGTGCAACTACCAACTTATTTTTGAACTTAAAATTCATTGATTCTTTTACTTCTCGCAAGACTTTGTTAAACATAGATACGCCATGCTGGAAGTAGAATGATCAAGAAAGGTTCAAACTTACCAAAATCGTCATCAATATTCTCGACATTATAGTACTTGCAACTGAATACTGAAAAGCATGCAATAATTGCTCTCAACGTCAAGGGGATTTTCATTAAGCAAGAAGAGTCTCAGACACAATGAGAATATAACATGTAGCACTAACATCATTTTTCAAAGGAGATGTTGATGCATTTATGGTATACAAGCATTAATCTTACCATGTCTTGTAGTAAATGCATGAAATGCCTTATACTTATGACAAGAAATAATATCAATGTAAATCATGTGAAATCATAAACAACATAGCAAGTATCATCAAGGATCGTGATAAATCCATATAAAAAATTTTGCATGGCAAGTTAGAGGATACGAATGAAATTTTGATTATCTTACCCAAGGTAGATGCATAACAAGTACCGTAATACCTATGAATATAATTCTTATACAAACCACGCGGATTGACTTGCAATCAATCATCCAATGATCCTCTTGGCTTCTTTAGCATCCAAAGATTTCCAAGGACATCAGGATCCCTTCTGATTCCTTTTCTTTGCTGATTAACCACATCAAATTCCAAAGATCTCCAAGAACGTCAGCTTCTCCATTGATTCCTCATCTTCACTGATTTGATTAATTAAGTCAGCTTCCCAAGATCTCTAAGGACACCACGTTAACCCTAAACACACATGGTGGTTCCTCATCTTTATTAAATTCACGAGGCTAATTAGTATTGTTTTAATCTTTTACTTCCCTAATATCGGACAGTTGCTCTTGTGCTAATAAACTACTATCCTGATAACAATCATGCTAATATTTCTTCTGGACCTTTAAAGCATATTGTCAATTTTGACTCTACCAAGTTGTTCATCTTTATGGTCCTTTCAAACTTTAATGAGAATCCTCATTTTGGACTTGTTCACTATTAGTAGGTCTATCCAATCAGTTCACCGAATTTTTTTTACCTCTAAGCCTCATAAGCATTCCCATTCTTCTCGACTTATTCAATCTCGATCAAGATTCTTCCAGATGTTCACATTATCTAAGATACTTCAATTTGTAGACATCCTCAACGGCTAATATCTTGTTCGCCTCAGACATCGGCAACAATATGTGGATGTTGGCAGAGCACTTTAGATAGTGGTAGAACACTCCTCATATCGGAATTTTCTGGTGTTGTTTATGACATCATATGCATATTGGATTGTGCATATATCACATGGTAATACTCAACCAATGGATACATTAGTAGACTTTGATTGACTTTGTCATTATCAAACCAATATAGGAGATTTTTCCAATAATGACCATATAGGTGATATTCTCAAAAATTCTCTCTGTTTTGGCATTTACAATTTGTCTTTTGGGGTACAAATAGATACTTTCTCAGAAGGTCATCAACGCTGTTATGTCCAAAAATGTCTTTTGCAAATTAAATTCCTTATCAACATACAAATTAAAAAAATACTATCTCTTTGTTTGATGCGCAACTCTATTTATTCTTGACCCTTTTGCGATTATAAAAATTTATCGAAAGTTGCTCCCTATCCAAGCCCTCTTATTCAGGCCATCAATTCTGCCCTTTTATCCTTTGGCATAGAGGTATGCCTTTTTTTTTTTTTTCTGAAGAGGTCACATTCCAATGCTAAATGTTGTGATTATGTGAAAAAAAATGACTCTTATGAATTACTTTTAGTTATATATATATATAACTCAGCAACGTCCTTTTCTGCGTGTAATTTGATTTGTTTTTACCACATTCGCTATTTTACAAGCTTATCTTCAGTCACTTTTTATCCGGAATCTTTTTGCCTGATGAGCACTTTCCATCCTTAACAAAAGGATATCCGAACTTCACCTTGTGCTTCGGGAGTTAGCTAAATCCCATGGCTAGAACCATTCGGGACTGTCATGTCAAGGCTGACCAACAAAAAGTGACAAAAACTGATTCAAGGATCTTGAGTGCTTCGAAAGGTGGTCTATTCTTGGTAAAGGGGTCTAAGAAGCTAACATTGACAAGACCTGTACTACTTCTCGGATTTCGAAGAGTGGAGTTCGTGGTATGACAATCATAAAAATCTTTGCCTTGTTAAAAAGGAAAAAAACTATAGTTGATAACTTGCGTGTTAAGCTTCCCCTAGTTTTTGCTCAATTGGAAGGAGCTTCTTAAATTTTTATGTTGAAACCAAGCCTTTGTCCATAAACACAGCATAACAAAATTGAAATGTATGGGATCGAAAGACAAGAAATGATAGCATAGAGTAAGACGATAAGAGCTTTGTGTTGATTTTGTACCAAAATAGAAATCCGAGCTAAAATCTGTACATTTTTTTAAAGGAATTAGGCAGACCTAAAAAAGAAAAATGGTATCGAGCTTAATAATTTTTGGCAAGTTTCATGGTATTGAAGTCCTATACTGGTCTCTCCTAAGATATAAGGATCCAGCCCTTTAGTATCGTCTAGGCACGAGAGGCTTGTTGTAGAGTCATTGGGTACAAAAAATAAAAAACAATTTTTGGCAAGTTGCCAGAGAGGGGCTAAGAACTTTATACAATTCTTGGCACATCACCATACCGTAGCAGTAGTGTGAACTTAAGAACCGCATACAAATTTTGGCATATCGTTTTGCTCAAGTGGGCCCGTTTTAACCGCGCTTTCAGAAGCTTCGTAGTTGCATGCGGAATTGCCACCGTCCCATTGACCTGCAGCAACCAAAGAAGTCTTCTTGGGTCGATCTCATCTGTTCTCTGTCTCTCGTCTCTCTCTGCCAAAAGCAATTGTATGAGCAATTTTGCAATCTTCATCTTCCTTCTTGTTGAAGATATCGGATAGCAGAGAAAAGAAGAAGAGACCATAATTTGTGACTTCACTGAGCAATGGATCAGCAAAACAAGGTGATGCAGAGAGCTCCTTCCTTTTCATCTTGCTTCCCAGAGAGATTTTCTGGTGTTTCACCTAGAGACAAGCATGAGCACGAGCATGAGAATGTGCATGAGAAGCAACAACACCATAACCAGTGGTTCATGAAAGCCACTGCTTTTCATGCCCTTCCTCAACCCCCATTAGAATTCAAACCTCCAGTTGATAAGCATCTTATCGTGGAAGAGCCCCCCCACCATGCGCCACCATCATCATCTTCTGCTTCTCCTCCTCATCGCCATGTGCCGCCGCCTAGCAGCAGGTCGAATGGAGCAGCTGTGCCCAATAAACCTGTTTCAGTTCCTCTTCCACCAGTTCCTTCGTTTCCCGGCGTTGGTAACAACGGTTAGTCATAATCTCTCTGTTATTGCCGTGTTTGAACTGTTGGAAGTGAGGGAGAGGTTAGGATATAAGGTTGGAAAAATCTCTCACATTCAGACCATACCTTATCAATCAGAGCAGTTTAACTTATTAGACGCAGGAATTCATTCAATTTTTCTGTACTTTCTATTTAGGAAGTGCACTAACTCTGTCAACATGAAGTCTCAAATGTTCTGTCCTTTTCTTTCTAGCACTAGATTAATGTTGCTATTGAATGAGAGGGTTCGAGCATTTTTTGAGTCTTGTCCGTCCTGCCATTACTCTGCTCCTCGTCCTCCTGCCTGAGTTTGCTTTCTTGACACTTTTTAAGTGGTCTTGTTGTCTTATAGAGCTATGCTGCTGATTTCTGGATGTTGCTAAACCTTCTGTTGTGAATTGGAAGAATGATGTGAGACTAGTGAATGGTATCTTGAAGCATGAAATACTTCAGGAATCAGAGAACCCAACTCAATCCTTGTTTGGATTGATGGTAGCATCATTTGGCACATTCATTCAGCCTTTTCTCTGGGCTCGGGCGAAATTCAATCTCTTTGCTCTTTAGAACTATCAGAAATCACCTCTTCACATCTGAAGTGCTTAATGACAGGGAAAAATATTGCAATGAGAATGCGTTTATACACGCCTTTGTATAATGCTGCAATGAAAGGCGACTGGGAAAGTGCAGAGAAGTTCTTAAGATCACATCCAGGCGCTACAAAAGTCAGGATCACAAAGGGAATGGACACGGTTCTTCACATTGCTGCCGGGGCCAAACACATCAAGTTCGTAGACGAAGTGGTCAAGATGATGGAACCTGCAGATTTAGCATTGCGTAACAAGAGCAACAATACAGCTCTTTGTTATGCTGCCGCATCTGGTGTCACCAAAATTGCAGAGACAATGGTGACTAGAAATAGGGACTTACCGGGAATGAGGGGCCATAAGGGAGCGACACCTCTCCATATTGCTGCATTGTTTGGACACAGGGACATGGTTTCCTATTTATTCAGAGTGACAGATGATGAGCATCTAACTGAAGAGGACTATGTCACACTACTCCTTGCCACAATCAACACGGATTTGTTTGGTGAGATAAATTTATTTGATTCAAGCTCAGGAATTGCTTGAATATCACTTTTTTTAATAACATCTTTCCTAATTATACTTACAGACCTAGCTCTTACCATACTCCAGAGAAAACCAGAGTTAGCTACTCTTCGAGATCATGAAGGAATGACCGCACTGCATATTTTAGCTCAGAAGCCTTCAGCATTTTCCAGCACAAGTTCATTAGAATCCTGGCAGAGGATACTCTATGCATGTAGGCATATCTTATCACATTGAAATCTTCATATATAAGCATTTCGGATTAAGAAATGGACGGACATTTATGAACTTTGCTTTTTTCACCTTCCCCAAATGATCTTGCTCGGATATCCTTTCAGTGATTTGCGTGAAAGAAAAATATGAGGTGGGATACCCTTTGGGACTTGTCATGAGTGACATTAGCCGAACAAATCAAGGTTTTTTCTCTACCTTCTCTTTAAGACATGCTAATTCGTATGAGAAACTTATGATACCTAGCCAAATATCAACTGGAGGCAGCAGGTTGCTGAGGTCATGACGAGTCTATTTCTTTGTGAAACTTGTGCAGTGTCTCTCTACTTGCTCGAGAAGCTTTGGAGTGCAGTAGAGTTAATAGGTAGGTAGCACAAAATTATGTTTGCTGTTTTTCCTGGAATAGGACACTTCTTTTATTTAATTCGATCTACAGTGCCAGGAATCAAGGCAGTTCATGAGAAAAAGACAATGCATATGCAAGTGCTACGGTTGGTGAAACTGTTGCATGAGCAGATTTCATTACTGGAGGACTCCAAAATTGCAGATCTTTTAACGCATCCCTCGCAGCCGTTGCTCATTGCAGCAGAGTTTGGCATAGTTGAGGTTGTGACTGAGCTTGTTCACTCTGATCCTGACCTGATATGGAGTGTTGACGAGCAAAACCGAAACATTTTTCACATTGCAGCTTTGTACCGCCGAGAAAAGATATTTGGCCTCATTCATGAGCTCGGGGCGCATAAAGATATGATCACTGCTTACAAAGACCCCGACAACAATCACAACTTGTTGCATTTAGCAGGAAAGTTGGCACCTTTGGACCAACTTAACAGCGTGTCTGGGGCAGCTCTTCAGATGCAGCGGGAGCTTCTATGGTTCAAGGTATCTTCACACTCTTTGTCTCAGTTCTTGGCTATTTTCTTGAGAGAACGTAATTTCTAGGATTCAGATTGTCTTGTGTCGTCTTGTTGTAGCCATGCTGTCCTGTTCTGAACATGTCTAGTACTTGTTCAAATTAGATCGATGTCGTGATTGATCCAACATATCCTTTTGGTTTACTATTGGTTGGTTTTCTTATTATAATTTTGAAGAAGGAGCCATCCAATCTAATCTACGAACAGGAATATAACATGGCAGCAGTTCTTAAATGGGTATGTGATAGTTTTCTCTTCTGTGCCTCAATTCTAGGAAGTGGAGAAAACCGTACACCCTTTATCAAAGCAGACGAGGGACAAAAATGGCCGAACACCGAGGATGTTATTCACAGAAGAGCACAGGGCTCTGGTCAAAGAAGGAGAGGACTGGATGAAAAGCACCGCTTCCTCCTGCATGCTCGTCGCCACGCTTATCACCACTGTGATGTTCGCGGCGATCTTCACAGTTCCAGGAGGAACAGAAAATAATAAGGGTGTTCCTATTTTATTGAAATCAAATGCCTTCATAACCTTCGCCATATCAGATGCATTTGCGCTGTTCTCTTCGGTCACATCCATACTCATGTTCCTGTCCATCCTCACCTCGCGCTACGCTGAGGAAGATTTTCTTGAATCCTTACCGAAAAGACTAATCATTGGCCTTACAACCCTGTTTCTTTCTATAGCCTCCATGCTTATTGCTTTTAGTGCTACCTTTTTCATAGTACTTGGATGCCGATTGGCGTGGATTCTTGTACCAATATCCTTAGCTTCGTGCATACCGATTACCTTATTTGCCTTTCTTCATTTTCCCCTGCTGATTGATATGCTACGTGCATCCTATGGAACTGGCATTTTCACAAGAGTAGCTACAAATACCCTTTGTTCATAAAGCTTGCATTGAGAACTGCAGAACAATATCTAATTGAAGCATGAAATATCCATCCAGATATCAAGTCAATTTGAGCCTTCATTTTGACAGGCCAGTCAGTGCCATATACTGGCCGTCCCTTCAGTGGAATGCGCTGTTCCTATTGTAAAATAACTTGCTGAACAAACTCTTTTATCAGTTATCAAGTTCATTACATTTTTTTTATGAGTAAATCAATGCTGTTTCCTGTTGAATCTGTCATAAAGTGATAGCAGCAGGAACATAATGAATAGATAGAATGCCGCTTTTCTCATTTTTTAGTTGAATGCTGTTGAGCGTCAAGATTGTAGAGTAAAGAAGCCAGCTGACTATTTCTTTTTCTTTTTCTTTCCTATGGCTGTTGTCTGAACTTGTTAAAATCCAGGCTGGCCATCCGCATGATCTTTCGTGGGGTGTTCTATAAATTGCTTAAACCACCTTCAGTCTGGTAGAACTCTTTGTTCAGGATCCTTGCCACTGCTTAGATGCACCTTTCAGTGTAAGTTCCCTAGAAATCTGGAAAGGTATATTACGTTGATCGGATTGCATGTCTTATGTTGGGTAGCTTCTATTGGTGTCATGTGGAAAGACCTGCAGGCTGAAGGATCGGCCGAAGGACTGTCTGATGGATCACCCCGGAAAGGCTGATAGATCTACTAGTCGAATGGATAGGCTAGAGGACTGTTATCCCAGCTGAATCACATAAATTATGTACTTCATTTTTCGAAGAAAAAAGAACAGCATAAGTATAACTTCGTGCGGTTTCACTTTAATTTTTGAACTTTTTTTTTATCTGAGTGTCACTTCTATGAAAAACTGATCACTGTTGGAAATTAAACCAAATTTATTAGTGTTGTTTTCTGAAAAAAGTTATTATCGTTGTTAAGTTTGAAGTGTCGTAATTTGCAGTTTCTATTAAGTAGTGTTGTCTAGTTACTAGGCTCTTAATGTCTTTAAGTTCCAATGTCGTTTGATTATCTTGTTAAAAAAAAAGTCAAGTCTTGTAATTTTGTTTTCTAAGAGTGAAGAATATTGTGGCCTTCTCGTCTTCTCCTCCTCCGTTTTGTGAGTTGAGAGTCCTCATCTTCGAAATCTATCGAAAAATCATTGTCGATCTTGTGCCTGTGACGTTCTTTTTCAACAAATTTGGTATCAGAGCTTGCAGTTTTGATCAACAATCAGCTTCCTCTTCAATATCCTCGTCTTACCAAAGAAAATTATGGTAATTGGGCCGTTAGGATGAAAGCTCTACTCGGCACCTACGGTGTATGGGAACTTGTCAACACTAGCTATGAAGAGCCAGATGATGAAGCCACATTGAATCAAAATCAGAGGAATGCCCTAGAGAAGACTCAAGCGAAAAATCAATATGCTTTGTTAATCATCTATCAAGCTCTAGATGATTCGATGTTTGAAAAAGTGTCGAATGTCAAGACTGCTCAAGAAGCATGGGAGATATTGCGCAACACCAGGCATTGAGAAAGTTCAGAAGATTCGTCTTCAAACGTTGACAGCCGAATTCGAGATGATTCAAATGAAAGAATCTGAATCGATTGCTAATTATTTCACACGAGTTTTGACGATTGTCAATCAGATGAAAAGAAATGGAGAAGATGTTGCGGATGTTCGTGTTGTCGAGAAAATACTTCGATCATTAGACAGGAAGTATGACCACATAGGTGTTGCCATCGAAGAATCTAAAGACCCGGATGCTATGTCAATGGATGAACTTATGGATTCGTTACAAGCCCATGAAGAAAGGTTCAGAAAGAAAAAGATTGAACCAATGGAGGAAGTTCTCAAGATGCAATTAACCATCCGAGATGATAAGGAGCAAAGAAGAGATCCTGTTCAAAGAAATCCTATGCAAACTCGCTGGACAGATCGAGGTCGAGGTCGCTTTCAAGAAAGAGGACGTGGACGAAGCAGAGGAGATGTTCGAAATGATGATCGATACCAGTATCAAAGAAATGTTCGTGGTCGAGGAAGAAATTCGACAAATCAATGGTATGACAAATCCAAAATTCGATGTTACCATTGCAACAAACTTGGCCATTATGCTTCTAATTGCTGGAATAAGGAGAGTAGTGGATCTAATGAAAAGGTGAACTTGGTGAATGATACCAACCAAGCTATTTTATTGGCGTTCAAAGAAGATGAAGGAGGCCAGAATGATACGTAGTATTTGGATACTGGTGCAAGCAATCATATGTGTGGGAGAAAGGAGATGTTCGCTAATCTGGATGAGACAATTAAAGGCAAAGTCTCTTTCGGTGATAACTCCAAAATTCTTGTTGAAGGCAAAGGTACAATTCTGATTCGCTTGAAGAATGGTGCACGCCAGTTTATCACGAATGTTCACTATGTTCCAAAAATGTCGAGCAATATTTTGAGTTTGGGACAACTCCTAGAGAAAGGTTATACTGTTCATATGAAAGATCTTAGCCTTGTGTTAAAAGATCAAAATGATGAATTGATTGCAAATGTGAAGATGTCAAAGAACAGGATGTTTATTCTCAACATAAAGAATGAGATGTCTCAATGTCTGAAGACGTGCGCGGATGATCCTTCATGGCTATGGCATTTGAGGTTTGGCCATTTGAATTTTGGTGGACTCAGTTTGCTTTCTCGCAAGAAAATGGTATATGGTTTGCCACATATTGCTTATCCTGATCGATTGTGTGAAGAATGTGTTATCGGTAAGCATTCCAGAACTAGTTTTCCAAAGGCGACAACTTATCGAGCGAATAAAGCCACTTGAGTTCATTCATTCTGATGTTGTGGGCCAATCACTCCTCATTCTTACAGCAATCATTGATACTTTTTTACTTTTATCGATGACTTTACTCGACATACTTGGGTGTATTTTCTTAAAGAAAAGACAGAAGTGTTCGAATGTTTTAAGCAGTTCAAGAATCTAGCTGAGAAAGAAAGTGGATATTTTATCAAGGCTTTGAGGACTGATCGTGGTGGAGAATTCACCTCAACCATATTTGACAAATTCTGTGAGAATAATGGAATTCGACGATTCTTGACGGCTCCATATTCTCCTCAACAAAACGGCGTAGCTGAACGGAAAAATAGAACCATTCTTGACATGGTTTGAAGTATGTTGAAGAGCAAAAATTTGCCAAAGGAGCTATGGGCTGAAGCTGTTTCATGTGCTATTTATCTACAAAATCGACGTCCGACACATGGACTCGATGGCGTAACCCCTCAAGAAGCATGGACCGGGAGAAGACCAAGTGTTTTTCACTTGAGAATTTTCGGGAGCGTTGCTTATGCTCATGTCCCGGACCAGAAAAGTTCAAAGCTAGAAGACAAGAGCAAAAAGCTCATCTTTATCGGGTATGATTCATCGTCGAAAGCCTATCGATTGTTTGATCCTAACAATTTGAAAGTGCATATAAGCAGAGATATAAAGTTCGATGAAGATGGCATATGGGAAGACAATCCGAAGGTAGAAGCAAATGCTCGTGGTGATGTTGATCAAATGGAGTTGAAGGATCAGTCAACACCTTCGTCTCCAATATTCTCTCCAAGTTCATCTTCAAATGATATCGATGAACCAGTAGTGCCAAGATCGAGGTGATTATCCGATATTTATCAATCTACCGACGAGCTTCATCTTGTATGTTTACTTACAGACAGTGAACCACTTGTCTATGAGGATGCTGCCAAAGAAGGAAAATGGAGGAAAGCCATGAATGAAGAAATTGAAATTGTTGAGAAGAATCGAACATGGGAGCTTGTCGATCTCCCACATGACAAGAAATCGATTGGTGTTAAATGGGTATACAAGGTCAAGAAGAATGAGAAAGGCAAAGTAACAAGGTATAAGGTTAGAATAGTCGCAAAAGGGTACAAACAAAAAGCTGGAATCGATTATGATGAAGTCTTTGCCCCTGTCATCCGCATGGAAACCATTAGATTGATCATTTCCATTGTTGCTCAATATAATTGGCGTATTTATCAAATGGATGTCAAATCAACATTTTTGAACGGCATTCTTGAAGAAGAAGTTTATGTTGATCAACCCGAAGGGTTTGTTGTTAAAGGCCGTGAAGACAAAGTGTTGAAGTTGAAGAAAGCTCTATACGGGCTTAAGCAAGCACCGAGAGCATGGAATTCCAGAATTGATGCATATCTCAAGTTGAATGGATTCACTCAATGTCCATATGAACATGCACTCTATTTGAAGGAAGAAAGAGGTGATGTTCTGATGGCTTGTTTATATGTTGACGACCTTATTTTCACAGGAAATAATATGTTGATGATTGGTGCCTTTAAAGCATCAATAGTGAAAGAATTTGAGATGACGGATAATGGTCTCATGAATTATTTTCTTGGCATTGTAGTGAAGCAAAGTGCAGAGGGAATTTTTATTTCCCAGAAAGGATATGCAGAGAATGTCCTTGAAAAGTTTGACATGAAGGACTGTAATTTAGTTAATACACCAATGGAGTGTGGAACCAAACTATCGAAGTTTGATGATGGTGTTGATGTTGATTTGACATATTATAGAAGCCTAATTGGAAGTTTGAGATATCTGATATGCACGAGGCCAGATATCATGTACAGTGTTGGAATTGTGAGTCGATACATGGAGAAGCTGAAGTCATCTCATCTGAAAGCTGCGAAGAGGATACTTCGATATATCAAAGGTACTATTAATGATGGTTTGCATTACTATCAATCTGAAACTTTTCAACTTAGAGCTTATTCAGATAGTGATGATGGTGGAGATATTGATGATCGAAAAAGCACTACAGGCTTTGTATTTTTCTTGTGTGATACTGTTTTCACATGGTCATCAAAGAAGCAACATAGTGTTACTCTATCGACATGTGAAGCTGAATATGTAGTTGCATCATCATGTGTTTGTCATGCAATATGGCTGAGAAGACTGCTCAAAGACATTCATATGGAGCAAAAGAAAGCAACAGATATATTTGTTAATAATGCTTCTGCTATTGCCTTGGCAAAAAATCCAGTGTTTCATGAACGAAGTAAACATATCGATGTTCGATATCACTTCATTCGAGAACAGGTTAAAGAGAATGAAGTTGAAGTATCGCATGTGAAGACAGGAGATCAAGTCGCAGACATTTTTACCAAGCCTCTCAAGATCGATGCATTTCGGAAGTTCAAGAGCCTGCTTGGCATGATCAATAGAAAAGAATTTGGTTTAGGAGGGAGCGTTGGAAATTAAACCAAATTTATTAATGTTGTTTTCTGAAAAAAGTTATGATCGTTGTTAAGTTTGAAGTGTCGTAATTTGCAATTTCTATTAAGTAGTGTTGTCTAATTACTAGGCTCTTAATGTCTTTAAGTTCCAATGTCGTTTGATTATCTTGTTAAAAAAAAAGTCAAGTCTTGTAATTCTGTTTTCTAAGAGTGAAGAATATTGTGGCCTTCTCGTCTTCTCCTCCTCCGTTTTGTGAGTTGAGAGTCCTCATCTTCGAAATCTATCGAAAAATCATTATCTATCTTGTGCCTGTGACATTCTTTTTCAACAATCACTTTAGTGCCATGGGAGATTTGCGTAGCTGGACAATCAGACGTGGCATTATTTAATTTTAAATGTCTATCGTGGCTCACTACTAAATGTTTTTCGTCCATCTATTTGCCCCAAATTAACTAATTGAGGCAAAATTCAGTATGTTCTTTAAAAAATCATACTCCAACTCCTCAAATTGGGGCAAAATTACTACTAAATTGGAAAAAAAAATCGTTTTGCTCTTGATTTCTTTTTTTTTTCCTCGATTTTTTGCTCACTCTTTGTAGGAGAATGAATTTCAATGTCGTGCCGACCTCCATTCATGAAGCACAGAGCTTCGACAAAGAGATGAAATTCAGTGAAGCTCGCAGGGGTAATTGATACTTGGAGCTCCCCTAAAGCTATAAGCTTTGGTGGTAAATAAAATAAAAAAAGTTTTGAAGTGAGTGCTGTATGAAAATCGTTACTTGTAGGGTTCTTTCCTCATTTCTAAATGTCTTTATTGTCTAAAATCTAAACGTGGCTTGTGTGAGTAACTATGCTTTTGGGGTTCTTTTTCAAATGCTTGGAAGACATTTATTCCGATTGCCAAGATGATTTTATGCATATCCACAGTTTTGTGGATTATTTTTCTGTAAAGAGATTGAGATTGCATTTTACCTTTGAGGAAACTGGCTAGGTCCACAGCAACTTTATGATACTCTCTCATAAGTTGCCTGAGCTTTGTGCTAGACTTTGGTCCTCACAAGGCACCCGAGGGTCAAAAGAAGTCCATAAATAAAGTTTGATCTCCTCACCAGGAGTTGAAAATATCTTACTTCAAACAGTGGATTGCCTGATGCGGTGGAACTTCCCTATTTATGCAACATTTGAGAGAAAAGACTCCATAAGTCTGGGAATTTCCAGCTGAAGTGAGTTCCCAAATGACTTCACGCGCATCGCTCAACGGGGAACAGCAGATGTGCATGTTTAGGATGCATCATGGTGTTTGTATCTAAAAAAAACCACTACCGCATAGTTGGTCTCTCTGCTGGGTCTTGTTAGGCACATAGCAGATCAATTTGGGTGCATTTCGGCACCTCACTTTCCACCAGGATGGACTGTGCTAACATGGAACGGACCCATCAACTCCAAAGCTCAATCGTTTAACCACAAAATTCCAGGCCTCGCAAATTCATATTTAACCGCATGTGTTTGCATATCATCTCCAAAACTTGTTCATTCATCGTCCAGAAGCAGATAACGAAAGGGAAATGCATGAATTAGGAGGCTTTCACCATATTCAGATTGATGGAAGCTTTTGTTCCTTCTCCCGCGAACCATCTCCAGAAGGAGGGCTTCGACACAGAATAGCATCTAATTAGATAGAGAATAGTCTTTCCATGGCGTCCTCTGGAGCCATCTAGCTGCTGTCGAATTTGAAAAGCACGCCATCTTGATTGCAATGCTTCTATTCCCAGTCCTCCTATGTGTCTGACATCCTCCTTGAGAGTTTTATCCACGATGATTCCAACTACATTTCTAAGTCTCTGGTTGCCCAAATGCCCAATCTAGGAACCTGAGTTCTCTAGATCCTTTGCCTCAGACAACCAGTTGGTTTCTTGGAGGCACGCAACGCTCACTTTTTCCTTCTAACTATATCGTTGATCACTTCAACCGATTTACCCGTCTAATCGAGTAATCTGCAATTCACAATCGAAGAAAATCAACCTACATCATCATAAGACTCACTAGTCACGATTATTGTCCGGCTTCTCACAGGTAGGTAATTTTTATTAAGAAAAATGAAAAAAATCAATAACTCGCGATAAAAGTTTTACTGCCAGTCAAAGTTTCTGAAGATGCAACTACGAGCAGTTTGTACTTTGCAAAAAAGGGCTGCAATTTTTGAAACGCAGGGAGGATTTTGACCTCTTAACTACAATTATAAACTATTAGCATGGTTTATACTAGGACGTCCAAGTTCTTAGAATTCTATCATTTAAAACAAAACCAATCAATCACACACTAAGCATAGCAACTATATGAAATCATCAATCAAATTATTATTCAACCCTATAGAATTTCTTCATCTTTTATTAAGAGTGAAAACATGAAAAGAAAACGTTTTTTGTTTTTATTATATTTATTTGTTAGATCAACAAATATAGTGCAAACAATAAAGACAAGGAAAGTATTCTTATTACCCCAAATCCCAAATTTTGATGCCTACTATTCCATCAAACTGCATAGGAACAATAATCAATTTTAGCTTGAATGGTTTGCAAGGGAACCCTACCTTCTCTGATCCTTTCGACATGTACATTTTCTTTTTTTGTCAATGTGACCTGCCATGTGCATTTAAAACCCTTTTGTATGCAAATATTCTGTTAATACAATAGCCTTTTTTTTCCATTACTTTTCAAAATGAGACTATCCATGAATTGTCTTGCTATGGATGCTGCAAGAATATCAAGGTGTTCGCAAATGATTTGTGATTCTTTTAATAGCAATATGGATGGAGTTTTTGATTCACACAAATTTGTTGTTTTGTACATTCATGTTGAATTCCTCTACTTCCGTCCTGCCTTCTGTTAATGACTATGGAAATTTCATATAGATTATGACTTGAATTGTGTCAACTCTTTTTCGGAATGCTAGGCGGGCAAGTCCCTCCAAACCAGACTGTGATGTTTGTCGGAATATGCTTCTTGATAGACTAGCTTTGTATGATGAAAGAAACAAAGCTAGTACGGTTTGTTCGGTTCTGTCATGTGAACAAATCAAACGAGTTCATGATTATCTATGGAAGATTAGACTAAGAAATTTTGGTTGGGGGGTAAAGAACAAAAGCACCGTTGTACTAAAGCCATTTGTTTGTGTACTTCTGCAGTTTCTCAGAAATTTCCCTTTCGAATCGTAGGACTCAATGCAACAACATTGCTTTGGACGGTTTTTCTTGTCTATGTTGATCTCAACATTTTGCCAATTTAATCTTTACCAAAGAAAAAAAAAACATTTTGCCAATTTAATGCTAATCAGAATACAAATGTTGGCATCTATCTTCATATCTTTGTCTTCTACATGGCAGGAACTTTGTGTTTCACAACATGAGTGTTTCGATTTGAAGGGCAGCTTCTAGTCTCTTTTTCTTCGTTATAATCAAGTCTCCGTTAGTTACATGGATTTTACAGATCTAGTTGAACTGCTGCGGAACTTCGTCTTCCTGATCCTGCCGTTCATACCTTGTGGCCCAGAACCAATACTCCTGGAGAGCTCGCCAGGCAAGCTAGGATTCAATCAGTTTCCTGATCGAGAATGTCACAGGAATACGAGCCAAGACCCTCTTTGGCGCAGGTTTGTGAAGAGAACGAACCCTTTTTATCAAATGTTCTTAAAATTGGACCGATCAAAGAAACCATCACGCATTAAGGGTGAAGGTTGATTCAGTTCCACATACAATATGCAGTTCCTAAAGTCGATCTAATTCTATTCTGATTCCAATATGATAATTGCTTATATCAACCTGCTAATTGATGATGGATTTTTGTATTTTTCAGTGCATCGATTTGGACTTGAACACTTGGAATCCCGCGGCCAGTAATTATGCAAGTGTAGCTATTTTTAGATGTTGAGAAAACGTCAGGCCCCATGCTTGTGAAATATATTGTCATATAAATCGCATAACCCATATTTAGTGAGTGAATTCTATTAACAGAAGTTTTGCAATTGTAGACTTCAGAGAACACCATCGGAGGCGAGATTTCTCCTCGTCTGTCCGGGTGCAGCCTCTCCTTTGAAGCATGTTTCCCTCAGGATTGTAAACCCAACCAACCGCCGCTTCCGATTTCTGCAGACGAACAACATATTCGACTCCAACAGTTCCCGCAACGAGGTATCTGAAAAATAATAGGAGCCCTCCTGGTCACTTAGTCCTCTGCCCTCATCTCTTGACAATTGTTAATTTTATATAATTGACAGGGTGCATTCCATTGCTTGATGCGGCACTGAGAGGCGACTGGGGAGCAGCAATCAACTTCATAATTCACGATCTGTCAGCAGTAAATGCCAGGATCACGAGGAAAATGGAGACTGCTCTCCATATCGCTGCAGGGGCGGGACATAGGGAATTTGTCGAAAAGCTGGTAATGATTATGACGCCTGATGACTTGGCAATGCAGAACAAGGATGGGAACACTGCCCTCTGCTTCGCCGCTGCATCCGGAGTTAGAGAGATCGCCAAGGCGATGGTCGATAAGAATCCTCAGCTTCCACTGATTCGGGGCAGCAACGAGGCAACGCCCTTGTGTATTGCAGCCCTGTTAGGGAAAGAAGACATGGTATGGTATCTATTGTCAGTCACGGATGACAGATATTTGACTGACTTGGATCGCATCAACATCCTTGTCGCCACCATCAGTTCCAATCTCTTTGGTTAGTGCATCCACTCTAGTCATGATATGAATGTCTTATGGATACTACTTTATTGTCAGCATTTATATACTTATCTCTTTTCCAAGCACCACCGAAAGAATCTGGTAGTTAGTTGAGGACAAATTTAAATCCATTATCACTGTGAATTGTTATTCTCCTTCTGCCAGATGTGGCTTTGAAACTGGTTGATCAACATCCCAAGTTAGCTCTGGCTCGGATGGGGAATGGAGAGACAGCTCTCCATGTGCTAGCGCGGATGCCCTCATCATTTTCGAGTAGGAGTCAGCTAGCAATTCGGCTCAGGTGCTTCTTTTCATGTAGGTATCACTGTTGTAGCCATTTTCTATTAGCAATGGTTGATGGTGTTATCAGCTTGCTCCCTATGTTGATATTGTCTTCATTTCTTGCTGATGGATTTACCTTAAGATGCAGCTGACATCGCTCAGGAATGTTGTGGAGGGAACTTTAATTTTTTAATTTTTAGCTAGTCTAAATCGAAGTTCATCCACAGCTCCTTCAAAAGTTGGGCTGACAGAAATTACAGTTGCAGGTACGCAGGAAATGCTCGATCTGAAATGGGCGCATATGCTGGAAGTTAAGATGTTAAAGCTTATATGGAGGGAGGTTTCTTCGCTCGATGATGGAGCCATGGCAGAACTTCTCAGGGAACCATCGCGGCTGTTGTTTACTGCTGCAGAGATAGGAAACCACGGCTTCTTAACTGTGCTGATCCGACTCCATCCTGAACTTCTGTGGAAAGTCGATGATCGGAAGCGAAGCATATTTCATGTTGCAGTTGAACATCATCACGAGAAGATCTTCAGACTATTATATGACATTGGTGCTCATAAAGATATGATTGCAGCTTACAAAGATGAATATGACAATAACATATTGCATTTGGCTGGAAAACTGGCTCCTCCAAGTCGGCTTAAATCGACTCTGGGGCAGCTCTACAAATGCGGCGAGGGCTATTGTGGTTCAAGGTTAGTTTAGATTTTTAATTTTTGCAAGCTACGCAATCTGGATTCTACATTTTAAAGTTTGCAAGCGGCACTTACAGGTTATTGCACGACTGTCATCCACATGTTTATTCTCCGAAATGTTCTCCGTATTGGGTCCCACAGGTTTTCCTATCGCAAATATGTAGGCATGTCTAGCTCTTAATTGAATTTTTCTTTTTTATCTTATATTTTTGTAGAGAACATTATATGGCTTAAAAACACAGAAACGAGAATCATCAGGTACAAAGCATGCATGATGCTCTCTAGTCTGTCCAAGAAAGGACATGTAGAAAATTCCATTTCAATCATGACAACAGTTAATGACTGGCGCTGGTTAAAACTTCAATAATTCAATTCAATGTACCATTTTCTGAATGATAATATCTGCCTGTTGTGTAGGAGGTAGAAAAGATTGTGCAGCCTTCTTATCGAGAAATGAAAAATTCCAAGGGAAAAACACCTTATCTTCTTTTCACCGAGGAGCACAAAGAACTCAGACAAGATGCAGAAAAATGGATGAAGGACACTGCATCTTCATGCATGGTTGTTGCAATACTTATTGCCACTGTGATGTTTGCCGCTACCTTCACTGTCCCTGGTGGTGATAACAATGACACAGGGAAACCTATTTTCCTACATGAAAAACCGTTTCAGGCTTTTGCCTTTTCAACCGGATTGGCTATCTTCTTCTCTGCTACTTCAATCTTGATGTTCCTTTCCATTTTGACATCACGCTATGCTGAGGAAGATTTTCTGCATTCATTGCCGAACAGGCTGGTGTTAGGACTTGGAAGCCTCTTTATCTCCATAGCTACCATGATGGTGGCCTTTGGGTCCACCCTTATTATCCTCCTTGGTCAATGTTATGCTCTAATCATTATTCCAGTTGCTGCTTTTGCTTCTGGGACAGTGACCTTGTTCGCTTTGCTACAATTCTCCCTTTTGTCTGATATGATCAGACACATATACAGCAAGGGTTTACTCTCTCATCCAGAAGACGGCCCATTGTTCTGATCATTGACGACCAGTACATGAGTAATAAAACAATGTGATGTGATTGTCATTAGTCACTTATTAGGATTGGTAGGTTCTTGATGTATCTTAAGGGATATCAAGATTTCCTGAAAGTTTGCATCGCATCCGCATAAACCACTCCACAAGGGGGGGATGGATGATTGAGATGAAATTTTTGTTTGCATTATCATTGAAACTAATGGAGCAAGCTTCTTTTATTGAACCTTACAATCTAAATGCTACTGCAGTTCAATTTACAACTCGGTGATCTTTTCCATACACATTTCAATGGGAGGTTTCAAAGGATAAATGCTGATTCCCCTGAATCATCAGCTTGGAAAGAGAGTTGCCATGCTGAAGAAATGTGTGTTTGCACAATTCTCATTGATTATTGTGGTAAGAATTGAGTCACAAGAGAAACAATCAGATTCCGTTTTGTACTAACACATGTATTGAATAATATTGCCGTGGAGTACAAAGCAACAGCATCTCACTACCATAAAGCAAGCCTCAAACACCAAGGCGAGCAAAAGTGAACGATTATAACATCGTATTACTGACTTTCTTGTACTCAACTCATATAGCTCAGTACAAAATGAATAGTACCGTAGAGGCTGTTCACTGCTAAACTCGATGAAGGAGAGGATGATACATAAACTAACCAACTGCCGTTAAGCCGAGTGCATGAGTAGAATAATCTTGGTAGTTCTTGTACCACCTAGCCCCTTCAAATTTCAACCATAACAACTTCACCAAGTGGAGCATCAGTTTACAGTCCTACTTGCCTGGGCAAGATCTAGGACAACATTGGAGGTAATGGCCGCTGGTAAAAACTTAAATAAGTCAATTTAATGTACCGTTTTCGAAAGAAAATAATACCAGTTTAATGTTATAAGAGGTAGAAAAGATTGTGCAGCCCTTCTCATCAAGAAACGAAAAATTCCAGGGGAAAAACACCTTATCTTCTTTGCACCGAGGTGTGCGAAGATCTCAGACAAGAAGCAGAAAAATGGATGGAGGACACTGCCCCTTCATGCGTGGTTGTTGCGACGCTTATTGCCACCGTGATGTTTGCTGCTACCTTTACTGTTCCCAGCGGCAATAACATTGACAAGGGGAAACCTATTTCCCACATCACAAGTCGTTTATGCTTTTCGCCTTATCAACGACATTGGCTATCTTTTTCTCTGCAACTTCAATCTTGATGTTCCTTTCCCTTTTATCTCCCAAGCCACCTGGATGGTGGCCCCTGGGGACACCCTTTTTATCCTCCTTGGTCACGGTTATGCTCACATATTTCCAATTGCTGCTTTTGCTTCTGTGACAGTGGCCTTGTTTGCTATGCTCCAATTTCCCCTTTTGTCTGATATGATCGAACTCATATACAGCCAAGGTTTGCTCTATCATCCGGAGGACTGCCCATTGTTCTGATCAGTGACGATCAGTACATGAGATTTGCTGGAAGTTTACATCAAATTCACATTAACCATTCCACAAGCTGGGAACGGATCATTGAGCTGAACTTTTGTTTGCATTGGGCATTGAAACTAATGGAGCCAGTTTATTTTATTGTACTGTACAGTTCAAATGCTAGGGAAATTCAAATTTCTTGTGCAGTCAAGCAGATAGCTCAAGTTAAAACTTGGTGACCTTTCCAATTTCGCACTCCAAATGATGCCCTATAGCAAAAATGCTGATCCCCCTGAATCAACAGTTTGGAAAGAGAGTTTTATGCTGAAGAAATGCTTGTGTCTGCGCAATTCTCTTTGACTAGTGTTGTAACGATTGAATCGCAAAAAGCTCCAGATTGCATTTTCTTCTGTCGCGTGTAATGAATAATATTGCTGCCGAAGCACAAAGTATTGACAGCATTTTACTACCACGTAACAAATATTAAACACCAAGGTGAGCAAAAGTGAAGAGTTAATAACACTGTAGTGCTGACTTTCTGCAGAAATATTACGAACCCAAATCCTCAACATCCTTCGATTCTTCCACAATTTCGATAAAATAACTTGCTTTCGGGGCAGACATTTTGATAGTAAGATGAACATCTCACAGTGCAGAAACACTAGCGCTAGAGAGCGAGCTACTATCACAGTAACAAGGACTGTTGCATTCTGGTCTTGGGCCATGACCATTAATCCTCTCGGCTTGTGCTCCCATATGATTTGGTGAATCTAGTGTTGCAATTTCATAGTATGGTTTTCTTTCTACGCTTTGCAAAAGACTCACTCCAGCATATCCAGCTAGGGGATGGACAGGAGCTCATCGCCTGAGCTCTGGAGCTTTGCAGCATTCATGTGGGTGCAATGAGCCAATTGGTCTGTGAGGGCGTTCCGTGCATCGTTCCGTACTTTTGCCTCTTGGTCAGATGCAGGAATTCATTCTCAAGACTTGTCGGCTTCGACTTTCCACTTCTCAATTTCGTTAGTTCGAGGTGTAGTGTTGCCGCCGCCAACGACGTCTTCAGAGTAAGCATAATTGCAATACACGCTCCCAATGTTATAGTTGCTGCGCTTGAGCTTTTCAACATCGTTACTTAAAAATAGTAATGTCAGCCGTGATGATTTTGTTTAATAATTCATTCTTCACGAAAAAAAGGTACCCTTAATTAATTTTTCAAATAATTAATAAATTTCATTGATGCATTACAAATTAGTTAATTTTCCATAATTGGTTATGATTAATAACTTCTCTACAGGATAAGTAACTTTTCACATAGATTGTAAGTTAACAAGCAATAATGCAAAGTTGATTTTATCACTGTCCTTAGTAACT
The DNA here is from genome assembly GCA_019926035.1 of Melaleuca alternifolia. Taxonomy (NCBI): domain Eukaryota; kingdom Viridiplantae; phylum Streptophyta; class Magnoliopsida; order Myrtales; family Myrtaceae; genus Melaleuca; species Melaleuca alternifolia. The sequence goes on from JAGKPW010002174.1 coordinate 476,921, forward strand.
TTTTATACTTAACGACAAATTTATCTATTTTTATCGGTATTGATTTCTCGATGTCATTAGTAACATATTAAGAAATTTCAAGAGTGGCCCATAAGTAAAGGTATGGATTCTTGATTATTGAATTTATAGGTCATTGGACAATGGGTTTTCTAATTTTACAATTTAAATTCTGCTATGTTGCTAAAAATACTACCCTCTATTTGTTTCTTGAAAAATATTTTCTAAAAGATAATTGCTTGTGTCAATCAAAATAATTAGCAATGATAATTTATGTTTATATAGTAGGCTTCATTTATTTCATTATTATTAATAATTTATATTTTAAATACTTTCATAAATAATAAAATATTGTATATTTATTTATTTTACAAGTGATTTTAGCAATTATTTTTTTGAAAAATATTTAATAGATCATTGGCACTTCTGACTGATTAATGTAAATAAAAGAATTCCATGAAAAAAATAACATTAAAAAATAAGAAGATTAAAAAGCCATATTTATTTGCACAAATAAAAGAGGAAAGAGCCCGAGCTAATGGATGTTCTTCCCAACATGTATAAGACAAAGACAGAGCAAACACCAGCGACACTCCATCCTCTTCTTCTTCTTCCTCCTCCTCCTCCTCCTCGTACGTCGGTGTCTGTCTGTCTGTCTGTCTGTCTGTCTCTGCAATCCCGTCATGCGTTCCAGCTGCTAAGCCGATGACCGAACGCTCCGCCAAATCAAGAAAACCCAAACCCACTTCGCGTCCCGCCAATGCGATCCCAATCTCGTCCCCGAATCCCCCTCCATCGTCCCTGTTGATTTTCATGGCTCGCAAGTCGTCTCTCCTCAAGCAAGCCCTGATCTTCGTCCTCCTTCTCTTCGCCCTCTATGCCTTCTTCACTTCTTTCCTCAGCCCAGATCCCAAAGTCGACCCATCCTTGCGAACCCACCACCTTTCCAGGAAAAACCCATCGGAATTCCCCGGAAAGTCGCCGCCTTTCCCCGCCAAGGTCTTCATGTACGAGGTTCCCGAGAGGTTCACCTATGGCGTCATCCGGGAGCACTCGGCTGCGCGCGGTGGGGCCCCTGTCGATGACATGTCGGCCCTCAAGTACCCGGGGCACCAGCACATGGCGGAGTGGTACCTCTTCGCGGACCTGAGCCGACCCGAGTCAGAGAGGGCTCGGACCGGATCGCCAGTCGCTCGGGTGATGGATCCCGAGGAGGCCGATCTCTTCTACCTGCCGGTGTTCTCTTCGTTGAGCTTGATTGTGAATCAGGGCCGGCCCCTGGGGACGGATCCGGTGTACAGCGATGAGGAGATGCAGGAGGAGCTGGTGAAGTGGTTGGAGGGTCAGGCTTATTGGAAGAGGAACAATGGGCGAGATCACATTATCATTGCTCAGGACCCCAATGCGCTGTACCAGGTTGTGGATCGCATTAAGAATGCAATTCTGTTAGTGTCGGATTTTGGGCGGTTGAAGCCAGACCAGGCCTCACTGTTGAAGGATGTGATCTTGCCGTATTCACATCGGATCAACACTTACAATGGTGATATTGGGATTGAGAAACGTAAGACTTTGTTGTTCTTTATGGGAAACCGCTTCCGGAAAGAGGTAAATTTGAAGTTTTGTCCATCAGTTTCGCAATCAAATGTGTTATTTCGTCATTTTCGTGAAAATTAGATTGTCCATTCAAGAATTGGAAATCTGCACATTATCATCCGGAATTATACTCAAGTAGAATTTGTTGGTGCTGATGTTGTTGTATATGTTCACGAAGCTAGCTAAGTACATGTTAAAGATTCGTTAGCAAGTTAGATACAGGGAATTGTAGGATTCAGTTAATCATCATGGAGCGATTAGTTGAATGTCAAGTGTTAGCTTAGCTTGTGTATCAGTGAGCATTGCAGTACTTAAAAAGATTGGGTGCAATTCGTTGTGAACATCTTGCCAAACCTTTTGTGTTTCGTGTATTTGCAGTTTTAAACATCTGTGTTCATTTAAATCTCTCATGTTTGAATGCTGCAATACCTTGAATCACTGTAAGGTTGCACCACTAGCCTCTAATGAGAATTGATTGTCATATGACACGAGTGATAGATGGATTTTCAAATCTCTGGATTGTTTCAGTCTTTTCTTTAGATTGCCAAACAAAAATTCATGTGCATGAGGTTTTCTTCCGCACTCCCTCATTATTGTTCCAATTACTAAATGGAATAAGAGTTGGATTTTGTTGCGGCACTTCCTTAAATGTGATTGTACAGATAAACACAAAGGCTGCCTTGCTTTTATCTTTTATATATTTATTGATCTGATGAACTTTTCTACTCTTAGCTTCATCAATAGGACATTTTGTGAGTTGAGGGTCTAGGCCGTTTCACCTTCACACCGAATTGCTAGATTTGTCGGATTTTTTATGTTGAAGGATTCTGTTAGAGAGGCTTTTGATTGCTTCCCGATCGTTAGAACAATTGTTTCTTCTCCAAACCGTTCTGATTAACCTTATCTCTTGTTATAGTTTACCTCCTCAAAATGATCCTAGTTCACAACTGCTTCATAGTTTCTTAATATTTCTTGATTCCCTCAAAGAGAAACCTGATGAAAGTTTGAGAGTGCTGCACAACCACTGCTTCAGATTTCAAAAGAGGTGCTTCAGCTTCCCTACAGCTTTGGCAAGCATCTTAGCACACCTGAAAGTACAAGCACTCTATAGCGGCCTTTGAAAAGCTACCATGACTTGCTTTTGGAGCTTGATCTCTAAGACTTATTTCATAGCTCTACCACAATGAACTATCCATAAACACAGCTGCCAAATTCACTTAGCATCCAAGTCTAGAACACAAAGAACATACTTTAACCTACAGCACCCTAGCAACATCCACGACGTGTAGTTAACTTGGTGGTTTTCACCTTATCACTTGGATGTTGAGATTTATCCTGATGACAATCAATTTGAATGATTTTATGAAAATCAACCTTTTCCAACCAACTGGGATCAGCTTAGTATGTTCTTTTTATCTTTTAAATCTATGGACTCTTTATTGATTTCTTTATGACTTTCAGGGAGGAAAAATTCGTGATTTGCTGTTTCAAACACTTGAAGATGAAAAGGATGTCATAATGAAGCATGGCGCCCAATCTAGAGAGAGTCGACGTGCAGCATCACAGGGGATGCATACATCCAAGTTCTGTCTTAATCCTGCTGGTGATACCCCATCGGCATGCCGTTTATTTGATGCTATAGTTAGCTTGTGTGTCCCTGTTATCGTCAGTGACAGCATTGAGTTGCCATTTGAAGATGTCATAGACTATCGGAAAATTGCAATATTTGTAGATACTGCCTCATCTCTGAAGCGTGGGTTTTTGGTGAAGCTTCTGAGAAAAGTACCGAAAGAAAGGATTCTTGAATATCAGAAAGAGATAAAAGAGGTAAACTCCACTTGCACAATCTCGTAATTTCTCATGATTCTTCTGTTGTAGCTATGCCTAACTTCCTTGACCAGGCTATATGGTGAATTTGTTATATCAATCATTGTTGAACGGAGCAGATTATGCCTCATCCTCAGCAGTGACTTTTGGCATCACTTTGTTAGATCTGGTTATGCTGCTGTGTCGACTGTGCTTTGTTGCTAATTCCCTCACTTCAATTTGCATTTAGAAAACTTTAGCGGTGTAGAACATGTTCTATCCATGTACTCTGTTGCATTGATGATTGTAGTTATGGCGGAGCATTTAAATTCTTAAAGGTGAGAAAAAAGTCGGATTACACTGATTTTCTCCCAATTTGTTTCATCCTTATCCAGGTGAAGCGATTTTTTGAGTATGGTGATCCAAACGGAACAGTCAATGAAATTTGGCGGCAAATTTCACAGAAGCTACCCCTTATTAAACTGATGATTAACCGTGACAAGAGGATTGTCAAGAGGGACACGAGTGAACCAGACTGTTCCTGCATGTGTTCGAACCAGACTGGGGTTGTTTCTACTCTATGACGTGAGCACTATTTGTAACTTGGATCTCCGACCACTATTTGCAAACCCTGCCTGCTTGGGTGCTGGCCAGTTGGTGTTGGAATTAGCTCGTGTTGGATTCAGCAACTATACCCCGATCTGTAGGACACCCTTTCGGGCTGAGATTAGAAAGGCATTTAATTTATCCTCATTTCTTGCTAGTATGCTGTTTAAAGTCGACGCCCCACTCTTTACGCCATGCCCCTAGCAGAGGATTTTTCAGGGTTTTATATAGCAGTTGTAGATCATTATGGATCTGGTACTTTGTGATGATGCAGAATAGGGAAGTTAAGTTAAACGATTGATTTTTTCACATATTGTACATTGTACAGAAGAAGATTTGAGAGTATACCATATTCTTTTTCATATGTCGGATGCTTGAACTGACATCTTTGAGGCTGCTCTTACATGCACTAGCTAAGGTCCATACGTCTGTGAAGTATACCCTATGGGAAAGCTCTCCTTGTACCGACATTGGTACAAATTTCCTTGAAAATTTGAAGAATGCCCTTCACTTGCTTCGGAGACTTAATTTCATATATATTCGGAGTGTGCCGAAGGTCTTTAAGTTTTCCTTCCTTTGTTCGAAGATCATAGTTTCCCATGTTTATTATGCTTCACGGAATCATTAATAATGATCTAACTGGATTTAAACAGGGCTTGTAATGTCGGACATGATTCTTTTGCACGACCCAACATGATACGTGATAAAACACGGATGATATAGAGAATTTGAATTCGTCATGCCACAAGAGCTTTGTATGACAGAATTTTATAAATTTTCATCGCAATTAAATCACTTGACGTGTAAAATAAAAATTGAGATGTTTATAGTCCGGCCCAAATTGATAAGCATTACAGATACGATTCTAACATGTTAACATGAATTACGAACCCTAGATCTAAATCCAAAAGAAAGGATTCTTGTCCATGTCTAGTTTTGGCACATGCTCTTATCCCTTTCCCCCCTCCCCCCCCCCCCCCCCCCCCCCCATTTTAAATCATACTTCCAATAATTCTTTTAGTGGCACTGTTAGCTGATGATTCATGTGCTCTTTGTTAAGCTGATACAACTAAAGCCCAATACGAGCAAGCTAGTCATAACCATAGAAACGTAAAGATTGTAGAAGTGTCAATCCTATACAAGGCACATGTTGCTCAGATGGACATAGATGGCATTTGAATTCAGATCTGGCAACAATTTTTATGATCAATGGAAAACCTTGAAAGCATAGTTACATGATCATTCAGTGAAAAAGAACTGAACTTTCGTGAGAATACATCTCAATAGGTCACAAATTGATGATGATTAATATGGCTTACTTCAACTTCAACCAGGAGGCCACTTCATTTGTCGACCACCCAGAACATGCAGGTGAAGATGATAAACGGATTGACCTGGAGAGAGAGAGAGAGAGAGAGAGAGTGAGAGAGTAACTTAAGAGTTGCGCAGATAATCAACATTAGATGAAAACGTTCCAACCAGAAAGAATGACGAAAAACTTACAAGCACTTGGTCCACTGTTGATGACAACACGAAATCCATCAAGAATACCTTCTTTTTCAGCCACCACTTTGGCAGCATGGAGAAGTCGACCCAGTATCTCAGAATGCTTTTCTTCAGCCTGTGGAGAAGCAATGGAAAAGCAAAACCTCATTATCTCCAGGAAAAGAATGATACAAACTATCCTAAATATAAGCATGTATCGTGCAGCTATTAAATAGCAGCTTGAACCATTCGGAACATATTTCTGGCCGTTTACATGCATAGGAATTAAGAGGAGGACAGAAGAGGAGAAATAAAGCCTCTCAACATGAAACTTGATTATTCTTTGAGGAGAAAATCTCCAATTTTTGTTGTTCTTGAGGTATCATATGAATGAGTAGACCAATGATTCATTCACTTCATGAGAAAATCAGAATGGATATGTGAGATTGTCCTTAAGTCATGTAACTTCATCAGCTATCTAACGTTTAGATATATGTTACCACGCTGCCTAGCAGTATTGAGAGTAATTAAGCCATGATTGAACTGGTTCAGCATCTGTGTCTCTTCACCTTCTACAGTCTCTATAACAACAGAATCATCTCAGCAGCAGGCTGCCTCATCTATTGTATGTTGAAAGATCTCTAGGCTAGCAATGTGAATAAAGCAATGCAGATTAATATCTATAAGAACCAATTATAAATGAATGATCACCATATGTGGACAGGCCCGTAGATAGGCTTTTGATATGAATGATGATTCATCTCAAGAATAGCTCTACCATCTCAAATAATATCTATAAGAACCAATGATAAATGAACGATCACCATTCAGCAAAATAATTGAAACATGCGGACAGGCCCGTAGATATGCCTTTGATATGAATCATAATTCATCTCAAGAATAGCTCTACCATCTCAAATGATATAAATTGCGTTTTAGCATCTTCCCCCTCCCTAGACGGGAACTTTTCATAATCTTAAAATTAGAATGCCTTGCGACCAAATCTACCACATAGCTGTTATTATGTTGTGCAGCAACCTGTCAACTATAAAAAGAAGATGAATTATTTATTAACTTATGCAATAGCCAGAAATCTTATGTTGGATATTGTAAGTCCATGTAAGCTAAGTATGCACACATCCCAATGTGCAGAGATAACATAAAAGCTAACCTTTCCAAGCTGCGTAAGGCCATCTCTGAGTTTTGGAATAATAAGAACATGAACCGGAGCCTGTGGACTAATGTCTCGAAAAGCTAGGACCTTTTCATCCTCATATACAATGGTTGATGGTATCTCCTTAGTTATGATCTTGTTGAAACTGAAAAAGAAACGAAGAGGCAAACTCAAGATCAGATTCCAAATTAATCAAAAACGAAATTATCATAAATATCATAATGAACCAGTTTGAATCAGTTGGAAGAGAACATATCATACATGGTTGGAGCTCCTGTGTCGGCAGTCGCAGCAGCTGCTTTGGCAGCATCTTCTTCACTGCTTGTCGCTTTGACACAAAAAAATCTAGTGATACAACAATATAAGAGGGCCATCAAGGGTATTTCCATCAGTAGCAAGAAAGATATGTTCCGACACCCCGAAAAGCTAGAGACTCCAATCTACAGGTTGAGCAAAGATTGGATTTCCACAACATAAATCCGATTGAGATCGCCAGCAAACTGAAATGCTAAAGTAAATGTCATACATTTGTAAAGTCTCAGCTCGATGAAGCTCTACGGACCCAACAAGATCATCTTTTTCCCCCTTTTTGAAGATTTCACGCCAAACTCAATTATCACAACAACGTGAAAAACAACCCAATCAAATGGATATCTAAGGACGATCATTCTTCTACCCCCAACTTTTCAAAAAGAAGCCACTTTTGTTTCGCCACTTCCAAAGCAGGAAGAAAACAAAGGAGAAACAGCACAAAATTTTGCGGCGTCCAGTACAAGAAAGACGAAAGCACCTGCGACGGGACTGAAAACGAAGCGGAGGGACGAACTTGACAGACGCGAGAACTCGAGAGGAGTTTCTAGGAATCGCAAATGCCTTGACACCACCTGCTCCACAGCTCCTGAAACGAAAAATATTTGCAGGGAAACGATCGCATTCAGAAGCAGAAAACAAGGAGCTTTCTCATCATTGCAATTGAGATTGAAGGGTAGAGAGAGAGAGAGAGAGAGAGAGAGAGAGAGAGAGTACCGAAGCAGAGCTAAGGAGTAGAGAGCAGCCATTGATGGACTGCGCGCGAGGCCGTGGAGGTGTTGCTGTAGCAGCTTCACACGCAGTGGCCGATATCGTCGTCGATTTTTTCTTCGGCCCCTTGAATTTTCATCTACTTCTTATTTTTCGCCCCCTAAAGACCATTTTGTCTCAATTTAGTCCCTCAAAATTAAACTAGGCTCAACTAACAGTGCATGTGATTATAGACATACGTGAGTATAATTAAAACAAATAAAATTTTAGTGGCTCTAATAAATTTGCAAGTTCTTCTAGTCAAGTATGTAGGTATTCAAGATCAACTTGATTAAGTTACGCAAATTGAACACAATAAAATGATAATGGAACTAAGTAAGAGTAGCTACCTATAAAGTTTAAATCGTCTTCGCATAATTCTTACCTCTCAATAAAAACCGACAACTAGCTTAGCTCTACGTATCAAAATCCCAATTAGTGTGTTGATAAAGATATTGAGTTGCTCGTATCATCAAAATGTTATAGCATATCATTAAAGCATATAATCCAGCAAAAGAATGAGTAAAAAGCGTCGATAGTCGGGTCGATTTCGAAATCATCGTATCGTGTCAAGTCCAATTTGGATTTCGATTGACAGATTTTTTTTACTTCATTTTCGAATCGCGTTCGCGAACCATGTCGGGAGTTGTAGGCAGGGGCAAGATCAACCACCGTCCACAACTTTCACGTGCGCGCACGACGGTCCCGGGAGTCCAACATTGCCTAATCCAAATCCTAGTCCACTGGTCTTTGAAGATATTTAAGTAGTAGATCTTCTTCTTCTTCTTCTTCTTCTTCTTCTTCAGATTCCATTCAAAGCTGAACAGAAACGAAAAAGCTCAAGGAATCGAGGATGGCGAGTTTCGTGCTGCAGCTCCCGACAACGAGCAGATGGAGAAGCTTCTCCGCCTCAGCCTCCGCCTCGTCGAACGGTGAATCCGCAATCATCGCCCTCTCGGTTACCGTCTGCTTCTGCTGATAAGATTATAGTCTCTTGCGGACGAGTTTCTTATAATTGAATACGCGAATTGAATTAGCTGAAAGTGTTAATTTTTTCTTTTGGGTGTGTTGGGATTTTGAAGGGGCTCCTCCGGGTCGTAGTCAAAGCCGAGGCCAAGGGGGAGGAGGGGGGCCGGTGATAGTGGAGCTGCCGCTGGACAAGATCAGGAGGCCATTGATGCGGACGAGGGCGAACGATCCGGTCAAAGTGAAGGACCTCATGGACAGTATCCGAGAGATCGGCCTCCAAGTCCCTGTACGTAGTGATCCACACCCCTCGTTTTTCATTCTTTAAAGATGTAGTGTTTTTTGGGAGAATCCATGCAGCATAGACTCCGTAGTGGACAAAGATTGATCAGGGTGAACAGACAGCATGGGGAATTTCACTGACTCAATGTGCGTGTGCGTGTGCGTGTGCGTGTGCGTGTAATGTGGATGGAGCCGAAGTGGGGAGTTAGTGCTCCTCTGCTTTAGCTTATGTGATCCTCCTGGACCAATCAAACCAGTACAGTAGCATTCTGACTGAAGTAGAACCTCTTTTGACCAAAGAACAAGGGAGAAGTAGAAGCTGGGATTGAGATGGAGTTTTCGTGTGTCGAGAGTAGCAGCTGCATTAGCACATCGTCATGCTGAATTAATCGCAAGCGACGTCGCCATGCTTTATGTTTACTATATTTTTCGCACCTTCATTGACGAACATGTGATGTTTCTGTGGAAAATTCTATTGCAGATTGATGTGCTCGAGGTTGATGGGGTTTACTACGGTATGTAATTATTTCATCATCCTCGTGCACTTGGCGAACACAAACAATATGAACTGCTCTTTCCCGCAGAAAGATTATTTCGCTCTCTGTGTGCATTTTCACAGGCTTCTCCGGTTGTCATCGCTACGAAGCTCATCAGCGCCTCGGCCTCCCAACGATCTGCTGTAAAGTCCGAAAAGCGACAAAAGAAACGCTAAGGTTTATTCATGTCATTCTTGGTGCTCAGTCACTTCTCTGTTTGCTTCAACTGCATCTCCCCGTCGCTCACAAAAGGAGCTGTTCATATTTTACCAGGCATCATCTTCGCTGAGTTCGTGACAAAGCCGTTTTCTGCGTTGGACAGATGAGTTCTCAGATCAGCGAGTGGCCTTGCAGTTAACGGATTCGAGATACTGCTATTATACTAATTGCCGCAGGTCCCTAAGGATGTAATTAGCTTTTAGCTCTCGTGTATCACAAGCGTTTGAATAATAAAGGAAGGGGTCTTGATTAGGTTTACCTTCAGAAGTTCCCTTTCATCTACATAAAACATGACAATGCTTATATCGTGATCGCTCCGTAAGGCCATTGATCTTGACACAACACGAGAACACAATTTGAGAAAACCTACAACTAATAAGGAAACGGCATGACTGGAAACAAGAGATATGGAATGGCGTGAACAACCAACATGACACGATGCCACTGCACTCCTAGATAGCCCACTGTGTTCTGTACTTCCATCTGCCCATTGTGTTCTGTACTCTGTCAACTGAGGATGCACCTTAAAAAGAAGGCAATGGACATGGCAATTTCGTTCCCAAGATCACCCAGAACTAAATTAAGTCTTCAGCATCGAGAAAATGGAGAAATTTTTTTTTTAATCAAAGATAGAATCCTTTATTTGGTTCTTTCTCGAACCCAATCAGATATTTAAAACTTGAATTAATAAGTTGGTGACAAGCGTGTGATTTATGTCAATAGTACTTATTTGCAGCATTAGACGCTCTTAACTTTTCAAACAAGGCGAAGCTAATATTTGGCTCCCCAATTAGCAAGACGTTTGGCATGAGATGAATGGACTCTACCTGCGTAGCCCAAGTCGAAATCCAAATTATACCAATCAATCGCTCAGAATAGATGCGTTAAAGAAACTTAGGACAAAACCCATTCAGAAATAAATGTCAGGAAAGAAACGAAGAGGCATCGGAAGAAAAATAGGTCATTGCGAAATTCGACATCAGTACCCTACTCGGGTCAAGGATTTGCTCAGTGCTTTGCATCCTCCTCTTCACAGAACTTGGAGTATTTGTCAGCATCCATCAGGTTGTTTAGTTGGCCTGCATCGCTCATGTCAACCTTTATGATCCATCCTTTCTCGTATGGGCTCGAGTTAACCTAAAGATCAGTAAACTCGCATCAGCGAAGACATTGAAACGGAATTAAAAAGAAAAAGAAAAAAAGCCGGAACTTCCATGGGATGGGATGTAAACAGAGATAGAAAGGTAGACTCGCATGACATATACACAGAAAGAGCTTAAATTTAGTTCAACCTTTATGTCCAACTAGCATTCCATCCTAGAAGGACGAGAGAGTTTTGAAACTCCAGAGTGTCATAAGTAGTGGAAGAGCATTAGAGGCCTACCAAGCCAGGAGAATTGGTGAGTTCTTCATTGACTTCAACAACTTTCCCTGAAACGGGGGAGTTTATATCACTGGTGGCCTTGACACTTTCAACTGCACCAAAACCTTCGCCTTGGGTCACAGGTGCCCCAACTTCTGGTAATTCGACGTACACGACATCACCCAAATGATCTTGAGCATGATCAGTGATGCCAACGGTCGCAGAACTGCCTTCGACTTTCACCCACTCATGGGAGTCACAATACTTCAGATCCTTCAGAACTGTGGCACAAGAAAAATTTTAAGTGAAAGAACTAGGAAGTAAAGAACCACCATGAAGAATCCAGCAAAAATTGTCACTGTTGCCACATGTTGATCAAAACATGAATTGCACTTTTTCTGACTTTTGACCTTAAATCTTAAGCTGGACAATAGGACAGGACAGAATTCAGAAAATAGGAAGCCACAAAATACTGGAGTATCAAATCTGTGCAAGCACTCCGCCATACACATAAATGATGTTAAAAGTTCAGACCAAAAGCATTTTAATTGAAATTTGTCAAGGCAGGAACACGTTAAAGACAAAAATAAAAATCTACATTGTGCAAGTTGCCAAGTCAATTGTATTAAAAGCCTGCACTCCATTGCAAAAACAACTGAAAAGATTGGGCATTCTACTAAAAGTAACAACAAAGGAACAGCCTTCCCAATCTGTGAATAACTTGAACTTAAATTAAAAAAAGCCCTATTCTGCTTCTAAAATGAATCGGTTTCCAGAAAAACCTCATCACTTGTTAAAAAAAAAAAACTGCTTTACCTAGATCAGTAGGTCAATAGCTGATCATCACCGTCAGGATGATCCTGATCTATTGGGGTTACTCCCCATAGTCATTGTGTTTGCACCGACTATCAGCCTTTTCTCAGTTTTAATGCCCATCGGATTGATTAATTTTGCTATGCATAACACCATTATCATCTTCTTATGCATATTATTGCTTGATAACTACCCTCCATCGACAACCACCTCCAGGATCATAAATCGATTATCGTAGTTAGCCACTGATAGCCAACCAGTATCAAACAGTGCCTATCATAATTAACTAGTGTTCTCATCAATCCTTTTGCTGAAAGAAAACGATGAAATTCTAAGCCCAATAACAACAATGTCATCTTCCAACATACTTAGCCGACGTCATCTGAACAAAACCACTTTCGAATACTAAGATCTGCTAATCATTTGCTTGTCCATACACCTTGCGAATAAGCATGATATGCCTTACATGAATCTCATTGGAGATAACCAAACAGATTTTATCCAGAATTTATATATGTCTCTGCAGTAACAAACCCAACAACACAGCAAATCCAATCAAGCATGTTACGAAATCCTCCTCAAAATCGGTCCTTTTTTCACAAAATAACACAGTCATACCATCATTCTCAATGTCATATAAACAAGATCTTCACAGCCACGTACAATCAAAACCGCCTTCTTTTCGGATCTACGAATCAGCTTATGATCAGAGAATCATCACGACAGAATATTAAAAGAAGACAAGCTGTCCTCATCTCACCGGTAGAGAAGCCCCTGTGGAAGACAGAGATCCTGAGATACGAAGCAGCCCTCGAAGCCCACAACAACCTCGAAGCCATTATTCGCAAACCCAACAAAGGCTAGAGCTCTTCGGTGTTCACCGTCGTCAAAGGGCGCACCTTTTCGAGTCCTTTTGTGCTTTCCAAGTGCAAGGATTCAGTGGGTAGCGACGAGGGTTGGTGGGTTTGTTTTCTTTATGTTAAATACCCCCCAGACAACGACAATTCGGGGCTTGTTGGTATTGAAAGAGAGAGGGAGAGAGAGGAAGGGTTCAAGGAAAGGCGCGAGGAGGTGGCGGTGGGTCGATCCAATGTGTTCTCACCCGTGTTTAGCGCACTTGTGAGTGTAGAAGTTGGTGGAGTGGTGGTGGCTTGTGCTAGACATGTCACGTGGCCATTGGTGGCTACATCTGCAACCTGTGATCGTTTTAGGGGCGAGTGGCATCAAGGGGAGAATTGGTCCTTTGTGATACGTTTCATCACTCTATGCCAGAGTGAATTTGATGCATCATCCATAGCCAATTAGTTACAATGAAAAATCCTCATATGTTCATCACAATATGATCTCAACGACCGTGACGACGTGGAGAATAGGAACTCGACTCTCGAAAAATTTACCAATCTCAAAAGAAGAATAAAAAACATTGATTTTGTCCTTCGAGCTTGTGAAATAAATAAAGTACAAAACCTCTAAAGAGTAGTTGAACCAAATAATTATATACTCATCCTATTTAGTATTTGATATCCTCGGCTAAAATTGCATTTGAGAACAGCCAAGGGTGGACAGGGGAAACTTAGAGAGTACCTTGCGACCAAAGCTTAGTTCCAAAAAAGTAAATGGAAATACAGAATCTAGATAAAGACATCCGGATTTACTAGCCGAATTGAACATTTGATTCTTAGGTCGTGGTTGGAAAAGAGGAAGAGTACGAAGAATTCGAAAAAGGAATTTCATAGAATCCAGACTCTCATTTAAATGAGCCTTCTATCTTATATAGAGGCTTGTTCTTAAAGGTTTGTCGGGTCGACATTGAGAGGTGGTGACTTCGGGTGACAATTGGCATTATATATGGACAAAAAGGCTAGTACTAAGGACACTTGACATTCGGACAATGCATAATGCTATACGGAAGCCATACAATTCACAGTCGTAATACTAAAGATCAATGAATGCATAACTTTTAGTTAGCAAAGACATTATAATGATTGCTAATTAGATAAGGATGAAGTGGTGCCATTCCTTAATAACGATTATACAGACTTTGATTGCATCTTTACTTTTAAACTCAAGCTTTCCCTCAAGAGAAGTTCCATTAAGTTCAGGCCAAATTTAGTTAAGGTGAATGTCAATTATGAGTAAAAATGAAAATTGATTAAATAAGAATAAAATCTGCCAAATCTAAATATGGTCTATCATCCGTAGAAAGTAAAATTCAAAACCTTTGAATTTTCTTTCTAAATATACGACCATGTTTTTTTTTTAAATTGTTACTTATTGCACATGCACGTAGAGAGCATGCTTTTTCTTCGAGTTTCTAATGGATGAAAATTGTTAATAACTAGCACGATTGCTTCATCTGCAAAGTTACGATTGACTTAGAAGTTATGTCAAGATACTTGTATTTTATTTGAAAATTAAAAATTAGGAAGTGAACTCATAAAGTATTCATTTGATGCTATATTCTCTTCGAACTTACCCTATATGTATTTGCCAATTCTAGTTGATTATCTCTTTTTTTCTAACTTTTTTAACGAAATTATGATATATATTGACATAATTTACGTATCTTACATGGCAATCTATATACTTAGATAAATCTTCCACTATTAAAAACTATCATTAAAAGTATGGATGGAATCAACATTAATTGAATGTCTTAATGGAAAAGTTCTTGCCAGAAAGTAACTTTTTTAAAATTTTGTACACTTTCAATCTAGAGTTATGAAGGAAAAATATTACAAATCTTTTACATTGGACTCTATCTTGTTGACACTTTTTAAGGCGTGAACCTCGTCCTCTAATGTCTTAGACTGGAGCAGCGGGCAGCTCGAAAAATTTTTGGTGCACCAACCGCCAGTCGCAGCTCCGTCCGCCGGCGGCCTTGAGCAGCGCAACGCGTCGCTCGCCAGCGATTGAAGTCCGGTGGTTGCGCCCGGACCGGCGCCTTCGTGCTTTTCGCGTAAACTACTTTACCCGATGCCGATCTTTACGGATTCGCAATTTCTGATATTCTCTTTGCTGAATTTGACATGATGTTGATTGTGAAGACTCGTTATTGTGATCTTTCCTCGTCGGATTTCTTTACCCATTTCGTCGTACCCTTCGGTCTCGTGGGTGGTTTTCCCGTCCATGGGGATGCCGAAATAAATTTGCTGTCTAACAAGTGTTCGACAAAAGTCCTGCGAGTGGAGTTCTTGGTTCATAGTTGAAGGGGTTAGTTTATCGGTTTCGTCGGAAATATAGTATTATTCGTCACTGAAGTGACGACTTGAACGTGTCATGGTCATGTCGTTTGCATCAAGTATAGTAACTGGTGTTTCTATGGTAGTGAAATTAGTTAAGAATGAGAAGTACTTGTTGTCTCAGCCACAAGCATCGAGTGTTCATATTTCTCTTTGTTTGTTGGTCAGTGCTGAGAAATGGCGAAAGGTCTAATATGGGCGACAGCTGAGGATCTTGCAAGGAACAGGGAGCGGGTTCTCTCTCTGTATCGCCAAATCTTACGGAGCCTGAATTCATCAAACCTGCCTCTTACTTTAGCTGCTAGGCTATCTAAGAAGGCCGAGGTGAAAGCCATCTTCATGCTGGGTGCCGAAGAGAGATCCCTCCACAACATTGAAGACCTCATGGATGTTGCAGAGTATTCTCTCTCCCTGTTGCGGAAAGGCGAAATCCCCAAATACATACAATAGGTAAGCTACTTGTCCGGCTGCTATCATTAGATGCTCTTTCTTATCCTTGTTTGTTTTCTCCTTTGATGCATTTAAGGTTTCTTTCCCCCTAATGGGATGCACATAGTAGTCATCTTAAATTTGCTCTTGCCCATCTAAATCGGAGGATGATGATAATTTTTAGTTAGCGAGATTCCTTGTATGGGGAAATGGGTGACTTCATATGTTCAAGGAAGTGATTACTTATGGGTGTTTGAAGTAATCACTGCTTGAGGAAATGTTTTGAGTGGGCGGTTGATGATAACGGGCTGGTTCTATAGTTTTTTTTTGGTTTCCGGGGGGGGGGGGGGGGGGGGGTACGGGGCCAATTCAAAATGTAAAGGGGCAGAGAAATGAAGGAGTTTTCTGCCTTCCTTATAATTTCTTCTAATTTGAACAGATGAGATAATGGGAGATAACAGAAGGAAAAAATCATTGTAGGCTGATGCAAAGGTTGCTCTAACCTTTCTCAGAGCGTTCCAACATCCCTTTGAAAACTATGCCAAACAAGATATGCTTGATTATTATTAGTTTTTTTTGCAAGACAATCTTTTGCCCTTTTTCTTGAAGTTTATTGATGCAGTTTGAAGTGATATCTAATGCTTTGACAGATGGGGTCTGGGTTTCGAAGTGCTTTGATTGCTTGTACCATGCATCTTGTGTTTTTATATACTAGTGCAATTTCACATTTCCTCCCCATTAGCAGTCAATGGGGTTGAAGCTGTGAGTAGAAGTGAAAGTACATAAAACAAATGGACTTGCTTTGCCATTTTGGTCTCTTAGATTTAAGTTCTCTTAGATATCTTTTGCTTGTCCAAACACGTTTCTCTAATATCTTTCTCCTTTCTGGCAGAAAACATGCTGCAAATAATTGCGACAAGTATCGAATGCCTGCTACGCAACTTTCTTGAGTTGTTGTATTTGAGCGGCTAAGTGGGCAATTCAAAAAATGGAGAAGTTGGTTCCGCTTTCTTGAAACAGATGGAGTAGGATGGTCACGTTGACGTCTTGTTACTTGCTTTTAAGCATTATGGTTAGCACGAAAAGAAGATTCTTCACGATCAGGTTCCTGATGCAGCTTAGTACAGAAACTATACTTCTTTTTCTTAGTCTTTGTTCGGTTCTACCCCTGCATAGGTAATGAAGGAATTTTGCTTTCTTTAATATTTGGTTGGAGATTAAAAGGGGATCACATGACACTCGGCACTGGGTGGATCAGCAAATGACACGGTCCGTTTGAGCAATGGCTAAATGATGAAACCAGCTTCGTTCTAGAAAATGATGAAGCTGGCTTGTTGGTTGCAGGATGGCCCAGTTCAAGGGAATCTACTGATACGTAATTGTTCGACATGCTGATAGGGCTGACAAAAAACAAAACAAAATCGAGGTTCATTGAACTTTCTTCTGTTAACAGTCTTATCGGCGTAAATCTCTCTCCAATATTAATCGTTGAAGAAACACAGATGGTTGCGTAAACCTCAATATTTTGGGTGCAGCTAGGAGGAAAGACTCGGCATTATCCAACTCATGTGTCTTGGGTTCTATAAGATTACTTTCGTCTTGTTTTTCCAACTTCAGATGCAGCTGCTTATATAGGCAAAATGATCTCAACGTTTGTGCGGGTGAAATCCAATTTTGATGATAAATTGAACGCAAAAAGGCGAGTCTAACTCCGAGCAAAGTCATGAAACTGAGTTCATTTTACGAATATAGCCTCACAACTTGTTTAAACTGTGTACTCCAAGATCAGTGGATGCTAGCGAAATGAAAAGGACCCGAAAAAGATTCAGAAAATACTCGACAGAGCATTTAGCAAAGCGTTAAAGAAATCACAGCAAGAGACTGGGAACGGACATTGCAGCAGTACCTGTGTTTTATGGCCGAACAGACGCACTTGATTCTGACTATGTTTATTCTATAACTACGTATTAGGGTTAGTGCTCAAAGATAGCAAAGCAGCATCTTTTAGTCCATCAAATACCATTATCTTCTTCTCACTCTCTTCCTCCTCAAACCCTAGTAGCCACTGCACGTTTGTGGTATGGCTGTATACTGCCGGTCAAGAACCTCTATGACCTTGCTTGCAACAGCGCTGGCATACACCGTTGAACCATCATAGATCTGAAAATCAAAATAAGAAGGGGTAAAGATTTTCGTTACACCAGCTAAAATTTAGAGGAGATTCATCAAAAGTTAACCTTTTCTTGCGAAATAAAAAACGAAGAAGAATAGTTTTAAGAATTGGTAAAACCCCACAACCTTGGTATTCAGCAGGAAGCTGTAGTGTTCACCAATGTGGCCACCAGCAACATGGTGGAGATCCAACTGGAGCTCATCAAGGACCCTAGACACATGCAGCAAGCAATTGATCTTCTTCCGCTGCACGAGCTTGATTGTGACCTCATCGTCAATGATGCGGACATCCACCTCGGTCACCTTCGACTTCCTCTGGAGCCAAGAGCTCCTCAGAGTCCTGTTGAAGGACTGATCAGCTGGATTGGCCGGGGTTGGGGTTATGGAGATCTCTCCATCAAAGCCTTCCTCTTCAACCTTCTGCCTCTTGCTTCTCTCTGTCCCCCATCTTTTCTTCTCCACAAGCAGTTTCAGCTCGTTGACAGTTCTCAAGAGCTCCTTGATGTACTCAATGGCATCTCCCACAATGGATGCCCTATCACCCTGTACGCAACACACAAAACAATGGCACAACACAATAATTTGCCAAAAAGAAAGCATAAACAATTTTGCATTGGGGAAAAAAAACTAACTTCCATAAGCACTGTTATAGTTTAGAACCTAAACAATCATAATTAATACTCTACACAGGATATACAACAAATTATATTGCGCATATAACTAGATAGCACGTAACAAGTCTAAAAATACCCCATTTAAAACGGGGAGAAAATGATTCTCGGTACAATGTGATAACTATAAAAGGTAACAAGTACATATGCTGCTGGCCTGGTTTAGAATGGACTGAAGATGATAGGGGAAAGAACTGAAGACAAAAAGAGCACGGTAAGATAGGGCGAAACCATCTTCTCCAGCAAAAGTCCAAAATCAAGAAATTTCATTGCCTTCTCGCCCTTCTTTAGAAAGATTTCAGGGTTAGAGTCCAAGCAAAGAATCAGAAACTTGAGCTAGCAAGAGCTCCATTCCAGTTCCATGATCAGCCGTCACTTTCTCCATTTGACCCACAAGTTGAACTTCCAAGTTTCACAACATTTTCAGGCTTAGAATGTAAGAACAACGACAGCAACAACCCAATGTGATTCCGTGCCCACAAATGGCAATCAAAGAAGCAAAGCGCGAAGTAGTACAGTACCTTGGTAGGGCTTGGGATCAACTTCTTCAAGGCGTCGTACTTGACATTAATCTGGGATCTCCTGTCCCTCTCAGTGGTGTAAGGCTTGGTCACCTTCCCTCTCCTCCTCTTCCCCATCTTGACCTTCACATGGCAACCGTCCATATCCGCCATCATTTCGCTCCCAAACTTGAAGACCCCATTATCGTTCTCCACAAACTGATGACCCCCATCCTCCTCGCAGTACATCATCGCCATCCCTGGATTGTTTCTCTCATCTCCTTCAGTTTCCCCTACCTCGATGTTGTTGCCGCCGCCAAAAAACGACGACGAGCCGGTGAGCGGCAAGTTGCTGTACCCGCAGACTCCGCTGTTCGGCAGAGACTGGAACAACTCCCTCATGAAGGGGGGCTGTGGCTGCAAATTGCTCAAATGGACGAGCGGGTCGAAGAGAAGGGGCGCCGCTGGCGAGTTAGGGTTTGCAAAGGACAACGACGAGGTGGGGAGCAAAGAGGACGAGGAGCATCGGGCCAAACGGAAGAGATTAAGGAGGTCCGGCGGCACCGCGGCCGGAGCGAAGATGTCGGAAGGACCGTCGCTGCCGAAGTTCTGAGGGGCTTGACTTTGCAGAAACTGCAAGGGATCGGCGACTTGTTGGCTGATGATGTCGTGGTGGCCATCATGATTGTGACGGAAACCTTCCGTTCCAGGAGCACCGTAGTTCCAATTTGAGGAGTCGCTAGCACCATAAGGCAACACCTGATTCATATTGCCATAATCATCGCCACCCGAGCCCACCCCATGAAACCCTTCTTCCATAGCGACCCGGGAGGTGTTCCGGGGATCATCCGCTGCGAAGCCCATCAGCTCCTGCTGCTGATAATGGCGATCAAGATCGACCTCTTCCCCGGTGGAGGCCGCAACGTTCTGCTGATCAGCTTGTGAAAATGCCACGTCTTGCACGGGCAGGGCGCTCGGATCGTAGCACGCGGCCGTCTCTTCCATCATTTCCTCTGGTGGGTATTCTCCAGCTGCCATGAACAGAAAGCAAAGAAAGAGCACGGAATCAAAACTAGAGCTTGCAGAGACTCATCGGAAGCGAGAATCTACGAGCATACGTATGCAACATAAAACAGCTCAAGCGAAAGAAGAAGAAGAAGAAGAAGAAGAAGAAGACTGGAAGCTACGTAGCTATGGCGAGAAAAACTTACTGTGATCAGCGGAGAAGAGAGAGAGAGAGAGAGAGGAGTTGCAGTGGGAGGTTAGGAGGGACAAAAGCTGCACAGGAAGATATGTGTGTAAGAAAAAGGAATGATAAAGAAAGACAGAGAGAGGGAATAAAAAAAGAAAAAAGAATTCCATTTTATCATTAATATATACATATTATTAAAGCTGATATTTAAATAATTATTTGGAAAATATCACATATTTTTTTTATTGGGTATTGAGTATTGATTTAATACCTCAAGAGCCCGCCATCACGTTGTTTTTCAATTTAGTAAACTAATTCCCACATTTTAAATATTATTCTAATTATTTTATGTTTTGGGGGAAAATACCACACAAAAAAACCTTTAATTATATTCACTACGACATCAAAACTTGCCAACTACATCTCAAAACCTTATACCTCGAGGGAGACTATATGACCCCAACACCATGGCCCCCTACTTAAGACTCGGCGATGAGGGATAGATTCCTAACCAACACAGCTACTCACTATTAGATTTCATACTTTTTTTTTGTGTCACAAAAACTTTGAACTTATCAGTTGACACAAATAATCCTATTTTTTGTGTCACGAACAAAATACAAACAAATACCCTTGTTGCATATCCTCAATATATTTAGTATTATGAAAAAATTAAATTTATATATGTATGATATATGTACCATTATTTTTAATTCCATTTATGAAGAATTTGTCGTGCATGTATAAATTCAAGATTTTTTATAATGCAAAGAAGCTTGAGATGTTTGTGTCATAATGACTAAATTTAGAATTTTTTAGTGACACAACAAAGATGTAAAATATTTATATAAGTAAAACATGATATTTTGTATGGTATTAATTCCCCTTTTTTGGGAGGGTTGTTCCAAAAGTAGATGCTTTTTGCCTATTTTTTCAATAAGTTGGCAATTGAGGTGAGGATGCTGGTGGTTACTGAGATTCCCATCATGTGGACCCCACTTATAATCTCCGTATTTGCGTCCAATCTCTCTCTCTCTCTCTCTCTTCCATTTCCATCTTGTTGGGCAAAATCTTCTAAAGTTTGATACTCACCTTGCTGAGAAAATGCAGCTACAAACATGTTCATAAAGACTAGTACCTACGATGACATACTTATGTACATACATAAATATAAGTTGATGTTATTTATTAGCAATTTATGTCGACCAGGATAATTCTTCATATGATGCATAAAAGTTTGCGTCGAGTGCTCATAAATATGGGGTAGAGTCGAAGGTGCGACGAATCTCCTTAAAATGTTTAAGCGATCGATGGGGATATGTAATTATGTCTTGATAGTTCACTCGGCACCGTGCTTAAGATTATGGAGTCATGTAAAGACCCTCTTTTCAACTCTCTTAAGTCCTCGTTTGTAAAGAAATTCCTTCTCTCCAATGGACATAATCAATCGCACGGATCATATATCACCCATCACTCGACTGGTCTTTGTGAAGTTGGCATGATGAGCTCTATATGTTCAATATTCTACTACTTTTTCCGTGCGTTGGCGCTCTCTCCCTCTCCCTCATTGGTTCTACCTCATATGTGCCTACAGATGTGAAGCGCGTTCATTGTGCCCGAACTAACAGAAAATACCCTAGTACGCAAGGCGAGATACAAGACTATACTTCTTCCCGAATTATCACCCCCTAAACGACAGGCCGAACAATTCCCTACTCGACCATCCCGGCGTCGATTCATGAATCTACTTTCTTGGACTCCAAGAAAATCTTCCTATCTTTCATCATAACAAGGAGTGAGGGAGAAAATAAAGCAGTCTCGAAAGAGAAAAAGGACGGATTAGCTGTATAAGGGATGGGAATAGTCGTCGAAATGGAAATGAATTGGCAAAAGTATAGATTGAAGATTCGTAAAAATGTTAGGATGGGGACTTGGGGAGTGGCAGGATGTGTAAATTGGCGGAGGAGGCTTCGGTGAAGTCATGCGAATTGAGGGGGGACGGTGGTTCTCCAAGAACGGCAGTTTAGGTCGGAGGATGCGAATTCCCCTTTTTAACCTTCTCGAGTGGTTAGGAGGAGAAAAGGCCTCCTCTCTCTCTCTCTCTCTCCGTGGGCCCCACTTCGCCACCAATATTCTCCCATGCAAACTACCCGGAAACCCTCATGCCAACCGTACGTACAACCCCGCAATTCCCTTTCAATTTCACATTATTGTGCATAATTTTTTTTTTTTTGTAACTGAGAACTCCATCACGGACCCGTGCCCAAACAGCACCGAATGCCATGCTTCTATACCTCGAGGAAGACTAGCACAAGACTCCAATACCATGGCTCCTTAGCGGGTTTTGAATCATTAATCTCGACGATAAGAGATAAATTCTTAACCAATACTGCTACCCCGTTGGGTATCATGCATAAAATTGACAAAATGTAAAAACTATAATAAAAAATTAATAATCGACGAAGCTGGAATTCCAATTTCTTATCGGAAATTCGCATATATTGAGATTTTATTTTATTTTTACGACCTTCTAATACTTTCTTGTCGGATCTTGATTCTTCTCTTCCCGACGAGCAATGGGCTCGGCAATGAGTTAGGGACGCCAAGAAGTAGGGCTTTCTTTTTTAACATTAGTTTGCGCGGGTGGGAAGAGATTTCACCAATGTAAGAGGTCATGCAAAGTGAGTTGCCCATCCAACTCCATCGGCAGCCAGGCCCCTAACGATGATCCAACGAGTGGTCCGGTCCTAGATCAATCCATCGGGAGGATCTTGCGAAGCCGTCGCGGCGCCAGTGATCGACCGGATTAGCATTTTGCACCAAAGTCTTCATCTGATGGTCGAATCCTTCCTCCTTCCATCGAGACATGGAATCAGAAGTTCTCTTTCCCTGATTCCAAGTTGCAAGCTAGTTAAAACGAGGCCATTTACCGTTTGTTCAAAGGGAGAATGTATCCCGTATGCCGTTTCGAGTGTATATCCCTTTAGCTTGCATTGTATAGCTCAACTCGGAATGATTCCGGGTCGAACCGGCCCGGCGACACCCGAGAATTAATATACATCTCTCTTTCATCAACTCAGTCCAGTAGTGTGGCAACTCTTTCATTCTTACATTGTGACAGACCCTGTAAGTTCTCTTGATAATCATATGTTGGGTTTGTCCAATCGAATGAGTTACATCCTTTTACTGGGTGTCTGCGCAAGAGCTGGTCCGAAACAATCATAAAGAGTCGACGGAAACGACAAGAACATATAGGATAAGCAGAGTCCTAAAGAATGCCTGGTCTCAAATAGCAAATGCCGGCACGGCTGACAATCATGTTGTGCTTGCATATGTGAAGATATTCTGCTTTTTATGCTTGAGATCGTACCCTCTCTCTTTCTCTCTCTCCCTCTGAAGATGTGGTCCCTTCACCTGCTCACCTTCGACGGCTTACCAAGTCTCGAAACTGAAAGAGCAATCAATGCGCGAAAGAGACCACAGATATAAACAAGGTTCTTCGAAATTTAGTATCTACGTTTGCAGGCATTCGGCTCGAGAAGAGAGTGGAGTTATTGCCAGGGCGAGACAATACGGATAAGAAGTGGCTTTGACAGACTTATAAAATGGTGAATGGGGTGAATGAACTTAGCTACGCACCAAATATGGACATAGTATTTTTGGGTTATATATATATTTATTTATATGTGAAACGAGAAATTAATTCATGTAAGGCGCATTTTGACGTAACGGTAATGTTTAGCATTTGAACTCATTGTTAAAAGTAATCATATGAGAGCGCTATCGGAATGAGTGATATCGTGATACTCAATGCTGGATAAACCAAAGTAGATAATATCTCGAACAAGCTAATCTAGAAATGTCGTAATCTCCACATGGTGTATGACATTTTGGATGGCATGTTTGAACTTTGAACAATTACGTAGGCACATAGAAAATGTGGGTGGAACACTAATCCCCATTCGTAAGAGACGTTTTCAGTATTTCTGCGATACCATCCTTGCGTTGATTGAATGACTTAGAAAGCACACATCAAGTGATCATCTCATGACCCTTTCAAAGAAGCAAATTCCGAAGAATATGTCTGCATATGAAATGAGGTGACATAATGCAGCTGTATAGTTCAGTTAATTCCTACTAGACTTCAACTATTCTTCATATCTAGGTAGCGAAAATTTAAATGACTAGAAATGAAGGGACTAAAGCGGCTTTATCATCGTCTCCTCCTCTACCTCCTCCTCAAACCCTAGTAGCTGCAGCTGCCCTGGTGGTGGTGTGGCTCCATAGAACTGCCTGTCAACAACCTCTATGACCTTGCTTGAGATTGCGCTCGAGTGCAGCGTCGAACCTTCGCAGATCTGAAAAGAGTTAGGTATAGTACTGAAATCAAATAAATAAAAAGAGCTTTAAGAACTTTCTAGGAGAGGGCATCAAATCAAGTGCACAACCTTGGAGTTGAGCAAGAAGCTGTAGTGTTCGCCAATGTGGCCGCCCGAAATGTTGTGGAGGTCCAACTGAAGCTCATCAAGGAGCCTGGTCACATGCAGCAAGCAATTGATCTTCTTCTACTGCACGAGCCTGATCATGACCTCGTCGTTGACAATGCGCACGTCCACCTCGGTCGCCTTGACTTCCTCTGGAGATAAGAGCTCCTCAGTGTCCCATTGAGGGATCGATCGGCTGGCTTGCCTGATGGAGTGATCGCAGTTATGGAGCTCTCTCCATTTACAGCCTCATCATTGTTGTCATCATCGACGGCAACCCTCCGTCTGTTGCATCTCCTCTCTCTTCCCCTTCTTTTCCTCTCCAAGAGTAGTTTCAGCTCGTTCACAGTTATCAAGAGCTCCTTGATGTACTCAATGGCATCTCCCACAACGGATACCCGATCAAGCTTCACATACACAGAACGAACAATTTGTTTTCACCACCAAGAAATAGTCAATGTAAACACATATCGTTATGGTGCTAAATGCCATCCTTTCTGGTCCAGTTGAAGATAATGTTAGGCATACTAAGATACTTAAGTTTTACTGCGAAATGCGATATAGACTCTTATGTGGGTGCTGATTATGTCTTATTATGCCCAGCTTGTTCCATCACTGTCTAAAGTATAAAAAGTGGGTAAATCAGTCTAAATAGGCCTGACATTACTCAACAAAAATAATTTGCAACAAAGCATGTGTGTCGCTAGTAAAAATGCAAAGCCCCATAGGCAGTTTTCAAATAGAAAGATGAAGACTTTAAGTACACAGCTGGCTACCATTACTAACTATAATAAGAAGACAAATACTGTTGATTTTAAATGGCGACTAATGCATTACGCAAAAATCTTTTATGAAGGATCAAAAGGAGCTGGACCTGGCATTACTCAACAATCGTTTGAAATGAAGATCATGCGCGCATCTACAGCTAAGAGTAAGTCTAAGCTTCATGATCACTTGATCAGTGCTAGACAGAATGACGAGATTAATACAATTCGATGACGATTGCTACAAGGGAAATCAATATCTTTGGTCTTAACTAATGCCAAGGAAAGTATATCACGAAGCTCCCATTTGTGAACAGAGAAAAATGGAAAGATATTTCTTGCAGCTATAAGTCATAAAAATGAAATGTATAAGGCTGTCTGATTTTTTCATAAAGCTAGTGGCTAGAGAAAGAAGACAACGAAACTGGTAGAAGAAAAGATCATCTCAACTATTCACTGAATTAAAGCTTTTGGAATGAGGGTACATCCATTAAAATCAGCAAGCTTGATTAAGCTAGTGAAATCAACTCTTTTCACCATATATACATACACGTATGTAGAACAAATCATTAAAAAAGGGTATTCAAAAGCTGATATACAATCAATACATGCATTACCTTGGTGGGGTTGGGGATCAAGTCCCTCAAAGCCACAAACTTCTCATTCAACTGAGTCCTTTTATCCCTCTCGGTAGCATAGTGCTTTGTCAACTTATTCCCTTCCCTCCTCTCGCCAGTCTCAACCCTTTTGCCACCCTCCATCATCTCCAGCACCCCTTCATCCTCCCCATACATCATCATCATCACCTTCGTCATCCATTCGTTTCTGTCAACGATGATTTCCCCTCCGTCATCCTCATCGGGCAAGCCCACATACGGGAACGATAATTCTTCCATCGGAGGAGGCTGAGGTTGCAAGTTTCTCAGGTGGAAGAGAAGGTCATACAGCACTGATGAGGTTGTGGATGCTTTTGATTTTGCGTATGAGAGTGGCAGTTTTGGGAGCAAGGAGGACGGAGGCAACAGCATTGGGGACCATGAGGAGGATCTGGCCAAGTGGAAGAGATTGAAGAAGCCTCGGTGATGTGGAGGCGGTATCAGGGGGACTTCATTGCTCGAGTTTTGGGCGGTGATGCCATTCTGCATTTGCGCCTGGTTGGCGACAAGTTGCTGGAACACATCTGGCAGTAGTCCAGGTTGATTACCATTCCAGCTTGAAGCTTGACTGTAATTAGGCACCACCTGATTATTGTTAGGATTGCTGGGATCTCCATCAATGGCTGCTTCTACAATGATGTGATTGTTGCTGATGTTGTAGCTGTAGTAGTTTTCATTTGTGCAATCAGATGGAACGTTCTCTTGCAATTGATGATGATGATGATAGTTGTGAGGATGATCCTGGGTTTGAGGGGACTCCACATCCGGACCTTCTGGTATGGCGATGGTGTTCGGGTCGAAGGATGCGGTATCCAAGTGAATCCTCATTCTTCGATCTCCCTTGAACCTGATTAAATGAGTAAAAAACAGAGAAGAGAAGCAAGATGAACAAAGTAATTAGCGAGGAGAAGGGCTAAAACATGCAAATTTGCAAACCACTTCCAATGTAAGAATACACGGAGACAGGTGACTCATGTAATTTGCGTGCAAATAGTCCATTATGAAAAATCTATATAGCTAACCCATGGATGATGAACTTGAGTTTGTAGTTGGAAATTAGGAGAGGGAAACTAGGAAAAAATGTAAAAGTTTTATGTAAGCTTTTTTACTTCTTAGACATAACTCATATCTATCACATCGATATGGATAGTTAGTCCGTCACTTGTAGAAAAGCACAACTGTCCAATCAGTGAATTGAAGAACATAGATTATGCATCCTATATAAATCCCAATTACATGCATTGAAAAAAAGAAAGATTAAGGGAGAAGCTGAATTTTTTTTCTATGCATCTATATAGTTTGTTGATGGCATACAAAAGAAAGGATTGAGTTCTTTTAAATATAGGGGTAAATTTACACGGTAAAGTTATCCCTTGATAAACCAAAATATCCTTCTCTTTGTAAAGAATTTACGCGGAAACTACAACCAAAGATAGACCCCTCCATCTCTCTCTCTTACCTAGGTTGCCTCCCCTAATCCGCCTCAATTGCACCGCCCCTTCGTCGTGGTCAGACCCTCGCCAACCCCATGGCTGTTGCACTCGGCCCTTCAAAAAGAATTACTTCTCCAATATGATATATAATTTTCTACATGATGTAAGATTGTTTCTTACCTACAACTTACCTTATGCTATTACCTTAGACTCTTTTCATTTCGCAGAAAGTTAATAATTTATAAAATATTTTTCTAAAATTGATTGTTTTTATGTTTTAAAATAATTAATCAATAGAACATATGTTTATTATTGCCAGTAATGTATATCAAAAGAATTTTTGAACAATGAAAATATTTTTTATTCATTCATTTTCATAAGAGATATAAACGACCATTTTTAGGAAAGGATTCTTCAAATTATGAATTTTTCTCGAAACAAACAAAGCCTTCACTTCTCTTCATCTTTCTTTTTTAGCCAAAGAAATGCTCGACATTCTTAGAATGTACAACAATTTACTAATATTTTATTAATGTGGTTATTTTTTCAAGTCGATGTCCTTGATCCCGAGGTGGCTCCAACAAACTATACACATGTAGGATAATTTATTTTGTGCAAAAAATGATTTTAACAAAAGATGATCACTTATATCTATTATATCTATTACAATAAATAAATGAACAAAAAGTATTCTCATCGTATATGAAAATATTTACACTAAATTATTATCAATAATAAAAGCATTTGGCATTAGCTAGTTATTCTAAACGATATAAGCAATCAATTTAAAGAAGATTATTTTTTCAAAGCATTTTTACTATAATTTACCAAGAATTCAACAAAATGCAAGATTGGGGTGGCACTGGGTGTGACTTAAGGACAGAGTCTCATGCACTCACGCAATAGAGGTTTTCTCTTCATGGGACATGTGCAGTTCGATTAGGTTGAAGATGCATTCTTTCTTTCTTGGTTTGGTAACTTGAGGGCCACACTTCTTCATTGATTCTCTCCATGCAAACTCAACACCTCCACCTAACCAAGGGAAGTATTCTTGTTAATTTGATCTGATTAAAGCTATGCCAATTAATTACGTTTTAAGGAAAAAAATAATTAACATTGAGTTTCACTACAAAAAAGAAATTGGAATTTTCATGTAATTTTGGTAACCTATTAATTAGTCTAAGCGTTTTGGTCTATTTTTTTTATAATACTTTGGAAAATGAATTTTTGATTTTTGTAAAACAAGAAAGAATGACTTACCAAAAGTATGGAATAGAAAATTTAAAGTTTGGAAAGTGCTAAAAGTTTAAGAAATTATGCGGGATTTGAAACGCTAGAAATTGAGTTTATTTCTGAATTATGATTTTGTCTTTTGTTTGGTGTCGCATTATTATAGTGTCGCTAAGAATTTTTCGATGCCAAAACTATTTTTTTGGTGTTTATTTTGTTATATGGAGAGATGAAGAGATGTTGTATTAATTTTTTAGTTTCTTTCACTTTCGAAATTTTGATGACCAACGCTGAAGCAGTTCAATATCAAAATGTGTTCGTTCACTCAACCTTAACATTTTTTTTGTTGCTCTTTACTCTTTAATACAAAGGACTCTTGGTAAAAAGATTTCTCGGAGCACTTATTAGGCATACTAAAATGAGAAAATTTTCAATTTTCAAAGCATCGATTCTGCGTATTACGAGATTGGTGAATGCATTCGAAATTGTAATATTTCATCATATGGTTATTTATCAAGTCCTTTGTCTTAACAAAATGCATAATAGAAATGAAAAAAAAAGTTTAGAATTGAATTGACATTCTTACGACAGGTTTAGGAATGATTGGATAATTTCGCCATCAAATAAGCGTGATCTTTTTGGAATAATTTCGTCATGCTATATAATGTGCAGAGTAGTTGTACCATTCATATATTCTTTTTCCTTATCACAACATGAGTTGTCTTGTGTATTGATCTCTACGTAAGGACGCAAGTTGCCAAGGCTCTACACAGAAATTGGCGGGCAGGCTTCCATTTTCGTATGAGAAGTGCTGTGATTCGAAGACCGAAATTTGTCAAATGCATATCAAGCAGTTAACCACTCAATCAACGGTTGAGTACTGCATAAAATTTATTCTCGTACTTTCTAAATAATACAAGCATCAAAGATGTGATTGATCATTGAATTAGGGAAGGAGTTCAGACATATGTTTTATTGGCGTGTGGGAGACGGCCTTTCTATCTCATTGTGGTTCGATGCATGGCATCCAAATGGCCCTCTCAACCTTCTGTTTACTAATCGACAAATATACCTGTCGGGTTACCCAAGAGATGCTAGGCTTGTGGAATTACTACAGAATCGAGTTTCTAACTCGAGCCTTATGGAGACCTTGCTTATGTGGGGCGGTGTTCCGTCTCCTACTGTTTATCATGATCGGCTCTTGTGGAAGGGCTCTAGCTCCGGGAAATTTTCTTCTTCATCAGCGTGGGATACTATTAGACCGAGGAAGCCAAGGGTTCCTTGGTCCGATTTCATTTGGGACAAGATTATATCTCCTAGACACCAGTTTCTCCTATGGTTGATGACCAAAAGGAGGCTCCCCACTCAGGTTTTTCTTCTAACCTATGGTAGAATCTCTAATGCTACGTGTGCTTTTTGCCATGAAAGGCCAGACTCGATCGATCATCTATTCTTTGAATGCTCCATCACTAAAGACTTAGCCCTTTTCTGGTCGCGGAATTGTCTTCTTGACTGGAATGAAGGTGATTGGAACACTACCCTTAATTGGGCTACTACTCACTTATCTGACAACCCTTTTTCCCAAAAGATTGGGAGGTTCGCTCTTGGAGCAATGTGCCACACCATTTGGAAGACCAGGAACAATATTTTATTCAGAAATTGTGACACTTTTCTTCCGGCTATGAAGAAGCGACTTTTGAAACTTGTCAAAGACTTCGCCTGTACTCAGAAGAATGTTATTGACACCACTAGGAATAGAAGAATTCAGCACAATTGGGGTCTGCATGACTCTATCTTTTTGTAATTGTGTTGTCTCTCTCTCCTTTTTGAATTCTTTTAGAGTTTGAGATTCATGGTACCCCTCCACTTAGCTCAACTTGAGTGTAAGTGTAGGTTTGTGGTACCGGCATCTCCCTCTTCTTGACCTTTTTTTTATACCTACCATCTTAGAAACTTACGATACTCCTTCACTTAGCTCTCATGGGTGTAAGTGTAGGTCTGTAGTACCGGTTTCTTCCCCCCTTCTTCTGTTCTTTTGGCTCTAAAGATCAATATATTGCTTACGTTACCAAAAAAAAAAAAGATGTGATCGACTCAGGTTAAGGACTACTGAAGAGTAGGAACGAAAAAACTTTGACGTCGTTGGGAGTTCTGTTTACCTTTTGATTTATGGATTTTTGTTTAATGTGTCAACTCTGTAAAGAGTTTACTATGATCCTCTGCCCTACACACTGATGGGAGCACCATGATCCACTGCAAATGAATAGGTTTATAAGACTTCTCTTGTCATGGCATATGCTCATAATAGAATTTGAAGTTATACTTTAACTTGAGAGGATCCGGATCCCGGAAAAATAACCATGACATATTAACCACATATGTCCATATGAGGAAATGGATATGAGCAAGACCATTATACAATAGAAAATTACTCAACCTCTTGCCTACACATGTTCTGTGTTTCGTCATAAAGGGTTTGGTCTTGAATAGCAAATCAATGGTTTGGTGAGACACAAGATTGACGTCTTCTGTAGCATTTATGTAATGGGATAGTTTCTGCTGCTCCATGAGTGGAACGGTGCTTTCACTGGTGCGGTCCCTTGATGTCCACACATTCTTTTGACCTAGTCAGCTGATTTCGGTTGATTCTTTGAAATGTCTGTATTTATTTGGTTTCTATCTTATGTCACATGAGATCCTTATGAGCAATAACAACAAACACCAGCGGGGGAAAAAGAATTATACCGGTCGAATATACTCTTGCAGGCCTAGATGCTACCCGACAATAGCTATAATAAACACAGATATATGACAAACTTTTTATATACAAGGCTGTGTTCGGAAGGAATATAAATCTTTGAGAGTAGAGCGCATCCAAAGTTCATCATGGAGGAGTTAAGTTTTAAAGTTGTGCTCTTCGTTTTCTTTTCCTTTTCCCTTCTCTTTATCTGGAAACTAATCATTCAGAAGCAGGCAAACCGTAAAAGCAAGAACCGGCTCCCACCAAGTCCTCCTGGTCTTCCTATTATAGGTCATCTCCATCTGCTTAAAGAGCCGGTTCACCGAACCCTACACAGTCTCACAGAGAGATACGGTGATGTCTTGTTCCTTAAATTCGGTGTGCGCAAAGTTCTCGTGACCTCCAATCCATCTGCGGTCGAGGAATGTTTCACGAGGAACGACATTATTTTTGCCAACCGGCCACGCACCCTTGCTGGGAAACACCTCAACTACAACTCGACCACCATGGGACTCGCCTCGTATGGTGATCATTGGCGCAATCTCCGGCGGCTCACGACATTGGAAATGTTCTCCTCAGCACGCATGGCCATGTTATCAGATGTTAGGTATGACAAGTTTTCGGCTTTTGGCAAAATAAATAGAAAGAGCATATCGCTAAGAAGCATAAGAGGTTAGGATTCGCTAGCGCAGGAGAGATGGTTAGCACTACCTTGGGTACGAAACTAAGCTATCGAAAAGCAAGGAGAAAGAATAGGATAATCTAGGGGTAGGGTACGATGTAGTTGCCGAAAAGAGCTTTTTAGCCAATGGAAGACTCACTAAGGTTGTTTAAGTTAGAGTTCTTGAGTCAGCTCCCGGGGAAGAGCTAGCCCAGCAGAAGCAAGACTGACACCGGAAACTCTGCGTCTCTGTCTTAAGGGGCTAATTAGCCATATCGGAGACTACTCGGAAACTCCGCATCTCTGACTTGAAAGAGTCAATTGTCCATCCCCCATAGTCTTGGATTCCGCTGTCCCTTTGCGCTGTGACTAGGCCCCCTTTCTGCTTCATGCAATAACATGCTCTGAAGCAAAGGAGCTTTGCCGGTAGTAGCCTCCTGAATTAGTCGAGTAGCTTCTTTCCGGCAAAGCTTACCAATCCTACACTTCGACTATCAAACATACAAATCTTGTTATGGAGTCCAGGGAAGTTTAAGATATGATTACCCACGCAAGCCTGTAGAGGTTCATTTTGTTATTTTTATACGGCAAACTATTAGATGTTTCTTCGAATTAATTATGAGTAGATTTCGACAAATAATAAGCCACGTGGTTATAAATTTTCTTTTTGCCTTATCTGTCGGATTTTTTTAATGCAAAGGTTGAAGAGTTCAATTTAATGGTAGTGCTTAGCCAGTCGGCTTTACGGATATATATGGGGTATTCACAATGTATATCACTATTGTCAGGCACGACGAAGTGAGGTTGCTATTGAAAGAACTATTTCACGAATCGAACCCATGGTGGACAAAGATTGGAATGAGATCGAAATTCAGAGAGCTTTCGTTTAACATTGTGATGAGAATGATCTCAGGAAAGAGGTACTTCGGCAAGGACGCTGTCGGCGAGGAAGCTGCAGAGTTCCGCTGCATCATAAAAGAGGTCGTGGAGCTTCACGGAAATGCAAATTTAGGAGATTACTTACCAATCTTTCGACGGGTTGATTTTCAGGGCGTTGAGAAGAGGATGATAAGGTTGATGAGGAAAATGGACAGGTTTTGCCAGAATTTGATCGATGAGATTAGAGGAATGAGAAAGGAGTTGACCCGAAAAGAAAGGAAGACGATGACATTGATTGATGTTATGTTATCCTTGCAAGAGAAGGAACCGGAATCTTATACTGACCAAACCCTCAAGGGTGTCATAATGGTACTCATGCTTGATTTTGTCCTTTTATTAGTGAAATTTACTGTTGTTCATACAGGCCATCTTCAT
Source organism: Melaleuca alternifolia (assembly GCA_019926035.1). Lineage (NCBI taxonomy): Eukaryota > Viridiplantae > Streptophyta > Magnoliopsida > Myrtales > Myrtaceae > Melaleuca > Melaleuca alternifolia. The sequence goes on from JAGKPW010002174.1 coordinate 510,308, forward strand.
TTGATCAGATAGTTTCTTCACATCACCAATCACTTGAAATTTTTAGATTAAGCATGCCACATATTAAATAAGACAAGCTATTACGTGTATTTAAACTTTTAATATGAACTGTGAAGTGGGTTGATGGAGTCTACTCTTAATACGATAAACCCCAAATACAACCTTTCTGATGCCAAGTTAAATCGCACAGGTTTCACCAGGAGATCAGGACACTAAGTACAACTCACATTAGGAACTTTGAATGATATAGTAAAAACTTACTATCTGCAAATGTCATATCGTGTTTTATTCTACTTTTGCTTTTTCGAATACATAACTCTGTCCAATTCATGTTCACATGGTTATACAGACATTACTTGGTGCTGGCACGGAGACTGCATCAACTACCCTAGAATGGGCAATGTCTCTTCTCATAAACAATCCAGATACATTGAACAAAGCTCGGATGGAGATCGAGGCCAACATTGACCAAGACCGCCTCATCACTGAACATGACCTACCGAACCTGAAGTACCTCCAAGCAATTGTCTGTGAGACATTGAGGTTGTTTCCACCAACCCCACTTCTAGTACCGCATGAATCATCAGGTGATTGCAATGTTCTTGGGTATCATGTGCCCGGAGGCACCATGTTGTTAGTGAACTTATGGACCATCCATAGGGATCCTAAGCTTTGGGAGGAACCAACAAAATTTATACCAGAGAGGTTTGTAAATAGAGTTGATCAAAGAGAAGAGAAAACAGATAATTTCAAGTTTCTACCTTTTGGTGTTGGAAGGAGAGCTTGTCCCGGGGCTAATTTGGGAAGAAGAGTAATTGAATTAGGGCTAGGGGCTTTGATTCAGTGCTTTGAGTGGAAAAGGGATGGAGAAGAGGAGATCGACATGAATGAAGGGACGGGACTTTCGATGCCGAAAATGAAGCCCTTAGAGGTCTTGTATAAACCACGTGACTCCATGATCCACCTGCTCTGAAAAATAATGGAGACATGATCAGTCGACAAATGAATGTTTAAATGATGTTAGATATGCGCATTTTAAATCATGAAAATGCTGAGTATATGTTTCGATTTTTCTATTTGATTATGAAATGATTGTCAGCACGTTTTCACTGATTTTTTTTCTATATGCTCTAACTGGATGTGAAGCCTCTGCGCTGCACACTAGCGGAACACAATGAGGAGTAGAGGACCTTCGTTCAATCCACATAAACAGGGTTATAAGATTTCTGTTGTCATGGCATATGCTTGCCAGAAGATTGAAGTCCCCCTATGAATAGGGAGGATCCAAATCCAGGAAAAGTGATTATAATCTTGGCAATCTTTAAGGTGAGTATCAACAATTTTTATGATTGGGGAATAGGATGTGATGCATGATATGATGCATATCCTTCATTTCTAAGGGTGAAGAAGTATTTAAACTGCTCCTTGTATATGTTATGCTGCTCCATGACCGAAACACTTTTGCTGCCCGCCTGAGTTCCGTTGAATCTTTGGGATGTTTTGAGCACCAACGAAAAGAAGGAAACAGAATTTAAGCACAGCTTTATCCCCAGATAACATTCTTTCAACATTGGCCTGAATCTACTAATAATAGAATCATTCAATTGAAGGCACCCATAATAAGGTTAATTTATGTTGTCAGTGAAGCAAATACAAAATCAGCTGGTCGAATATACCCTCGCAGGCCAAAATGCCTTGCGACGTTAGAATTTATGACAAATTTCATATAAGAGGTTGTGGTGTTTGGAGAGCTATATAAATCTTTGGGATTAGAGCGTTTCCTGGATACACAATGGAGGAGTTTAGTCGCAAAGGTGATGCTCTTTTTTTTTTTTTTCATTTTTCCTTTCATCCTTCTCTTGATCTTGAAACTGCTCATTCAAAACAATGTAAACCATAAAAGCAAGAACCATCTTCCACCAGGTCCTCCAGATCTTCTATCTTGGGTCATCTACGTCTACTCAAAGAAGCGGTTCACCGAACCCTACACGGTCTCATGGAGAGATATGGCGATGTCTTGTTTCTTAAATTTGGCGTTTGTAAGGTCCTACCCTTTGCAAGTTTGTCGGGGATTATTGAGAGTAGAATAGGATACATACTAAGTCACATGTCACAACTCAGAACAAGTAAAATGAACAAATCTATCGTCTCAATTATCCAAAAACAGGGTATCTTCTCAAGACACGGAGGAAATAGATAGCCCTTATGTATGTACATCTTAAATAATTCAATTCAAACCGACACTTACCTAGCCGGCTTATCCAATATACACTATTATTCACAATGTACATTCGTATTGTCAGGCACAATGAAGTGAGGTTGCTGCTAGAAGGACTATTTCATGCATCGAACCAAAGGTGGGCAAAGATCGAAATGGGCTCAAAGCTCAGAGAGCTTTCCGTTAACATTGTGATGAGTATGATCACAGGAAAGAGATACTCCGGCAATGAGGCCGTTGGTGAAGAAGCCGCAGAATTTTGCCGCATCATCAAAGAGCATGGGGGAGCTTCACGGAAGTGCAAATTTCGGTGATTATTTAACAATCTTTTAGTGGGTTGCTTTTCAGGGCGTTGAGAAGAACATGATTGAGTTCTGGAAGGATTTGATTGATGAAATTCGAGGAATGAGAAAGGAGTTGACCCGGAAAGACAGGAAGATGACGACATTGATTGATGTTATGTTATCTTTGCAAGAGAAGGAACCAGAATCTTGTACTGACCAAAACCTCAAGGGTATCATACTGGTGCTCATGCTTGCTTTTCTCCTTAAATTTCTTAATAAAAGTAGGTCAACTTGACTAATAAACAAGGACATTCCGACCGTGAACGTCATTCTTTTATCTTTATCTCACGAGTTTGTATTTATCTCGCAATCTCTTGCTTCTTTCAAAAGCAATCGGCCCACATTTTTTCTTTTTTTTTCTTTTTTTTTCAAAAATGCTCATCAGTCCCCACCCAATCTTCCGAAAACCCTTAACTGTTGAATGTCCCCCCCCCTCTCTGGTTAGATCTTGCGAGTCTAACAAAAAATTCAGAAGGAAAGAATAAAAAGAACAAAATATTGGTACCAGTTTGATCTAGAAACCAAATCGCTTTTAAGTGCTAAGTTGTAGAATGGAAACCGATCACCCCAATTATGCTCTTATCTCAGATATTGAATAAAAGTATTGAGATTGATGCATTGACTTATAATTATTTTATTATGGATGCATTATATAGACATTTGGAGCGACCTCACTTCGTTCTATTCATATATTGATTATCGACTTGAACTCGAAGCCATCAAAATGATTTGTTTATGAATATTTCTAGATAGAAACTGTTCTACATTCATTCGGAGGTGAACGCCTCCAAAATCAAAGTGGACGGGCACCTATGATGAGATGCCAATAAGATGAAGCAACAATTTATTTATTTATTTATTTATTTATTATTATTATTATTATTATTGGGATTTAAACCAAATGGGAGTGCAAACAAAAGGAAGTCAGTTTCTTTCCGGAGTCAAATCTTTCTTTGAGAAGTTTGCGTGACTCCTCAAAACACTGCCATTATTTCAAATAATCAAACTCAACTTCCTAAATTAAGTCAAGAACAATTGACAAAAGAACCTACTGGGACAAAGTATCTAATGACCATAAGAGATCAACTCATCCTTGATCCCGTAGAGTAGGATAAGGGTGTATACAACTAGTGGCAATACTACCATTGCTATAATTGTCCTATCGGAAAGAAAGACTTCTCGGCCGGCACCAGAGGCCTCTCTACAGGCACAAGGGAGGCGGCTAATTCGCCCACATCCGTAGCAAAATGGAGTTCCACATCTGCATTACACCAAAATAAATAAATAAATACATAATCCTTCGAGTCGATTATAACACATGTATGTTGTCTGATAAGCAGAGACTCCTGACTCCCACTTGGAAAAAGCAGGAATTTAAACCAAATTAAAATGTAGATATAACTTGTTCAACTCTAGTAAATTAACACCCAATTTTAGGGAAGATTTAAAATGGATAATCGATGGCGGAATCATGAGAGTTTCTCTTTATCTTGGCCATCAACTGAAAGAAAAGGTCCTCCCCATTACAAAGGGAAATTCTGGTTCTTGATAACGAGTACCCAAAGGCCACCTTCACAACGACCCATATCGATTCCCTATTTAAAGTGGTAACTGCTCATCATCCTGACAAGTTTTCGAACCAATACTACAACCCAATTCCAAATCTTAAGGGAAAGAAAATTTTACATTTATACAATTTTTTTTTTGTTAAACTAGGATGCTCGAAGCTATCCTGACCGGAAATTCATCACCTCCGCACTAAGGCAACAGGCACGAGATCGCGGACAATTCATTCAAAGGATGAAAATTCTAAGAGACAAAAGAAGCAAAAAAAAGTTAATTAAACACTTACCTGCAAGAAATCATCTTGCAACCATCGCGGCGCTCCACATAGATGTTACAGTCGGGGCAACGCTTCCACTGCTTGCTCTTGGCAAGACGTTCCAGCAGACGAATATTCGCGGTGTCGCGATGCGTGTTGCTACACTTATGTCCTTCAACCCATGGCCTTGCACACAGAAAACAACCGCTTTGACTGCAGCGTGGACACTTGAATCTCCCCGTATTCCCATTCCCTCCTCTCTCGCTTATAATCAGCTCTTGGCAATTCAAGTTCGGGCAGTAACACGACGCAAACCTTAGAACAGACGACTTGCACAAAAGTTCGCACCATCATTCAAACCCTTGGGTCGACACAAGTTGCTTGCAGTAGACAGGATCCAGCATTGCCTCACAATCCAACCCTGGACAGGGCACGTTCGCCGCCCCACTGTTGGTGCTCTCGGTGATATACTGGGCAATGCAGTTTCTGCAGAAGGAGTCCTCGCACCGATTTGTGGTCTTGAAGATCAAGCTCGACTGAACGGGTTCCAGGCATATGCCACATTGCATGGTTGTTGTAGCCATGGCTGATGCTTCTGAGGTGAACCCTAGACTTTGGAATTAGTGGGCAATGAACGAGATGACACCGCACTTGGGGGAAACTTTGGAAGCAACACGAACCCCGACTCACCTGGATAGGAAATCTTTTGGAAAGGACGGGAAGAGACGAAGGGAAGAGGCTTTAAATGAAAAAGAGCGATCAGAAGGAATTGTTAGAATCAAACTTTGTGCACTTCAAATCTTTTCAAATCCATCCAAATATCGAAGGATTAGGAGGATTTTGGGTATGGATAGCTTCTTTTTGTTTTTTTTTATATCGTTTTTTCATGTATATCATTGTACAATATCTATTTCTGATTACATCAAAAGATAAGCGTGTCTTTTTAATTTCTTTCCGATCGCTAGCATTTCAAACAAGATCACAATCCGATTCCAGGCTCGCTAGGTTTGCTCCACTCTAATTATACTCTGGAATAGCTTAGGTTAGATTATTCCCCTTTAAGCTCGGGTCCATCTGATTAGTCCTCATTGGCCATCCATTTTTGTCAATTAATTACAAGAAGAAGAAGAAGATGTGGCACCGACTAGGTAAGAAGCAACTCATCAGTTGGCTTGAAGCGACTACAGAATATACATACTAAAGCCATAGTCACAAATGAACAACTTTGCCACTGTTCACCCTTCGCTCTCGCTGTGCGAGCGAGAAACACTGTAGTTGCGATGTGGAGGGTGAGATTCCAGTCGGAAGAAGCCATTGTTTGAGCTGGTTCTTAGCCCGTTTGCTTCCTCTTTCCTCCCACATCTCTCCTTTAGGTCCTTTCTCCTGGTACGTTCCCTTCTTCCTAGGATGGTCTTCACAAGTTAGGGTATTGCTCCTGCATTTTTCCTCGGATGGATGCCACCATGGTGAAGAATGTTCAGGTTACCCAAGCGCCGCCTTTGTTAGAAGTTGTACTGCCTTTTGATGATTCCAATCGAGTCACGAAACCGTTCGTCGGGGTTGGTAATCATGGTCTTCGAGGTTCAGGAAACATTGATGATTCTGATTTCCCTACTCTGAACATTGATACTGAAGTTAGGCGTGATTGTAATTGTACTAATAGTGGGTCTTGTGATTTAGAGTTGCCCAAGCAAGCTGGAGATGGAGGTTCTACAGGTGGTAGCTCTGACCCTCCAACTGTTCGACTAAATGCCCAAGTAGGGCCGTTGAAGGATTTAGTTGAAGTTTTCCGCCCGGTTCCTGTTAGACCGAATGCCCATTTCATTGAGGGAAGGTTAGGCAATGTTGGTGGAAAAAATTTGCTCACAATCTCAGAACGAGATGAGGGGGCTGTGGTTGATGTGAATTTACTTGGAGTTGCTGGTAAGGGGAAGGCTCCTGAGGTCGTCCCTTTAGGGGTTCAACATATTGATTCTCCTCAGAGAGGCCGTCAAACTGACAACTGATCAGGTCCTCAAACAGGGCTTGGCATTTCAGGGTCAGTCTCTATAGCAGATACATCAAATGCTATTCGCTCTGATGTTCCCAGGGATGATAGTAGGGGCAGGAACCTAGTTGGTCGGGCATCCATGTTGCTATTGAGAGACAACTCTCAAGAGGTTCGACACAATGCCAAGCAGGCAGGTGGATGTGCTAGAAGCCGTGCTCGTCATCCAGTGGGTGATTATGAAGGTGCTGGCCATGAAGAGAGTAGGCATGGTCGTTCACATCCGGGGTCAGTTCCGATGAATGGCTCATCCATACCTAGTCAGCCTAGTCACAACCAGGCGCGTTCTTGGGCTAATGTAGCTAAAGGAGCGGTCAAGGGCTATGATCTTTCTTTCATTCCATCAGCTGTGGATGATGAGAATTCGGTGCTTAATATCCCAGAAGAGGTAGTGAGTGCATGTGATCCCAAATGGCATGAATGTCTTGTGGGATACTTTTTGGGTAAGAAACTCCCATTCAAAATGACAGAATCGGCTATGAAGCATATTTGGGGTACGTAGTTGGTCGAAGTGCTAGCTAAAGATGGTTTTTTCTTCTTTCATATCCCTGATAGCCTATTTAGACGTAAAGTCCTGGATGGTGGTCCATTGATGATTGCACGTGTCCCTTTGATTCTCCAACAGTGGCACCCATACCTTGAACTTAAAGAAGGGCGCCATGAGACGGTCCAGATTTGGGTTCGACTTCATAATGTCCCATTATCTATATGGTCGGCCTTTGGCATTAGCTTCATTTCTAGTCGTATAGGGAAACCTCTCTATGTCGACAACCAAACTGAAAGGATGAAGATGCTTGCTTATATTAGAGTGTGCCTGGAAATCAAGGCCAACCAACCTCTCTGCGATTCACTCTTTATCCGTCTTGGAGATGATGTTCATAAGATTGATATTGAATATGAGTGGAGGCCTAGACTCTGTGTTAAATGTGGGACGTTTGGCCACAATTGTTTGGCTAATGCTGCGAAGGATCAGCCTCTTACCCTCGACATACCGTCGATTGCCCCTGTTAACGCTGGTGCATCTTCCCCTATCCTTACAGTGGACCGAACTGATCAGATTGTTGATGAAGTTGAGGCTTTCAACTCTGAAGACCCACGGCCAAGTGCTGATCCGCTTGTTATTTTATCACCTTAGTCAGAAGGTACATGGGAAAAAGTTAAGTCGAGAAAGAAACAAATTCCTGCGAGGATGAGACAAGCTATTCCGAAACGAGTTATTCCAAGTAGTCTGGCAAGGCAGGACAATCCAACCCCCTCGGCGACACTCATGGAGCGTGCCTTGGCTCCTCATTCACCAGGCCTTATTTCTTCAGGTTCTGATGAGGATCCTGAGTTTCCGGCGAACTGTTCTTCGGATGGAAATACTGCTGTCCTATCCTTACCAGTTATTGAAGAAGGGACTACTTCGAATGCTTTGGCTCTGTCTACCCAAGCTCCACAGATGACCCTTGTTTCAACCACAGCTCCTGCTAAAGCCAAGGCTAATGATGCGAGATCTCCTCCAAAAGCCATTCCTAAAAGGAAAGGCAGGCAAACTAGAAAGCGGTAAGACTCTCATCCTTGTAAATATGTATATAGGTGTGTGAAATATAAGGGGCTTGATGAGCCCCCTTAAACAAGCTGAAGTGAAAAACCTCATTAGAGTTAACAAGCTTTGTTGTATGAGAATTTTGGAGATGAAGGTGCCAGCTTCTCTCTTTTATTCTATCTCTTCCAGTATCAGCTCTAATTGGCTTTGGATTGCAAACTACGAGTGTTCTCCACGAGGGAGGATTTGGGTGGGATGGGATCCGGCTGTATTTGTCTTTGAAGTTTTGCTATCTTCCTCTCAGGCCATCCGCGGTACTCTCAGAAACGTAACCTCATGAGTGTCTTTTGCGCTTTCTGTTATTTATGCTGAACATACATTCACCAGTAGAAGACCTCTTTGGGAAGAACTCATCCAGAGAAGCAGTATTCTTTTTGAAACTCCATGGCTTGTTGCTGGAGATTTTAACACGATTAGGGATGCCTCAGACAGAGTTGGGGGCTCTAATGCGTGGCTTATGGCTTATGATGATCTATGAAATTGTATGAATGCAGCTAAGCTGTATGATCTTAGGTATGTGGGCTGTCGTTATACATGGTCGACTTCTATTGGGGTCAATACAAAGGAAGATAGACAGGGTCTTGATTAACACTCAATGGAGTACTTTGTTCTCTTATTCGGAAGCTAATTTCTTAACTCTAGGTATTTCTGACCATTCTCCTATGATTGTTAGAATCATGCAAGCACAACAATCTAGGAAGCCCTTCAAATTCTTTAACCTCTGGATGAGGCATCCGGATTTTTCCTTTCTGGTGGAGCAGGTTTGGGGTAGTTAGGTTTCTGGGACACCCATGTATATCTTATATAGTAAGCTGAAAATTATTAAAGGCAGGTTGAAGAACTTAAACAGGGATTGTTTCTTTAACATTTCGACCCGTACTGATTTGGCGCGTAGGGAGCTTTTTGTGTTGCAAGAGTTGCTTCAAAGAGATCCTTTCAACCATACTCTAGGCCTACAGGAGGAAAATCTTACTGATAATTTTTATACACTTCGGACACAAGAGGAATCTTTCTACAGGAAAAAGTCACGTATTAGATGGTTAAAGGAAGGCGATTTGAAACCAAGTTTTTCCATTGTTCGGTCAAGAAGCACCAGTTACATAATAGGGTGATTTCTGTTATGGATGATTCAGGAGTTCGACTGTGGGAACCGAATGAGGTGTCGGAATCCTTTGTTTCGCACTTTCAAGAGCTCTTTACTTCGGTGCCCAGGTGAGTTCAAATCACCAGTCATGATATTTGCTCGTCCTTGCAATATGTTCTGGATAATACCCAGGTACAAATTCTTTCCGATCATATTTCTGACTTGGAAATTCGTAATTCCTTGTTCTCTATCTCCTCGGGTAAAACCCCAGGACCGGATGGCTTTAATGTGGATTTCTTCAAACACTCGTGGGACATCGTTGGACCGTCAGTCATCTCTGCAGTTAAAGATTTTTTTGAGTCTGGTAGACTACTTCGAGAAGTTAATGCCACGATTATAGCTCTCATTCCTAAAACTGTTAATGCCTCTACAGTGTCTGACTTCAGACCAATTGCTTGTTGCAATACCATTTATAAGTGCATCACTAAGTTAATGGCAAACAGGTTGGCCTCTGGACTACCTACCATTATTAGTGTGTCACAGAATGCCTTTGTTCGTGGTCGTCGTATCAGCGACAATATCTTACTGGCACAGGAACTTTTCTGCGGGTTCCACTCGGATCCTTCGTCACCTAAATGTGCTATTAAGGTGGATTTTAGGAAAGCCTATGACACGGTTGACTGGCAGTTCCTCGAGTTAACATTATTGGCTTTTGGCTTTCCTAAGAAGTTGGTTGAACGCATCATGATATGTGTACGCACTCCCAGATTCTCTATTTCTATCAATGGGGATCTTCATGGGTTTTTCCCGAGTGGGAGGGGGCTTAGACAGGGAGATCCATTATCGCCTTATTTATTCACTCTGGTCATGGAGGTCTTTACTGGCCTTATTCATCAACAGACTTGTAGGCCGGGTTTCAAACACTATTGGAGATGTAAGTGTACTGATCTTAGCCATCTCTTCTTCGCGGATAACGTACTACTCTTCAGTGAAGCAGATGAGACTTCAGTTTCTATGTTGAAAACGGCGCTGCAGTCTTTTTCGGATTGGTCCGGCTTGGAACCGAATATGGACAAGAGTGAGATGTTCTTGTCAGGTGGTACTGATGACCTTCGTCACAATATTCGAGAGATGTTTGGTTTTAGTGAAGGATCTCTTCCAGTTTGGTACCTTGGTGTACCTATTATAGCTTCCAGACTTAGGAAGACGGACTGTGAGTCTCTTGTGATGGCGATTACTAAAAGAGCACAATCATGGACGCAACGTTTCCTTTCATTTGCGGGTCGACTCCAACTCATAAGGTCAGTTCTTCATGCTATACAGACTTACTGGGCTTGTCATTTCATCTTGCCTAGGTCAGTTCTTGACAGGATTGAGCGGGTACTTAGACAGTTCCTTTAGAAGGGTCCGGGGCTAGGGACAGGAGGAGCCAAGGTTGCTTGGGAAGATGTTTGCCTTCCAAAAGAAGAAGGGGGCCTTAGTATCCGTAGACTCCGAGAAAATAATAGGGCTGCCATGTTAAAACATATTTGGGCCCTATTCACTGACAAAGAGTCACTGTGGTGTCGATGGATACACTCTATCTTTTTGAGTAGAACTAGTTTTTGGGTGGTTAGGAAGTCTAAGTTTTGCTCTTGGGCTTGGAGGAAGATTCTGGATCTTAGACAGGAGTTCCGTCATTCATTCAAGTGGATAATTGGGAATGGGCGCTCAGTTTCCCTTTGGTTTGATTTTTGGTTCCCCTTGGGCCCTCTTCATCTCCTCTTTACTGATCGTAATATTTATAGGTCGGGTTTTTCCAGACAAGCGTTGGTTGCTGATTTTCTTGCCAGGTTGGACCAGTCGTCTACGCTTAAATATTTTTTTGAATCTTGGGGAGTATCTCTTCTTCCTCCTCGGGATATTCCAGACACTTGCCGGTGGACAAGTCATTCATCTGGGACTTTCTCCATTGCTTCCGCTTGGAATACTATCCGGTCTAAAGGCCGGCCGGTAGCCTGGCACCTGGCACCGTTTCATCTGGGATAAGGCAATCATCCCTCGACACCAATTTCTTCTTTGGTTGATAACTAGGAAGAGATTACCGACCCAGGTATTCTTATTATCTTGCCGCAGGATAGTGGATACCAACTGTATATTTTGCAATCTGCAACCAGATTCTATCGATCATCTGTTTTTTGAGTGCCAACCATTGGCACATTTGGCTTTTTTTTGGGCTGCCAAATGTAACTTGGCTTGGTGTAATAGCACATGGACTGCGAATCTTAACTGGGTGATTAAAACTATTTCTGGGAAGGACTTCCACAGTAGCTTAGCTCGTTCGGGTTTTGGAGCCTTATGCCACATAATATGGATGGAGCGGAACAATGCCATTTTTCGCAATCACCATGTCTTCCTACCAGCCATGGAAAAACGCCTCGAGAAGTTCATCGAGGATAAGGCTAGGACTTTCACGCATGTCCTGGACACTCCGAGAAATAGGCATATGCAACGTAGTTGGAACATCAATCCTTCTATTTTTGACTAGGGGGCTCGGTTTAAGCTAGCCTTGTCTTTCTTATCTTTTTCTGAATTTATTCTACTAGGTACCACGACACTCTTGCACTCATCTTGACATTTTGTCTTCATGAGTGCACGTTACTTGTGGTGTCGGGTCCCTCTTTTGTAAGTTTGGCAAAGTTCTATTATTATTCTTACCTTTACCAAAAAAAAGAATATATATACTAAAGTCTGTGATCCGCGACGATGCCCAGGAAGACGGATGAGATCAGGAAGAAATGCTATTTGGTTAATTAACCAATCGATTCATTTTCTCTCACCTTGGATTTCCAAAGGTTTTGCACGTTGGATGGTCATCCTTTATTTATTTTTTTATTTTTTTTGTTCTGATTGATTCGGAGGGTGGAATGTCGGTTAAGGAAAGGTAGTGTTCAAGGTGCGGTTCTTTTACTATTCGTAGGGATGAATAAATCAACAATAATTGCGGAGTTGTAAGGACATAGTCATCTGACTGTTGACATAAAATAAGCTATTGTTCATTGCATGTGACATACATTATCAATTTAGTCTCCGCAAATCATTTACCTCACTCGACACAAACCAAAAGTCGAGCAATATATACTAAAACCGGTCTACTTAATTGGTGTACTAAGAAGAAGGAATCCGCAAACAAAAACTAATGTTGGTGTCGCTTGACGAAAATCGGTCAGCAAAAGCTGAGGAATAGCAGGAGAACCGTGGAAGAACTCTTGACCAGAGAGAAAGGCCCTGTTTGGCAATGTTCATAAATAAGGGTGTTTTTGTTTTTTTTTTGTTTCTGGGAACAAAAAAAGAATAGAAACTTGTTTGTTTACACTTTTGCTCCCGGGAACAAAACATATGTTTTTGTGTTCCTAGAAACACATTTGAAGCAAAAACTTGTTTCTTGTTTTTTAACACTGTTAAAAAACACTTTCTTTTTTTTCTTCTTTTTTTTTCTCTCTCTCTCTCTCTCCCTTGCAACCTCCGGCCGCCCACCGCCCATTGCCGTTGGCCGCCGTCGGCCATCTCGACTGTCACGCCCCGTTCTTCGAGCACGTGACAGTCCTTGAATTTCTTCTTCCTTTCCTTCGGTCTATGAGTGCGAGTCTGCAATAGAAGCGTGGGTTTCCATCGTGACGACCCCCACAGAACTCACCTCTAAATTCAACCCATACCTGAAAAGTGGTAAATAACAACGGGTTGAGATATAAATATCTCAGTGAGCCAACCCCTATACCAAAACTAGGTCTATCCTTGCCCTAGGGTCCCTACTTGCGTCTCACATGTCCTTCGTCACCTAGAACTTCGTCTTCTCTTACTCTCTCGTCAAACTTACTAACTCCCATAATCTCTCATATCCATGAGTTAACTAATCCCCTAGTCTCCTCTTGGCTCTAATTCAATCTTCTCATTAATCATGACCTATTGCGATAATTAATTAAACTACAAATAATTAAATAAATTGCATAAATAAATCAATAATTAAATAAATTACGCAAATAACCCAATAAATAAATTACATAATTAAACCAATAGTTAAATAAATTGCGCAATCAATGAATCAAGACCGGTCACGACCGGTCTAATACTCTATCTAGCTCTCCCATCTCATCACTGCTTCGCAATTCAATCTCAATCATTCAAAGTTCATCCAACTTCCATTTGGACCTGCTTGACGTCCAAATCAGAAATGAGTCTCAATGACTCCACACTCGCTCCATCATACCCCATTTCTCAGATTCAGCACCCAGTCTCAATCAATTGATTCTAGTCCATCATCTCATGAAGCCACACAATTACTCCAACAATACTACTAAGGCAATAAACATCCCTAATTAGGGCATAGAAGGTCTACTCACCTTTTAATTGTGCGTTTCCTATAATTGGTGGCGACACGGTTTTCTGAAGTTTCGGTCGCGCTTAAGCTTGATACGGACCTTCAATCTCATATCCGAATGCATGATTGTGTGGCCTAGCTCTTGTTGATCATAACGGCAGCTTTGGCGATTTTCCGGCGGTAGTCCGGCGAGATTCCAGCAAACTCCGGTGAGCTTCCGACAACTCCTCTTGACTCCGAGAGGTGAGCCAAGGTCGTGGATGGCGAAGACGAGCGACAAAATGGGCTCGACCGCTCGAGAAGCTCGTGAACAGACCCGGTTATGCAATCCGGGTCACGAACTAGGTCGGGGAGGAGGGCAAGTCGGGTTGGAGCTTGATTCTCCCTCTTCAGGTCGAATCGAGACTCGAAACTTGTTGGGATTGGTAGCTGACTTCCATACGAGTCTATTAGTACCAATTATAGTAGCTGAGGTGGTTGGAGGAAGGAGGACCAGCTCCTCGGCAGCGGCGGGTTGGAGACGTGTGTTCCGGCGGAAGAGGCAAAGCAACTCGAGCTTAATCCTTCGGTTCTGGACCAAATCAATCAAAATAAATACTAAATCCTCACTCCTACAGCTCATACAAATCCTTCGGTTCTGGACCAAATCAATCAAAACAAATACTCACTCCCACAGCTCATACAATTCCATTGGTACCAACAATTGGGGGTGGGTGTTGCTGGATCACTCGATTTCCCGAACCTAGAGGTTCTAAACGCGCGGTTTGGGGAAAATTGAGTTCGATCGATACTTACTCAAATCTAGACCAAATCAATCCAATTAAGAGTTAAATCTAAGGTTTATGGGGGCCTAGGAATGGATTGGAAGCATTGGTTTGAGCCCTAGATTAAAGGATTAGAAGGTATCATGGATTGAAGCTTGAAAACCATACTAAAAAAACAGAGCAAGGCTGAACTGTAGGAGGATGTTTCGGGGGCTGCCGGCAGTGGAGGAGGTGGAGTCGGTGGCGGAGGTCAACGATTGCTCGAAGTTGGAGTTGCAACGATAACGATATCAACTACGACTCAAACGGAGCTTGGAGTTGGGAGAAATCGCAGCTCAAAGTGAGCTATCTTCCTCGGACGCAAACAGGGGAAAATAGAGGAAGAAGGCCATCTTTCTCGCGCGTGGGCTTGGGCGATGGACCAAGCGGGCTGCGCCAGGTTAGCGGGCGGACCGGTCGGGTTTCGCGCAAGTTTGGGTCCATTTCACCGGAATTAGCTTATTTTGACAAAATCTAATATAATAATAACAAAATAATTTTAAATTAATTAAAATTAAATTAAATTTGATCTAAATAAATTCAAGAAAAATTCCCAAAAATTTCAAAAGAACCTCCCAAAATTGAAACTACGTATTCTTGGCCCAAATCTCCATAAAATAAATTTTTGAGAAGCCAAAACTAATTTATAGAAATGTTCCACAATTTCTCAAAAATTCCAATAAATACCCGAAAAATCCTCAAAATTCTTGAATTACGCTCCGTGCCTAATCAATCATTTTCGAAAGCTTAGGGAGGGTTGGGACTCGGCTGTTACATCCGCCGCCTCCGGTCTTCCGTGGCAGTCCATGAACAAGAAGAAAAAATGAAAAAAAAATAATTTGCCAATTGTACCAAACACATTTGTATTCTTTTTCTATTTCAAGAGCACTTTTACCAAACGCTTTATTTTACTCAAAAATTGTTCCAGGGAGTAGAAATAAATAAAAGTATTTATATTAAAAAATTGTTCCCTAGAATAGAAACGTTGTCAAACGCGCCCAAACTCTCATGATGATTGAGAATGGAAGTATAGGCAAAGGGGTTACTTACTGGGCATGTTGTGCCTGTTGTGAATAGTTAATTAGATTCTCGTTCTGACCAACATCGCTTAATCTTCCGATTTTGGCCTTAACTGGTTTAGCTGCGAAATTGAAAGTATTCTCCCCTTCATGATCTATTTCAAGGCCGCTTGTGCATATAAAAATGTTAAACTGGAAAACCAGCGATCCGGCATTCTTTCATAAATTTTCAGAAAAAAGGATTGATTGCTCAATAGTTTAATGCTCAATTGTTGAACATCAACTCAACTTTGGAATCAGATCCAGCCACTGAAGAAGACTAGACCAAAGCAAATTGGGTATAACTTGCATTTAAGAATGCTAAATCAATTATAAGGAGAAGTTGTGAGTCTAACACGTGAACCGTGACGATGCAATATTGACCCTCCTTGAATTTTGCAAAGATGATTGTATGTTAATCTTCATTTATGGTTATTGCACATGGTTCTTTGTGGTTGATGTTTAGTAGGAAATCATGACATGAGTTGTGATGAAAGGATATAAATGACGTATATGAAATGTTCACCCTCTACTGTATGATCCAATTCGCTATGATTGAAGAAAAAACATTGAATTTGGTCGACCATGCGTGGCTCCAGTTCTGGTGAGGCATAACAAAATTGTCGTGTCTAAATATTCTCATATTATTATAATTCACAGATTTCCTTTCCAAAAAAATGATCTTGAGCGAAATAAACCTACTTTCATGGCTATTGATTCAGCACCAATCACTTTGGAGGGCCAAGTAATCAATTCTTTTAATTGATTGAAATTACCGAAAGAATCGTAAAGCAGGGAACAACTCATCGCATATCTTGCTTGATCATGAGGCCGTTTCCATCATTAGGGTTCATATCTCTCGTGCCTTAAAGCAACAACTGCATATCCAACACTATAAATTATCTACAACCATGCATGGCTTCTTCTTCAATTAGACATCTAGAGTCCAAGACAAAGCACTTTCGGGTTAATCCCGCATAAAACACATTCAATCTAGTTTAATCTAACTCGCGGGCTCAGCCGGCGAGAACCTCCTCGTCTCTACTCCGGGGCCCACCGGCCCAGCCCAACTCCTCGAGCCCCTCTCCCTTTCTCTCGGCCCGTCGGCCTGTTAGGATTGACGCACAATCGCAATAAAGTAAAACGAGTGAAAGGGATAGAAAATTTGGACACGAGGTTTTATCCTGGTTCATCCTTAAACTAGGGCTACGTCCAGCAGAGGATTCCACTATATCAGCACCTCACACTCTCGTTACAACTCTCAGCGCAAGAAGCAAAACTCTCATTTCAGCGCAAGAAGCAAAACTCTCCTTTCAGCGCAAGAAGCAATATTCTCAGCAAGAAGCAATATTCTGCGCAAGAAGCAATATTCTCCGCAAGATGTAAAAAGAGTATATATATGGCAGTAGCTATTTATGAGCCTAAGCCCAAACTACTAATGAATAGCAATAGCTATTCACGCAGGACCCATGTACTTTCCTGTTGCAGGGGAGTATGAACCACACCCCAATATTCTCCCACTTGGTGAATACTTCCCATGCTTCTTTAGACCCAATTCAGCTGTACACCATTGATACTTTTCTATAGTCACTGCCTTGGTAAAAAAATCTACACTATTCACCTGTGTGTCAACCTTTTTCAGCATTACAACTTTTTGTTCTACTTTTTCTAGAATGAAGTGATATTGAATGTCAATGTGCTTTGTTCTTGCATGAAAAGCAGCATTCTTAGCCAAGAATATAGCACTCTGACCATCACATCTAATATTCACTCATCCTGTTGTAAAACCAAGCTCTTTACACAATCTGCTCATCCAGATTACTTCTTTAGCAACATGAGTAAGAGCCATATATTCTGCTTCAGTAGAAGATAAAGCAACTGTACTCTGTCTCTTGCTCATCCAAGACACAGCTCCACCGAATAAGGAAATAACATAACTGCTGGTTGACCTCCTGCTATTAATGTCACCTCCCCAATCAGCATCAACAAAACACTTCAATTTTAACGCTTGATGTCCCTTTGAGTTTTTCATACCTTCATAGCATAACTCAAAGTCAGACGTACCGTGAAGATAACGAAGCACCCTCTTTGTAGCTATCCAGTGCTCTTTTCCTGGATTAGACATATATCTACTCAATACTCCCACTGCATGGGCAATATCTGGACGAGTACATACCATGGCATACAGTAAGCTCCCTACTGCACTTGCATATGGAACTGCTGCCATCTCTTCTGCTTCCTCTTCAGTCTTGGGACACTGAAGCTTTGATATTTGGAACTTGTGGACATAGGGGTGTTCATAGGTGTACAGTCTGCCATGTTGAACTTTCTCAACACACTTTCAACATATTTCTTCTGACTTAACCACAACCTCCCATTCTCACGTTCCCTCCTTATCTGCATGCCCAAGATGAAGTTTGCTGGGCCTAGATCTTTCATCTCAAACTGTTTTGCCAACAGTCCTTTCACGGTGCTAATCATTCTCATACTGTTCCCAACTAGCAGCATATCATCAACATATAAGGTTAAGATAACAAAATCATCATCTAACCTCTTCACATAGACACAATGATCAGCATCACAACGAACAAAACCAAGCTTCAAGGTATATGAGTCGAACTTCTGGTATCACATTCTTGGAGATTACTTCAGGCCATACAAAGACTTGTTCAATTTGCAAACAAAATCTTGTTTTCCTTTGACCACAAATCCATCTGGTTGCTTCATGTAAATATCCTCCTCCAAGTCACCATGAAGGCACACTGTTTTTACATCAAGCTGCTCTACCTCTAGATTATATGCAGCAGCTATAGATAAAATAAGTCTTATGGAATTTAATTTAGCAACAGGAGAAAAAATCTCACCATAATCGACTCCTTCTATTTGCGAGTACCCTTTTGCAACCAAACGAGCTTTGTATCGTTCTATATCTCCATTTGCAGTCATCTTCTTCTTGAACACCCACTTAGAACCAATTGTTTTTCGATTTGCAGGTAGTTTTACTAGACTCCACGTTTTGTTCTTATCTAATGAGTCCATCTCATCTTTCATGGCTATCTCCCACTGTTTGGCATCTTCCGCACTTCTTGCTTCTTTAACAGTATTTGGATCATCACCTGTAACAGTTAGAACACAATTTTCATTACTGGCAAATAAAGTATACCTCTGAGGTGGTCTAATCTGCCGTGTAGACCTCCTTACGGCTGGTTTAGGTAGTGCTTCAACTTCAAATTCAGTATCAGAATCTATAATATCATCCACCACATCAGGCTCATCAGCTTCAGAATCTGAGTTTTCTGCTTCAACTGGTGTAGCCTCTGTCTCTTCCTGTAAACCAACATCTTGCTCAACCGTCTATGGTTCTTCGGGAGCTTGTGAAACAATCTGATTCACCATAGATTCTATGAACACCACATCCCTACTGTAGACAATACGTTTAGTATCAAGATTCCACAGCTTATATCCTTTAACACCATCCTTGTACCCAATGAAAATGCACTTTTCTGAATTGCTCTCAAGCTTATTCCTCTTTTCTTTTGGCACATGCACATATGCTTCGCAGCCAAACACTCTAACATAATGTATATTTGGCTTCTTCTCGAACAGTGCCTCAAACGGTGTCTGATCCTTTAAAGATGACGTGGGAGACCTGTTTTTCAGATAACAAGTAGTAGCCACTGCTTCTGCCCAAAATTCAGCTGCTAAACCTGCATCACTCAACATACTTCTCGCCTTCTCCATAAGAGACCGATTAAGTCTCTCTGCGACGCCATTTTGCTGAGGTGAATAGGGCGTTGTTTTTTGCCTTGCAATACCACTAGTAGCACAAAATTGATCAAATTTCGCTGAACAGAATTCTCCTCCGTTGTTAGTTCGCAAAACTTTAATTTTTCTATCAAACTGATTTTCCACCAAAGCTTTGAACTCACGAAATTTTTCAAACACATCATCTTTCCTCTGCAAGAAATATATCCAAACATATCTGGAAAAATCATCAGTAAAAGAAATATAGTACCTTGATTTTCCAAACGATGCTACAGGTGTAGGACCGAAGACATCGCTGTGGATTAAATCCAGAATTCCCTTTGCTCTCCCTTTTGCAGATTCAAAAGAAACTTGATTCTGTTTTCCATGTAAACAATGTTCACAGAATCCGAAACCCACAGAACAGCTTGGAATTCCATCCACCATCTTCTTTGAAGTAAGGGTCACCAAGCCTTTTTCACCAATATGACCCAATCTTCGATGCCACAGCATCGCCTGATCTTCTTTCACCTGCTCCGTGATATAACTCTCACCACTAATCACTGTGCTTCCCAGTAATTTCCACAGTTTTCCTTCTCGTTCACCTCTAGCAATCACCATTGATCCACGAGTTAACTTGCCTGAATACTTATCGCTGGTGAAAGTAATGCCAGCATCTGCCATAGTTCCGATAGATTTCTGGTAAGACCAGGAATATGCATCACATCTGGAAGATTCTTGACTGCCCCATCTTTCATCTTCAACTTCACCTTTCCGCAACCAACAATATCAAGCTTTGTATCATCTCCCAACCGTACTGTACCTCCTTGATATGGCTCATAACAGCAGAACCAATCTCGATGAGGTGTCATGTGGAAAGACGCTCCAGTATCAATTATCCATGCATTGCAGTCAACATGAGATGAGTTACAAACGAGATACATATCTCCTGCATTACTGTCATTATCCTTCTTTATACTAGAAGATGGCGCCTCATCTCCCATCTCTGGACCCACACTCTTACTTCTGCAATCCTTCTTCAAGTGTCCAATTTTTCCGTACTTCCAACATTTAATTTCAGATCGATCTCGGCTTTTAGATCTTCCTCTGAATTTATTTCTGCCAGCAAATTTTGATTTTGATTTTTCACTGGTCCTTCCTTTTACGAAAAGAGCCTCATTCGTTGTATTATCAGAACCTGCTCTCCTCATCTCCTCAGACAATAAGGCAGATACAACGTTCTCAAAGGACAGCGCACTAACACTAGTGCCAATCGAAACAATTATATGTTCCCATGAATTCGGCAGTGAACACAACAAAGTACATGTTTTATCTTCCTCATCTAGATTAACATCTATACATGCGAGCTGCCCACATATTATGTTGAATTCATTTAAGTGTGCAGAAAAGAAATCACCTTCACTCATCCGAAGATTGTAAAGTCGCCTCCGCAGGAATAATCTATTCACGAGCGATTTGCTTTGATAAAGACTTCCCAACTTAGTCCAGAGATCTTTCGCCGTCTTTTCAGAGGTCACGTTCACCAAGACATTATCAGCGAGACATAGCCAGATCAGGCTCTGCGCCTTCCGATCACTGCTAATCCATGCCTTCAATTGATTTGATGCAGACACAATATCTTCTTCCTTCGCCTTCTCCTTGGTAATCGCGTCAGGTTTATCTTCCTCAATCACGTACCACAGATCTCTATCCATGAGCAAAGCCTCCATCTTTAGTTTCCATAACTCAAAACCCTTTCCTCCAAACTTCTCCACTTCAATTCGCGATTGACCAGCCGACATCTTCCAAAGATTCAATTTTTTTTTTCAGATCTCTCTAAACCAAGAGAAAACAAGAAAACCAACCTTACACCTTAGCTCTGATACTAGATGTTAGGATCGACGCACAATCGCAATAAAGTAAACGTGTGAAATGGATAGAAAATTTGGACACGAGGTTTTATCCTGGTTCACCCTTAAACTAGGGCTACGTCCAGCAGAGGATTCCACTATATCAGCACCTCACACTCTCGTTACAGCAGCGCAAGAAGCAAAACTCTCCTTTCAACGCAAGAAGCAATATTCTCAGCAAGAAGCAATATTCTGCGCAAGAAGAAATATTCTCCGCAAGTTGTAAAAAGAGTATATATATGGCAGTAGCTATTCATGAGCCTAAGCCCAAACTACTAATGAATAGCAATAGCTATTCACGCAGGACCCACGTACTTTCCTGTTGCGGGGAAGTATGAACCACACCCCAATACGGCCCACCTGCCCACCAGCTCGGCCCCCCGCTCGTTTCCTCCTGCTCCCTGCGCGGTCAACGCGCAGAGGGGAAGAAGATCTTCCCCGCCAGCTCCTCGCGATTTGAGGGAAGCAGGGAAGCAGTGGTAGGGTTGACACACGCAGAGGCAGCAGTAGGAGCAGCAGGGGACCACCCGCCCTTAGTGGCCGAATACCGTTGCGCCGGGACCACCTCAAATTTTCCCGGAGCAGCAGAGGAGAAAGAGCAGGCAGCATCAAGAGTAGCAGGTGAGAGGTGAGAAAACAGAGAGTGAGGGGGAAGTTTGGGAAAGAAGAATGTTGGGGAAAGAAGAGCGAGAGGAAAGGCGCTCGTCCCGGCCCCCTCCACAACGTCGTTTTGACTGAGACCGCCAGCCCCAGCGCCTCCTCCGCGACTCTCTTGCTTGGTCCTTGCCATTTCCGGATGAGGACCGAACTTTGTTCATTTTCCCTTCTCGATTTTTCTCGGGAAAGAAGAGGATGACGGTTCGATCACGGCGAAAGGCCCTGATCTCTACTCCGACATCGGTAAGAAAGCCAGAGGCTCGTTTCTTCCCTTAGCTTTTCAGCTCCTTCATTCCTTTCCTCTTTGGAGGGGATCTTCGTTTTTAGCTCTACCTTATTGCGATGTTGCTCTGTTGCCGCTCATTTGGAGTTAATAGCTTGTGTGCGTGCGTGGTTTTGTTGAATACATATCTTCTCTAAAGGGATTATCAGAGCGACCACAAGTTTTCCATCACTATCTACACTTCCACCGGAGTTGTAAGTTCCTTTCCTTCGTCATTGAGCTCTATTTCCTCGAATCCGGTCGCTTTGGTTTTGGTTCTTTTGAGCTGATTATGACGTGGAGACACCGGATTTCTCTGGAAAGGGAAAGGGATTCTTCGTTTTTAGCTCTACCTTATTGCGATGTTGCTCTGTCGCAGCTCATTTGGAGTCTTCTTGCTGGCTTGAGGGTTATCCTTAGGGCAAAGGAGGTGTTGTTCCATTCTATCTAAGCCATCAAAGGAGGTGTTGTTCCATTCTATCTAAGCCATCAAATATAAGGATCCCTGGTGTAACTACCTTTATTGCATTAAGTTTTCGTCTTTGTATGGCCTATCTTGATGTATCTAGTTTTACCAGCAAATTAAGGCCTTACCAAAAGATACATATAAGAATATAGGTGGGCGAAATATCTCTACTATGTAAGCCTTTGTCGATTCCTTGTGTAAATTATAAGATTGATCTTATTGCTGCTGAGGTTGATGGTGTGCCATTTTCGTAAAATTCTAGCTTATTATAAGATTTTAGCTAAGCTGTACATTGGTAGTGTATTTGATCGTTCTCTTGTTATTGTGTTTTAGGCACTTACCTCTACGGGAATCAAGAAAGAAGAGTTTTTTTTTGGCTGATGTGAGCAGTCAACTGAAGAACAAGAACATTACCACCGATGTGAAAGTGGACACCAACTCCAACGTTAGTGTCTAAGACCTTGAGGGCATTATCAGTTGACTTTTCTATGAATGCACACGTGCGCGTGAGAGAGAGAGAGACAGACAGAGAGCATGTTGACTTTCCACATGCACGCCGCCCATCAGGTATTCGACAAAATACTCCCTTAGCATTTTCATTAGAATCGCGTCTGTTCTATCGAGTCCAAAGATGGAAGTTTTTAGGAAGACCAGCCTTCCTTTTGATTATCAAATTCTCATTAGAATATGCCTAGTTTAATTAAACAACATCATTTTTTTTCAGGAAAACTTGAAAAAAGTTGTCCATTTGGGTCGCTCAATGCTTCTTATCCTAATTTCATATCTTATTTAGCTTTGTTTTTGGATACTTAAATGCACGATTAGACTAGATGCACGATTTGACGCTTATTGGAATGTTGAGATAATCGAATTGCATTAGTAAATTTCACGTCTGTTTAATTTGACATGAGTAGAGTTGCTAGTTTGCTTGATTGAAAAACCAAAAGAATACTGAGAGAAATGCCTGCCCGGATCATGATTCTTGCGAGAGATATGCCTCCTATGATCGGCATCAACAGAAACACTAGTGGGTTCGGGATTGCTCAGGTCAGTTTTGGTTTTCTTGAAACTTTGTGAAGGTGAAACCCATTGTTGGGTTTTTGTGACCTCTTCTTTCTTCCTGCCATTTTATTTTCATTTTGGTTCACTGTAAATCAACTCTCTCTCTCTCTCTCTCTCTCTCTCTCGTTGTAATTTTAAAAATCTTCTTAAGATAAAGGTTGTTTTTGTATTCTGAAACACAACACTCTTGTCAGTCTCTCCTCCTCATTCTCGATAGATCTTTAGATTCTGTGTTCATCGTCCTTTTACGGGTTTTAGGAGTCAAAGGTCTGTCCTTTGTTTTCTGATAATTTTATTTTTGGTCTCTTGTATTTCTCCCTTTAGTGTTTTTTTTTTCTGTTTCAAGAAAAACCCAACTCGATTTTCCAAAAAAACGCGTGAGTTCCATTTCATCGCCGCTTGTCCATGTAACCCATTCATTGATTCACTTATGCTGTTGTTTTAAAAGAAAAAAAATGGAGTATGTAAGAATTCAAAACCCTCGCTTATGCTTCTTTAGCAATATCATTACGTTGCAGTTTTAGTCGCTCATTTTCCATTATCAAATCTGCCAATGAATGGTTAATGCTTTTCCTTTTTCTCTTTTTGCCCGCCTTTTAGGGCCTATTTGGTAAAACTTGTTTCTGTTCCCTGGAACAGAAATGCGTTTGGTTATATTTTTGTTCCAAATATGTTTTTTTCTTCATCGGAACAGATTTGGAATAGAAACAAGAAGTAAAAAAAACTTGTTATTCTGTTTTTGGAACACTTTTGAGAAAAAAAAAAACAAAAACTCTCAAAAAAAAAAAATTTGCCGCAACCATCTCGTGTGAACGCTTTTAAATTAAAAATATTGTTTTAAATTAAACTTTTTTAACAAAACTAAATTTAAAATTTTTAAGATACTTTAATAAGAAATTGCTTAAAATTTTAATTTAATTGAATTTTTTAAATTAATAATTTAAAATTTGTTTAAATTAATAATTTAAAAAATTAATTAAATTACATTTTAATTTTAAATTTACATTTTAAAATTTTTACCTAATCCATTTTTTAATATATCCTTTAAGATGTATTTTTAAATTTGAAATGTTAAAAAATTAAATTTTTAGTTTTTAGTTCTTATAAAAAATAAAAATTTAATTTAATTTTTTAATAAAAAATTAAATTCTAAATTAATTAAATCTTATTTAATTTTCAAATTTAAGTTAATTTAATTTTCAAATTTGAAAAAAATTATATTTATTTAAAATTTAAACATTATCTCCTTTTTTAAAAAATTTAAACTTTTTTTTATTAAAATGTTAATTTAGTTTATATTTTTCTTTTTTTCTTTTGACGGTGACGCCTCTGTTTTTAAAAAAATATATTTAAATTTAGTGTCTCAATAAAAAAATTAGAAATCATACCAAACGCATTTCTATTCTTTTTTTTTGTTCCAAGAACATAAATTTTGTGTACTTACTAAATACTTTATTTACTTATAAATTGTTTCAGGGAGTATTTCTCAAAAAAAGTATTTCTATATAAAAAAAACTGTTTCTTAGAACAAAAATGTTACCAAACGGACCCTTAGAGTCATATCCTACCTTTTTTTTCCAAGTCTCTTTTAAATGCTTCCCCTTTCTCCTTTATATACATCACTCCTTGTCGCCATTAAACTCCCCTATTATCTCTCCAAACATTCTCTCGGACTCTTGCTCGTGTTAATTAGGACATTTATGTGTTTTTTTCCCTTGCTTTCTTTTGAGAGTTGTCATTTTTGCATTGTCTCTCCTTTTTTGTTTGTTTATATTGAAAACCCATAGGCCTTTTGGTTGGGAATCTTTGAAGGAGATCTCTATGATGGACATATTCTAGCAAAATTTGATGGATGGCGGTGGTGGTACATAGCTTCACCCTCTAGACATGGCGTAAAATCTATCGGAGAGTGAGCTTGCTCGCCTCCGACACGACGACTTCGATACCACCAAATCTGGCAGCGACAACCATGACGGGCCCACCTCTGGCGACGATCTACAGGATGAGCGCCGGAAGAAGAAGCGCTACCATCGTCGCACCCAGCACCAGATTCAAGAAATGGAAGTGTGAGTTCTGCCCTGAATTGTCCTTTCCCCCTCTCAATAATGATTTTTTTTCCATGTTCTTAACGATGTGGCTATTTTGTTTTTTGGTTGATGGATTTGATTGTTTTGGCCATATTTGACTTGAAGTGATTATAAGAATGACCTAACTGAGAAAGTAGAGAACCACAGAGTCGACTGTTTCTGTGAAAGTAGTTAAATATAAATCCACGTCTTCACCTAACTGCTTAAACTTTTGGGACAGTTGGCAGTGGTCTTACAAAAACTTTACAGTTTCAATGAGTTACTATGACTTCAACCGTGAGGCAATCGGAGTTATGAAATTATTGAAAATTGAGGTAAAACCCTAAGGCCTTAGGAATTAGCGCAACCCACTTCCTCCTTTCCTTACCCTTTCGGATTCGCTTTGTCCCTTTTGTTATGGGTTCGGAATTAGCTATTTTTCTAGGCTCGTGGAGCGGAATCTGTCACGCCTCGATTTTCGAGCACGCGACGGTCCTTGATTTTCATTTTCTCTTCGGCCAAAGTGTAGCGACGTCTTAGGCAGGTCGCTGGCCTTCAAGTTTCCAACGGAAGCACGAACCTTCGCCCTGTCAACTCCCACAGAACTCGCCTCCAAAATTCAATCTCCAATCCTGTATCTGAAAAAATGGTTACCACGACAGGTTGAGATATAAATATCTCAATGAGCCAACCCCCTAACCCAAAACTAGGTCTGTCAATTGCCTTAGGTTCCCTAGTCGCACCTCACGTCTCCTCAATCACCCTAGACATAATCCAACATCACTCCCTATCCTGTCGTACTTGCTCTTCTCTAGTCTCTCTTTTCCTTGCTTAGCCAATCCACGAGTCTACCAGACCGTAGTCGCTACTTAGCACTAAGCCTAATCATCTCACTAATCAATATCTATTGCAACGATTAAATAAATTACCAACGATTAAATAAATTACACCAATGAATCAATAATTAAATAAATTGCACAATCAATTAATAATTAAATAAATTACACAAAAATCAATAATTAAATAAATTGCGCAATCAATAATTCAAGGCCGTCCACGATTGGCCTAAATCCTAACTAGCCTTCCTATCTCATCTCCACACCACAGTACTACCTTCACTAATGGTCAACCCACCAGTCTCCAATTGGACTTCCCTCGACGTCCAATTTATATCTCGGGCTCAATGGCCTTGCATCCGATCCATCCTAGGCCCAATTGACCTCAAACTCGCTTCATCACATCGTTCTTTCTGACATTCGACACCCGGCCATAATAGACCGATCTCATCCAACGACACCACAATCCATACTATTTCCCTAATAATTCTACTAACCTCGCACCGTTCCTCTAAAACCTAACGTTACAATCGCGTCTAATTTTTCATCGATAACTAATCCAATCACGCCATAAATCAACACAATTACCCTAATAATTCTACTAAGGCAATAAACATCCCTAATTAAGGTTTAGAAGGTCTACTCACATCAACTTGCGTCTTCAAGCGACTGATGGCGGTCCACGAATTTTCCCTACTTTCTTTCCTTTTTCTTTTATTTCCTTCCCTTTTCTTTTATTTCTTTTTCTCTTTTTTTCTTTTTCTCTTTCATTTTCTTCTTTTCCTTTTCCTTTTCTTCTTTTTTCCTTTTTCTTTTCTTTTCTTTTCTTCATTTCCTTTTTCTTTTCTTCTTGGGCCGGGTTGGGCTGACTAGGGCCCACCAATTTTGGGCTCAAGCTTCAAAGGGGAGGCCCGCGCTCAGGGCCCCCGTACCGGCGCCGGCGAGGGTTCCGGCGAGTCTCCGACGACCCTCCGACGAGGAAGGACAGAAGTCGCGCTGCTAGTTCTCGTCGGGTGGGGCTGAGTTCGGCTCTTTGCAACCCCGTTCTTGTCGAGCCGCGGAGAGGGGTTGACAATGGCGGATGAGGAACGGCGAACGGCAGGGCGAGGCAGCAGGTGGAGGCAAAGCAGATTGTTGAGGAAGCAGGGGCGGCTGCGACGTCGTTCTTGTCAAGCCGCGGCGAGAAGGCGAGCTGAGCGACGCGGCTATTGGCGAAGCTCAGAGCGGCGACAAAAGCAAAAGCCAGCAATGGGTAGATAGCAGAGACAAGCGGCAGCAACCATGGAGCAGGTTTGGACGAAGAAGATGAAGACGTGAAGAAGAACCACGGGGAAGAAGAAGAAGAAGAAGAAGACTGAAGGGGAAAGGAAATGGGGGGAGAGAGAGAGAGAGATGGGACGGGGGGTGTGGCGTGCGGCAAAAGAAAAAAATTAAAGAGGGGGGTCAAAAGTCAAAGGAGCAGGGGATGTTCGGCGGAAAAGAGGGGAGAAGAGAGAGAGAGATGGGTAAGTCGGCAGAGAGGAGGGGAAAGAGGAGAGAAGGAAGAAGAGATGGGGGAGGAAAGTCAAAGATTGTGGGCTGTTACAATCTTCCCCCAATAAAAGAATTTCGTCCTCGAAATTCGTCTCGTCCAATTTCTTCAGGACTTAACCTCTCCAATCATCTCTCTTTATCAATCTTCCCTAACAAACAGAACTTAATCATTCACTTTAGATTCCTAGAAGCTCAACATCATGGACAATCCTAGTCCTTACTTTCCAAATTTTAATTCCTCAGAGTAACCTTGGTACTCCTTTTTAAGACAATTCCAAAAAAAATTCTCGCCCCATGGCAATCTCTCCCAAGTCGATCCTTCTACCGACACTATCACAATTGCCACGAAACTTAGGTCACCTTTCTTGAGTAATCGTTTTGCCTCTAGGGAAAAATCAATATCCTTTTCAGTCCATCTCGCTTCCACTACGCTACTCTGATTCCCATCATCCAAGTCAAGATAGTTGACGAATCTTACTTTTCACTCAACGTCAATCTTGGCGGAGTCACATGGACTCGGCCACCTTCTGCACTTTGGCAATGCTCGAGAAACAATTCTCACTACATGCTTTCACCATAACGTTCTAACTCTATTCACTTCTTCAAAGAAAATTCCTTCCCTTGGTGGTCTTTCACCTGTAGCTAGGTCATCTTTTCAAGGAAAACTGTACCACTAGTGCATCCCATCACTGACACTTCTTTTTTTTTTTCCAACCTACGAAGCCAAGAAGGCAGCTTTTGACTCACACTTCAAAGAATTGTGGAGGTTTCATCTTAGAAACTACTCCACCTCAGCTTCCTCGTACAACGACAGTCTCTAATTCCGATCCATCCTTGGAATCTACTTAATAGATTCCTCAACCCCAACAGTACGGATTAGACATTTGATAAAACAACAGTTCACAATCATCAATTGGCCAGCAATTCACAATAATCACACAAACAAAGCGCGTAATCACACAGCGGTGCTCTAAAAACATGCAGTCATACAATGATGTCATCACTGGCGCGCGATATACACAGCAACGCCCTCTAGTAGCACGCGATAACCAGCAGTGCTTTCTCATGACATGTGATAACTAGCAATGTCCTTCTAGGCGCGCGATAACTAGCAACGCTTTCTAGTAGCACGCGATAACTAGCAGTGCTTTCTCATGACATGCGATAACCAGCAATGTCCTTCTCGGCGCGCGATAACCAGCAACGCCTTCAAGTAGCACGCGATAACCAGCAGTGCTTTCATCGGCGTGCGATACACAACAACGCCCTCAAGTAGCACGCGATAACCAACAATGCTTTCACCGGCGTGCGATACACAGCAACGCCCTCAAGTAGCATGCAATAACCAGCAGTGCTTTCACCGACGTGCGATACACAGCAACGCCCTCAAGTAGCACGCGATAACCAGCAATGCTTTCATATGACATGCGATAACCAGCAATGCCATCACCGACCCCACCTTCATCGACGCGTGATAACCAGCAACGTCTACTACTCTACGGGTCTCCTGTCCGTCAAATTCATAATACATCACAGCTATATAACAACAATCAAGTCAAGTGTCTGGCTTTGCTGCACACGTCCCATACCGTGCCAACGCGGCTAAACACAAGACCACCCTAGTGGTTTCTAGTCAAATGTCCGGCCTTGCTGCACACGTCCCATACCATGCCAACGCGGCTAAACACATGACATCCTAGGTTCATCTAGTCAAATGTTCGGCCTTGCTGCACACGTCCCATACCGTGCCAACGCGGCTAAACAAATGACACCAATCCTAGGGATTGCTAGTCAAATGTCCGACCTTGCTGAACACGTCCCATACCATGCCAACTCGGCTAAACAAATGACACCAATCCTATTAGTTGCTGGCAAAATATATAATATTGTCTCTAAAGCATGTTCTATCATCCTCAATAATCCAATCCATCATTATCGCACCATAGTCCTAGTCCTCCTAGACCCTAACCTCGCTCTGGTCTTAAGATCCTAGCTTATCACTCCGAGAAAGGTTCCTCGCTTTGATTCCAGCATGCCTATTATGTTCAACTAATCCTCTGATCATTTACACTTCGCAAAGCAAGTCTCCAACTTGCTCTTCCGGTGAGCATAATCCAACCTTATCACTCCAAGCTCTAACCGGGAACTTAACCTATCAAGGTCCTAACCATGCTCTGATACCAAAAATTGTCACGCCCCGATTTTTGAGCACGCGACGGTCCTTGATTTTCATTTTCTCTTCGGCCAAAGTATAGCGATGTCACAGGCAGGTCGCTAGCTTTCAAGTTTCCAACGGAAGCGCGAACCTTTGCCCTGTCAACTCCCACAGAACTCGCCTCCAAAATTCAATCTCCAATCCTATACCAAAAAAAATGGTTACCACGACGGGTTGAGATATAAATATCTCAATGAGCCAACCCCCTAACCCAAAACTAGGTCTGTCAATTGCCCTAAGGCCCCTAGTCGCACCTCACGTCTCCTCAATCACCCTAGACATAATCCAACATCACTCTCTATCCTATCGTACTTGTTCTTCTCTAGTCTATCTTTTCCTTGCTTAGCCTATCCACGAGTCTACCAGACCGTAGTCGCTACTTAGCACTAAGCCTAATCATCTCACTAATCAATATCTATTGCAACGATTAAATAAATTACCAACGATTAAATAAATTACACCAATAAATCAATAATTAAATAAATTGCGCAATCAATTAATAATTAAATAAATTACACAAAAATCAATAATTAAATAAATTGCGCAATCAATAATTCAAGGCCGTCCACGACTGGCCTAAACCCTAACTAGCCTTCCTATCTTATCTCCACACCACAGTACAACCTCCACTAATGATCAACCCACCAGTCTCCAATTGGACTTCCCTCGACGTCCAATTTATATCTCGGGCTCAATGGCCTTGCATGTAATCCATCCTAGGCCCAATTGACCTCAAACTCGCTTCATCACATCGCTTCTTTCTGACATTCGATAACCGGCCATAATAGACCGATCTCATCCAACCACACCACAACCCATACAATTTCCCTAATAATTCTACTAACCTCGCACCGTTCCTCTCAAACCTGACGTTACAATCGCGTCTAATTTTTCATCGATAACTAATCTAATCACGCCATAAATCAACACAATTACCCGAATAATTCCACTAAGGCAATAAACATAAAATTGTCACGTCCCGATTTTCGAGCACGCGACGGTCCTTGATTTTCATTTTCTCTTCGGCCAAAGTATAGCGACGTCCCAGGAAGGTCGCTGGCCTTCAAGTTTCCAACGGAAGCGCGAACTTTCGCCCTGTCAACTCCCACATAACTCGCCTCCAAAATTCAATCTCCAATCCTGTATCTGAAAAAATGGTTACCACTACGGGTTGAGATATAAATATCTCAATGAGCCAACCTCCTAACCCAAAACTAGGTCTGTCAATTGCCCTAGGGTCCCTAGTCGCACCTCACGTCTCCTCAATCACCCTAGACATAATCCAACATCACTCCCTATCCTATCGTACTTGCTCTTCTCTAGTCTCTCTTTTCCTTGCTTAGCCTATCCACGAGTCTACCAGACCGTAGTCGCTACTTAGCACTAAGCCTAATCATCTCACTAATCAATATCTATTGCAACGATTAAATAAATTACCAACGATTAAATAAATTACACCAATAAATCAATAATTAAATAAATTGCGCAATCAATTAATAATTAAATAAATTACACAAAAATCAATAATTAAATAAATTGCGCAATCAATAATTCAAGGCCGTCCACGTTGGCCTAAACCCTAACTAGCCTTCCTATCTCATCTCCACATCACAGTACTACCTTCACTAATGGTCAACCCACTAGTCTCCAATTGGACTTCCCTCGACGTCCAATTTATATCTCGGGCTCAATGGCCTTGCATCTAATCCATCCTAGGCCCAATTGACCTTAAACTCGCTTCATCACATCGCTTCTTTCTGACATTCGATACCTGGTCATAATAGACCGATCTCATCCAACCACACCACAATCCATACAATTTCCCTAATAATTCTACTAACCTCGCACCGTTCCTCTAAAACCTGACGTTACAATCGCGTCTAATTTTTCATCGATAACTAATCCAATCACGCCATAAATCAACACAATTGCCCTAATAATTCTACTAAGGCAATAAACATCCCTAATAAAGGTTTAGAAGGTCTACTCACATCAATTTGCGTCTTCAAGCGACTGATGGCGGTCCACGAATTTTCCCTACTTTCTTTCCTTTTTCTTTTATTTCCTTCCCTTTTCTTTTATTTCTTTTTCTCTTTTTTTCTTTTTTTCTTTCATTTTCTTCTTTTCCTTTTCCTTTTCTTCTTTTTTCCTTTTTCTTTTCTTTTCTTTTCTTCATTTACTTTTTCTTTTCTTCTTGGGCCGGGTTGGGCTGACTAGGGCCCACCAATTTTGGGCTCAAGCTTCAAAGGGGAGGCCCGCGCTCAGGGCCCCCGTGCCGACGCCGGCGAGGGTTTCGGCGAGTCTCCGACGACCCTCCGGCGAGGAAGGACAGAAGTCGCGCTGCTAGTTCTCGTCAGGTGGGGCTGAGTTCGGCTCTTTGCGACCCCGTTCTTGTCGAGCCGCGGAGAGGGGTTGACAACGGCGGATGAGGAACGACGAACGGCAGGGCGAGGCAGCAGGTGGAGGCGGAGCAGATTGTGGAGGAAGCAGGGGCGGCTGCGACGTCGTTCTTGTCAAGCTGCGATGTCGTTCTTGTCAAGCCGCGGCGAGAAGGCGAGCTAAGCGACGCGGCTGTTGGCGAAGCTCAGAGCGGCGACAAAAGCAGAAGCCAGCAATGGGTAGATAGCAGAGACGAGCGGTAGCAACCATGGAGCAAGTTCGGACGAAGAAGATGAAGACGTGAAGATTAACCACAAGGAAGAAGAAGAAGAAGACCGAAGGGGAAGGGAAAATGGGGGGGAGAGAGAGAGAGAGATGGGACGGGGGGTGTAGCGTGCGGCAGAAGAAAAAAATTAAAGAGGGGGGGTCAAACGACAAAGGAGCAGGGGATGTTCAGCGGAAAAGAAGGGAGTAGAGAGAGAGAGATGGGTAAGTCGACAGAGAGGAGGGGAAAGAGGAGAGAAGGAAGAAGAGATGGGGGAGGAAAGTCAAAGATTGTGGGCTGTTACACAATCTCTCCAACCCACGGGTGGAAGTTCCTCCGGCTCAAGCAACTCACGAGGAAGAGTTTATGATTCTTGCCTGAAACAAAAGGGAGATGAACTATAGCTTTGAAGAAGATTCAGACATTAGTGATTCTGAAATATTGGACCACATAGACGAACCTTATGATGAGTTGGAATCTTGGAAATACAGAGTAAAGGCCTCAAATGGAAGCTTAAGATGCCCTTTCTGTACATGCAAGAAAAAGCAGGACTACATGTACAAAGAGCTATATCAATAGGTGGTAGGGGTGGATAAAGGTTCTGCGAATTGAAGTGGCAAATAAAAGGCAAACCATCTTGCCTTGACAAAGTACTTAGAGATAGACCTAGCCAGTGAAGCAAACCAAACTCCTCAACTAGTTGTGGTCCGACCTGCTGTGCAAGTGCCTCGACAAGATGAGGTTTTTGCCTGGCCTTGGACTGGATTCATAACCAACAATCTCATTGACAAAAACAGTGGGAAACGACTTGCAGATAGCGCATGTTGGCTGACCAAGTTTGCCAAGTACAAACCTCTGGGAGTCCACATGTTTTGCAATGAAGATGGTCACTCGGCAAAAGCTGTAGTAAGGTTTAATGATGATTGGCATGAATTTGTAAATGCAATCGAGTTTGAGAAAGAATTTGAAATTGAGAATCATGTAAAGAAAGGGGCTGGAAGGTGCAAAAGACAGAGCTTAGATCGAGTGCAGATGGCTGGTGTGCGCGGTCATATGACTATGATGCAGATGGGCCAGTGGGAGACTACCTTCGCCAGACTGGGAAGTTGCGGACAATCTCTGACATTGTTCAGGAAGCAGCTTAAATAAGACACAGAATTGTGGCGCATCTAGCTAACAAGATTGATTTGACGAATGAAACTTTGGATGAATTACAGTCCAAATACAATGAGAAGACCTTGTCACCAAGTAGGATACTTGAAGAAAAAGATAAACTTCACTCTGCTTTTGTGGAAGGAATAAGGAGGATGCAACGCCTTCAACGTGACAAAATACAAAGCATATTGCTAGAGCAAGAAAAACTTAGCAATGAGTGCATATTGCTAAGTCAAGAGAGCAAGCGAAACTTAGCAACACTCGTTGCAATATGCCAAGTCATATTGCTAAGTCAAGAGAGCAAGAGAAACTTAGCAACACTCATTAATGTGTAATGTGGTGATTTAAGTATTTTCGAAAGAAAATAATAACACAAACGATTTGTGGATTTTGACTTAATGTGTAATGTGGTATCTAAACTTTTAAATTTATTCAATACAACCCCTGAACTCCAGCTCGAAATACAATATCATTGATCCCCAAATATATTCTTTATTCAATGTGATCTCTGACTTTCATTGCATATTCAATATATTATATAAAAATGTTCGATCATATCCCTGAATCGTAAGAAAAAGTTTAATGTTATCCTTGAATCAATAGAAAGGCAACATTGAATATTTTCATATGATCCAAGAATCAAATTGAATGCGAGTTAAAAAACAAAGACTAAATTGAATAAATCTAAAGTTCATGAACCACATTGCACATCAGGCTTGAAAACCATCTATAACATTTATCATTTTCAAAATCCAAAATAATAATAATAATAATAATAATAATAATAAAGAAACACTTTTTGCCCCTCGTAGCCCAACACGAGCCTTGGTAGTTTACCAAAATAATTCATTTCGAGTGGCATGTAAACCAATTCTCAGATTGGAGTACAAATACAAAGAGTGTACAAATAAAGCCGATCTTGCCTGGCCGTAAATGAATCATTATTTCGTCCTATTATAATTGTGTTGCAAACGTCATGTTTGGCAGCAATTGTAGGTACCCATTTTCCGCAGCACGTTGTTTTCGGGAGGCGCTTTCTCATAGTATTGGTTCTTAGAGTCTCTGCTTTCTCGGTTCGTCTTTTCGAACTATGGAGCACCGGATTGAAATTGACGACACTGGAGTGTAGAAGGAAGAAAGCGTCCACGCTCTCCGGATACTCATCCGGAAGACAAAAGCAAGAAACTGAAACCATCCGAGGCGGAAGCGTCCAGTGAAGTTGCTCCTCCAGTTCAACAAGTCCATGAAAAATCCGGCGGCTGGCTGGATGCCCTCAAGGGCGGAATGGCCTAGATTCGCTTCGTTGGCCAAGGTTCTGGCGCCACGGGCCTAGATCCTACAGAGAAGAAAGATGCCCTCCTCGGGGGTGGGCTCTCGCTTCTCCAAGATTCTGAAAAAGATCCGACTCACGTTGGCCAAGTTATCAGTGGCCAGCATGAAGGGGTCCCAGTTTCTGGGCAGAACAGGACTGAAGAGAAAGATTCTGGAAGGAAGAACGATACTGAAGAGGACGAGGGATCGCTAGATGCCCTCAAGGCCAGAGGGGCCAAGATTCCATACCGTGCCCAAGGCTCTGGCGCCACAGGCCAAGATCCTAAAATGGAGAACGATGGGGAAAAGGATGACGGGGTCCCAGCTGAAGTGCACCATGGGGAAAAGATCGACGGGGTCCAAGGGCAGAAAAAGACTAAAGATCCCCACGGGGAAGAGCACGACCGGCGAAAAGATTTGGGAAAGCAGAAGATGGCGGGAGAGTTCGGCCAAGCTTCTGGAACTACTAAAGAGAACGACGTCCAAGATACTGGGGAGAAGACTGAAGGGCACAAGCGACAAGCTTCGGAAGTGCACCAAGACGACCTAGCTTCTGGAACACAGCGCGATGGCGGCCATGCTCCTATACAGCCGCCTGAAGCCCCGCCTAAGCCCAAGTTGTTAGATCAGACGATATTGTTAACAATGGGATAAGCTTCCTAACTCTTTCGTATACAGGAATGATTTTCTTGGTGACGTGGGCTACCCGTCGAGGCTCTCTGCATCCTGTTGAGTCAGTGATCTCATAGGTGATATGGGCGGGGCAATTTGCGGCGATCACCATTTTTCTTGTTGGCAGTTCATGGGGTAGAGTAGGCTTAATGCGGTTTGCCGTTTATCTAGCCTTTTTTACTCTGTACGTGTCTCTCTTCCTCTCCTTCTCTTCATTCCGGAGGTAGAGGAAAGGAGGAGAACGAATTATGCCAAAGTGTATTTGCAAAGCAGCCAGACAATAGATACAGCTTTTGGGGTGCTTTATAATGAAAAAGGATTTCCAACATGGAGATGCCCATGTAGAAGGAAGAAAGCGTCAACGCTCTACGGATACTCATCCGGAAGAGAAACGTAAGAAACTGAAACCATCTGGAGCGCATGTTGTATATGTTTGTTTGTAAAACATACATTGAAGGCACATTCTTTTTTTCCCACGTTGGAAAGAAAGGAAAGTTTTGGTTACTTTAAATATGAGTTGGCTTTACTATTTCAAATAATGAGAAATGGGCTAGTGGGCTAGACCTCACTATACCCACGTGCGGGTGCGCAATTATGCGCGTTATTTGACACCCTTAATACTTTGCATGCTTGGCATATATTTATATATATATATATATATATATATATCGATTTTTGAATCACACATATTTTCCCCGCCCGCAACTCTTGGCAACTCACGACTCGATTACTCAGAGTCTCTGCTTTCTCATAGTATTGATTCTTCTTTTTGAACTATGGAGCACCGGATTGAAATCGGCAACACTGGAGATGCCCATGTAGAAGGAAGAAAGAGTCTACGCTCTACGGATACTCATCAGGAAGAGAAACGTAAGAAACTGAAAACATCCGGAGCGCATGTTGGATATGTTTGTTTGTAAAACATACATAGAAGGCACATTCCTTTTTTCCCACGTTGGAAAGAAATGAAAGTTTTGGTTACTTTAAATATGAGTTGGCTTTACTATTTCAAATAATGAGAAATGGGCTAGTGAGCTAGACCTCACTATACCCGCGTGTGGGTGCGCGATTATGCGCGATTATTTGACGCCCTTAATACTTTGCATGATATATCGATTTTTGAATCACACATATTTTCCCCGCCCGCAACTCTTGGCAACTCACGACTCGATTACTCAGAGTCTCTGTTTTCTCATAGTATTTGTTCTTCGTTTTGAACTATGGAGCACCGAATTGAAATCGACAACACTGGAGATGCCCATGCAGAAGGAAAAAAGCGTCTACGCTCTACGGATACTCATCCGGAAGAGAAACGTAAGAAACTGAAACCATCCGGAGCGCATGTTTGATTTGTTTGTTTGTAAAACATACATTGAAGGCATTTTCCTTTTTTCCCACGTTGGAAAGAAAGGAAAGTTTTTGTTACTTTAAATATGAGTTGGCTTTACTATTTCAAATAATGAGAAATGGGCTTGTGGGCTAGACCTCACTACACCCGCGTGCGGGTGCGCGATTATGCGCGATTATTTGACGCCCTTAACACTTTGCATGCTTGGCATATATATATATATATATATATATATATATATATATATATATCGATTTTTGAATCACACATAATTTCTCCGCCCGAAACTCTTGGCAACTCACGACTCGATTACTCAGAGTCTCTGCTTTCTCATAGTATTGGTTATTCATTTTGAACTATGGAGCACCGGATTGAAATCGACAACACTGGAGATGCCCATGTAGAAGGAAAAAAACGTCTACGCTCTACGGATATTCATCTGGAAGAGAAACGTAAGAAACTGAAACCATGCGGAGCGCATGTTGGATATGTTTGTTTGTAAAATATACATTGAAGACACTTTCCTTTTTTTCCCACGTTGGAAAGAAAGGAAAGTTTTGGTTACTTTAAATATGAGTTGGCTTTACTATTTCAAATAATGAGAAATGGGCTAGTGGGCTAGACCTCACTATACCCGCGTTCGGGTGCGCGATTATGCGCGATTATTTGACGTCCTTAATACTTTGCATGCTTGGCACATATATATATATATATATATATCGATTTTTGAATCACACAAATTTTCCCCGCCCGCAACTCTTGGCATCTCACGACTCGATTACTCAGAGTCTCTGCTTTCTCATAGTATTGGTTCTTCTTTTTGAACTATGGAGCACCGGATTGAAATCGACAACACTGGAGATGCCCATGTAGAAGGAAGAAAGCGTCTACGCTCTAGGGATACTCATCCGGAAGAGAAACGTAAGAAACTGAAACCATCCGGAGCGCATATTGGATATGTTTGGCCAAGCTTCTGGAACTACTAAAGAGAACGACATCCAAGATACTGGGGAGAAGACTGAAGGGCACAGGCGACAAGCTTCGGAAGTGCACCAAGACGACCTAGCTTCTGGAACACAGCGCGATGGCGGCCACGGTCCTATACAGCCGCCTGAAGCCCCGCCTGAAGCCCAAGTTGTCAGATCAGACGATATTGTTAACAATGGGATAAGCTTCCTAACTCTTTCGTATACGGGAATGATTTTCTTGGTGACGTCGGCTACCCGTCGAGGCTCTCTGCATCCTGTTGAGTCAGTGATCTCACAGGTGAGATGGGCGGGGCAATTTGCGGCGATCACCATTTTTCTTGTTGGCAATTCATGGGGTAGAGTAGGCTTAATGCGGTTTGCCGTTTATCTAGCCTTTTTTACTCTGTACGTGTCTCTCTTCCTCTCCTTCTCTTCATTCCGGAGGTAGAGGAAAGGAGGAGAACGAATTATGTCAAAGTGTATTTGCAAAGCAGCCAAACAACAGATACAGCTTTTGGGGTGCTTTATAATGAAAAGGATTTCCAACATGGAGATGCCCATGTAGAAGGAAGAAAGCGTCTACGCTCTACGGATACTCATCCGGAAGAGAAACGTAAGAAACTGAAACCATCTGGAGCGCATGTTGGATATGTTTGTTTGTAAAACATACATTGAAGGCACTTTCCTTTTTTTCCACATTGGAAAGAAAGGAAAGTTTTGGTTACTTTAAATATGTGTTGGCTTTACTATTTCAAATAATGAGAAATGGGCTAGTGGGCTAGACCTCACTATACCCGCGTGCGGGTGCGCGATTATGCGCGGTTATTTGACGCCCTTAATACTTTCATGCTTAGCATATATATATATATGTATATCGATTTTTGAATCACACATATTTTCCCCGCTCCGCAACTCTTGTCAACTCACGACTCGATTACTCAGAGTCTCTGCTTTCTCATAGTATTGGTTCTTCTTTTTGAACTATGGAGCACCGGATTGAAATCGACAACACTGGAGATGCCCATGTAGAAGGAAGAAAGATCTACGCTCTACGGATACTCATCCGGAAGAGAAACGTAAGAAACTGAAACCATCCGGAGCGCATGTTGGATATGTTTGTTTGTAAAACATACATTGAAGGGAGTTTCCTTTTTTCCCACATTGGAAAGAAAGGAAAGTTTTGGTTACTTTAAATATGTGCTGGCTTTACTATTTTAAATAATGAGAAATGGGCTAGTGGGCTAGATCTCATTATACCCGCGTGCGGGTGCGCGATTATTTGACGCCCTTAATACTTTGCATGCTTGGCATATATATATATATATATATATATATATATATATATATATATCGATTTTTGAATCACACAAATTTTCCCCGCCCGCAACTCTTGGCAACTCACGACTCGATTACTCAGAGTCTCTACTTTCTCATAGTATTGGTTCTTCTTTTTGAACAATGGAGCACTGGATTGAAATCGACAACACTGGAGATGCCCATGTAGAAGGAAAAAAATGTCTACGCTCTACGGATACTCATCCGGAAGAGAAACGTAAGAAACTGAAACCATCCGGAGCGCATGTTGAATATGTTTGTTTGTAAAACATACATTGAACGCACTTTCCTTTTTTCCCACGTTGGAAAGAAAGGAAAGTTTTGGTTACTTTAAATATGAGTTGGTTTTACTATTTCAAATAATGAGAAATGGGCTAGTGGGCTAGACCTCACTATACCCGCGTTCGGGTGCGCGATTATGCGCGATTATTTGACGCCCTTAATACTTTGCATGCTTGGCACATATATATATATATATATCGATTTTTGAATCACACAAATTTTCCCCGCCCGCAACTCTTGGCATCTCACGACTCGATTACTCAGAGTCTCTGCTTTCTCATAGTATTGGTTCTTCTTTTTGAACTATGGAGCACCGGATTGAAATCGACAACACTGGAGATGCCCATGTAGAAGGAAGAAAGCGTCTACGCTCTAGGGATACTCATCCGGAAGAGAAACGTAAGAAACTGAAACCATCCGGAGCGCATGTTGGATATGTTTGGCCAAGCTTCTGGAACTACTAAAGAGAACGACGTCCAAGATACTGGGGAGAAGACTGAAGGGCACAGGCGACAAGCTTCGGAAGTGCACCAAGACGACCTAGCTTCTGGAACACAGCGCGATGGCGGCCATGCTCCTATACAGCCGCCTGAAGCCCCGCCTGAAGCCCAAGTTGTTAGATCAGATGATATTGTTAACAATGGGATAAGCTTCCTAACTCTTTCGTATACGGTAATGATTTTCTTGGTGACGTGGGCTACCCGTTGAGGCTCTCTACATCCTGTTGAGTCAGTGATCTCACAGGTGATATAGGCGGGACAAGTTGCGGCGATCACCATTTTTCTTGTTGGCAGTTCATGGGGTAGAGTAGGCTTAATGCGGTTTGCCGTTTATCTAGCCTTTTTTACTCTGTACGTGTCTCTCTTCCTCTCCTTCTCTTCATTCCGGAGGTAGAGGAAAGGAGGAGAACGAATTATGCCAAAGTGTATTTGCAAAGCAGCCAGACAACAGATACAGCTTTTGGGGTGCTTTATAATGAAAAAGGATTTCCAACATGGAGATGCCCATGTAGAAGGAAGAAAGCGTCAACACTCTACGGATACTCATCCAGAAGAGAAACATAAGAAACTGAAACCATCTGGAACGCATGTTGGATATGTTTGTTTGTAAAACATACATTGAAGGCACTTTCCTTTTTTCCCACGTTGGAAAGAAAGGAAAGTTTTGGTTACTTTAAATATGAGTTGGCTTTACTATTTCAAATAATGAGAAATGGGCTAGTGGGCTAGACCTCACTATATACCCGCGTGCGGGTGCGCGATTATGCGCGGTTATTTGACGCCCTTAATACTTTGCATGCTTGGCATATATATATATATATATATATATCGATTTTTGAATCACACATA
This sequence comes from Melaleuca alternifolia, assembly GCA_019926035.1. Lineage (NCBI taxonomy): Eukaryota > Viridiplantae > Streptophyta > Magnoliopsida > Myrtales > Myrtaceae > Melaleuca > Melaleuca alternifolia. The sequence goes on from JAGKPW010002174.1 coordinate 551,444, forward strand.
TTTTCCCCACCCGCAACTCTTGGCAACTCACGACTCGATTACTCAGAGTCTCTGCTTTCTCATAGTATTGATTCTTCTTTTTGAACTATGGAGCACCGGATTGAAATCGGCAACACTGGAGATGCCCATGTAGAAGGAAGAAAGAGTCTACGCTCTACGGATACTCATCAGGAAGAGAAACGTAAGAAACTGAAAACATCCGGGAGCGCATGTTGGATATGTTTGTTTGTAAAACATACATTGAAGGCACATTCCTTTTTTCCCATGTTGGAAAGAAAGGAAAGTTTTGGTTACTTTAAATATGAGTTGGCTTTACTATTTCAAATAATGAGAAATGGGCTAGTGGGATAGACCTCACTATACCCGAGTGCGGGTGCGCGATTATGCGCGATTATTTGACGCCCTTAATACTTTGCATGCTTGGCATATATATATATATATATATATATATATATATCATGTTGACCCAAGGATCTGAGGGAAAGGTATAGAGGGAGAGATAACCGTAGGGACTCTAACGATATTCTAAGAATAAACAAATTAAACCCAAGAAAGAAGGCAAAGAAGAGAAAAGAATTAGCAGAAAGATAAACAGAAAGGACTGATGTTATACATTATGTGAAAAGCTAACGCGATGTAAGCTATGCAAACAAATAAAGCAGCAAGGTAAAGAAACAACATTAAGCGTAATAGGCGGCTCGACCTGCCGTAGTGACAATCAGATAAAAAGCAAAATGTAGGTAAAAACCCACCAAGAACAAATCATAGGATACTGCAAACGAAGTAAGCTAGGCTTTGGCAGGTAGCTCTCCCAAAGATGGCACTGCACTCCACTTGTGCCGAGTACCTAACAGAGGGGGGACGGCATGTACAACCACTTGAGTGGTGCATTTTTGCCTGCTAGTTTTACCCGTAAACAATACCTAAACGACTTTGTACTTGTGGATCAGGTACAGAAGCATAAATGTATTAAAGTAAAGGTACAGAAATGTAAATGTACTAAAAAGGATAACAAGCACTAAACTCCACAGATCTCGGCAGAGCCATGAGAATTATGGGTTTGTGCGATGTATAAAGAAGATATTTTCATATATAAATAAATTGAAAGTTACAGTACAAGGGAAGTAAAAGATCCGTAGGATCTGTGCATTACAAATATAAATGAAGATCAACAAACTAAGGAGAAAGTTTGTGAACTTCGGTGCCTATAAAGGGGAGATCTGGTTTCAGATCTAGAATGGGATACTTACTTTTGAGAAGAGAAGGGATATTCAAGAACTCTTTCCGTCCAAGAAGGATCTGAGAAAGAGGGAGAATGTATGAGTAGCGATGTATGAGTTCTTCATGTTCTGGGTTTTCAGAAGTTGAGGAGGATGAAGATGTATGTGATTTCTTTCTGTCCGAGAGGGATCTAAGAAAGAGAGAGAGAGAGAGAGAGAGAGAGAGAGAGTGCTTGTTGCGAAGTCGGGAGCGAAGTCTCGAGAGAGAGAGTGTTTAGATCTCAGAAGGCTTCTCTGCTGCTGTGACAACCTCCCCTAGAATGGTGGAGAGCCGTTGTAATATAGGCGGGTGTGAGTACTGTTTGTACAGTGACCTCCACAGTGTACAGTGTAGGATGAATAGTAACCGTATTTTGCTACAGTGTACAGTGAATACAGTGTATTTGTGAACAGTAAAATTAAAATATGTTGGGATATTGGTGGTGTCTCAAAAATCTTCCAAGTTGGGAAAATCTTCTCGTCCTTCGTCATGTCCGAAGAGAGGTTGAGACTCTGAAGATCCTTCTTTTGAAGGGTTGGACCCTCGTATTTCTGCTGCGTATTGGAGAAGTATTTGTCGGGCTTCTTCATCATCTTTTGCTCCAACTAACTTTGACATTGCTAGAGATTTGAAAGCAAGCCTTGGGGGAGCTTCTTTAGCTGGGGTATTATGAATCGTGATCCAGTTCTTTACAGTTTCTGGGGCACAATTTTCTTGAAATTTGAAATTATCCCACCATTTTGTTCGGAATTTTCTGGCGAGAACAGATTCGGTGGAACCTTTTAATTTTTGGAGTTCTAGGGTCCATGCAAAAACCCAAGAAATTTTGAAATGGATGAAGAAAAGCATCAGTAGAGGGAAGTTTTCTTCATGAGGAGGTGGTTTGTAAAGGTCAAACAAAATTTGGTAACCTTTAAGATAATTAGAGGGCAGTATATCATATAAGGGACCGAAAGTATCCCACCAATTAGTGAACCAATTGGGGAGATTTTCAGTGTTGAAGTCTTTTTCGAAGAAAATAGCCAAGTATGGATTCTTGCGGTATTTTGGCGGAAAAAGGAGAGGTACCAGGATTGCTGGTAATCATAGTATGTGTATGATGGACGGTAAGAAGAAGAAGGGACTTCAGCAAGCTTGTCTTCGAACTTTTCTGAAGAGTATGGTGAGGGGAGCCAATCTCTAGGGTGGAGGACACCAAGGATTTTGGCTGTAGAGTAATCGAGACAATGGTTTGTGTCACTTTTGACAAAATGTTTGAAGACAAAAGAGGAAGTATCTCTGAGTATCCTTTCGTAATACTCTCGAGGTTTGAGTATATCATGGGGAGTAAAGTACCAAGAATGAGGGAAGAGTTTGTTGGCACAAATAAAAGGATCTTCATTATAAAATTCCTTTTCAACAGAAATTATTTTTGGGGAGAATGTTTTGTTAACCCAAGGAGATTTGGGCTGTGTTTTTTGTGAAATTTTTTGAGAAATTAAAGAAGTAGGAGGTTGAGAGGCCAAAACCCCTTCGGGTTGTGGGATTCTTACCAGGGCTGAGGAGACTACGGTCCTTTCAGGCTGAGGGGTCCTCAACAGTGCAGAAGAGGCACGCGTTTGCACACCTGTTTTTGGTATGAGCTGTCTAAATGTTGTCGAGGCAGCTGAGAGGGCTGGTTTTGGTCCACCTATTTGAAGTGGCCTTTGATTTAGAGATTCGAGCCATGACCTGGTGATTGGGGTCAAACCTTTGGGTGATGGAACATCAGTTATGTTTGGTGAAGAAGAAAAAGGTGAAGCTTTGGCTTTTCCCTTTTCAGAGCTTGAGGATTTTTTAGGTTTTGGTGGCATGATTGGGTCTTTTCCCCTGTAGAAATTCTCGTGTAAGAAAATCTGGCAAAGAATTTGTATTACCACTAATATATTTTATATCAAATTCAAAGACAGAAAGTATAGCCTGCCATCTTGCGAAAATTTGTTTGGAGGCAATATTTAACACATCCTTCTGAAGAACATCTTTTGCAGATTTGCAATCGATGCAAAGGAGGAATCGTTTATTGAGAATTTCTCCTTGAAATTTTGAAATGGCTAGAACTATAGCCAAGATTTCTTTTTTGATGGTAGAGTAGTTTTGCTAAGTTTCATTCCAGTGCTTGGAAATGAACTGCACCACTTGCTCTTTATCATTTATTCTTTGTTTAAGAATACCGCCATAGCCCACTTCTGACGCATCTGTTTCAATGATTTTGAAAGCAGCCGGGTCAGAGAGATGTAGGCAAGGGATTTCTTTGACTTGGGCTTTGATCTTTCGAACAGCATTGGTGTGTTCAGAAGACCAGTTTGGGGGATTTTTCTTTAATCGTTGGTGCAAAGGCTTGCAAGTAATATTAATATTAGGGAAGAAATCAATGACATAATTCAGACATCCTAAGAATCTTTGGAGCTGGGTCTTATCTTTGATTTCATCCGGAAATTTTTGGTAAAGGAAATAGACCGAGCTATAGGTCTAAAAGTACCGAATGTAATGTCATGTCCTAAGAAATGAATTTTTGTTTGAAACAAGACCAGTTTCGTGGGTGAAAGGGAAAGGCCATTGATTTTGACAATTTTGAAGAATTGAGAAAGATGTTTAAAATGTGCATCTATGTCTTTTGAGAAGACCAAAACATCATCAATGTAAACAATAATATAATCAGAGTAGGAATTGAAAATATCATTCATTATTCTTTGGAATTCAGAAGGGGCATTTTTTAGACCAAAAGGCATGACATTCCATTCAAACTGTCCGAATGGTACAGTGAAGGCGGTTTTGTACCTGTCATTCTCAGCGATCTGTATTTGCCAAAAGCCAGACTTCATATCGAATTTCGAAAAGATTTTTGAACTATAGAGTCTGTTAAGCAAATCCTTTTTATTCGGAATAGGGTAACGAATCCAACTGAGAGCAGAATTTAAAGGTTTGTAATTGATGACCAGACGAGGAGTTCCTCGTTCGATTTCAGATGCCTTATTAACATAAAAAGCCGAACAACTACAAGGAGAATGACTTTTTCGGATAAGTTTTTTATCGACAAGGTCATTTATCTCCCTTTTGCAATGTTCCATCACCTCGTGATTCATCTGAGTAGGCCTTGCCTTTGTTGGGATGTCTTTCTCAGAGAAGTCGGGTTCATATGGAAGATTGACAATATGTTTTCGCCTATGCCAGAAAGCATGCGGAATGTCAGAGCAAACATTTGTTTTGAAAAGAGTCTGCAGATTAGAGATTTTTTTCTAAAATGATAGGATCAAGAAGCCTTTGTTCGATACATTTATTTCCCAGTTCCTCTTTAAGGAAAGAGAGGTGGCTTTCTTTGTCTTGAATAAGACAGTTGATTTGGGAGATTGATTGTTCTTGAACGGAATTTAAAGACCTTGTCTTAGGTTTTGTGATAAATTCGAAAATAACCTTTTTATTGAAAGCTTGAGTTTCAATTCCTTCTGGAGTAAGCAAGAAAGGGGTGATTAAGGTCATAAAGGGAGTTCCTAGAATGACATTTTGACTTATATTCTGAACCAGAATAAAAGAAGTTTTAAAAGAGGCATGATCTTGTACGATCGATGCTTCAGGGATTTTATACCGAATTCTGAGCTTATCACCACTAGCTGAGTTTAACTTTTCTGAAGACATTTCATAATACCGGGTAGGAATGAGGCCTTCTTTGATACAATTAAGGTCTACACCTGTATCAAAAAGGGCTGTTGTGGGAAGAACAAAATCATGGATTTTAATAACAATTTTGATAACCATTTTTCTGGTTGTGACCTCAGTAAGCATATTTAGTAAAAACTGGGAGTCATGTCTTCCAGTGGTTTCGGTGTCAATATTATCAGAGGATTGAGAAGATGTTTGCTTGACTCCTTTCTTTTTTAGATCATTCTCTTTGAAATCTAGGAATTGTTTCTGGAGTTCAATCTGGGCAAGCTTGAGATTTTGTATCTCGATTTTATGCCTCTAGATTTCATTACTCAAATCATTAATATTAACAGGTTTGTTCTTGGGTTTAGAACTTCTGTTAAGAATGGTATCTAAATTATAAGGAATTTTCTCAATACGAATAGAGGGAGAAGGGGTGACATTATGAAGAAGCTTTTGTTTGATTAAAGGGTCAGATTCATTGTCGAGAGTATCAAGAAACAGTTTTTCTTCTTGCGTTAAGACATTAATTTGAAGGGTATTGTTTAAATCTCATTCAGAATCAGAAGAAGAAGAGGAAGCTTCAATGTCATTAATTTGAAAACCTGAAACAGAGCCTTCAGAAGAAAATTCTTCCTCAGAATCAATCATAAGTTGATTGATCTGATCCAGAATTTCTTCTTCAAGATCAAGTTCATTAATTTTTTTATGAACACGGCAGAATCTTGAAGTGTGGCCTTTCTTACCACAATTAAAACAGGTAATATTTTTAAAGTCACGTTTCGAAGTATCTTTTTTGGGGAAGTCTTGTTTCTGAAAAGGTTTCTTCCTAAAGTTGGATTTTTTAGAAGAACCTTTTCTTTTGGAAAAAGACTTGCAATGACAGTTGTCTGAAAGACACTTGGAACAAGAACTAGTCTTATTTTTAATCTTCTTAGAAGAAGAGACAAAAGTAGGATCATACTGGACACAAAAATCACCGAGACCTTGGGTCTTGTTTTGTTTTTTCAATTGTTTCTGAATTTTTAAAGAAGTACAAAGCTGGGTACCAATAGAATAAACAACAGAAGAAAGTTCGCCATAAGAGAGAATTTCATAGGGTATTTCACCCCCATGTTGTTCTCTTAGTTTATCATGAACTTGTTCGCCAATGAGTTTTGGCAGGCCTGCAAGAAATTTTTCTTTCCAAAAAGGTTGATTGCAGTCTGGTCGAAGGAAAACTCTTTGGAGGAATATGTCTTTATACTGGCGGAAATCCCCTAATGAACGACAGCGCATATTTGAAAGGAGATCTAGGTCTTTGTTACGAATATGAGAAGGATCACCTATGAAATGGTTAGAGATGTTGAAAATGAGAGTGTTTACCGCATCTTGGATGGGCTCACCATTTTCATTAAGGATGGGATGTCCTAAGTCATCTAACCTATGAGCATTGAGAATGTAGTCCCTTTGCTCTTCCGTAAGGTAATTGTCCCACCAACCTTTAAGCTGTCCGCTAAAGCCGGCAACGATATAGTAGGCAACTGTGTGGTCGGAAGTGGCCTCCTGGGTCTTATAAGTATTCGCAAGCATGACCATTTGATTTAAAATATTGATCATGTTGTGATCAGTAAGACCATCTATATTCCATTCATAAATAGAATCGGATGAGTACCTATTCTGGGAGACATTAGACTTTTCGTTGAGTCCGATGTCCGTTGGGGAAGTTTTGGGGTACCAGACTTTCTTAGGTTCATTCCAGGAGACTTGATTAACTTGTGAGGTTGGAAGAGTATTGGTATCAATTGTATTTACTTCTCTATGAGGTTCATTGAAAATGATTCCTCTGGAAGTTGTGCCCCAGAAAATTCCGAACAAAATGGTGGGATAATTTCAAATTTCAAGAAAATTGTGCCCCAGAAGCTGTAAAGAACTGGATCACGATTCACAATACACCAGCTAAAGAAGCTCCCCCAAGGCTTGCTTTCAAATCTCTAGCAATGTCAAAGTTAGCTGGAGCAAAAGATGATGAAGAAGCCCAACAAATACTTCTCCAATACGCAGTAGAAATACAAGGGTCCAACCCTTTCAGAAGAAGGATCTTCAGAGTCTCAACCTCTCTTCGGACATGACGAAGGACGAGAAGATTTACCCAACTTTGAAGATTTTTGAGACACCACCAATATCCCAACATATTTTAATTTTACTGTTCACAAATACACTGTATTCACTGTACACTGTAGCAAAATACGGTTACTGTTCATCCTGCATTGTACACTGTGGCGGTCACTGTACAAACAGTACTCATACCCGCCTTTATTACAACGGCTCTCCACCATTCCGGGGGCACGTTGTCACAGTAGCAGAGAAGCCTTCTGAGATCAAAACACTCTCTCTCTCGAGACTTCGCTCCCGACTTCGCAACAAGCACTCGCTCTCTCTCTCTCTCTTTCTTAGATCCCTCTCGGACAGAAAGAAATCACATACATCTTCATCCTCCTCAACTTCTGAAAACCCAGAACATGAAGAACTCATACGTCGCTACTCATACATTCTCCCTCTTTCTCAGATCCTTCTTGGACGGAAAGAGTTCTTGATTATCCCTTCTCTTCTCAAAAGTAAGTATCCATTCTAGATCTGAAACCAGATCTCCCCTTTATAGGCACCGAAGTTCACAAACTTTCTCCTTAGTTTGTTGATCTTCATTTATATTTGTAATGCACAGATCCTACGGATCTTTTACTTCCCTTGTACTGTAACTTTCAGTTTATTTATATATAAATGTTTTCCTTATACATCGCACAAACCCATAATTCTCATGGCTCTGCCGAGATCTGTGGAGTTTAGTGCTTGTTATCCTTTTTAGTACATTTACATTTCTGTACCTTTACTTTATTACATTTATGCTTCTGTACCTGATCCACAAGTACAAAGTCGTTTAGGTATTGTTTACGGGTAAAACTAGCAGGCAAAAACGCACCACTCAAGTGGTTGTACATGCCGTCCCCCCTCTGTTAGGTACTTGGCACAAGTGGAGTGCAGTGCCATATTTGGGAGAGGCTACCTGCCAAAGCCTAGCTTACTTCGTTTGCAGTATCCTATGATTTGTTCTTGGTGGGTTTTTACCTACATTTTGCTTTTTATCTGATTGTCACTACGGCAGGCCAAGCCGCCTATTACGCTTAATGTTGTTTCTTTACGTTGCTGCTTTATTTGTTTGCATAGCTTACATCGCGTTAGCTTTTCACATAATGTATAACATCAGTCATTTCTGTTTATCTTTCTGCTAATTCTTTTCTCTTCTTTGCCTTCTTTCTTGGGTTTAATTTGTTTATTCTTAGAATATCGTTAGAGTCCCTACGGTTATCTCTCCCTCTATATCTTTCCCTCAGATCCTTGGGTAACCATTACATATATATATATATATATATTATATATATATATCGATTTTTGAATCACACATATTTTCCCCGCACGCAACTCTTGGCAACTCACGACTCGATTACTTAGAGTCTCTGCTTTCTCATAGTATTGGTTCTTCTTTTTGAACTATGGAGCACCGGATTGATGCCCATGTAGAAGGAAGAAAGAGTCTACGCTCTACGGATACTCATCCGGAAGAGAAACGTAAGAAACTGAAAACATTCGAAGCACATGTTGGATATGTTTGTTTGTAAAATATACATTGAAGGCACTTTCTTTTTTTCCCATGTTGGAAAGAAAGGAAAGTTTTTGTTACTTTAAATATGAGTTGACTTTACTATTTCAAATAATGAGAAATGGGCTAGTGGTCTAGACTTCACTATACTCGCGTGCGGGTGCGTGATTATGCGCGGTTATTTGACGCCCTTAATACTATGCATGCTTGGCATATATATATATATATATCGATTTTTGAATCACACATATTTTCCCCGCCCGCAACTCTTGGCAACTCACGACTCGATTACTCAGAGTCTCTGCTTTCTCATAGTATTTGTTCTTCTTTTTGAACTATGGAGCACCGGATTGAAATCGACAACACTGGAGATGCCCATGGAGAAGGAAGAAAGCGTCTACGCTCTACGGATACTCATCCGGAAGAGAAACGTAAGAAACTGAAACCATCTGGAGCGCATGTTGGATATGTTTGGCCAAGCTTCTGGAACTACTAAAGAGAACGACGTCCAAGATACTGGGGAGAAGACTGAAGGGCACAGGCGACAAGCTTCGGAAGTGCACCAAGACGACCTAGCTTCTGGAACACAGCGCGATGGCGGCCATGCTCCTATACAGCCGCCTGAAGCCCAAGTTGTCAGATCAGACGATATTGTTAACAATGGGATAAGCTTCCTAACTCTTTCGTATACAGGAATGATTTTCTTGGTGACGTGGGCTACCCGTCGAGGCTCTCTGCATCCTGTTGAGTCAGTGATCTCACAGGTGACATGGGTGGGGCAATTTGCGGCGATCACCATTTTTCTTGTTGGCAGTTCATGGGGTAGAGTAGGCTTAATGCGGTTTGCCGTTTATCTAGCCTTTTTTACTCTGTACGTGTCTCTCTTCCTCTCCTTCTCTTCATTCCGGAGGTAGAGGAAAGGAGGAGAACGAATTATGTCAAAGTGTATTTGCAAAGCAGCCAAACAACAGATACAGCTTTTGGGGTGCTTTATAATGAAAAGGATTTCCACATATCGATTTTTGAATCCCACATATTTTCTCCGCCGCAACTCTTGGCAACTCACGACTCGATTACTCAGAGTCTCTGCTTTTTCATATTATTGGTTCTTCTTTTCGAACTATGGAGCACCAGATTGAAATCGACAACACTGGAGATGCCCATGTAGAAGAAGAAAGCGTCCACGTTCTGCGAATACTCTTCCGGAAGAGAAACGTAAGAAACTGAAACCATCCAGAACGCATGTTGAAAATGTTATTTAATGTACTTTCCTTTTTTCCCATATTGGAAAGAAAGAAAAGTTTTGGTCACTTTATATATGAGTTGCTTTACTTTTTCAAATAATATGAAATGGGCTAGTAGGCTAGACCTTACTATACCCGCATGCGGGTAGCTGATTGTGTGCGTTTTTGACGCGTTTATTTGACATAATTAGCACTTTGCATGCTTGGCACATATATATATATATATATATATATATATCAGTTTGAGCCATCTGCCTAATATTTTCACATATATGTATATATATCGATTTTTGAATCCCACATATTTTCTCTCCCCGCATCTCTTGGCGACTCGCGACTCAATTACTCAGAGTCTCTGTTTTCTCATAGTATTGGTTCTTCTTTTCGAACTATGGAGCACCGGACTGAAATCGACAACACTGGAGATGCCAATGTAGAAGGAAGAAAGCTTCCACGCTCTGCGGATACTCTTACGGAAGAGAAACGTAAGAAACTGAAACCATCCGGAGTGCATGTTAGCTATGTTCGTTTGTAAAACAAATATTTAAGGCACTTTCTTTTTTTCCCACAATGGAAAGAAAGGAAAGTTTTGGTCTTTTTAAATATGAGTTGGCTTTACTATTTCAAATAATGAAAATGGGCTAGTGAGCTAAACCTCACTATACTCGCATGCGGCTGTGCGATTGTGTGCGTTTTTTACGCGTTTATTTGACGCACTTAGCACTTTGCACGCTTGGCATATATATATATATATATATATGAGCCAGCTGCCTAATATTTTCTCATATCTATTATATTTATAAATATATCGATTTTTGAATCCCACATATTTTCTCTACCCGCAACTCTTGGAAACTCTCGACTCGTTTACTCGGAATCTCCGCTTTCTCATAGTATTGTTTCTTTTTTTTTAACTATGGAGCACCGGATTGAAATCGACAACACTGGAGATGCCCATGTAGAAGGAAGAAAGCGTCCACGCTTGACGGATACTCATCGGGAAGAGAAACATAAGAAACTGAAGCCATTCGGAGCGCATGCTGGATATGTTTGTTTGTAAAACAAACATTTAAGGTACTTTCCTTTTTTCCCACATTGGAAAGAAAGGAAAGTTTTGGTCACTTTAAATATGAGTTGGCTTTACTATTTCAAATAATGAGAAATGGGCTAGTGGGCTAGACCTCACTATACCCGCGTGCGGGTGCGCGATTGTGCCCGTATTAGACGTGTTTATTTGACGCACTTAGCACTTTGCACGCTTGGCATATATATATCAGTTTGAGCCAGCTGCCTAATATATATCAATTTTTGAATCCCACATATTTTCTCCGCCCGCAAATTTTGGCAAGTCACGACTCGGTTACTCAGAGTCTCTGCTTTCTCATAGTATTGGTTCTTCTTTTTGAACTATGGAGCATCGGATTGAAATCGACAACACTGGAGATGCCCATGTAGAAGGAAGAAAGCGTCCACGCTCTACGGATACTCATCCGGAAGAGAAACATAAGAAACTGAAACCATTCAGAGCGCATGTTGGATATGTTTATTTGTAAAACAAACATTTAACGTACTTTCCTTTTTTCCAACATTGGAAAGAAAGGAAAGTTTTGGTCACTTTAAATATGAGTTGACTTTATTATTTCAAATAATGAGAAATGGGCTAGTGGGCTAGACCTCACTATACCCGCGTGCGAGTGCACGATTGTGCGAGTTTTTGATGTGTTTATTTGACGCACTTAGCACTTTGCACGCTTGGCATATATATATATATATATATATATATATATATATCAGTTTGAGCCAGCTGCATAATATATGTATATATTTTTTTTTGAATCACACATATTTTCTCTGCTCGCAATTCTTGGCAACTCACGACTCGATTACTCAGAGTCTCTACTTTCTCATAGTATTGGTTCATCTTTTCGAACTATGGAACACCAAATTGAAATCGACAACACTGGAGATGCCCATGTAGAAGAAGAAAGCGTCCACGTTCTGCGAATACTCTTCCGGAAGAGAAACGTAAGAAACTGAAACCATCCAGAACGCATGTTGGATATGTTATTTAATGTACTTTCATTTTTTCTCACATTGGAAAGAAATGAAAGTTTTGGTCACTTTATATATGAGTTGGCTTTACTTTTTCAAATAATATGAAATGGGCTAGTAGGCTAAACCTTACTATACCCGCGTGCGGGTAGCTGATTGTGTGCGTTTTTTACGCGTTTATTTGACATAATTAGCACTTTGCACGCTTGGCATATATATATATATATATATATATATATATATATCAGTTTGAGCCATCTGCCTAATATTTTCACATATATGTATATATATATCGATTTTTGAATCACATATATTTTCTCTCCCCGCATCTCTTGGCGACTCACGACTCGATTACTCAGAGTCTCTGTTTTCTCATAGTATTGGTTCTTCTTTTTGAACTATGGAGCACCGGATTGAAATCGACAACACTGGAGATGCCAATGTAGAAGGAAGAAAGCTTCCACGCTCTACGGATACTCTTACGGAAGAGAAACCTAAGAAACTGAAATCATCCGGAGCGCATGCTAGATATGTTCGTTTGTAAAACAAACATTTAAGGCACTTTCTTTTTTTCCCACAATGGAAAGAAAAGAAAGTTTTGGTCTTTTTAAATATGAGTTGGCTTTACTATTTCAAATAATGAAAATGGGCTAATGGGCTAGACCTCACTATACTCGCATTCGGCTGCGCGATTGTGTGCGTTTTGGACGCGTTTATTTGACGCAATTAGCACTTTGCACGCTTGGCATATGTATATCAGTTTGAGCCAGCTGCCTAATATTTTCTCATATATATTATATTTATATATATAGATTTTTGAATCCCACATATTTTCTTTACCCGCAACTCTTGGAAACTCACGACTCGTTTACTCAGAATCTCCGCTTTCTCATAGTATTGCTTCTTCTTTTTTTAACTATGGAGCACCGGATTGAAATCGACAACACTGGAGATGCTCATGTAGAAGGAAGAAAGCGTCTACGCTCTACGGAACATAAGAAACTAAAACCATTCGGAGCGCATACTGGATATGTTTGTTTGTAAAACAAACATTTATGTTACTTTCCTTTTTTCCCACATTGGAAAGAAAGGAAAGTTTTGTTCACTTTAAATATGCGTTGGCTTTACTATTTCAAATAATGGAGAAATGGGCTAGTGGGCTAGACCTCACTATACCCGCGTGCAAGTGCGCAATTGTGCGCGTTTTTGACGCGTTTATTTGACGCACTTAACACTTTACACGCTTGGCATATATATATCAGTTTGAGCCAGCCGCCTAATATATATATACATATTTATTTATTTATTTATTTTTATTTTTTTGAATCCCACATATTTTCTCCACCCGCAACTCTTGCAAGTCACGACTCGGTTACTCAGAGTCTCTGCTTTCTCATAGTATTGGTTCTTCTTTTCGAACTATGGAGCACCGAATTGAAATCGACAACACTGGAGATGCCCATGTAGAAGGAAGAAAGCGTCCACGTTCTGCGAATACTCATCCGGAAGAGAAACGTAAGAAACTGAAACCATCCGGAGCTCATGTTGGATATGTTTGTCTGTAAAACATACATTGAAGGCACTTTTCTTTTTTCCCACGTTGGAAAGAAAGGAAAGTTTTGGTCACTTTAAATATAAGTTGGCTTTACTATTTCAAATAATGAGAAATGGGCTAGTGGGCTAGTGGGCTAGACCTCACTATACCCGAGTGCGGGTGCACGATTGTGCGTGTTTTTGACGCACTTAGCACTTTGCACACTTGGCATATATATATATATATATATATATATATCAGTTTGAGCTAGCTGCCTAATATTTTCTCATATATATATATATATATATATATATATATATATTTATATCGATTTTTGAATCCCACATATTTTCTTCGCCACAACTCTGGGCAACTCACGACTCGATTACTCAGAGTCTCTGCTTTCTCATAGTATTGGTTCTTCTTTTTGAACTATGGAGCACCGGATTGAAATCGACAACACTGGAGATGCCCATGTGGAAGCAAGAAAGCTTCCACGCTCTGCGGATACTCATTCGGAAGAGAAACGCAAGAAACTAAAACTATCTGGAGCGCATGTTGGATATCTTTGTTTGTAAAACAAACATTTAAGGCACTATCTTTTTCTCCCACTTTGGAAACAAAGGAAAGTTTTTGTCACGTTAAATATGAGTTAGCTTTACTATTTCAAATAATGAGAAATGGGTTAGTGGGCCAGACCTCACTATACCCGCATGCGGGTGCGCGATTGTGCACGTTTTTGATGCGTTTATTTGAAGCACTTAGCACTTTGCACGCTTAGCGCATATATATATATATATATATATATGTATATCAGTTTGAGCCAGCTGTCTAATATTTTCTCATCTATTATATATATATCGATTTTTGAATCCCACATATTTTCTCCGCCCGCAACTCTTGACAACTTACGACTCGATTACTCAGAGTCTCTGCTTTCTCATAGTATTGGTTCTTTTTTTCGAACTATGGAGCACCGGATTGAAATCGACAACACTGGAGATGCCCCTGTAGAAGGAAGAAAGCGTCCACGCTCTACGGATACTCATCGGGAAGAGAAACATAAGAAACTGAAACTATTCGAAGCGCATGTTGGATATGTTTGTTTGTAAAACAAACATTTAAGGCACTATCTTTTTTTCCCACTTTGGAAACAAAGGAAAGTTTTTGTCACTTTAAATATGAGTTGACTTTACTATTTCAAATAATGAGAAATGGGTTAGTGGGCCAGACCTCACTATACCCGCATTCGGGTGCGCGATTGTGCACGTTTTTGACGCGTTTATTTGAAGCACTTAGCACTTTGCACGCTTAGCGCATATATATATATGTATATCAGTTTGAGCCAGCTACCTAATATTTTCTCATATATTATATATATATATAATATATATATCGATTTTTGAATCCCACATATTTTCTCCGCTAGCAACTCTTGGAACCTCACGACTCGTTTACTAAGAATCTCCGCTTTCTCATAGTATTGGTTCTTCTTTTTGAACTATGGAGCACCGGATTGAAATCGACAACACTGGAGATGCCCATGTAGAAGGAAAAAAGCATCCACGCTCTACGGATATTCATCGGGAAGAGAAACATAAGAAACCGAAACCATTCGAAGCGCATGTTGGATATGTTTGTTTGTAAAACAAACATTTAAGGTACTTTCCTTTTTTCCCACATTAGAAAGAAATGAAAGTTTTGGTCACTTTAAATATGAGCTGGCTTTACTATTTCAAATAATGAGAAATGGGCTAGTGGGCTAGACCTCACTATACCCGCGTGCGGGTACGCGATTGTGCGCGTTTTTGACGCATTTATTTGACGCACTTAGCACTTTGCACGCTTAAAATATATATATATCAGTTTGAGCCAGCTGCCTAATATATATATATATCGATTTTTGAATCCCATATATTTTCTCCGCCCTCAACTCTTGGCAACTCACGACTCGATTACTCAGAGCCTCTGCTTTCTCATAGTATTGGTTCTTCTTTTCGAACTATGGAGCACCGGATTGAAATCGACAACACTGGAGATGCCCATGTAGAAGGAAGAAAGCGTCCACGCTCTACGGATACTCATCCGGAAGAGAAACATAAAAAACTGAAACCATCCGGAGCGCATGTTGGATATGTTTGTTTGTAAAACATACATTGAAGGGACTTTTCTTTTTTCCCACGTTGTAAAGAAAGGAAAGTTTTGGTCACTTTAAATATGAGTTGGCTTTACTATTTCAAATAATGAGAAATGGGCTAGTGGACTAGACCTCACTATACCCGCCTGCGGGTGTGCGATTGTGCGCGTTTTTGACGCACTTATTTGACGCACATAGCACTTTGCACGCTTGGCATATATATCAGTTTGAGCCAGCTGCCTAATATTTTCTCATATATATCGATTTTTGAATCCCACATATTTTCTCCGCCGCAACTCTTGGCAACTCACGACTCGATTACTCAGAGTCTCTACTTTCTCATAGTGTTGGTTCTTCTTTTCGAACTATGGAGCACTAGATTGAAATCGACAACACTGGAGATGCCCATGTAGAAGAAGAAAGCGTCCACGTTCTGCGAATACTCTTCCGGAAGAGAAACGTAAGAAACTGAAAACATCCAGAACGCATGTTGGATATGTTATTTAATGTACTTTCCTTTTTTCCCACATTGGAAAGAAAGGAAAGTTTTGGTCACTTTATATATGAGTTGGCTTTACTATTTCAAATAATAAGAAATGGGCTAGTAGGCTAGACCTTACTATACCCGCGTGCGGGTGGCTGATTGTGCGCGTTTTTGACGCGTTTATTTGACATAATTAGCATTTTGCACGCTTTCCATATATATATATATATATATATATATCTGTTTGAGCCAACTGCCTAATATTTTCACATATATATATATATATATCGGTTTTTGAATCCCACATATTTTCTCTCCCCGCAACTCTTGGCGACTCACGACTCGATTACTCAGAGTCTCTGTTTTCTCATAGTATTGGTTCTTCTTTTCGAACTATGGAGCACCGGATTGAAATCGACAATACTAGAAATGCCAATGTAGAAGGAAGAAAGCTTCCACGCTCAGCGGATACTCTTACGGAAGAGAAACGTAAGAAACTGAAACCATCCGGAGCGCATGTTAGATATGTTCGTTTGTAAAACAAACATTTAAGGCACTTTCTTTTTTTCCCACAATGGAAAGAAATGAAAGTTTTGGTCTTTTTAAATATGAGTTGGCTTTACTATTTCAAATAATGAAAATGGGCTAGCGGGCTGACCTCACTATACTCGCATGCGGCTACGCGATTGTGTGCGTTTTTGACGCGTTTATTTGACGCACTTAGCACTTTGCACGCTTTGCATATATATATATATATATATATCAGTTTGAGCCAGCTGCCTAATATTTTCTCATATCTATTATATTTATAAATATATCGATTTTTGAATCTCACATATTTTCTCTACCCGCAACTCTTGGAAACTCACGACTCGTTTACTCAGAATCTCCTCTTTCTCATAGTATTGCTTCTTCTTTTTTGAAATATGGAGCACCGGATTGAAATCGACAACACTGGAGATGCCCATGTAGAACGAAGAAAGCGTCCACGCTCTACGGATACTCATCGGGAAAAGAAACATAAGAAACTGAAACCATTCGGAGCGCATGCTGGATATGTTTGTTTATAAAACAAACATTTAAGGTACTTTCCTTTTTTCCCACATTGGAAAGAAATGAAAGTTTTGGTCACTTTAAATATTAGTTGGCTTTACTATTTCAAATAATGAGAAATGGGCTAGTGGGCTAAACCTCACTATACCCGCGTGCGGGTGCGCGATTGTGCACGTTTTTGATGCGTTTATTTGATGCACTTAGCACTTTGCACGCTTGGCGCATATATATATATATATATATATATATCAGTTTGAGCCAGGTGCCTAATATTTTCTCATATATATTGATTTTTGAATCCCACATATTTTCTCCGCCAGCAACTCTTAGAACCTCACGACTCGTTTACTCAGAATCTCCGCTTTCTCATAGTATTGGTTCTTTTTTTTTAATATAGTAAGCATCTTCCATCAGCTTGGACAAGGCAATTGGAAGAAATAAAAAGAAATATAGATAAATTTTATATATGGAGCACCGGATTAAATTCGACAACATTGGAGATGCCCATGTAGAAGGAAGAAAGCGTCTACGCTCTACGGATACTCATCGGGAAAAGAAACATAAGAAACTGAAACCATATAGCCTCTGCTTTCTCATAGTATTGGTTCTTCTTTTCGAACTATGGAGCACTGGATTGAAATCAACAACACTGGAGATGCCCATGTAGAAGGAAGAAAGCGTTCATGCTCTGCGGATACTCATCCGGAAGAGGATCGTAAGAAACTGAAACCATCTGGAGCGCATGTTGGATATGTTTGTTTGTAAGACAAACATTTAAGGCACTTTCCTTTTTTCCCACATTAGAAAGAAAGGAAAGTTTTGATCACTTTAAATATAAGTTGGCTTTACTATTTCAAATAATTAAAAATGGACTTGTGGGCTAGACCTCAGTATAGCCGTGTACGGGTGCGCAATTGTGCGCGTTTTTGACGCATTTAGCACTTTACATGCTTGTGCACCGCGGACCAAATTAGCCTTAATCAATTTATTATTTTTGTATTTTCGAAATCAATTTTTATTTATTTAATTGTACTATTTTAACTAGTCACTTTTCGGACATAACTTGACTTGTGACTGTTTGGAAAAAACATATTGCTTTAAGACACGAAAGGGTGTGTCCGAATTGTAAGTCTTGAACACGAAAATATGCGTCTAATTTTAGCAGTTTAGACACCAAGAGGTGTGTTCAATTTGACACACATATATTGGTCTTTTTCCGTTCTGTTTTAAAGGGAACTTCACTTTTTGTCTTCTTCAACAACAAAAATACAACATTGTCTTCAATTGTTTCATAGAGAGTTTAAGGAGATTTTCTGGAATTGCTATCCACTAATCTCACGAGACTTTGTTGTATCCTCAAGGGAATTTGCCAGAAACCTATAGCAACTATGTAGGGCAAATTGATCCTAAAAGAGAGTGATTACATGCCTCAAAGTCCAACTTTATTTTGATTCCATTCCTTCCCATACAAGAGTTTTCCCAACAATTTTTAGGATCAATTTTCGTAATAATGGATTCGGAATCAATCAAAGTGATGAACCAGGATATGGTCAAGTTGGATCAGTTCGATGGGAACAACTTCGCACGATGGAAAGACAAGATGATGTTCCTTCTTATGGCCTTGAAAATCTTGTACATTCTGGATTCTAATTTGGCGCCTATTGAAAATCATGTTCCTACCACTGAAGGAGGACAACTAAGTCCAGAAGAAATTGAAAGGGTGAATAAGGCGAGGAAGAAACGTGAAGAAGACGAATTACTATGTCCCGGGCATATTCTAAATACGTTGTCCGATCGGCTATACGACCTGTTCACAGAAATGAAGTCCGCCAGGGAAATTTGGAATGCATTGGAATTCAAGTACAAAGCAGAGGAACAAGGTACAAATAAATATCTGATTGCGAAGTATTTTGATTTCAAATTTTTTGATAATAAACCTCTTCTCGAGCAAGTCCATGAAATACAGGTTCTAGTGAACAAAATTCGTGCTCCCAAAATCATCATACCGGAAGCATTTCAAGTTGGGGGATCATTGACAAACTACTTTCGAGTTGGAAGGACTATGGAAAAAGGCTCTTGCACAAGACGGAGGACATAAGTTTAGTTCAACTTCATAAACATCTTCGCATTGAAGAAGAGTCACGCTTGCGTGAAAATTCTGATTTGAATGATACTAAAGTGAATGTTCTCTCGGATAATGGTTTTCCATCCAAAGATCACTCAAACTTGAAACGCAAGAGAGAGCGGAATTTTGTTAAGGTGCAAAAGAAGAAGAAGAGGAAGGGAGCCTATTTTGTTTGTGGCAAAGAGGGGCATTTTGCAAGAGACTGTAGGCATTGTAAGAACAATGCATTCAATGAGAAGAAAACACCAACACCAATTGTGAAAGCGGATGCCAATGCTGTTGAAGAAACTTTTGTGGCCATGGTTACAAATATGTTTTCGACATTGGATATTTCTGATAAAGATAAAGGTGTCGTGGCCACAATTATTGAAATTAACAGTGCTTCGGTTCAATCAGGTTGGTGGTTAGATTCTGAAGCGACGGTTCATGTATGTTCTAATAAGACAGAATTTACGCATTGGGATGCGACTTTGGAGTCTCATCTTCGAGAGGTCCAAATGACAAATGACAATCTTGCAAAGGTCTATGGCAAAGGCTCCGTGATGCTGGATTTTACTTCGGGAAATAAAGTTAAACTTCTTAATGTATTGTATGTACCTGAGATTAAAAAGAATTTAGTTTCTGTTAGTTTGCTTTGTAAGAGTGGATTTCGTGTGTTGTTTGAGTCCGACATGGTTATCATGTCGAAGAGTGGGCTGTTTGTGGGAAAGGGTTATGGCATGTATCAATTAAGTATTAATAATAAGATTGAATCTTCTGTTTATATTGTTGACTCTTCATTTTTACGGTATAGTAGATTCGCGCATTTAAATTTTCGCTATCTAAAGAATATGAAAAAATTGGACTTGATCAATTTTAATGGTGAATTAGATAAATACGAAATTTGCGCTAAGTCAAAATTAACGAAGAGGCCTTTTCCAAGTACAAACAGAAATTCAAACTTATTGGATTTAGCATATAATGATATATGTGAATTCAATGGAATGTTAACTCGCGGTGATAGAAAGTATTTTATTACATTTGTGGACGATTGCAATAGGTATTTATATATTTATCCCCTAAGATCAAAAGATGAAGCGTTTACCATGTTTAAGAAATATAAAGCCGAAGTAGAAAATCAATTGGAAAGAAAAATTAAAGTTCTACGTTCGGATAGAGGTGGTGAATATTTCTTAAATGAATTTTCATCATTTTGTGAAGAACATGGTATTATTCATCAAACTTCGGCACCATACACTCCACAACAAAATGGTTTGGCTGAAAGGAAAAATAGATCTTTAGGAGAAATGATTAATTGTATGCTTTCGAATTCAAAGCTACTAATTAATTTGTGGGGAGAAGCATTACTTACTGCATGTCATATCCATAATCGGATACCATCTAAAAAGAATAACGTGAGTCCATATGAATTGTGGAAGGGTAGAAAGCCAAATTTGTCATATCTTAAAGTGTGGGGGTGTTTGACCTATTACCGAGTACCGGACCCTAAAAGAACAAAACTAGGTCATAGAGCTATTAAAAGCATTTTCCTTGGATATGCTGAAAATAGCAAAACTTATAGATTTCTTGACTTAGAGTCAAATGTCATAGTGGAATCTAGAGATGTTGAATTCTTTGAAGATAAATGTTCTACAGACTTTGGAATTATTGAAAATAATAATTCTATACCCATAAAAGTACAAGTAGAGTCTAATGAGAAGAAAACAAATGATTCCCAAGACGTGACCGAACCAAGAAGAAGTACTATAGCTAGAAAAATAAAGGACTTGGGTCCTGACTTTGTTACTCGTGTTTTCCTTGTAGAAGGCGACAATAATAATAACGTGGTAAAGAAGTACCGGTTGTTATTAAATTTAAAAGATGACCCTAAAAGCTTTGATGAAGCAATGTCTTCTAGAGATGTTTCTTTTTTGAAAGAAGCTATAAATGATGAAATAGACTCAATAATGTCCAATAACACTTGGGTTTTAGCTGATTTACCGAAAGGATCAAAACCTATTGGATGCAAATGGGTTTTTAAAAAAAAGTACAATTCTAATGGTTCTATCTAAGCTTTTAAGGCTAGGCTAGTGGCCAAAGGGTTTAAGCAAAAGGAATGAATAGATTACTTTGATACGTATGCTCCCGTGGCACGTATAACATCTATTCAAATTTTATTTTCCTTAGCATCCATTTATGATCTTTACGTTCATCAAATGGATGTTAAAACTGCTTTCTTAAATGGAGATTTAATTGAGGAAATTTACATGGAACAACCAGAGGGTTTTGTTCTTCTTGGAAATGAGAGGAAAGTATGTAAATTAATTAAATCTCTTTATGGGCTTAAGCAAGCTCCAAAGCAGTGGCATGAAAAATTTGATTCATTCATACTGTCGCGACCTAATTTCGCCCTTTAGCGGGGAGAAAAGATAGGTTTAGAGGTACTTGCTCTTCATTCCTCAATCTCGAGCTTGGATTCTCCCAAATCCATACCTCGCGTGACATTTAGGCATTTTCGAATTTTAAGGTTATTTAACAACCTAAAATATATCTAGGAGTCGCCACTAGCCTATTGGGGTCGGCTAGAAACCGATCAAGACGCGGGAGTGTCGTCTTGATCCCTACGTAACTAGAGATTCCAAGTTCGGGGACTTGTTTACGCTAATGTTTTATTAGCACCCTTTCGGTACCTAATTAATTGGTTGTTAAATCTAAAGTGATCATGCACTTTTGCTCATCTTTTAAGTCTTAGAATATCATCCATAGCCACTAAGCGTTCATGCAATTGTTCTTGCAAGGCCATCTTCATGCAATTCTAACCTGATGCTACCTTAATCTAGAAAAGAAATTAGCACGCAATTTATTGAAAAGCAATGCAAGAACTAAACAATCAAAATATCGAAACACGATGCGGTAAATTAACACTCAAGTAATTAAGTGTAATTACCTAAGAACGAGAAAATCAAAACCCGAAACTCGTCGGGTATTTAAAAATACATTGGCCTTGTTATAAGCCTCGAGACATGATCCCTCGGAAGCTAATTGCTTAAAACTAAGTGTGGACTTAAATCTAAAAAAATTGATTTAAATGTGATCCATATTAGACTATGTCAGTCATTCATTAATAAAAGTGGTTCTAAGTCTAAATAGATTTTATTAGACTAAGCCTATATGAGTCAAATCATTCCTATAAACTAGCATAATCCTAGTGGACTAAGGATAACACTTTACAATAGTAAGACCGAAAGGCACATCGGTCTACCGCCGCCTAAACTATGCATACCGCAATTACCTATTAACGTTACTATGCTATAACTTGACAAGTCTGATAATCTAACATTTAGAATATAAGATTGTAATCTCATCATACCGAGCCTAATCATACATCTAACGCCTACATAGGAAGCTACATTAGACATGTAATTAGATCGAGGGAAGAAATGCACCTGATGGTTCAAATGATGCCAATTTAGTTATTTTATATTTTTATTTTCATTTAAAAAAGGACTTTAGAATCATTTAAAGAAAATGTTTCTGAATCATTTAGATTTTTTAGAATTTCTTAATTAATTAATTAATTTTAATAATGCAAATTGATATGGAAAAGACTTTGTTATGACATGCACTTGATTTTTTTTTAATGTTCTTACACTTGAAATAAAATATATAACCTAATTCAAGCATGCAATAACTAAAATGCAATATGATACTATCTAATATGAATCTATCATGAAAATTTAATCTAACATGTAATTTAAACAAGACAAGACTCATCAATTGGAAAATAATATCTAAATTCAAACAAAAAAACTCGCAGATAGAATCAATAAATTGATCTTAAGCCTTAAAGATCAAAATATCAATTCAATTCCCGCGCAATTAATTATTCCTTCTAAAACCTTATAGACGAAATAAAAAATCGATGCTGTGGTTGCGAATTGGAAAATCAATTCCAATTGATAAGTCTATCACCTAAAACAAGAAAATTAGACCAAGAATAACATAAAAAGTAAACAAATTAACATAATAAAAGACTTTCTATAGTAGAAAAAAAAACATTTTTTTATTTTTTATTAAAATATTATAAACGAATTAAAAAAACTAATGAAAAAAAAAACTAAAACGGGTCAGGACTCCGAACCGAATCGGTTCGGGTCCGACCCGAGAAGGCCCCAAGGGCCCACGACAGCCAACAGAGAATGGAATGGGCCTGCGACAGGCCCAGTCCATTTCTTTTTTCCTTTTCCTCTGCCCTTGGCCTTCCCTTCCTGTGCGCGGGCCTGTTTATACGGCCCAACTCCTTCACGCGTGCGACTAGCCCACAATAGACTTCTCCTCGCGCGCGGCCTGCAACCAAAACAGAAAACAGCCACATATCTCCTCATGCACGGCTCAGCTCCTGCACGCACGAACAACCCAGCCAGCCCGTGATTCTTCTCCCTGCAAATATTTTGCGAGCGTTTTGCTCGCATAGACCTCGCACTTCACGGCTTCACTGTGGAAATCAACTCGGCGACACTAAGGAGGGATACAAGGTGCGACCAACTTAACAACGACACCACAACGCGCAAGCAAGCAGCAAAATCTATGTAGCAAATAGTGAAATCTAAGCAGATTCACTCACACAAATTATCAAACAAATGAGGTGCAGTGAGGAATTGAGTTATTAGGCTAAAATAACGCAAGATCTAAACCTAAAGTGCATCAATGATCAGCAAAAACAACCACAAAAGCAAGAATCGAGTGAAATAAAAACCTAAAAATCAACCCGTTCAAAAATCCATGTCGATCAGCCTCCATGAGCAACGCAGCAAAATCAAACAAAAGGAAAAGTGACAGGGAGGGAAAACAAGAAGAAATTCCCTACGTGGCACAGGGACGACGGAGGGGAGTGCGCTCGAGCGAGGCTGTGAGCTGGAGGCCGGGAGCACGGGCGATCTGAGGGAGGCCAGCGAGGGAGAGCCGGAGCTGTGGGCTGCAGAACTGTGGGCGAGGCCGCGAACCAAGGAGCCGAAGAAGGACGGCGAAGCTGGGAAAGAGCAGAGGCTGAGCTGTGGGCGTGCGGGCGGAGGCGAGCTGGAGGGAGCTCGAGCTATGGGCAAGAGCTGGGGGAGCAGCAATGAGGCTGAGCTGAGAGGCGGCGGAGCTGGAGGACCCGGGGACCGCCGTGAGGGACGCGAGCTGAGCTGTGGGGCGAGAGCTGAGGGAGCAGCGACGAGCTGAGGGCAGTGATGATGCCGGTGTCCCATGCGTTCCTCCCCTCCTGCTCTCTTTTCCCTTCTGTTTTTGGCGTCTGCCCTCCTGGAAGAAGCACCGTTGGGGGCCAGCCAACAAGAAAAGAAAGAAAAGCAGAGAAAAAAGAAGAGATAGATGGGACTGGGGGAACAAATCAGTCTGCAGGGGAAAGGTAACGTGTGGCAGAGAAAAGGAAGAAGGGGGGGAAAGTCAAAGGAGAATGGGGGAAAAGGGGGGGCTGCTCGGCTCATGGGAAAAGGAGAGAGAGAGAGAAAGAAAGTGGAAAAATAGGTGTCAACACATACTGTCCAATGGTTTCAAACATAATAGTGCCGATAGATGTATTTACTCTAAGTTCACTAAAGACTATGGGGTTTTGGTGTGTTTATATGTCGATGATATGCTTATTTTTGGAACTAATATGATTGGAATAAATGAGACAAAGAAGTATCTAATATCCAACTTTAAAATGAAAGATTTGGGTGAAGTAGATACTATCTTGGACATCAAAGTTAAAAAACATAATGGAGGTTATTCATTGAGCCAAGTAAACTATATTGAAAATTTGTTAAATAAATTCAAGCATCTTGGTTTTAAGGAAATGAGTACTCCATTTGATGCCAATATGAAATTAAATTATAATTCGGATAGGGCAATGGCACAACTTGAATATGCAAGTGCTATAGGGTCTTTAATGTATGCGATGCATTGTACTAGACCTGATATTGCATTTTCAGTGTGTAAGATGAGTAGATACACTAGTAATCCGAGTATAGAACATTGGAAAGCTATTACTAGAATTTTTTGCTATCTTAAGGGAACCAAAAATTTGGGTTTGTTCTATGCTAAATATCCAGCTGTACTTAAAGGATACACCAATGCTAGTTGGATTACAAGTATAGGAGACAGAAGTTCCACTTCTGGTTGGATTTTTACATTAGGAGGATGTGTTATTTCTTGGGCGAGCAAGAAACAAACTTGTATATCTCACTCAACGATGGAATCGGAATTTATTGCTTTAGCGGCAGCTGGGAAAAAGGCTGAGTGGATTAGGAATTTGTTGTTGGACATCAAATTGTGGCCTAGTCCTATGCCTCCCATTTCTATCCATTGTGATAGTCAAGCTACTTTGGCAAGAGCGTATAGTAGCACTTATAATGGTAAGTCTAGGCATATTAGCCTTAGGCATGAGTGCGTGAGACAATTGATTCAAGATGGTACCATAACAATTGTCTACGTAAGGTCAAGCAATAATTTGGCCGACCCTTTTACAAAGGCACTACCAAGAGAGGTAGTAAAAAAGAGCTCAAAAGAAATGGGGCTTAATCCTTTTAATTAAAATCACCAGAATGGTAACCCAACCCGATACTAACACATCACTAGTTATATGGTTTAATGGGTAATAACAAGTTACTGAAAGTGATTGTTTGATACTGACATTAGCCCCGACGTGAGGAGTCAGTATCGTCTGTTACGTTTTTGAGAGGCTGAATTGTATTCTTAATGAAGTATTGTGTTTATTTGTAACGGAAACACGTGATAAATACTTCACCTATATGAGCTTAGAAGTGGTGCCGCTTCTTACGAAAGTTAGGGTTGCTTTCTAGAAAGCTCATGAAAAGGTACAAGCACAAAGCCATAATAGTGCTAAGTAAATGATGAGCTTCTCATTGAAACAAGAGGTCGATATATGTGCGGTATGTCTGGCTCTATTACTAAAAGTACCAAGGTTAAAGCCAGCAGCTACTTGTGACTTTCATAGAGCTTTGAGATACTTGCACTAAATGCAGGTTTAACTCGAAAGAGACCTTCATGTAAGTATGCTAATCTCGTGAAAATTTGGCTGTATTTTATTTTTTAAATCTTCAAAATTTTGTTTTACAAACAAAGTAGGGGGATTGTTGGATATATTTGTTTGGAAAATAAATATTTAAGGCACTTTCCTTTTTTCCCACATTGGAAAGAAAGGAAAGTTTTGGTCACTTTAAATATGAGTTGGATTTACTATTTCAAATAATGAGAAATGGGCTAGTGGGCTAGACCTCACTATACCCGCGTGCGGGTGCGCGATTGTGCGTGTTTTTGACTCATTTATTTGACGCACTTAGAACTCACGCTTGCGCGCCGCGGACCAAATTAGCCTTAATCAACTTATAATTTTTGTATTTTCGAAATTAATTTTTATTTATTTAATTTTATTCTTTTAACTTGTTACTTTTCAGACATAACTTGACTTGTGACTGTTCGGAAAAAACATATTGTTTTAAGACACGAAGGGGTGTGTCCGAATTGTAAGTCTTGAACACGAAAAGGTGCGTCTGATTTTAGCAGTTTAGACACCAAGAGGTGTGTTCAATTTGACACACATATATTGGTCTTTTTCCGTTCTGTTTTAAAAGGAACTTCGCTTTTCGTTTTCTTCAACAACAAAAATACAGCATTGTCTTCAATAACAAGTCTTCACCTCACAAAACTAGAACCAGTGATTTGCAGAGGCAATGAGAAGAAAAGAGTTATCCATGCAAGTACTATTGGATAACCCCCGTACGGAGAAAACCAGTAGACTAATCTGTGTTTGATGCTTTCATCCTCTAGTTTCTATTTCCCACATTTTGTGCCATAAAATATTGAAAAAACTACACTTTACACCTTGGGATGACAATTAGGAAAAGCTTAAGCAAATTAAAGAAATTAGAGGGTGGGAATATTTTTCAATTTTAGGGCACAAGGAATAGATCTCGAAACTAAATAATACGAAGTGTAGGTCTTGAAACTGAGGGCGAAGTTGGGGATTATTATAGTAAGTTTCCCTAATTTGTGTCATTTGAGAATTAAAGCACAAAGCATATATCCAAGATACTTCTATTGTCAAATGAATTTTAGGCATAAAGGAAAATATAACACCACGTAATATTGGGGATGAATAATTAACTTGCTATAAGTGTGGTGCAAATGCCAATATTTTAATTAAGTGATTATGATGTTTCAAGTTTCCAGCAGCAATACCCCCTCAATATTGTCAAATCTTGAACGTCACGTTGGCAATCTTTAGAATAAAATTAACGTAGAATGGAGTAATCAATCTCAAGTGAAAGATTCTACAATATCTCTCTATGAAGCACAAAGCAATGCCTCCCAACCCATAGTTATTGTTTTAACCGAATTTGCATTTCAAGATCTAAAGAACTCATGGGAGAATACAAATACCAAAATGACAACCAGAGGACACATATACGTTCACATGCATAAGGAGAGATATTGGGTTGGCAGTTGTGCGTGCTTGCATGTGCATACGAAGGATTCTACATCTTTATGATCAGTGGAGCAGAAGAAAGAGTCGAGCATAAAAGTGGCACTATGTGCTTGTGTGGCCACAAAGAAATCCTCTGTTAAATTGCTAAGTTTGACCATTAGGTCTCCTACTGTAAGTCCAAGAGTTTGTCCTCACCCTTTCAGTCAGTCCTACATCCAAAGGACGCCTCACTTTTTAGTTTCTTTAAGTATTATATATAAAGAAACTTCTCCCAAAATCTACAACAGGAAATAGTCCAGTCCAACAGAAAGAAGTTTTCAATTTTAAGTCAAACGAAAGTCTGCTGCGCCCCAATGCCATGTTCATTGAACGGGACCTCAAACTTGATGGAGGGGCTACAAAGGTTCAGTCCAATGGTAGCACAAGTTTTGTCTGGCATAAACGCATGATATAAGTTTAAAAAAAAATGACATATCGTCTCACTTTGTCGTGCCAAAAGGAACTGCTTGCTTACTTTTCTGCTAATCTGCGAACCATCTACCAGTATTTCCTATTCTTTTTTTTTCCTTGTTATGTGTAATTGTGTCTTTGAAAAGAATATGCAATTACTATTAGCTTTCACTTGAGCACCAAATCAAAAAAAAAATCTCACTTAAGCAATTACCAACAGGCACACTGACACATCCAGTCATCTGGCCTAACTTTTTAAGACTGATACTAAAGAAGAATGGAAACAAAAAATCAAAGAAGATGAAGCACCCCAAAAATTCATGTAGTATCATTCTCCCATCAGAAAGGCAATCACAAAGCTTTGGCTAGATAAATATTATCTGGATCATTGATTTCTTCATTTATAAGACTCAGAAAGGTAATTACCAGCAATATCTCGATGCTCATGGATCTTTGAATCCCTCACCCAAAGTGTATCGCCAGGAAAAATGTTAAAATCTGCAAGAGTTGGAAGATTCCCCTTCTATTTTTGTGTGCCCTTTGTGAATTATCTGGTTTTCTTTCACAACCTGCACATGTTTTCCTTGTACGTATTGATTAGGGAGAACTATAAAAATGTAAAGGCCAGTGGTTATCTATGGCTTTTCTGAGTTCATACAGGCAGAGAAGAAAAATACAATGATGCAAAGATATTTTATTTTCGACTTCATCACATAAAAACAGCTGCTAAAACTAAGTAAATGAACATTATTTCTCCACAAATATCAAGACAAAGCCAATAGCAAGTTGACTTTTGCAGAAGATGAAAATCCATTGCCAGCCAGCCATTCTACAAAATAGTGTCTTAGGGAGAACTATAAAAATGTAACTGCCGGTGGTTATCTATGGCTTTTCTGAGTTCATGCAGGAAGAGAAAAAAAATAAAAATGATGCAAAGATATGTTTGACTTCATCACATAAAAACAGCTGTGAAAACAAAGTAAACTAGCATTATTTCTCCACAAATATCAAAACACAGCCAATAGCAAGTCGACTTTTACAGTAGATGAAAATCCATTTTGTCAGCCAGCTTTTCTACAAAATAGTGTCTTAAAATTCACACCATCAAACTCTTACCAAGAAAAAAGAGTGCTTCAATAATCCTATATGTTTATGGCACATGTCGTTACGCATGGGTCAGAAATATAAGATATGTAAGAGCAATAAATAGAGGCACCCTCAGAGAAGCGAGCATAAAAGCATGAAACATCAACTGCATGTTCTAATCCATCATTATTTTGACAGAGCCTACCCCAAGAGATTCCCATATCATCATTTCTAACTGGTATACTGATGTGGAGCCAGAAACTTTCAGATTAACTGCACTTCCATAATTTGTCCTTCTAGAGCGTTTAGATATCGGCGGCCTGGATCAAACGTAGTCTCAGATGCTTCTAAGATAGATTTTGGAACTTCCTTTCCATGTACAAATGTGACATCTATGTCTTCGTTGCAATAGTTCAATCTCTGCATCAATTCGGAGCTTGCTCTTTCTCCAACGCATTCCTCACAGACCTAGGACATAAATAGATTCCTTAAACAAGAGACATGACCAAGATAATATTTCCTTCTGCTGTTTCATTGCAAATGAATAAAAGAGCAACGGATTTCAATCTCAAAAAACCATTCACCCAAAAAATACAAATATTTGGACGGCATCAGGACCAAAAGGAAGCAATCCTGTAATGAGGGGAAAAGAGAAAAGCTCAAAATAGGCACCACGAGAGCATAGTTCAAATTTGGCATCATAGTAGAAAGTTTAGATACAATGCACCGTCAGCTAGTCCTCATAATTACCATCACAATATTTCAGTGTGATTACTCTCTACTTATTCAACATCACATGTAGGTACTGCATACTTGGTAATCAGTAGCAAAATTTGATCAGTTTGCTGCCGTCTTATAGTTCTAATTGAAATGTTAATCAGACTGTCACTAGATTTGCATTTCCAATAGTGAATAATGAGTGAAAACACTTACCTCTCACAGAGAGAGAAAGAGAGAGAGAGAGAGCAGAATCAACTTCTAAGAAGGATATCCATTGAAATGCTAGTCAAATAAATGGACCTGTCCAAAGAATCAGTGGGCAACACCACAGCGCACTAGATAAGCACAGTAATTTCTTTTCTATTCTATGTCATGAAAGTATTAAAATATTAAACCATGCCATCATTTAACAGCTTAAAGCTTCTGAATAAGTTAGAAATAGTCCATTATTCCTACATGGATGTGCCATCTTTTAATCTATTTGGCTCTTCATTTTCACCTCCCCATTTATAAAAACTCACAAATGAGTTTGGCCAAATCCAAACCTATGTGGGAGGGATAGTCTTAGAAGAGTGCAAAATTAAACAAAGTCTTCATCAAGCAAATTAAGCTTTCAGGAAAGCAATATTTATCTGCATCACTAGTCCTTCCAAAAGAAGATTGACCATTGTAGTCTATTCTGAAATTAATCAGATGACGTGGGTTGTACTGTCTATACAACTCTAAGGGTTAGTTCCATTGGTACCTCTATGCGATGTTCTTATTTTTCTCAGGAATTTGTAAGAACTATAGAGTGAAATAATATTGATTCATTAAATATCATGCCATACCTCATAATCACATCCATCTGCTGCCAATATAAGAGATGAGATAGGCTTAAAGAACCTTCACTCTGCCAACTTACAATACACGCATTTTCCCAAAGGACAAGATACCGGATTCATAAAGGTATGATTCACATTTTCTACAAAATAAATAGAGCTAAATGTATATGTAATAAATTGAATTCTTGCAATTAAAAATTAGGTAAATCTCACGTAAATCATATGTGAGTGATTTCAGATCTGGACGGTCCAGATTAAATTTGGAATAACGTAACATGTTCTTTTTTTTTTTTTTGTATACTATACTCTCTCTCTCTCTCTCTCTCTCTCTCTCTCGCCTGGCTTGCTTGCGCGGCGGAGAAGCAGGAGACGACAGCGAGGATCTACGCGCAGAGACCAACCCCATCCTCGTTTCCTTGCTGGATCAGACACCTCGTCGAATACGAGGAGACCACTCTCTCTCTCTCTCTCTCTCTCTCTCTCTCTCTCTCTTCGAAATACGCAGCACACCTCCGCGAATTCCCTTACCACGATCCGAGCCTCCGCTTCTGCGATCGCCGGCGCCTCCGCGGAGCTCCTCGTTCTCAATCCGCTTGGCCTCTGCGATGTCTTACGCCTACCTCTTCAAGTACATCATCATTGGCGACACCGGTAAACGCGTCGGGTTTCCCCCCCATGCCGCTCTCCCGTCTCTTTTCCTGTTGCATTGTCCTTCTGGGAACGTGTGGGTGTTCGTGCTTGCCTTCGTCACGAGGGGTGGATTAGTTCGCGGGGCGCTTGCTTCTCGATGTGCGATCGCATTTGGGCTCTGGCCCGTTTGGTTTCGAGTTGAGTTGTTTTCGGTTGTTCGGATCGATGGGCGTGGAGGATGGAATTGAGAACCTTTGGATGACTTGTCGTTATTTTTTGGCTTGATGATGATCTTTGGTGATTTATTGAGTTTCATATTGGTGAAGTTAAGCTTGCGCTTTTGGTGAATTTAGGCTTTCGTGGAACCATTTGATAGGCTTGTGTTTGCTGTATCTGTTGTTTGATTGGTGTTTGTTTATCTGTTGAGCTGTGGCTGGTTCGAGACTCACCCTTTTGAAATTTGAAGTCTTTTCAGCACCTCATGAGTGTTTACTTTTCGCTGCCTTTTGTTCTCTGTAGGAGTGGGGAAATCATGCCTTCTTCTTCAGTTCACCGACAAACGATTCCAGCCCGTGCATGATTTGACGATTGGGGTCGAATTTGGGGCCAGGATGATCACAATTGACAACAAGCCAATTAAGCTGCAGATCTGGGATACGGTTGGTTATCTCTCCTCTATGATTACTGTATTTGCACAAGTACCATGAATGGAAAACTTCAGGCGTAAAAATTATTTTGAAACTCTGTGGAGAATATGACATTTGTGTGGCTGAATGAAGCAACTTCTTCCACTTCATACAAAGGACTGCTTTGTGAGGGACTTAATTAAGATTTGAGAAATTGCCAATGTTTCGCTGGCTAGTTCGCTGCTGGTAATTTTTTTTTTTTTTTGGTCTTGCATCATTGTTGCTTTCGTCAAGTCCCCAAGTCCTTTGTTAGATTTTGTCTCCCCATCAAATAACATTGATAACACAGTTAAGCTAAGTAGGGAATTCAGTATTGTCATGATATATTTCTCCAATGTCTAATTCTTGTTATGTTTATCTCATATGAAAGTTCCAATACTTTTGCCAGGCAGGACAAGAATCCTTCAGATCTATCACACGATCATACTACAGGGGGGCTGCCGGTGCATTGCTAGTCTACGACATCACAAGGTATCCTATTCTTCTGGAACTTGTCTATTTTTACTACTTCTGTGACCGAGCAACTTCTCAGAGGTGAGAATAATTCTGATTAGCATCCCTTTCTAGTTTTAGTATTAATGGATTGGGAGGGGCACTGGAAGGAGCACTGAGGGGGTTGCTTGATAACTATATCACTTTTAGACAGTCTAGCTTTTCAGAAGCTAGACTGTCTAAGGAATGGGTGAAAAATGAGGGGGGAAAAAGGGCCTTCTCATTGGTATTTTAACTAGTAAGTATAAGGAATGGGTGGAGTATGGGGATGCACATCTTCTTGAGTCATCAGCCAACAAAACTCAGCCCGATATATTCTTTGTATGGTAATGCAGTGGGGCAGCTGGCGTGTTGGTGCTTTAGTCTTATAATGGCCTGTATTAGGTTGGTCATTTATCTTGACATATCATTCAGATTGAGAGTTTTAATTTTAAGTACTGCTTGTTGTACCGTTCAGGCGAGAGACTTTCAATCACTTGGCTAGTTGGCTGGAGGATGCAAGGCAGCATGCAAATGCTAATATGACGATTATGCTAATTGGTAACAAGTGTGATCTTGCTCACAGAAGAGCTGTAAGCACAGAGGAAGGTGAACAGTTTGCCAAAGAGCATGGATTGATTTTCATGGAAGCCTCTGCCAAAACTGCTCAAAATGTGGAAGAGGTGAGAAATATTCCAAATCTTACATTGTAGAAAGAGAATATTATTTCCTCATATGCATCCATTCAGATGCTTCTTTACGACAACTGATTTGAAGAAATTTTACATAGGCATTTATCAAGACAGCTGCGACAATCTACAAGAAAATCCAGGATGGTGTTTTGGATGTCTCGAATGAGGTATACTCTCCCAATTTGGGAAAATTTTGGAGATCTAAAGCTGTACCTGTGTTTAAAGTGAAACCCCAAAAGAAGTAACTGTGTTCATTTAGTTCATAGGATGAAGATATCTGCAAGGACCTGGGATCATTGCATATACTTTATCAAAGCGTCTTGGTTTTTAATTCTTCTGCTTTGCTTGTCTTAACTTATCATGCTTGCTTGGTCCTTCTTGTAGTCTTACGGAATAAAAGTTGGATACGGAGGAATCCAAGGACCTTCAGGCGGCAGAGATGGTGGTCCACCTCAAAGCGGTGGTTGTTGCAATTAAATGTGTCAATCCAACCAGGGCATTTGAGCCTCCTTTCAATTTCAATCATTTCAAAGTACTTTTAGATCATCTGTCATCTGAGAACATCACTTGTAAAGTTGTTCTAGCTCATTTTCTAAAGTTAATTGTACGATAGTTGAATTATATGTAATAAACTCTTCGACCATTGTCCATTCTGTTGTAAATAGAACTTCGGTTTTATTTTACATGGGATCTTTTGAGTTTATTGCAATTAGTTCGGATGGACTATTGCTTCTCTTTTTATTTTCAAAGGTCTATTTTAGCTGGTTTCAGTGGAAGGAGTTTATCCGGGTGTGGTTGTTGATTTGGCTGCTTGCACTGATAGGGCAAGACCTGATCAGTAAGCAAGACCGAGGCCAGAATGCCGTGGCCTGGTATTCCTACTTTAGAACTCCTTCAATGATTCTGTTCTGGTCTGATTGGGAAGGCTAGGCGAAGAAGAATTAGTTTGTCAAAATTTACCCATTTATGCCTCATCTCCTACAGGTCTTCCATGCTCAGTTGGCTGCCGTGCTCATGATTATTGATTATCATCTTGAAGAACATTAAACTGGAATGCAGACTCTTCACAGGGTTAAACAGTGGAAGTCACTTGTGTTTTTTGTGGTGTTTGGCTCCAGATCACATTTTCCCTTCAATTGCTCCTTTAGGAAGACGGTCGAGAGTCACTTTCTTTGTCTTGCTGGTGTTCGCCATGTCATCGGAGCCGCGATTCAGAGTTAGATTGCCCAATGATGCATAGGAAAGGCAAGTCCTCCGTTAAAAGGTCACTGGAATTGGCCTCGAGTGGTGTTGTCTACTTCACTTGGAGAGAGGCAATACAGCTGTTCACGTTGATGTTGCTCCTCAAGTTGATGTCATTCTCTTTGCTGTCAGGGTGAAGAGGCCCATGTTGATTCCATGCAAAAGCTTTTGAGTCTGTGTCCATATGTCAAAGCTCTTTTGCGCAGCTTGTTTTGCAATTCTGTCCTGTCAAATCATTCCTTTACTCGTCTCTTCATTTTATAGTCTTGTAATGTTTTAGCCCGACTGCTAATTCCGGGTTTGTATTGGACTTTCCTTAGATTTGTGCGTGGGCAACTCGTTTTCCGAGAAAGGAAAAAGACCATAGGAGACTTGCAATATCAATATTGCTTTGTCCAAAGAAAACGTCGAAAACGCACAAACTCGACATCTTTTCAAAGTATCTATAATTACCTATATTGCATGATGTAACATGTATGCTTTTCCACATGTACAAACTCGAGAATAATTACAATAATATATCATGCGAAAAAGTTCGCCGTTACATTCATAGCGTGCACATGCGATAAATTTAGAAAAAGTTAAAATCACAACATTATAATATCTATATTATGCTTTTTAATATTTTTATGGATAATACTACTTATCTTGATCGAAATATAAAATGACAATTGATCCATCAAAAAGAGAAAAAAGGCAATTGGTGATAATATCATTATCTTTTTTCTCCTTCCATGTCCATGTCCCACCAATAGTACATGCTGTTCCAATTTCCGCTTCTCTCCAACTTCGATCCAAAATGGCCACAGTCTCTCCCCCATTTTTATATACTCTCTCTCTCTCTCTCTGAGATTGGTCACTCGGTTCGACGAGACGCAGGCGAGAGAGTGTGATAAAGGCGACTCCTTTGAATCTTGATCTCAATCGCCGGATCCATGTTCCCTCCTCCCTCTTCTTGAATCTATCCGTATAAGAAGGAGAAACCCACCTTCGCTTTCCCCTCAGTTTTCGCCACCACCCACGATCGGCAGACTCTCTTCTCTGCCCCCCACCCCCCAACCCAGTCATTTCATCGAGCACCTTTCATGGCATCACCGGGGAACCCCAACAATCCCCAGCAGAACCCGCAATTCGAGCTCCAGAAGCTGTTCCGGCCCTCCTCCAACAACCCCATCATCCCATCCTCCTCGCCCCCCTATCCCACCTCCTCGTCCTCCTACCCGCCGCCCACCGGCCCCCTCCCGTTCCACTACCTGCCTTACCCTCCCCCGCAGGGTCCCCCGCCGCAGCAGGAGCTCCATTTCTTCCAGCACCAGCTCCACCAGCCGCCCCCGAGGGCGCCCATCTCGTCTTACCCAGCCCCGCCCTCGCCCTCGCCCTCGCCCGAACCCAATTCGAGCGGCGCCAGGCTGATGGCCCTCCTGGGCACCCAAAACCCTAACCCTAATCCCCCCGATTTGGCGCCGCAGTCGGTGGCTTTTGCCCCGTCGCCGTCTGCCCCACCTGATTTCGTGATGCACGGGAACCTTAACTTGACCGCTCCTTCAGCCCCGCCGGCCGGTTTTGCCGCCACGCAGTGTGGCCCCCCGGTTCGGATGCTCAGCAGTAAGCTCCCCAAAGGTCGGCATTTGATCGGTGATCATTTAATCTATGACCTCGACGTTAGATTACAGGGTGAAGTTCAGCCTCAGCTTGAGGTCACTCCGATTACTAAGTATGTGTCGGATCCGGGTTTGGTTTTGGGCCGTCAAATTGCCGTTAACAGGAATTATATATGCTACGGGTTGAAGATGGGGAATATCAGGGTTCTTAATATAAATACCGCACTGAGGTCTTTGCTGCGAGGTCATACACAGGTGCGATCTCCCTGCTTCCTTGTGTTGGTGTTCAGTTTGTATGCTCTGTATTGCACAGAGTAGTTGTAAGTTCTCCGAGTTGGTTGATGCCATAAGTTAGGTAATTCTCATGGATTGTTTATGCAATGCATTTGCTCTCCCTCATGGTAGAATACAGGGTGAATGGGAAAATTGAACTTTACAGTTGTCCCTTGATTTATGGTCGGATGCTGTGGTTTTGATTAGGTTTTCGTTGTTCTTTTTCCCAATCCAGAGAGTGACAGATATGGCTTTCTTTGCTGAGGATGTTCATCTTTTGGCCAGGTAATTTGTGACATCATAAGAAAAACCGCTTTGTTGGGTGTATGTTGAAGTGCGCTAATTTTTAATTTTTACAGCGCAAGCATTGACGGTAGGATCTTCATATGGAAGATTAATGAAGGTGCAGATGAGGAGGAGAAGGCTCAAATCTCAGGGAAAATTGTCATTGCCGTTCAGATTGTGGGAGAGGAGGAACCTGTGCATCCGCGGCTATGTTGGCATCCCCACAAGCAAGTAAGAAATTTTGTTTTACGAGAGTTATCCGCTATCCAGGTCATTCACTGTTGGTTTTTGTTTTCATCTTTTGACTTGCTAGTTATTCATCTTTAGTTTTGGTCACTTAAAACTGCAGGAAATTTTGATGGTTGCAATTGGAAACCGTATACTGAAGATCGATACCACAAAAGTTGGTAAAGCAGAATCATTCACGGCTGAGGAACCTCTGAAGTGTCCCATGGATAAGCTAATTGATGGGGTCCAGTTTGTTGGTAAACATGATGCAGTAGTGACAGATTTGTCAATGTGCCAATGGATGACTAGCAGACTGGCCTCAGCTTCAGTGGATGGAACGGTTTGTATATTTCCTTACTGCCGAATATGGTTGTGCACTGTTTCAGGGACCTTTGGATTTTGAAAGAGGAAATTTTTGGAGAGATTCAACCAAATGGTTTAAGTAATTACCCTGATTAAGTATAAATACCTTTATGTGGAATGTTAGTTATGTTTGACTGAATTAGCATCCCTGGTTAATGATATTGACTATGTCCCTCTCTTGCTTATATTGTAAGTTGTCAAGATGAATAATAGCTGAAAAGACTGGCGTCTTGGGCTCTTGTCTCAACAGATGTTGCTTAGCTAAGGTGTTAACCTGAAAATTAACGACATGTGTGTCCTTACTTACATAAATGTATTGTCTTTGACAGCTTTAGCTAACACATATGACTGCAAATTATCCTCCACTACTGCTAACATTCAAATTTTTTGCGTCAAGAGTTGAATGGTGATAGAAGTGATGATGTGTAAATATTGTGGTGTGATAGTTCCCTCTCGTATCTAGAAGCTGTGCAAATGATTTGAGATCAATAGAGATAGTTAGATTATAAATATATAAAAAAAAGTTGGATCAGAAAGTGATTTTCAATGTTTTTTGGCAATTGATGAATCGAAGCACTCATTTACCTTTCCAGAGAGGGGAGAGGCATTTGTATGCAAGCTTCATTGTCTCATAAAGAAACTGTTTTCACGGAATAGTCTATCTTCAGTAATTTATTGATGAAGGTGCAGTTTGGTTGCTATAGCACAGTGTTTTTCTAATGTTAGAATGTGATAACTTGGGCAAGTATTCTATCGATTGACCTAATTAATGGGCTTGGCATGTAGACCTGTATATGTGGGTCATCAAATCAAGTCACAGATTTTTTCTACATGATATTTGCTTACAGAAGCACTTGATTTACAGGTGAAAATTTGGGAAGACCGTAAGCCATCACCACTTGCAGTTCTGAGGCCTCATGATGGTCATGCTGTCAACTCTGTCACCTTTTTGACCGCTCCCCACCGTCCAGATCACATCGTTCTTATCACAGGGGTGAGCTTCTCTTTTTATAGACATTATGATCCCCATTTTCATTCTGCCCTCAATTGGTGTTCTCTTTAGAATAAGTTCTAAATCTGACACGGTGGTTGGCATTTTTAAATCATAGTTTAAGGGAATGCATTCTCCCAAGATTTAATTACATATCACTCTGATTTATATCATATGCAGGGTCCGGTAAATCGAGAAGTCAAGATATGGACCTCTTCCCTCGAAGAGGGATGGTTGTTGCCTAGTGATTCTGAATCTTGGCAATGTACTCAGACCCTGGAGTTAAAGAGTTCCCATGAACTCAGGATTGAAGATGCATTCTTTAATCAAGTTGTGGCATTACCTCGTGCAGGGCTTCTTTTACTTGCGAATGCAAAGAAGAATG
This sequence comes from Melaleuca alternifolia, assembly GCA_019926035.1. Taxonomy (NCBI): domain Eukaryota; kingdom Viridiplantae; phylum Streptophyta; class Magnoliopsida; order Myrtales; family Myrtaceae; genus Melaleuca; species Melaleuca alternifolia. The sequence goes on from JAGKPW010002174.1 coordinate 590,021, forward strand.
CTATATATGCAGTACATATAGATTATGGACCTTATCCTGCTGCAACCCGTATGGACTATATGGCTGAATTTACAGTTACAATGCCCATTTTGAGTATTACTGGAACTAGTGAGAGTTTGCCAGATGGGGAACACATTGTTCAGGTGTATTGCGTTCAAACACAGGCAATTCAGCAGTATGCATTGGCCTTGTCCCAATGCCTGCCACCACCCTTGGATAACACCGAGTTAGACAAGACTGAATCTAATGTGTCTCGTGCATTTGATGCTGCCAATCCCGATGGTTTTGCTAACTTGGAAGTTTCTCATGGAACTAAGCATTCTGAGATAAGAACAGGTAATGCCACTTTGATTCCATCTGTGCTTACGAGCAGTGCTGGTAGTGCCCCTGGAACAGCACCCCCTGTAAGAGTGCCTTCTTCTCAAATTACTACCTTGCCTGATACCGTTTCTTCTGGCTTAGAGACAAAGTTAAGTGCTTTGCCATCTCCAAGAACTGTTGAACAAATCCACAGTGCTTCTCCTCCTCCTCCTCCTTTGAGTCCTAGGCTCTCACGGAAGTCCTCTGGCTTCAGAACTCCTGTGGGTAGCTTTGAGCCTGGTCCTGCATTCCCCGATCATGCTGGGGAGCAGCCGGTTGTTGAATATTCTTCTGATAGGAGACTGGAGACCAGTGCTGATGGACCAGCTCCATGTGATGATCTGAGGAAGGATGACAAAAGTGTTGTGTCAAATGATATACCAGTGGTTCCAGATCCTCCAATGGTTTTTAAGCATCCAACTCATCTTGTGACTCCATCAGAAATTTTATCCAAGGCTCCATCCTCCTCTGAGACTCAAATTAGTCAAGGTATGAGCGTGGGAGAGGCAAAGGTTCAAGATGTGGTTGTCAATAATGACACAGCAAGCACAGAGGTTGAGGTTAAAGTTGTTGGGGAGACAGGAGTTGATCAGAATGATGATTATAGCTTCCATAGAGAATCTCAAATAAGTATTGCTGAACAAAAAGAGAAGTCATTCTACTCTCAGGCTTCTGATCTTAGCATTCAGATGGCGAGAGATTGTCGTGTTGATAATTACAGCGTGGAAGGAGCTCATCAGACTAATGATGTTGGTGTTAGTGAGTCTCCGGATCAGTTTCCCTCCAACAGTGATGAAGGAATGACAAACAATACTTTTATGAAAGTTGGCGAATCAGAAACTCCAGCGGCTGTTCCCCAGTCCTTAGCCCCAACTTCTAAAGGCAAAAAACAGAAAGGAAAAACTTCTCAAGTATCTGGCCCATCTTCTCCATCCCCAAGTCCTTTTAATTCCACAGATTCATCAAATGACCCAGGCAGTAGTTCAGGTGTCCCATCAGCAGATGTTGCATATTCTCAGTTGTTAGCTATGCAGGAGTCCATTGACCAGGTGATCAATTCTTGTTCAATCCACTTGCTATTCTTTGCTCATTGTAATGGGCCCTATGCAACATGGATATTTATCACTTACACGACAAGAGCTTTGTGAATTTTTTATTTTTTAGTCCTTCTGCTATATGAGTCCATGAAAGATTCATACATTACATCTTTCTGCGTATTGCATTGCTTCTCTCTTTGTTTGCACTGGCTAGGTTTTAGGATTGATTTTGATTTGGTGTGTTGCTTCTGGTGGCTATGTATTCATTTTTAATCAGTGTCTTGCTTGTGATCACCTGATATTTATTCATGGATGGTCCGGTCTTGCTTGTGACCACCTGATATTTATTCATGGATGGTCTTTTGTATCCTTGTGATTCTGTTACATGATTGAGATTGATTTACCTGCTGATGCCTCATGTTCTCTGATATTTCCATCCTTGGTGTGAGCTATCAGCTCCAATATTGCGATAATGCTAAAAAACTGGCATTCAGCTGGATTCGGGGTGTATGCAAGTGCAAGCACATGCGATGGGTCTTCAGTGCCTCAAAATTTGTTTTCAGGGTTGTAGTGTATCTTGATGTCGGTGTGATATCTTCAAGTTATTAAATGTCTTGCATTTACCTTCTACATTTGAGGGGAAGCGGATTGCATTGTTAGTACATCTGCCTGTCTGATATCATTGTATGGATGTGCACACAACAATTTGGCCTCTCTGCTGTTTTCCACTGTTTTTGTTGTAGTACATCATAGCTGTCCTCCTTTTTTCCAGCTTACACCTAGTTGCACATATGAAGTTTCTGTGTACAGATCTCTATTTCCTTTTTTCCCAAGTATAAGTCAAAATATTGAGCAAAAGTTCAATGTTATCTCAAAAGCAAATGGAGAAATTCTTCCGATAGTGGAAACAATCTGTTAAAATTAAAATTAATACATGAGAGTCTCTGACTTCGGTTCTAGTAATTGTTTGTCCCTTCAGTTTTCCCTAAAGAAGTGTTAGGTACAAGGGAGCAAGTCTGGACATTAACAAATTACAGACTTAAGCTGGTGAGCTTTACAAATTGTGTTGGATAGAAGGGAGAAAGTCTGCATATTAACAAATAATAAACTTCAGTTGCAAAGCTTTACAATCTGCAGATATGAGACGGAGGAGTCTACTATATAGATGAATCTTTAGTAGCTTTTGGACTAGCCAAACACTACCAAATTAACATAGATCACATCTCATCCATATGGACACTATTTTCCACTTTGCTGCTATGAGCATATACAACCTTGCCAGAGCAATTACCCTTTTTCACACCTAGAGGGAAATATTATTGTAGATGGCTGATTCTGGTTGCTTTTCAATATGAAACAGGTAATAAACATGCAAAAGGAAATGCAGAAGCAGATGGCAACAGTTGTGTCTGTCCCATTAAACAAAGAGAGTAGAAGACTGGAAACATCTCTTGGACGAAATATGGAGAAAGTTGTTAAAGCAAATGCTGATGTTCTGTGGGCTCGTTTCCAAGAAGAAAATGCCAAACATGAAAAATTGGAGCGTGACCGAACCCAACAAATTACAAATCTAATCACCAACTCTGTGAACAAGGATTTGCCGGGGATGCTGGAGAAAACTATAAAGAAGGATATAGCTGCGATTGGACCATCTGTAGTTCGTGCACTCACTCCAGTTATTGAGAAGAGCATTTCAGTGGCCATAACAGATTCATTCCAGGTATGAGCATTTTTATGTTACCAGAGCTCATATAGGAACTCTTGCTTTACCTTATGATTTCTGTTTTTGTGGTGAAAGGTATTGAATGCCACAAAGCATTAATTAGGTCTCTAAATTTGCTTTCTTGTGCTTTTATTCAGAAAGGAGTGGGAGATAAGACAGTGAACCAGCTGGAGAAGGCAGTCAACTCTAAGTTAGAAGCTGCACTAGGGAGGCAAATTCAATCGCAATTTCAAACTTATGGGAAGCAGGTTCTCCAGGTAATTGCAATTTAAAACTCTTCCCAGAATCTTTTGCGGAGCTTGCAAGAATTTCTTTTGCCGTTTTGATTTCTTCAATCTACACTTTGCTCGCCACCTATAATTTTCATTTAAATAAGTCAGAATTGGGATGATTTTCTTTGCTTAAGTTCACTAAGCTAACCTTCACTGCAAGAGTAAGTCTCTCAAATGTTGTGGTCGGTTGGAATTTTAACTGTGCAAAGTTCATTTTTAACTACTTGAGCGTGCCAGTGTGAATAGAATTCAGCCAATATCTACACGTGAAAGCTATTTATAGGTTGTATGAGGTTCTAACTGGAACTAGTGGGAGCAAACTTGATCAAAATAACCAAGGCTCATACATATCAGTAATGATTTGCATTTAGTTACCTGGCTTCCAGTGGTTAAAGAATGAGGAATAATTCATGTGGCCTAAAATTCACATTAGTACTTTATGTACAAAATTTTTAAGGAGAAATGGTTGCCTTTAAAAAATTAAATTTACTGCTCTTTTCTCTTCCCTCGAATGCTGATATGGCTGGGATGTATTGTGTGGATATCTCTTTGTATGTTTGTATATCTTTATTTTTAAAAAAATGTATATTTTGTATAACCAAAGCAGGGTACAGTCTGGGTTTTAGATCATATGGATATTGTATCTGCATTAATTTTCTCAACGTCAATGGTAGATCGTTCTGGCATTGGTATCTAACAATCTGATACCATGGCTTCTGGCTTTGGTTTCTTAGAGAGTTTTGGGGTTTGTTCTGATTTCCAAATTGTCTGAGCGTTCTAACTTTGCTAAATGAACTTTCTTCTTTCAGGAGGCATTAAGATCCAGCTTGGAAGCATCCATAATACCTGCTTTTGAGTTGTCATGCAAAGCAATGTTTGAGCAAGTTGACGCTACTCTTCAGAAAGGGCTCATGAAACATATCACTGCCACTCAGCAGCAACTTGAGTCTACACACTCTCCTCTGGCCATTGCTTTAAGGGTGGGTATCTTCACGTATGTAATTTGCCATTGTTTCTTTTTTAGTTGTGCATAATAGGAACATTTTTTACTTGTCTATCTGAATGTATCCTTCTTCTTGTGGCATCACTGAGCTTTTTTTATCAAAGTGTACAGAATTGATAGGGAAGAAAACATACTTTGTGTTGCTGTCTTCATATGGCTAAATTTTTGCTAGTCCTTCTTTGTCATATAGCATAATCCGTTTTAAGTGGCGTGGATCTGGTACTGCAGGATGCCATCAGTTCAGCTTCATCGATTACTCAGACATTAAGTGGGGAATTGATTGAGGGACAGCGGAAGCTCTTAGCTATTGCAACTGCTGGTGCAAGTTCTAATGTTGCAAATCCATTGGTTACTCAGTTGAGTAATGGACCATTGCCCGGTCTGCATGATATTGTATGTTCCCGGAAACCGTTCTCTTCTTAAATAGGCCCCAAAATGTGTCATTTTGTTATCTGAAAATTATCTATAAAGCACGTGGTGCTTCTGTATCTGAAGTTCCTTTCATTCCTGACAAATATTTAGTGTGTTTTGCAACAGGCTGAGGCACCAATTGATCCAACTAAAGAGTTATCCAGATTAATAGCTGAGAACAAGTATGAAGAAGCCTTTACTGCTGCCCTACACAAAAGTGACGTATCAATTGTATCCTGGCTTTGTAGTCAGGTATGTTGGTATCTGCTCTGTTAGGTTGTCTTCAAACTTTCTCTGTCCTACAAACTATGCTATATATACTCTCGAGAAAGGACAAAAAGAACTGATCAGCAAGCACACTGCCATGTCTTTATGTCAATATTTATTACAGTTGAATTTTTAAGGAGTCATTTGACTGATCCTTTTATCAAGTGATCCCTTTTGGCTTGTACAATTTCTTGTATTCTTTTAGCCTTTGCCAGTTAGCCTTCTCAGTTTCAAAGTCGTCCTTGACAGGGCTCTCTTTACTTGTTCTATGGTTGGGTTTAATACCTTTTCCTTATCAATTAAATGTAGTAAGCGAAAGGATTATTGATGAGTTTACATCTTTGGCTTGGAGCTATTAGGTTGTCTGGTTTCTGGTGCTTTTTTGCTAATGACGCTGGATGTGAAGGATTTTATTGGTCATTCGTCTTATTTTTCTTATTACATGGTCACATTATATCAATAGCCTGAAATAAGGGCCAATTACTATGAATACCTTATTCATATGGTGTTTGTTTGCTAAGAAAATAAGTCGGAAGGTACATTATATGGTTGTCTCTACTCTGTGATTGCCAGGTTGATCTGAATAAGATCTTGTCCGTCTCTCCATTACCATTGAGCCAGGGAGTGCTACTTGCTCTTCTCCAGCAGTTGGCCTGTGATATGAGCAAGGAAATGCCGAGGAAGGTGAGTTGGATGACAGAAGTTGCAGTCGTCATCAGCCCAGCTGATCCAATGATTGCAGTGCACGTGAGACCGATCTTTGAACAGGTGTACCAGATACTAGGACATCATCGAAATCTCCCCAACCTCTCTGCTTCTGAAGCCAGCAGTATCCGCCTTCTCATGCATGTGATAAACTCCGTGTTAACCAGCTGTAAATGATTTTTAGCTCGTGTCGCCATATAGTTTTCCAGGAGGGAAAAATACTTGTAGTTTTGGTTGTATAGAAGTAGAAAAATTTGGACAGGAGAGACTAGATAGATCTGTTTACCCTTGTGTTCTTGTGTCTGCTTGGATTTATCAATTTTGTACAACAACTTCAACCCCTCTCCCTTTAAGCCCTGTAATGTCAATTTTGTGCTGTGGATTTGGCTTTTGCCTTCTGAACTTTGGAGGTAAGAGTTTTGTTAAATTGGACATCATCCTCATATCTTCTCAAATATAAAGAAGAGCATAAACTACAATAGCTTATATTCAGTAAGTTCCATAAATTTTGGGTCAAAATGGGTCTTAATTCCATACATAACCTAAATTTGTTGGGATGAGTCATATATTGGTCGTTCCTTATTCGAAGAGCCTATCCAAGGGTTCCGAAGTTTTAAGCCTAAATGAAAGGTGTTCTAAATTTTACTCATTCCCAAACCATTAGAGCTCAGCCTCTCTTTTCTCTCCCTCTTCGCCCTCAATCAGACACCTTCCATGAACCAAAGCACTTTGTCATGAATTCTTCAGTGAACCCAAGGACCGTTGGCTTGCTGGGATCAATCTTCACCGACGGCGACTCTGCATGTACCCATCGCATTGGCGGCCACAAAAGCATCGTCCAAACTCTACCTCCCCCGGTTCTTCGTCCATGGATGCCGGCGATGCTGTGGCTGCGACCTCAGTTTCAAACGAGTGGATAGGCTACAAGCTCGAGGGGTACTTCGATAGAGCCAGGGAAGAGAACGTCGGAGCAGTTCGAGCCGAAGAGTGTGGGCTAGTCGAAGACGCGATTGTTCATTACGGGAATGTCCAGAGCATGCTGCTCTTCTTTCTTCATTTTTAATATACTTAAATTTTGCTAAATACTCAAATTACTATAAAGGTTTAGTGACCGAACTACCCATTTGCCACCTTTAGTGACCGCCCAAGGCAAGAGCACTAAGAATTTCTACTCCTGCGAACTCCTTTCCTGTAGTGAAAGGGTTCGAACCGATAACCTCGCATTACAAATGCGATGCCCTGACCCTTGAGCTAAGCGAGCTCAAAAATAGTAGAAACTAATTCATTGGGATTTCCTTATTGGGTTAGGTCATTTTGGAGCAAGCGGATCATATATGATCAAAAGGAGGAGCTTCAAGAGAATGATTTGGAGTTTTAATGGCCCTAACCATATTTTGACTTGTGATCAATCCATAGATACCGATAGAGAATAAGGTGCCTAATCAACAGAACTATCACATCCTCTGAAGTTGGTAGGGTACTTTCTGCGAGTTGTTTGATGAACTTTTTCCACAGCTACCATCGGAGAGCTGTCCCTGTCGTGGCGTTGCAATTCTGATATGGGAGAAAATTCAATGAGTCGAGGGAAGAACGACAAAAGAGCTCGAGAGCATTGCATGTCCTTTTTGTTCCGCAAAAAGAAGGCATGACTGTCCGTGTTTGGGTGGCTTCTCTTGCCATCTTCCCACGATGGTTAAGACGTTCACGTAGCTCTCGTCGGAACGTGATGGGTTGCCTATCAAAGTACGAACTGCGCACGAGTTTGCAGAGTAGGAATACAAGTCATGTAAAGATGGGCATGCCTGTGCATTGAGACACGACCTAGTTACCCTACCTCCTTCCCAAGCAAACTTTTACCAAAAAATTATCCAGAAAATGTTAATATCTGTTGTACTTTTTTCAATTCAATTCTTGACATTTCAATTTTGTCAATTGAGTTTTAAATATTTTTATACATTTTTCCGATTAAGTCCGTCTTGCTCAATACCGAATGAGTTATGAACCTTTTCACATTTTTCCGATTAAGTTCATCTTGCTCGTTGGCGAAAAGTATTTTCGATAATATCTTAATATATATTTTTTTTAATTTTCTCTTTTCTCTGGCGAGGACATCGCTATTACAGTTGGCGATACTGGCCTCACATGCAACTGTCATGGACCAAGAAAAAAAAGGCAAGACTCAAGAGGTTTCCGTGACTAAAGCACAAACCTCCTTGGGTTTCGTGCCAAAGGGCGACTCTCCTAAGGTGTCATATGGGTTTCTAAAATGTCCCGAGGGCAGGCGATAATGTAATTGTACAAATTTTGTATTTATTATGGGTAAATGATAGTTGGGGAGATGTGTCTACAACCGTTAGATCATGGGGAGATCTACGGATACAGTTAGCCAAAGGCCATCTCCTCCTCATTTGTATCATCAAAGCTTCTAGCAATACAAACTTCAGAGCTTCTCCCTCTAAAATACGTTTTCTCTTTAGAAATCCCGTGAGACTTAGGAAAGGCTGTTTAGGACAAGGTCCTAAGGCCACATGGACGATCAAAGGAAACTTTAGATCGATCGGTCCGTGTCACAACACTCACCCATAAGGCCATCGCCACAATAGGCAAGGTCGTGCAATCTTCACCAGTCACAGTAACAAATAAATAAACAAGGAAAAATAAAACAAATTAAAAAATTCATTTAAAATAGTAAAATATCGTTAAAAATAGTCCATATCAACATCAGCCGTCATTTGGCTTACCACATAAAATAGCCGGCGTTCACGTCAGTGAATTCCGGCCAAAAGTGGCTGAATGGAGTCAATTAGCAAAACTTCAAAGGTTTAAGGATTGAATTGGTAAGAGTAGGATATGTTTATCATTTCTTGGACAGTTTTCCCTGCTTTTACCCTTGATCACGGGGTTCCTTGGAAGTTGGGCCTGAGCTTGGAATCCAAACAGGGGTTGCTCGCTTCTCTTGAAACTTCGATATGGGCCAGCAAAGACGGGCCTCAAGAAATGCAGATCGGGAGTATCAAAGCCCGGCCCAAGATGTTCGCCTTCTTCAGTTCCCACCCACAAGAGATATTTCACTTCGTCTGCTTCAGCTCCGTTCTGAGTCCCGACCCGAGTGACAGGTATCTTAAGCCTTGCTCTCAATTTCCACCTCCTCCTTTCTTCACTCTTTCTTGCCTTTCTCTGTGATTTCTCCCAACTCGGTCGGTCCAATTGTTTGGGATGATGGTCGTGCGTTATCTTGTCGAAAAGGCTCTTCCTTTAGACCTGCAATTCTTGTTACGTGTTACAGTTCTTCTTCTTTTTTCTGTTGGTTTCATTTCCTTACCGTCGACGCTTGGTGGGCATCTTGTGTCTTCTCCCTCTGTTCTCACGAGTACGTTCATTGCGATCATCGCCCATGTCTTGCTAACTGGGTTGTAATAGCGTATTTTGGTGCGTGAGAGTTTTTGATTTTGCCTTTCAGATAAACTTAAGAGTTCGAGATTTTTTTTTTTTGGTAAGGAAAGAGTTCGAGATTTCTTCTTCAGCTTTACAGGAATTAAAGATACTGAAGTGTTTGGACATAAATGCTACACCAGTGGGCCTCGACATCGTCAACTTTATGGACTCTATCTCAGGGTGGTGAGTTGCAAAGTTAAGAGTTCATTTTTCATCAATGGAGAAGTGGAGGTCTTGTTTTGTTTTTCTTTTTTTTATCTTGCATTTATTCAGTTGGGCACGTCTTTGTCTACTGCTGTGGGAATTTCTGAGGATCTCGAATGGCCTTATTCCTTTTTTTCTGCACTAACAAGAGATTGTTTATGGTGTGACTTTTTATTTTGCAGCTCATTGTTGCGTAATTATGTGTTGCCGGGTTTTTTTTTTTCCCCTTTAATGAATGAGCTGCCACTAGTTTGATGCTTAGCTTTGCATAAATGGGCCGCTACTTTACTTGCTGTTGTTCTTTGAGTAGTTCACATTGTGAAAACTGTGTGCGTACGATCTGTTCGATGCAAATACTGCACTGACATAACATGGTTGCTGAAAATAACCATCCTTGATTTTTTGGTCCACTCTACTATAATTGTAGGGGGAGCGATATTTAATTGTCAGTTTGGTTAGCTTCTTGAGAAAGTGAAAGCATGAATTGTAAATGCATGGAAACAATTATGTTTTTTCAACCACATCTGGTGAACGGCTTATTGATCACAAACTACTTTTGTTTCTATCGTTTTCCTAAATGCAATTGGGAACCTCTCTGTTCAACAAATTTAAATTCAGAGTGGAAAAGGAATAAGTCTTCCAATCTGTAGATGAAAACTGTTGCATAGTTACTTATGTTCCCATGCAGAAGCATTTTGTTTGGACTTCATTCCTGCAGCAAAGCAGATGTCGCAGATACTTGTCTCTGAAATTGTATAATAGGATTTACAAGCCAAGACTTGTGATTGAGCTTGCCTGACCAAAACTGTAGAGCCATTTCTTTTGACATTGTATTTATTTTTTACTTAATACAATAACAGAGAGCAAATGGTTTTCTTATGTAGGTTCCTGCCCCAGTCTGATGGAGCATAAGTGGCTTAATTTGTCAGTTTTAAGGTCATATACTCTTGGGTTGAAGGTTTGCATTCTATCTTTGCCATTTTCCATGTTGTGTCTATTTTGCCAATAGTATTGCGTTTATTTTTCTAATAGTATCTCCTCTATGTCCTTAGCTACAGAAATTTTTTTTTCCAATTGCTTAGTTGTATGCTCTGTCTTGTACTACCTATTCCCCTTGTTTCGACAATATATCTAGAAGGGACAGAAATTTAGGATTTGCTCTATATGTCTAGATACACTGCTATGTGATTGTTTCCTATTATTGGCCGCTGCTGTTACATGTCAATTCTATGTCATTTAAGCATTTGGCATTTGAAGTACTATGACTGCCAGAATGCAGGCTGCTTAAGTTTAATGTCATGTATGGGAAGATACACCTTTGCACCCAAGTAGTACAACAAAGTATGTTTTAGACTTTAGAAGCTAATTAATGTGGGATAGTTTTCAAGTGTTAGGGAGCCTACAATCTGCATCATCTGTTACAGAAGGATGTCTAGCACTTGTATCATTAGGTTCATATGGACTTTATAAGTTAAGTTAATATGAGACAGTTTCTGATGATTCCTGTTCATGCTGAGTGTTGCAAAGATGTATGCCAGATGCCAGACTCCCAAGACTTAATTAGAATTTGAAAGGCCAATTTAATCTCTACCAGTGTGAAAGACAAAATGAGAAATAATGTGAAAATGCATAACTGGATTGACAGACATAGGACCTACCAGAGAGATTATTTGTCAAGTTTTCCTCGATGAATGAGCAATTTAATTCTTAAGTAGTACTACTAAGGATGTTTTCCCCTGTTCATGAGTTTAGACAGTGACTCTCTTGAATAATCTGATGGAGGCTGACTTCTCTCATACTCATATCTAAGTTTCAATTTGATCTGCAGTTAGAAAATGACCAACGCAGAGTTTTTGGTCAACAAATCAAGAGGACATGCCTATGTGCCAGTCAGAGGCCTAGACGAGATTCATCATTCAAGAAACAAGCATTTCCCCAAAATGTCGATCTTCCACCCATACTGCCTAAGAAAAAGAAGAAACCCTATCCAGTCCCTCTGAAAAAGATTCTGCGCGAATCGAGAATGAACAAAAAGCTTGCTGAAATGGGTATAGAGAAGCCCCTTGAACCTCCGAAAAATGGCTTGCTAGTACCTCGTCTGATTCCAGTGGCTCATGATGTCCTGGATGCCTGGAAAGTTCTGATCAAAGGCGTCGCGCAGCTCTTGCATGTCATTCCTGTTCACGGTTGCAGGTAAATTCTTTTATACCTTAACCTGTAATTATGGAGTTGATGGTCTTCTGGATGAATGTTGCATTTTCTAAGGAGCTCTTCTCAAGTTAGTCTTCTATCTTGTGAACTAGTTTCCTCTGTGTTTCAACAGTAAATGCCCAGAAGTTCATGTGGCTGAGACTGGCCATAAAATTCAGGACTGCCTAGGTTCAGCTAATTCAAAGCGTAGAAGCTTGCACTCGTGGGTGCGGGGCTCTGTCAATGATGTTCTAGTCCCTGTCGAATCATATCACCTCTATGATCCTTTTGGAAGGCGCGTCAAGCATGAGACTCGTTTTGATTATGATAGAATTCCGGCTGTTGTTGAGCTGTGCATCCAAGCTGGGGTGGAAATACCAGAATACCCTTCACGTCGAAGAACCAAACCGATCAGAATGATTGGAAAGAAAGTTTTTGATCGAGGTGGATATGTAGAAGAGCCTAGGCCATGGCGTTCTGCGGATTCATCTGCACTTGTTGAATTTGATACCCACGGGGCTCGTGAACGATTCCCTCCTCCCTTGTTGTCAGAGGTACCTAGGATAGCACAAGAGACGATTGATGCATACCAGACCGTCCGATCTGGTGTTACAAGATTGATGAAGAAATATACGGTCAAGGCTTGTGGGTACTGCTCAGAGGTTCACGTGGGGCCTTGGGGCCACAATGCAAAGCTTTGTGGGGAATTCAAACACCAATGGAGGGATGGTAAGCATGGCTGGCAAGATGCCACATTGGATGAAATCTTCCCTCCTAACTACGTGTGGCACGCGAGGGACCCAAAGGGACCTCCTTTGACGAGCGCGCTCAAGTCATATTATGGTAAGGCTCCAGCGGTTGTAGAAATCTGCATGCAGGCAGGTGCACAGATACCTGATATATACAAACCAATGATGAGGCTCGACATTATAATACCTGAATCCGATGAGGCTCGCTTAGTCGCTTGAGGGAATTCGATGTTGGGAACTGCCAAAATTCAGAGCAGATGGAGACCCAGGTGATTGATTGCCCATGCTGTCCAAGTCTCCAGTTGATCTCTAGAGGTAGGGAATACATAATCGATTGTTCATGTCGAGTGGAGATCATGCGTCCCCCGGCTATGTTTTGATGATCAATTTGGGACAAGAAGGTGGTGATTTTCGAGGATTCGTGATCGTCGCCTGAAACCATTTTACTTGTAATTGTAATTACTCTTGGAGGACCCCTCAATCAAGAGGGCATCTCCGGAGATATTCATCTCGGCCATCATTAGACTCTGCGTGTACATGTACAAAAAAGTGCGCATTTCTTCTTCCTCTATTCTCAAGCTACTCTGTGAGATGCTTCTTATCCTCTTGTCATATAGCAAAGAGAGCTCTTTTTGTAAAGGAATTCATACTTTCCTCCCAGAATTCCGTGCCTAATTGACATTTTAACTTAAATAATCGATTTTATTCATTGATTTAAACATTAACAAATGACATTAATCATGTCGTTAATCACTTTTTAAGAACAAACGAATCATGTATGTAAAGAATGATCCTGGTGGCTTACATAGGCATGCTTATAAACCGTTGAATAAGTTCAAAACTGAACCTACTCTGCAACAAGCCACGCACTTTGGTCAAAGCATCTTCACCGTGGAGACTTGACACCATTTTGCGATCGAAGTGGATGATTCAAGCGTCATATGGAACTCCATCTTCGCCATGCATTCCGTCAGAGCCTGCCCCGTTCACTCCCTGAGTTTTCTCAAGCTTCTTGCCGCAAATCGTTGCCTATGCACGAGGCCGCCGTTTTGTTCCCTAGCTGAGCAGTTTCTCAGGAAGTACGCGAATCCGGGTCGGATTCCCGGAGCTCTGAGTTCACTTCCGACATCGACCCGAGATCCCAACATTCGTGACTGCAACGTTATGATCAAGACACTGGGTCGTGGTGGCAAAGTCAAGGAAGCGAGGAAGGTGTTCGATGATATGCCTCGGCGGGATGCTTTCTCTTATTCGTCCATGATCAAGGCATACCTCAAGGACAATGATCTTCCCAAGGCTGAACAGCTCTTCTGGGAAATGCCCGGGAGAAATGTGGGAGTCGATTCGGCGATGATAGATGGGTATGCAAAGGCTGGCCGTATAGGTCATGCCCAGAAGGTCTTTGACGAAATGACGGAGCGGAATGTGTACTCATGGACTAGTTTGGTTTCTGGGTACTTTAGGAGCGGGCAGGTTGACAAGGGTCTTGCACTTTTTGAACGAATGCCGGACAAGAACGTGGTCTCTTGGACTACTGTTGTTCTAGGTTATGCTTGCAATGGTTTGATTGATCAAGCTCGTAAAACATTCAATCTGATGCCTGAGAAGAATGTTGTCGCTTGGACAGTGATGATCAAGTCTTATGTTGAGAATGGTCGACTAGATGATGCAGAGCAGCTCTTTAAGATAATGCCGCAGAAGAATACATATTCTTGGAATGTCATGATTCAAGGTTTGATGGATGGCAATAGGGTAACTGAAGCCATTCAGATGTTTAATATGATGCCTCAAAGAAATGAAGTTTCTTGGACTATTGTGGTTACTGGTCTAGCACGGAATGGAATGACGAAACATGCAAGGGAATATTTCGAGAAAATGCCTAGTAAAGATATTGCTTCTTGGAATGCTATGGTCACGGCATACGTTGATGAAGGGCTTATGCTTGAAGCTAATGAAGTTTTCAGCTCAATGCCACAAACGAATGTAGTCACCTGGAATGCCATGATTGATGGTTATGCAAGACATGGCCCTGAAGGCGAAGCCTTACACCTCCTCATTCACATGCGGAGATCTGGATTTAGGCCAAATGAGACAACTATCACTAGTGCCTTAACCTCGTGCGAAGGCACATTAGAAGTCATGCAAGCTCATGCACTAGTTATACCTCTTGGGTTTGAGCATGATATGCCACTTGCTAATGCTCTTATTTCCATGTATTCAAGAAATGGGGATATTTTCTCTGCTAGGCTAGTCTTCAAGAATCTTAAGTCTAAGGACGTTGTCTCGTGGACTGCAATGATATTATCTTATGCAAATCATGGATGCGGTCACCATGCATTGAATGTGTTTGCACGAATGATAAGGGCAGGTGCCACACCGGATAAGATCACATTTATAGGGGTTTTATCAGCTTGTAGTCATGCCGGCATGGTCAAGAAAGGTCGGTTGCTTTTTAACTCGATGGTTGCTGCATATGCTTTAGAACCAAAAGCAGAGCATTACTGTTGCCTCGTGGATATGCTAGGTCGGGCAGGACAAGTAGAGGAGGCTTTGGACGTTTTAAGCAAAATGCCTCAGTGGGAACAAGATGGTGCTGTCTTGGGTGCACTTCTTGGTGCTTGCAGGTTTCATGGATATGATAGTCTAGCAAATCTCCTAGGGGAGAAGCTAATACAGCTAGAGCCTGCTGCTGCAGGGCCTTATGTGCTATGGGCTAATGTTTTTGCTGCAAGTGGCAAGTGGAGTGAATTCGCACAAGTGAGGAAGAAAATGAAGGAACAGAATGTGAGGAAAGTTCCGGGCTTCAGTCAAATAGAAGTAAATGGGAAAAGTCACGTTTTCTTTGCCGGGGATAGATCACATCCAGAGATGGAGAGAGTCTACAGATTGCTCCAGGAGAAGCTCATGCCCCTAATGCTTGAAATGGGTTCCACGAAAGAGAACCGACCTCCAAAAGAGTCATATTTATGTTATCAATGCATCCAAGTGTGAGACGTTTTTCCTGGACAGTATCAGACAGTTCATTCGTGTTGGCTTTGGATATTCCGGGGAGTGAAAAGTTTCTCTGTACCCAAGTTATAGTCCTTGCGGGGGTAATGTTCGGGTCAAGCAGCATCCTTTGAACCCCCCTACCGATAAGCAGAACAGAGTGATTTCCTCTCGAGTTAGTTGGCTGAAGCAGGATATGAAAAGGGAGACTTGCTATCAGCTCAACATTTGAATGGCTTTATAGGATCAACATCCCTCAAGCCATCCATTCACTCGGTAGCCGGGTAATCAAGAGCCTTGTCCGAGCACGATCGACATCGTCTTTGCAGTAGCTCGGCAACCCTCTTCCCATCATGTCGATGGAGTCTTTACCCGATCAAGGTACTTATTTTGTATTCGCGAGTTTTATCAACTTGGGGTTCTTAAATGATAAGAGGCAGATGATGTTCTAGGCTATAAACTATTCCCCTTTGAAGAGCAACCGAAACCATAGTCTATTCAAAGTGCCTTACTTGGTCGGCGCACTTACGATTAATGTACTCCATTCACAACGAAGCAAACTACTCCCAATTATTAAAGTCCTGACTTGGTCTTCAACTCCAACTGCACCCCCACAAGAGAAAGCAAGAATCGTGTGAAATAACTCATAAATTAGATAAACTCTTATCTTTCATCTCTTTACTTTCACGCATTTCTTGTTAAAATCCCCGACTCTCTGCATGTTTTATTTGTCCGACTCAGTCATTCTAATGCCAGAAATCTTCCAATCAAATACATCCGGCATGAACTCCGGACGAACCCAATGAATGTGACCTTCGAAGTGTAACATGGATTAAATTTTCACAATATAGATATCCACATGAACATCTACACTGGCAAGGTTTCACCCACATCATATTCGGACATTGTTCACATCGGTTAAAATTTCCAATGGTAGCATTTACATAGGCATCCAAATCGACATCTTTTGTTTCGCATCGGATTCCCAAAGTAGTAAAACGAACACAACAATCAAGTTTGGCTTGGTTTTTACGTTGGGAAAGACAAATGAAAAACGCACCGACAAAATTAAAAGTTACAAGTTACGTCAAAGAGTAAAAACAAAAGAAAAAAGTCTTTTTTCCTTGGTAATTTATTTGTCTCCCAAACTTTTTATCTTTATATCTTGACTAGACCTCCGTGAAATTGTCATCTTCCTAAGAAGTGTTCACACAAGAACTTTGAATGTAATGACCAATTTATCGTTGCACTTTTCATCGTGTCCATATGTATCTCATTCTACAAGCGCAAAGTATCGTGCCACGTAGATACAAACGATGTCTAATCAACGACGGAATCTCTATATAATCGGTCATGCATCTCGAGAGACTATGGAAATTGGAAACTTCAAGATTGGGGTTGCTTAGTCCAGCATAGCATATGAACATGTAAGAAAAGCTTTTGGATCAAAAGATGAAACGTGAAATGGAGGGTAAAACCAAGTCAGTCGTCCTCGACGGTGGCAAGAGCAGAGAGGAGACGCGGAAAGCGACGAAAATCTCGAGAGGAAAAAAAAAAAAGTAGCGCCGCGACCAGCCGTTTCTGTACGGACTGTCTCTCTGTCTGTCTCTCTCTCTTTTGGCTTCACCTCCTTTTTCGCATGTGTAAAACAAATGAAAGAGAGAAGAAAGAAAAGGGAAAAAAGAAATGATTTTTAACGCTGCGAAACAAAAAGGAGCTCATCATGCTCAGTTTTACTGTTACTGCCACTGGAGGCTTTTTGAGCTTTTTCCTCAGCTCTGAAGCTCTCTGAAGCTCTTTTGACTCCGTCGTCCTCCTCCTTCGAATCCGCCGAGTCGCCGGCGGTTCGAGCTTCCCTCGAGCTTCTAGGGGCGGTTCTTCCGGGTCGGGTCGGGTCCGGTCCCTCCCCTAGGGTTTGGACTGATGTTCCCGAGACTGATTCAGCCCCACGATGGGCTCATGGGCCCCGACGATTTCGTCGGCGGCGGCGGGGGCAATCCCGGCCACCGGGGAGATCCGTGCCTCGTGTTGACCTCCGATCCCAAGCCTCGCCTCCGCTGGACGGCCGATCTCCACGACCGCTTCGTCGACGCCGTCACTCAGCTCGGCGGAGCCAGCAGTGAGTCCTGCATTTTCACCGATTATTTTTTGTCTCTGTTGCTCTGCGGTTCGTTGCTTCGCGAGGCGTGCCGGGTTTGGTGCTGGTTCGACAGGATTGACGTGCTTGACTTTTTTTCCGGCTTTATGACGCTGGAAAGGTTTGACTTTAGTAGCTCAACCGAGACTGTGAGTGTTTAGTTAGT
This sequence comes from Melaleuca alternifolia, assembly GCA_019926035.1. Taxonomy (NCBI): domain Eukaryota; kingdom Viridiplantae; phylum Streptophyta; class Magnoliopsida; order Myrtales; family Myrtaceae; genus Melaleuca; species Melaleuca alternifolia. The sequence goes on from JAGKPW010002174.1 coordinate 607,668, forward strand.
TCAGCTGTTCTCCTGGGATCCTCAATTTCGCGGTGTCAAGTGAGTAGGAAATGCACGTCGTCTTTGGTACTTTTGAGTGTAGAATTTGACGAGGGGAATTTGTGTTTCGCTGAGAGATTTTGTTTGGGCTCCAATGAGGTAGCTTTTGTATGGATCAGCGATTTTTCTGAGCTACGAGAACTATTGCCGGTTCCTCTAACAAGAATACAAGGAATTAGGGGAATTTGTAAAAGTGTAGAGATTGCTTATTTTCGGGGGAAATTTACTTCCTGCTTTGCTGGCTGTGGAACTCTTGAGAAAGCTCTCGACTGAAAGACAGATGTGAATAGTTCTCTCCAGGCTCTCAACTTAATCTAGCGTTTGCCTGATACTGGAGTGATCCATAGAGTCAACAAGACAAGGTTGTAGAGAAAAGAGGAATTTTAAGGGCTTATGCTGCTAAGTAGTTATTCTTGGAATCTTTTTTTGGTAAGAAATGAGAGTCAATCTAACTTGGAAAATCTTAAACAGTTTGTTCAATAGGGAAATAATTGTAGTCTTTCCCGTAGGAGGTTCCATTATGGGTTTTTTTTTTTTTTTGTGCGCGAAAGAAGAAAAGATAGTAATCACAAGTGGTTCCAAGTCAGTTGTTCTTGAAATTGGGTACTTTTAGTGACTGATGGGAAGCCTCCAGGTCATTTTCCTGTTAAATGAAGTTATGAAGGATCGATTTGCAAAGTAATGTTTCTAATCCACTCACATTTTTAAGTGGATGACATTTGATACATAATCGATGCCCAGAGTTCGAGGCCTTACCTGCTTCCTGATGCAGAAAGAGATTTATAAATCAAAAGGATGCCCTCTTGGGTCCCCAGCCAACTTGTATAAGAGGCTTGCACATTTTATCACGTGTTAGCTTTGCATGGACTTGAGTGATGAACTTCCTCGCATTGGTGAACGCACTTGTGTTTTGTGAGAAGATACGCCACTTGCATTTTGGTATCATTAGCTTCATGATGTTGGTGTTTTCTCTATCTGATTTGTAACTGAGAGAGATGAATGGAGACGAAGCAGAAAATCTCTGGCTTTCGGTTCACTGCTCGAGTAGTTCTCCAATTTTAGTATTCATTTGAAATTTTCTGAGAATTTCTTTTTTCCTTTTGTAATGCTTGGCTTTCAAAATTGTGCTGGGTGCATGAATTGATTTATGTACCATATGTATTTTAAATGAAACTGAAGACACCATTGTTTCTCTCTGGATGTTCATTTACGTCTCTCATTCTTGATAATAAAGGATAAATGCTTGGCTCTCAACTTTTGGAAAGTTGTAAACCTAGAGTGCTCATTTATTGCTCTGTAAAACTATCACACGTGGAGTTTCTCAGGGGCTTTTTTACATGTGCAATCAGATAGAAAAACTGAATGAGACAAATGTTTAGAGTAGCATCTAGTAATGCTTGATAACATTACTAAGTTGCTACCAGTTGAGAGGTCTTTACATATATATTTCGTCCAAGTGTTTGGTGTTGTTCATATTCTGTACATGTTTGTCTTTATTGTATTTAATAATTTCAGCAGATAGGAATGGGTATTCTTTCATGATTCCTTGGTAAAAATCATGAGTTTTTCCTTTTGGTTTTCTAAGATTTAGTCAAATGCCAGCAGCTGACTAGGTTACATAGATACCCTAGCAGGATAAATATATACTTTCCATGGAAGAAGCAGCTCTGAATGTTATGTAGAACTTACTTGTAAACAGAAAAAGGTAAAGTGAAGATCCTTTATTTACTATTGGTCTTCGGCCTAGTAAACCATCTAGGATCTATTGAGCAGTATACTAAGTAGTTGGTCCACACCTGTAACAATAATGATAAACAACCCTTTGCCCCTTAGGTCAGCTACATGAATCATTTTACGCCATTATTTGTAATGAACTGTGACTCCATACTTTAATTAATTGAAGCCTTTCAAAGAAAATGCACCTACAAAAAATTAACATTAGTTGAGCGTTATCTCACTAAATGGAGCTTGGTTGCATGAATCTTTTATGTCGTTCCTCTGTATATAATCGTGAATCTTCTGAAGGATATAAGTTCTCCATATCTTTCTAATCCTCTTGTAAAAACAATCCAAACATTATTTGCGATTTGTTTGTCACCACTTTGAATATCAACAAATGAAAGTGAGCTTTGGCCTTTTCTTTTCAATTCTCCGGTGCTTTTGTTTTGGTCCAAAACTCAAGGCTCGTGGAGTCTCCTTTAGATTCATTGGAGTGTTGAATTTCAAACTCTTGACGAATTGCATATAAAATCCTTCTCAAAGTCTTGGTAGTTCTAAAATCTTGTGTGATCATTTGCATCTAATGCTGCAGGATATATCTTTAGCCTCTCTTGTGTTATTGCAGCACTGATAGCCATTAAAGGAGAGATGCAGATGGCAAAACACATGGTCCTAGCTTTAGCTTTGCTGTCTCTTGACTTTGCTAGTTATGTGACATAGTCATGTTTAACATTGACTTGGTTGAAGCCACATCTTATGGGTTGCAAGTTGCATAGAAAGATTTAGACTCAGTGTGTTCTGCTTTTAGTTTGGACTGCACTGTTTGTCCACCTAGGCATCCAAGGCAATGTACAATTTTGGATATACCGCGAAAATAATTGAGGACTAGCACTATGGCTAAAGTCTCCCATCTTTTATTAATTGGTTTCAGTGTAGGTCATGTTTACTTTGTTTTGGTGCTTACCTGCATGTTTCGAGAGTCACCTAAATTTGTTGTATCCATAAGTTGGGGAGTTCTCTGTTACTGTCCCATTGATTTTATCAAGGCATGGATCCAATTTGCAGAAGCTACCCCAAAGGCCATTATGCGGACAATGAACGTGAAAGGGTTGACTCTCTTCCATTTGAAGAGTCACCTCCAGGTTATAGCATGTTAAATCACTAGAATGCCTTATTGATGATGGAGATCTGGCGATCAACAACTAATTGTGGTGTTTCTTTTTATTCAGAAATACAGACTAGGCAAGCAATCAGGGAAAGATGGAGCTGATGCACCCAAAGATGGTATTGCTTTGCTTTTCATTATTTGATTTGCCCTTGACAGAAATATAATGGACTGATGAAGAAAAGTCAGATATTTAAAATGTTTAGAATCTACTCACTCGCAAATTTTCTATCTTATACATTTTGCTTTTGTCATTTTGTTGTAGGGTTGTCTGGTTCTTACCTTTTAGAAAACCCAGGTAGTGGTGATTCTACCGCAAGCTTACCGTCATCTGATCTGAATGAGTAAGGCCAAGTTTGTCCGATCTTCTTTCTCCCTGTGGCTCTTCTTCTTGCATGTGCTTGCATGGGGAAATTTTAATGAAGGAGGATAACTGGCTTTGGCAGAAATTATGAAGTGAAAGAGGCATTGAGAGCACAAATGGAAATACAGAGCAAATTACATCTTCAAGTCGAGGTGATTGATGCTTCCTATGTAAATACTGTAGTTTCTTTCCTTTTGGGCTGTTTTATGGAGAAGTCTGTGATCCCTCTGGAACTGGAGTTCCTCATGGAAGTTTTGGACCATTGTCTATATTATTCTGATTTATCTGTTCATCTTTGGAATGTTAGCACATGGACCACATTGGGAAGTGACTTGACAGGAGATCTAGATCTATTATTCAGTTGTCTGATCCTGGGTGTATTGTGTAGGCTGAGAAGCACCTGCAAATACGCCAGGATGCGGAGAGAAGATACATGGCAATGCTTGAGAGGGCTTGCAAGATGCTTGCCGACCAATTCATTGGTAGCGCAATCATTGAAACCGAAAACCAAAAATGCCAGGCATATGGGGTTAGGATGCCTAGAAACCTGTCCATTGATCCACTTGGCTTTTACTCAAATGAGGTGACTGCAGTACATGGCACAGAGGACGAAGTGCCACTGAGCCTTCATTCCCAGAGGGGCGATTGCTCTACTGAAAGCTGCTTGACCTCGCACGAGAGCCCTAGAATTTTACCTCTTGAAGATTCTACAGCTGGAGGAAAGAAACGACCAATGGGCATTGATTCAACAAGCGCACCTCTTATTTGGAGTGAAGCTAAGTTGAAGATCCAGGAAGTCACCATGCCCCAGGTAAGCCCTCATGGACTCACTGGCTTTGGGATGTAGGGCTGATTATTCTGTATTCAATTCATCTGGCTAATTGGCCTAGCTCCTAGCCTGCCCTGCAATTTCAAGTGTAAAAAAAGCGCCAGTTCTCTTTTTGTCCTCTTTGTCATCGGCAGAAACAGTTGAAACAATTGCCGGAAAAACCTGTAAATTATTGACAATCAGAATGCCAAGACTCGTTAGTTTTCAACTTCTGAATCATTCTCCACCAACAGTGAGATGCTTGGTCAGCAGATATAAGTTCCTTAAGAGGTTGTACGTGTTAAGAGGGCTTCTCAAATGATGCGTATGTGGCTGGTGTTATAACTTTAATCTTGATTTAAAGAAAAAAGATTTACTTTATTCTAGGTGCTCTGCACTTAGAGTTGCCATGGAAAATGTAATCATGCTGGAATATAAAGAGTATGGCTTGCAAACAATTCAAGAGGACAAATTTAGAGCGACAACATCATCTTTAGGTGGCAACTGCGAAGGATGAATTCATTTGTGCTGTTCAGTATATCGCAGGAGGCTATGCTAAGGCTGAGAAAGCAATTTACTCCATCTTTACACAGTTCATCACAAGACTGAGCTGCTCTCTCTCTCTCTCTCTCTCGAATGATGTCGATGCACTAATCACGATGGTTGCAAATTCTTCGATGGCACTAGTCGGCACCTCTTGGAATGTGCTTCTCATTAGACTATTCAACGTATGCACGGTACTGGTACTCTCTTATATCTACCGTGACCAGGCAGGCATCGAGAAATAACCGATGATGAAAAAAGAAACCACAAAGGAGGCATCAACATCGATTCAAACAGCGACAGTGGTCGAATTGTGCCTGCTCAAATCCCGGAGAAGTCGACTGCACTCACAAAAACAGTCTCTTCATTCGCCGATAGCCGCCAGCTCTGCCGCATCGTGGGCTAATTTGGATCAGTAGTCCCAGAAGTGCAGTTAGGATGGTAGTCAGGACAACACAGCATTACTTCTCTCAAGAAGCACGCAAGAATACACCACAAATTCCAAAATGCATTGCTTTCAGGCCAGCGAGCAAGAAAGTGATCTTTTTGTTTCGATGAGTGCCGGAATCACTTCAATGTTCGCCGGAATATGACCCGTAGATCCCCCCGCCAAAGTGGGCCCAAGCTTCAAGCAAAACGACATTAGTTTTGGTTGTCCATGTTGTCTCCATCCTTTCACTCGGCATGTACTTGGTCAAAATGTTCTTGCCTCTAGATAAAATTATTCATGAATCGGCAGTTCTTTTCGGAACTGCCTATGCTTGATGTTATAATTCATAGCATTGGGGATTAGACGTGGAGTCAAGCTTGCTTTTGGCTTTGTCTTGACATTGCCGTCATGCAATCGCATATGGTAGATTCGCACAAGTACATCGAGTTTATCGTGAATGAGTTATTTCGTGTCGAATCTAAAAAATTCTCATGAAAATGTTTCCGAAAAGACATTGATTTGTGTAAGAATTGAATACGGGATGCAATACTTCCTAAGTTACTAGATCGCGCCGTTTTACTAATTTCGTGAGAATAACTTCATATTATCCTTGAGTAGATTTATAGTTATGATTCAAGAAATTATTTTTCCTAGAAAAGTGTTGGTTTTATATACAAGTGCCGGGTGAATGTTTGATGTTAGATTCCATTGATCATACATGAGTTGAAAGACTTGATATATTGCCATCTATGTTGAGTTCAGATATATAGGGCAAAACATGGGAGAAAAATATCCTAACACATGTAAGGCTCTATTTGTTTTAAATTTCTTAAAAATAGATATGAAACATTGGAAAATAAATTCCTTAAAAATAATCATTTACGTGTTATATCGCCTGAAATTATTAGTCAATGAAAATATTAGCTCTTTCAAGCCATCTGTTTGGTGGACAAGTGTTTGATTCGATTTGACTTTTGACTTTAAATCTTAAACATTGGAAGCCTCATCTATATATACACATTACACACAATGTCTCCATTTGAAGGCCCCCCAAAAAAAATTTCCCCGCAAAAAAAAAAGAAATACAATTTTATATTTTCTGGAAAATCGTGAAATGATATTAATAGAAGTTGAGGTGAAAACTGAAATGAAGGGGAAGCAGGAGGACACAGAGTCACTGGAATCTTGAGAACCACAGAGAGAGAGAGAGAGAGAGAGAGAGAGTCTTGCAGGATTCCGTGGCCGAACAAAACGGGTTTGACCTCCGTTGTCTCTCCACCGGTTTCGCCGGTCGTTTCCCTCCGGTTCTCCCGGGGAAACCCTCCGTCGATCTGACTCCCGGGTACGTGTCACTCGAGCTGACTCGCACCGAGAGTCGCGCGTGTCGGGGTGTTCCTTCCTTTGTTGTTGTTGTTTGCTGCTACCCAATTGCGTTTGATCACGGCTTCCGATCAGGATGTCTGTGTGTTGAGGTGGGGAGTTTAGTATGTCCTGAACCGCCCGCCCCCATAGATTAGTTGCCCTTTTCGGGTCCTCGCATTTGGTTGGGGTTGGAGGTGAGGGATGAGAGTAGCTCTGGGTGAGATTGACTGGCTTTATGAAATTGATTATTGCCCGTTGTGAACTTGATCACGTGGCCCGCGCAGGTTTTATTGTCGCGTGGAAAGAGGGGCGGAAGTCAGTAGCTTTTGCCGCTGTTGTAATTATGTTTGTTTGCTCGATAATTCGGGCATTTAGCACTTTTGGAAACCCGGCATGCTAATTTTCGACGAAACTGAGGCGGTTAGATTTCCACATGACATCGCGGTAGGGGTCCGCGAATATTGTGTACAGATTTCCAGGGGAAGCGGTTCCTGGATGGAATAGCTTGGGTGAGAACACTTTTTGTTTGTTTGCAAGGTATGATATATGCAGTAAGAGCTTGGCTGAGGTCATGATGGGAATGGAGATATTGGTGCACTGGCCTGGGAGCCTCCCTCGTACAACTGCATGCCCTAGTGGTGGTTGTCAATATCAGTGTTAACCTTGATACTAAATCTATGAAGGAACGTATTTTCTTGGTAGGATTTCCAGCAACAACTATTTTGTCCTGCCTTAGAGACATGTCTATTTTGGACTGCACCAAGCATGCTACCCTTCCTTAAGAACAGATATACAGAATATCAACAACACTACATTGTATGAATATTTTGGACTGGAGCAATTGGCATCAAGAAATTATACCAACCCCACCCTTCCTAATCCCATCCCACCCATTGTGAAACAATAGGAAGAGGAAAGCGAAACAAAGACCCTTGTCCTTGCATTTGACGATTGACGTGATGGCTCTCCTAGTTTCTTTACTGTCATGATGACCAAAAAATGGTTAGAGGGAGTCTAAAGTTTTTGTCCCTCACCTAGGAGTGTAAAGGCCATGAATGTATTCACTTACCCTCGCCAACACTAGGAAGGCCTTATTAATATCTGCAGTAACCACCAAGAATCTCCCGGGAGGAAAAGATTCTAGAGCTGCTTTGGTAGTGCACGGGCAGTGTCACTATAACTCCTGCCAATTGTTTGACATATCGAAGGTTTCTCGACATGCATATAAATAGATTGGGAAATTGACATATGTTTTTTTTTTGGTAAGGTGAAATTGACATATGTTTTCTTCTGTTCAATACAAAAATTTTTGACACTTTGTTTCATGCACAGCTTCATAATGAAATGGACAAATTTTGGTATGTTATTGTTCATGGTCATCAGGGGAGGGGTGTTGCTTGTGAAGATAGTGATACGTGGGGTAGTCTCTATCAATGATTAATTTGGATCATGGTATTTGTTGAGATTGTTTTTTATTATGGAAAAGTCACAGTATAGTTATATTTGCTTTCTAATCAGAAGTAAGAGGTAACAGTGACTTTTATAAATCCAATAAAGTAAAACTCAATGAGCTGGCACCATTAGTTTTATTTTGGTATCATTCAATTAAGTGAGTTTTCGTTGAGGTGCCCCTTGGATTGCCTATTTGGCCATTTAGATCTAACCGTGCCGAAATTTAGAATGTTGTTCCATGATCGTACCTCGCAAGGAGGTGTCAGGATTCCAATAAACATGGTTTACCCATAGTGACAGGATTGCTAATTCAAGGAAATGGAGAAGAGAAAGGACATTCCAGCTACAAATTTTTATTACTACTTTTGTCTAGTAATTGCCAACTACTGTGCGGCAATTCTATAACACATGGAATCCATTTTTGGTTTCAAGGTAGTCTTTGATAAACTTGTCTTCTCTGCACAGATAAAGGGTAAATGTATCAACAAAGAAGTGTCCCTGGCTCAAGTCTAGTTCGGAACGACTCTTTTACTGATGATCAGCAGTTAGATTGTGGTGCCAGTGCGACAGTACCTTTCAATGGAGGAAACAGTCTGAGCAACAACTCTAATCTCGCATCAAAGCAGCGGCTTCGTTGGACTAATGATCTTCATGAACGTTTTGTTGATGCTGTGGCACAGCTTGGGGGTCCTGACAGTGAGTCGCCTCATGCTTTCTTTTGTTGCAAAGCTTCTTTTCGATTTTTTTGTGTATTTCCTCTTTGTGTCAGCATAGAAATTTATTTTCTTTACCAAAAATTTCCAAGGTGTGGAAAGTACTTTGCTGCATACAGTTAACTATTACAGTTTTTTAATGTTGCTTAAATGCTGACATTATTTTGTGGACCAACCTCTTTTGCGTAGAATGAGATGGGACATGAAAGTACATCCATGCATGGCCTTTTTCCAGATGGGTTAAAACATGATATGAAACCCACCTAAGAGATAGGTGAGCATGTCAGGGCTGGTGAGCCACTAGCTCAGACCCAAGTCACTCCAAAAAAAATTGGAATACCATGCTAATTGATTTGATTTATCTCATTGCTTATGGAGCATAAATCCTTAAGCATTAATTCTTGATTGGTATTGTGGAAAGAAGTAAATACCATGAGACTGCATTCTTTGCCTATCTGTTCTTCTGATGCACAAAATTTTCTTGGGCTTTATTGTGAGTCTTATGATGCAGCATCATTCTTGAGGATATACTAGCAATGTGATTTAAGATAGTCAGTATAGAGGTATTAAGGTTATAAGTGTTACAAGTTTACAAGTGCTTTTCTTGGTGGTTCTCTTCCTGAAAATTATGTTCATTAAGGTTCACTGTAAATCATCCTCTCTATGCATGTTACATGCATAACCATGTTATGAGGTCTACCAGATATTTATCATTCTTCAAATGAAAATCAATTGTTTGTTTTGACATTTTTTATCATGCTATGTCATTCTGAGAAATTCAGCAGACACCCTATTAATCTCTCAAATAAGTTGCTGTGCTGAATGCTCTTCATTTTTTTCTCTCCAAGTAGATACTTCCTTAATTTATGAGTCTTGTCCCCGTTACCGCTAATTAATTAATTTTAATTAATTAGTAGTCCACTGTCGTTAAGGAGTTGCAGCAGCAATACCCTGTTGATGAATGAGCTTCTGGATGCTGTATTTTGTTGGTGATCCTTTTGAGCCCTTGGCTTTTCATGAGTCTGAAAGAAATGTTTAGTCCTTGATTAAAAACTATAGAGTAGACATTACAGTTTAAGAGAGCTTGTGATAGAGTTTTTTCTTTTAGGCTTCATGTTGTTGGGTACCTCATTAATCAAATGGGTTATTCATTGAGAAGTTTCCTTTGTTTCCTTACAGGGGCCACTCCTAAAGGCGTCCTTAGAGTGATGGGCGTTCAAGGTTTAACTATATATCATGTCAAAAGTCACTTGCAGGTTTGTTTTTCTGGTTAATGCTGTATGGACTGTCATTTCCTCTTGCTTATGTTGTTTGTTTTCTTTTTTCCCATAATGCAGAAGTATCGACTTGCAAAATATTTACCGGACTCTTCTTCTGATGGTAGGTGGTTTTCATATTCATTTTTTCATGTAAATGAAATAGTAATTAGGTTTAGTCGAAAATTAAACCATGGGAGAAGATGCTGATTCGCTTTTAAGCTTCCTTAATTTTTGTTTGAAGGAAAAGTTGCCGAGAAGAAAGATTCAGCTGATATTGCTTCAAATACAGATGGTTCATCGTAAGTAGAATATGCCTCATCTGTCATTTATGGTTTAAGTAGATGTTATTTGTGAGAACACAGGCACACCGTCATTTGTGAGACTTCCTTTGCGAATATTCAATTTTCTCTAACCTATAAATAAATAAAAAATCATTCCTCAATGAGTTTGAAGTCACAGTTATGCTATCTTTCTTTCTAATCAGCTTTTAGTGTCTTCCTTGTGAGAAATTCATATTAATGGATGAGACGAACTTTTAGTGCCACATGCTCAATTTTTATGGTTATTTCATTTGAGGTCTCTGTAATTATGAACCTGATGAAATTACTACACATTTACAGTGGAATGCAAATTACAGAAGCTCTCAAGCTTCAGATGGAGGTGCAAAAGAGACTGCATGAGCAATTAGAGGCACGTTTTCTCTTCATAATGAATAACTAATTCTGTGTGCAATTAATGATTTTCGTTTGGGCAAGTCTTGTACATTCTCGGGCATTCATTGAAGAACTTTGCATTAAATGGGGTGCAACTATTGTGACAGTTCTTAGAGTTCAGAAAATTGTTTCTTGAGGGAGTCCCAACTATCACGGCCAAAAGCTTTTATCTAAGATTCACATGATGAAAGAAAGGCAACTCAGTAGATTGGGGAAAGGTTAAGGTTTTGTAGTAGCAATGCAAGCCTTCCTGAACCTATGAGCCATATGCAGTATTGTTGGCCAATTGCTCGTCAGTTAATTTCTGTGCTCGGATTAACAGGTTCAAAGACAGCTACAATTACGGATAGAAGCGCAGGGGAAGTACTTGAAGAAGATCATTGAGGAGCAGCAACGCCTCAGTGGGGTTCTTGCAGATGGTTCTGGCTTGGGTGATGATTGCCTGGAATCTGATAAGAAGACCGACCCAGCAACCCCTGCTCCGACTTCTGAGTGCCCTTTTCAGGAGAAGGCCTCCAAGGACCATGCCCCAGGAAAGAGCCTCTCAATTGATGAATCGTTGCCTTCTCATCATGAGCCACAGACCCCTGACTCCGGGTGCTATGCACGATCCATTGCTGAGAGCCCTGAAGGAGAGAAACCAGCAAAGAAGCAAAGGCTATCAAAAGATGCAGCATATGCCACAGAAGAAATGTTTCCCCCACATCCGATACTAGAGTCAGGCTTGAACTCCTACCAGCAGTCGCATCCAGATTTCCTGACTAAGGAGCAGTTTGATCCCCCACTGGGGATTTCGATTGCAACTGGTGATCAACTGAGAAAAGTCTCCAGTGGTAGCCTATAATTCTTTTGATGCATGGAATATGTATCTTTAGACATTTTTCTTTCAGCATTGTATGTGTAGCTTATAGAGAGGGAGTCTTTGAACTTCGTTGAAATAACAAGTTGAGAAGCTTATCTTGTCTGACTCGATCTGGAAGGTCTGTCTTAATAACTATTTTGGCAATGAATGACTTCAACCTTCATTATCTAGATACTATTTCTTTGAACCCGGTGAAAGAGAGATATCACAGCTGAGGATAACATTTTGAAAGAAAGAATCGCAGACAAGCTAGCATGACAATTGTCGCGCGTGAATTGTTCTGACCCAACTCAATCGTGCTACACAAGAAAATGCTTCAAGCTGCGAGATTTCTCATGTGAGGGTAGACGTGGGAGCTTTCCATTTCATCTCACATCACAACAATTGCTTCTCCTGCAAGGTCATGATGTATAACCATGTACTTTCTTCCATGGCAAAACACAGCGTTTTTAGTATGCAGTGGCCAATGCTATACACTGTTAGTCCCAGAAATATGTAGTGTAGGTTTACAGATGGAGAGCTCAGACCCCAAACAATCACATGAACAAAATGCCGAGCATGTCTTAAATCCATCTCGATGTCAGGAGAACGATTCCATATACCTAGACAATTAACTAGGATTCGAAACATTTCCAAAAGCTTTTAGTATTCGTTCTAACAGAGATGATTTTGGTTAACAAGAAAGTCCTGAACATTACCAAAAGCTTTTCGGATTGTTCTAAGGGGAGCATTAAATGGCATAGGCTCAATTTGCACTTTAATAGAGATGATTTTGGTTAACAAGACAGTCCTGAACAGATCACAGTTAAATCCATTTTCATCTGACACACAGTGTTTGGTCGGTATAAATTTACCAAATCGTTTACATATGCATGTGCCAAATTGGTAGTGGGAGAAAGGGAGAGAATGGAGATAATTGACCTCATTGGTGAAACTCTTAAGTTGAAATGGCTACTAGAAATGAATGCACACCTACTCACTAGGAAATAAGGAAATAAGGACAAAAGCTAGAGTATGAAAACCCTGCAGCTACAAAATTAAGGAAAGAAAACAATTACATTACAAACAACAGTCCAAATAATCTTTACAGCATGGAGGTGTCATGATGATCGGTGTCTCTGATGGTTGACTCCTTTTAAAATGCAAAGCCGCAATCGTTGGCTTAAGGCTTCGAGTTTGTCAAATTTCTCACGCTTAGGCTTTTTCGGAGCTTGCTCCACTTTCTTTTTCTTCTTTTTCCTTTCATCTTTTGGGATCTCTGGGGATCTGTGTTGCGAGCTTCTAAGTGGGGTTGCAAGAGCATTTAGAGTCATCTAAAAATTAAACAAGAAATTGCCTTAGATTTGCTGCATAAGCAAAGGACAGAGATGATTGTTAAGTTGATTTATAATGAAACATTTCTACACATTGTAAGTCATAAACTAAACTATATGATATGATCCGGCATATAACTGTTCATGGTCCATTGACACCCATTTTAGCTCTAAAGAGACAAATTTTATTTAAAGTTCCAAGGAGATGAGTTGGTCATTATTCATCAACAAGGTCAGGGAAAGAACTAAATTGTTTTTGTTGCCCAGACATGAATAGATCCAGTAAAACAACCTGAAATCGAGATGTTGCTTTTGACCAATTGAGAGAGAGAGAGAGAGAGAGAGACCTGGTGCCTGTCGTTAGTACATGCAGAAGGTTCATCATCGCTGCCTCCTAGAGATGAGCATCTTCCCCAGCTCTCTCTGTTTGAACTTGTAAATGAACAACATTCTTCATTCTGGCCGTTTTCCTTGTCCTGCAAACAATCAAAGTCCACCAAATTACCAAAAAGAATATTCCAACCCTACAGTATCCATTAGATAAAACATAATGGCTTGTGCAAAACAGGGATGCTAAAATGATGAACCGAAAAAAAGAAGATTTTCTGAAGTTTGAAACATGGGGCAGCAGGTGACAAGATGCACCGTTGTATTATGACTTCTTGCATGTAAAATCACCAATAACAAGTAACAATGAGGCACCCTATAGTCCCTTGTCTATTAACTAAACAAAAGAGCAAATTCGTCCCTTGTTTTTTTAATTAAATTCAGAGTACTTGAATTAAAGACCTGCACAGGGGTTGGCTCATCACTCACAAATGCATTGCCTTGACAAGTGGAATCCTGCAATATGGTACAACAGAAGTCAAAACAACAAATTAATGGATCAAGCTACACCAAGATAACGTGGATACCTCGACCACATTAACTGTTGAAATTTCGGAAAGAAGCTCATCAACGGATCTTGTGGCTGAATTGCTAGGAAGAATTGATGATGAACTTGCAGAATCAGTGCCCATGGAACGAAGACCAGCGATGATGTCATAAAATAGATTCTAAATGCAAAGCAGGATACAACATAACATCAGCAACTTACACCTAAATTTTGAATAGCAATCTTTGTAAAGTCATTACTACATCAGGCAGGATAGATCTTAAAATTGCGAAAGCACCAAAGATCTCACGAGTCATGTATGAACATAATATGAGATCTCACAACTGCTTTTGTTTCGCCAGCAAACTGAACAAAACTCAAAAAGAAAGTCAATATGTTAATTTTTTCAGGTTGCTTTTTTGTGTTACACATTCATACACCCCTTATCCAAAATCCTACAGATGCCAAAAGCCTAAGCCTATCAACTAGATACAGCACCAGAGCATCCTCCAAAAGGAGAAACTTCATCCAAACATTACCTCGTCCATGCCTGTGCTGAGCCTCAGGTTCCCCAAGTCATAATACTTCTCCGCTTTATTTGTAAATGTAGGAGAAACTTGAGGAGGATGAAGTACATTGTAGAAGAAAATGGAAACCGAATCATAATAAAACTGTGGCCGAGAAGAGTTATGATCACCGTCAAACTTTATGATGTTTTTGTCTCCCTGGTAGAATAGGAAATGAGTTTGATACACATAAGCAAGAACATAGAGGCAGAAGTTTCAGGACTACATCATACCGCATAGGATTTGAAAATGAGTTCAGAGTGGTGGCATCGGATGAATTTGTCCTCACTAGCATGCCCAAATAAAGCAGGTATGAATGTTTTAGGTGCAACCTGTACATTAGAAAGAATATGTCTGTTACATAGAAATTGAACAACAATCTCAAATTCCTTAGAGAAAGAGCATGTTCATGGTTCTGCGGTGCGCGACCTTAAGAATTGTCAAATGACAACATATGAATGTGAGGAAGTGACCATAGACGACTTTGCCAACTCATTATGGGTATTCTCTTGTAAAAGATAAGAGAGACAACTATATCAGTTTACATTGTACGAGCAGCGAGTAATCAGTTAATTCAGTTTGAACCAGAATGAAGGCCTCATGAGGAAAGCAGTTCCATGACATAGGAGAAGTGGTGGATAAATGTATCAACAAAAATGGTAGACCAACCAGAAAAATCAATTTGTTTGTCTCCGCCCTCATTTACACGTTTTCTTAGTGAAGTCAATCTCCTAGAATGAGGTTTATAAAATAATAACAATCTCAATAGCCCAAGCCCCATGCAGCGTGTTGATGCTGCCAAAGTCATGGGGGCTTTCTTTTCAAATGAAAAATTAGACCTTGATCTCACCAACATTATAGATCAGAGAAATGAATTGCCAAAGCAGAAACCACATATGACAAACCTGCAAACAATTAAGATGCATGATATCAAACTTGGCCCTCTTTTGAATCACCCTCCTCATGTATTGAAGTGCCATTTTTACCTAATGAAGGATCAATAACAACAAAGAATAAGAAATGAGGATTCAAATAACAAAACCACAACCAAATACCTCTTATTTCTTTTAACCCCAATTAAGCAAGAATATTTATCAAAGCAGACAAAGTGTCAGTTAATGACAATTTCCCCCTTCATGATTTCTATAAATTCAAATTATCATAGATTTGGTACACAACGCATATTCTATTTGTGAATAGTAAATTTGTTAAACTTAACCTTAGAGTCACTTCCGTTTGGTTGCTCATGTCAACTTGATAGTAAAAGTTAACATCTTGCTAAGAAATGCAATTAGTAGGCTATGATCTTGGCATGATGTCGGGTTGCGTAAACCAAAGTATACATCTAACTCCTTTTTGACCGCCAAATTTTTATTTTAGTGAGACAATATTATGGCATTATACAAGTGCAGAATTCCATTAAACATGTATATCCTGCCAAAGAATGTTTATGTAACCACATATACTGCATAGGAGTTGCATTAGCATCTCGATAGTTTTGGAGGATGACACGTACTGTAAATTTAGGAACACGAATTTTGTACACATCTGCAAGCTCCAACATGAGATCAAACAGATTTGAGAAGGCGCTATCCAACACCATTCCAGCAATTGAGGGGTCTTCTGCTCCATAAAGGATGCTGCATCAGGTTCCAGAAAGAGGAAGATTATAGCTGTGTTCTCATTCTACCAAATACCCAGAGCCAATAACTCCTCTTTTTAAACAAAAGAAAAAAGAAAAAGAACGG
This sequence comes from Melaleuca alternifolia, assembly GCA_019926035.1. Classification (NCBI taxonomy): domain Eukaryota; kingdom Viridiplantae; phylum Streptophyta; class Magnoliopsida; order Myrtales; family Myrtaceae; genus Melaleuca; species Melaleuca alternifolia. The sequence goes on from JAGKPW010002174.1 coordinate 623,598, forward strand.
ACAAAACCGATGATTAGATAAGGCGTCGACAGAGCAAAAACATGTACCTAGTTACTGCTCCCATGGACCGTCCCCAAAGACCTATTCTTGATATTTGCTTGTTGCTTCTTAAATGTGATATTACAACCTGAAGGTCATTTTTCTGGCACAAAGGAGAAGGAAGACTTAAAGATTAAACATGCATAAAGTTCCTGCCTTTACTTTTAGAAAGTGTCTTCCTTGATAAGCCGGAAATAGATGCATCTTTTATGCTTTCTTTGTGAATATAACTAGGGATACCATGTATACATACCTCATGCCAACCCAGGCTGACAAATTCACCATCAGATAAGCCAGATCCCGAAAAATCAAGCGTGAAAACAGTGATATTCGATGGAAGCAGAATAACAACAGCTTCGTTTGCATCTGCCCTACAGCCACTGCATTATTTACTAGAGTAAGACAGTGAGATTTTACATGCTAGTTCCAAAACAGATTATATGGATTTCCAACTATTCGAAACAGCCATTGAGGTTATTCCCTTGGAAAAAGAACGAATATTTACCTCCCTTGATGACTTCCATTAACAATAGCCATGAGACACGAGACAAGCCAATTTAAGAGTAAGCGAATAAAGGGTGTACACACGAGACATCTAAATAAGTCCTCCACAACTCGACGGGCAAACGAAATACTCATGGTCCTCTTGAGATAAAGAATTCAAGCTAGATGACATTTTCTACCTGTTCCCATGGCAGTAAATTACACAAGGAAGAGGTGTCTCGTCCGGAAATGGTGTAGGAACATAATGGCTACATTTCAGAGTATGGCCTCTTTTGTTGGTAAGCTGAAATGGCAGCATCATGACTTGAAAGATCAGAAACCATTGTGAAGGTGTACATTTTATGGTATAGAGAGCGAAAGAAATAATTATGAACTTGTTAGTATTGTTGCCCATACTTGCCTCCAAATCTTGTCTTTTATATGACCTGCCTGCTAGAGTAAAATCTTTTTCCCACAAGTATTGGTCAGGGTTGTACTCTGCCCTGTATATAGAGAAGAATCTCAGGAAACAGAAAGCGCACATTCAACGTCAAGGTTTTCAAATTAACAAATAACATGCGCAGACAAGCCATTAATTCTAGCAGAATAACAGCCATAGGAGCTTCTTCTATTGAGACAAACCCAAAAGATGATACTCTATTCAACTTGTAGACAAGAAGAGATGGAAACCATAATGAGCTTATTAGACCACCGACTGCAAAATTTTGATGAGAGGGGTTCCATGAGGAGTAACCCAGCGATGTACTATGGTAAAGATAAATCTAAAGCTGATGATGAGAGCAAAATAAAAGGATCTAGAATTTTTCTCAGAATATACTTTCAGAGGGGAAAATACAGGTGGACGTCCTCGCTTTACTTCACATACTGGTCAATAAGCAAAATAGTCAGCATCAAAATCCAGTAATCAAAAGAAAGGGAATGGCAACGACAAGCTATTTAGAAACCATGATAGCCCTTTAAGCCATAGAGAGAAATTATGTGATCCTCTTCCAGAAAGATGGAATGTTCCTTTATCGTATTGCCAAAAAAAAAAGTTCTTTTTCGCTTTTTAAGCTCCTTTTCTCTTAACTCAACCGCTGTTTGTCACTAAGGAAAGTCAATGAAAATAGACTTCAAACAATAATTGCCATACTCTAACAGTGGTCGATACAAACGAATCATATCTCCGCCACTTAAAACATTTGACAACGCTAAAGAACATTCAACGGGAAGCTAAACCCTTAGTTCCATTGCATCAACAAAACTGAGCTACACGCTGGAGACCACGACGTAATAACAAGATTGACAAAAAAAGATGGCAGAGACAACAAGAACGACGGAGCACCTGGGAGGCCGAATCACGAAATTGATGAACTGATCGATCATGATTCCCGTTTTCTCTTCAACTCCCCTCCGAAAACCCCAGGTAAACCCCTGTCTTCTACGAATTCAAAACTTCGACAACAACACTTACAACCATTAAAAAACGCCTCCTTCCTCCTCCTCCTCCTCCTTCAGCCCCACTACTAACTACACCTCTCGACGCCTGAAAGCCACGCGCCAACTCAACATCTCGGAAAGACGCCAGCTTCAAATCAAGCACCACCAGCACTCCAACCAACTCCCCCACTTCCCCCTCCCCAACCCCATTCTCAGATCTCGAGAGCACGATACCCAACGGGAGCTTGGAAACCCTACACCCACGCGAACTCGGGCAACATTCCTCACCGCATTGCGCCTCAACCACCCTCGAGAACCCACCGAACCGGACAAGCTCCCACCGAAACGAATCAAGAACCCATCATTCCCCGCGATTCGCAGGCGAATCAGCTCCGGCCCGAGAGGGAACCACGGCCTCGAATCACTTCAACCCTTCATGGGGTCTGCTTCAAAAATGCCAAATCTCCTGCTCCCGCTCCTCAATCTCAGCACCTCAAATCTGCACGAGCAACAAGAAAATCGAAGAAAGAGAAGCCGAGGAAGAGAAGCGAGACCAACTTCGTGCTGTTCTTAATTTTTAACTCTCCGTTCGATAATTCCCGTGTTATCTGTATTTTGTAGTACTTGTTTTTTTTAATTAGAAAAAAAAATCCAATTTAATTTCCACATTTTGTTTTTGGTTTTGTTTTCTTTATTATGTCTCTATTTCTTTATTTATTCATTTATTTGGAATGAGTTTTTGTCCTTTATCGTTCGTCCTTTCTATTATTCATTCCATCCTCCACTAGAAGACGAATCTTCCTACAAGCAAAAGAAAGATTAGTTCCACTAATAATTCCGAATTGATACGCCCATGTTATATTTATTTTCATTAGTCTTATATCACATAAAAATCTCAAACTAATGAGCAGGTGACGTATTTATCCCAAATTAATATTCACTGAACAAAATGTTTCATTTCGATGCACCGACGCGAATTCATCAAAAATCTTAGCTCAAAAGTGGAGCTCGTTGGGATTTTGGACAGGCGAGAGAGCTCCTAAGGAAAAAAAATTTAACAAATTCTCTAACTTCCGTTCATTTTTTTCGAAACCCGATTTTCCAATGCCATTGAATTTTCTAAGATGGATTCACCTCGTGCATCGACCATTTATATTGTTTTCCACATGTGTTTTGGCATCAACAATTTTAAATGGCATTCGATGGAAGCTAATGGAGTTAGATTAGTCCCGGATTCACTGATTTGATGCCAAATTTAGTATAAACATGACATGGGCACATCAATTTATTTAGGTTTGTAAATAATACCAACCCTACAAAGAAAGAAGTCAACAAAAATAGAATAAAACGAAGTTAAAAAAGGAATTTTATAATTTTTCGGTCGACTTTTATAATTTTCTCAATATAGTCAACTTATCCACAGAGAACAATTTAAGATATTTCCAGGTAAAGAGAAAATGCAAACGGGTTATTTCGTGAAAATCAAGAATGAAAAGAGGAAAAAATTTTCGATTCGGTCGGGCACAAATCAAACGAAATTCCACATGCAAAAACGCTGTTTCCGAAGAGGAAGGGGGGGACCTCCGTATCCCGGGGCACCGACCGTTAAAAAGACAACTACACCCTCGCCCGGCCCCGGAAATTAGGGGCCGGATCGACCCACGGGTTGTTAAGGGCCCATTCAATGCGCGGGGCCCACTCGTGACGGGGATGGTACGTCGTTATTAAGAGCTCGGGCTCCTCTTGACGTGCTCGCCCGGGCAACATTTCCCCCTCTCTTTTTTTCAATTTAAAATGTATTTTATTTTATTTTTATTTTATGTTTTTCATGCAATTTAATTTTTCCCAAGTGGACCGGCCATTTGAATTAATCAAACGAAGGTGAAATCTCTTTTAGGCATCTCGAGGAGTATAATCATTCGATTGCGTGGGCATGGCGAACTAATTTCTTCGCATCAAGATAATCGAGGCACTGAATGATGCTGCACAAGTCAAGCACTCGATTTGCGTGTGTCGTGACGTTTAATTTTAAGCGAACGACGCAAATGATTCTCAAATTTTGATCCGATGTATAACGTGATTTATAAATTTCAAATTTGGTCTATATAACCCTTGAATATTACCCCTAACATGCATTGTTATTTTTAAAAATTTTAATTTATTCAATATGGTCCATGAATTTTTCGTAAATATTCGATTTAGTCCATGAAATATATGAAAATATTCAACGTCTTCTTTTTATTAATTTTAGTTTTGTGAATAATATTGAACATTTTCATATGATCTAAGAGATAGATTAAATATTTACTAGAAGTTTAGGGATGATACAAAACCGCTAACCTGTGCGCGTTTGGATGCTATGACGTTTGACCTGTTCCTTATTTATCTATTATGTCCATCTGCCTATTGAAAGGTGGAGATAAGAGTGTGGTTGGTGTTTCACCTCTCTCTCTCCCTCTCTCCCTCTCTCTTTAAATATGTGGTTGGAGACAAGACTTTTTGCCATAGAGAGAGCTGCACTTGTAGAAAAAAGAAGGGGAAATTGGGTAAAAAAAGAACATAGAGTAGGTAAGAGTCACATGACATGTGCTATTCAACCTTGTCATGAGACTAATTTTTCTAAGTTATGAATGCTCGAAAAGGAATTAGATGTTATATTATTCAGGTCATATCTTCGAAAGATGATTTCAATCCATCAAAAAAGAAGGAATCAAGGAAATATAACGTCAATGAATGTTGTAATAACTTCTAATGTTAATAAGACATTCGATTTATATACAATTTGTCGCTTGCCCGCTTTATATCTCTTATTGGATATATTCAGTTATATTAATGTTTGGAAAATGGATCAAAAATCATCTTAAATTTCACACAACATTCAATTTGGTGCCAAAAAACTTTTTGAGCTGTCACTTGAGTGTTATATCGGTGAAAAATTGATTGCTTAAGTGTCTATTTTGACAATTTACCGGACATGGATTTTTAGACTAAATTTTAACTCTGACATGACTTTGTGAAAAAAAAAGTAAAGAAATTGGAGTCCGATACCCACCCATGGGTAGCCTAGCTAGTTAGGACGAATTTGAATTTCGTTGAGGTCTTGGGTTTGATTCTCTAGGGAAGCGCATGTGATTTAAGTGGAGGGGTCATTGCGGTGGGTTGCTATGCTAGTCTTACTAAGGAATAGTTGAGGTGCGCGTAAGCTGGTCCGGACACCTCGATTACTAAAAAAAAAAAAAATTGGAGTCCGATCTTTAACTACTATGAGAAAAAAGGGCCAAGAGGACGACGTCTTCTCTTCGAAAAGCACGAACCTCGAGCCTTCTCTTCGAAACTCGACGAGCAGAAGAAGAAGAGATTTGTGGGATGATTACTCAACCACATGAGAAGAAGAGAGGAGAGACGGATGGTGACATGATCACCATATTCGGAAGATCCGATTCCCTTTCTTTTAGGCTTCGTTTGTTTCACGGAAAATATAACATATCCGGAAAATATTTTTCAAGAAGTCATTTTTCTGAAAAATGACAATATTTTCTGGTGTTCGCTTGAAACTTAAAAATGGACTGGAAAATATTTTTCGCTATTCAGTGGAGAAATGTCAGAGAGAAGAGAGAGAGAGAGGGAGGGAGGGAGGGAGGAGTTTGGCTGGGGAGGGGAGAGAGAGAGAGAGAGAGATGTTGAGAGATGAGGGAGAGGGAGTGGGAGAGTAATTCGGTTGGGGTGGGGAAAGAGAGGAGAGAGGAGAGAGAAAAGAGAGAGAGAGGAGGGAGGCTGTTAGAGATATTGGAAAATGTTTTCCTTTCTTTTTGGAAAGAAAACATTTTCTTCATTTTAAGAAGGATATTTTTTATTGATTGGAAAACATTTTCTTTGGCAAATTATTTTCCAACCCCCGAACACCACAATTTCCGAAAAATATTTTTTGGAAGAATATTTTTCGTGAAACGAACGGAGCCTTAGACCCTTGGATTTTTCCATGTCTTACCCCCATTTTTTTTCCTCTTTTGGTTCCACTTTCTTAACTCATCCCTTTGAAAGATGGAGGGTAGAAAAGAGAAAAAGAAACCCAACGGTGGGTAACTGTGTTAGTAAAAACTCTATCTCTCATCACTACAGCTGTTAGCGTTTTAAGTGGGAGGTCATGGTGTTGGAGTCCTATGTTAGTCTCTTCCAAGGCATAGCGGCTCGACTATTTAGTGCTCGTGATGAAGTTCTCGATTACAAAAAGAAAAAAAGAGAAAAATTAAAAGTAAAGTTACTTCTTAGGAAACCAAGCGAGCCTTCTCAAACTGCAATGTCCTAGCAAATTCTGAAAAGAAGTAATAATAAGCACGCTTACAAAAATCAAGAAAAAAAGGGCATAACGCGATTTCGACTGATCGGATTTATCCATCATAAATTAACGTCGCATGTGGTTCCTCGACGGCACTCGAGGTAATCGCTCGGCAAGTCTTGCCAATCGAAGCGAGCACGGTAACAGAGTTATGTCACTTTGTACCTTTTTTTTCCCTTCTTTCTCCACCCCAACAACTCTTGCAAGAAGGCAAGGAATTGGGCAAATCCTAGAGGCCCGCACGACTCATCCACCGGCCCGATCCGGCCCGAACACACCCGACCCGGCCCGAACACACCCGACCCGGCCCGAGGATCGGGCCCGAGCTTATCCTGAAAAAGATCGGGGGGCACAAATGCGAGAAAAGAACCGCCTCCGTCCTCGCTCGCAAAACTCACCTCCCTTTTTTTTTTTTAAATCCTTCCCAAGAAAACCAAAAATATTGAATATAAAATAAGAGCGTATAAAAGGAGCTCCTGCGAAGCGCCATGCGGCTCGGCTTGGCTTTGAGGAGGAGGGTCCCAATCAAAGGAGCATCGCAGATGCAGCGAAATCCTCCGCATCATTGATTCTCCCCAAGTAAAACAATCCCAAGAAAAACGGAGAAGGAAAGAAAAAATTCACAGGGGAAAAAAGAAAAAATCTTGCGAGCAATTTTCCGTGTAAGCGGAAATCTCGTTCGTCTCGCCCTCGATTTCGTGTAAGCGGAGCAATTTTCCAGGATTTTTTTTGAGGGGTGGTGGTGCTTTGGGTGTTGGTAGTTTCTGGGTCGGAGAGATCTAGCCCAATTTCGGATTCGATGGTAGTAATTGAGTTAGGGTTTCGATTCGCGCCCCCCTGATGCCCTCCTTGTTCCGCTCGTGGATTGGGTTTTCTTCTGAATTTATGTTGTTGCGGCAAAAAGCCGGTTAGGGTTTGGTCCTTTTTTTTCTCTCTCTTTTTTTTTTTTTTCTGTTGGTGGGTATGGTTTCGTTTGTTTTTTGTTTTTAATCTTTTTTGTGAATAGCGTGATTGGGGCATGTGTTTATGCATCTGTTTTAAGACTTGCTTCTGCTTGTTGTTTGATCTTGCGTCGGTACTGGATAATTGAGGGTCGTGTGTAGAAATGGGTATGGATTTTGTCATCATAGTGATATTGATATGTGCTGTTTTGTGAATTTTTGGGTTTCCCCCCACTTTTATCTGGGTTGTTAGTAGTTTTCAGAAATTGGCCTTTGTTGCTGGATTGCTTGATTGAAATTGGAGTCTTTTCTGTGCTCTGTTAATTAATTTTATGGGAGATTGTTGATTATCATGGGAAAGTATCTTCTGGTGCATTTTTTGCCTCCTTCTAATGTCCGATGTTTGGTCGATCTGGATGTCGTTTAAATAGGATAGGATGCTAGAATTCCGGAGGGTTTGCAAATTGTTCAAGGACCACGCTAGCATCTTGACGAGCCTGCGAATGATAATTGTCTTACCAAAATAATAATGAACATCCTCAAAGTGGTGTATAACTGGTGTACGACTGGCAACTTGAGGGCTGTTACTCGGTGGTTGACATTTCACTGTGAACCGAGTTACATATTTCTTGTGGTTTTCTTCTCTTTGCCATCTCTTTCTGGATGTCCTCTGATTTATATGGTTAATGTTGCTCAGACTGTCTGGGTGCAGTCCAGCTGAGGCGACGTTGCTTTTGGTTTTAGGGTTGCTAGTGCTGCATGTCTCAGCACCAAGAGTATCCGATGGAATATGCAGCAGATGAATACGATGTGGGAGAAGTAGAAGATGATGTGTACTTTCATGAAAGAGTAATGGGTGATTCAGACACCGATGAGGATGATGACTATGATCATCTGGTTCGCATTCTTAAATCTTACTTTTTCTCCTCCTCCTCATGCTCTCTGCATTCTTTGTTTCCTTTTGGCTACTGTCTAGCTGCATGATGATTTTCCCTTGCAAAAACTAGTGTTAATCAGTCGGGGCTGTTTCTGGATTATTGTAAAATATCCTATATCAAATGACAACTGTAGTGAGACGGATTTTGTGGGCTATGGCAGGATAATAAGATCACCGATACCTCTGCTGCTGATGCTCGGAGAGGTAAAGATATCCAGGGGATTCCTTGGGAAAGACTAAGTGTCACTCGTGAAAAATACAGAAAAACTAGAATAGAGCAGTACAAGAACTATGAAAATGTACCGCAATCCGGAGAATGTTCTGAAAAGGTAAACATCTATCAAGCTCTGTAGTACTGGGCAGTAATTCTTTTCTGAAAGTTGGGCTGACTTAAGTCGTCCTTTTCTTTGTTCATTATACTAAACAGGAATGCAAACCCACTAGAAAAGGTGGAAACTATTATGAATTTTGGCGAAACACAAGATCTGTGAAGTCCACAATCCTTCATTTTCAAGTATGTTTATACTCCCGTCTTGTGATTTTATCTTTGGGTTGTTAGGTTGTTGAATTCTGCAAGTTGACTACTATTGGTAACTCCCTACGTTTCATGTTGTGGAATATCCTCTTTCTCCTTTAGCAGGTGTACTCTGGTCAACCAGGAATTTCTTTTGAAAAATTATGAATGTACATAAATTCTTGGATGAGAAATTGGTTCTAGGATTAATGTCATGTCACCAAACTGATAGTGAGGGACATCTTATAGGGATGGGAAGACTGTATAACTCATGCTTTTCCTAAGCTGTCAGCCATTAATATTTGGGGTCCTAACTTTGAATAGTTATGAGCATCGGGTGCTTAAACTTTACAGAGTTAGAGTGAGCTTGACAATGTTGCACGAAGTTCTTCACTGCATGCAACCATTTCTTCCTGTCACATTTCTGCATGTATAGTCCATGAACATAAGGATTTGCTTTGCACAATACAATATTTTATTTCATGTGCTGGTTTTTGACATCTGACATGATTTAGGACAATAGCGAGCAATTCATTAAGAAACAGATGTCTTTTTGCGTGTGAGTATAATGTGTATCTGCTGCTGTGGCTTTCCACTAAGCATAGCTGGTCACCGCACCATCATGTTAAGGTGTTATATTGTTCTTTCGATCTGGTGCATTTGTTAGAATATATGTGATTATGGTACAACGTTAGAATTCTCTCTCTCTTGGGGGTGCTGTTTTGGTTTGGATGAATTGAGGTCGTTTTCAGGATAAGACATCATTTAGTTTTGAAATAGTAATTATTGGCAAATGTATATAGTGGAGTAATGTTATTTTGAATTTTGAGATGATTGTGGATACGATAGTATTAATTAGGCTTTTTTTTTTTCCTTTTTGAGTTTGTTGTTGGATCATAATGTTTTGCTCCTGTGTTGTCTCCTGTTCTGTTTGGGGAGAACAAACTTGAAACGTGACAGTACACAGAATTTCCCAAGTGGAGCTTGTGTTTACTTTGGAATACATCTTAATTAGGGGCTGTTATTGCCAATTTCTATTTTGTATATGGCTTTCATAATGTCACTTTTCTCTTTCTATCTTAGAAATTCCTGACATATATCTCGTCTTCCTGAATTTTTGTCGTTAAAACCTTTATTTGAACCATTCCCTGGAATTGCAGTTGAGAAACTTGGTTTGGTCCACAACAAAGCATGATGTTTACCTTATGTCCCACTTCTCGATCATTCACTGGTCGTCATTGACTTGCAAGAAGACTGAAGTGCTTGATGTTTATGGACATGTAGCTCCTTGTGAGGTACAGGAACATTATGCTGCATTATATGCAGAACATAGTGATTTGTGTTTTTTGGAAGTTCATAATTAATTGAGACAGTCTTTGGTTTTTTCTATTGCTTTTCATTGCAGAAACACCCTGGAAGTCTCTTAGAGGGTTTTACACAGACACAAGTCAGTACTCTTGCAGTACGGGATAAATTACTAATTGCTGGTGGTTTCCAGGGCGAGCTTATTTGTAAGGTAATAGTTGGGCCAAAGTACCGATAAAGTCATCTCAATACTTGCGTTTCCTTTAGAGTTGTCAATTTTTTTATGAAAAAAGTTTATAAGCACAAAAATTTAGGGTGATACCAAGTTTGCTTGTATAACCTGACACATGCTGCTGCGAATGATGTTTTTATTTCTTTGTTTGGCGTATTCATATTCAGCGTACTCTGTTGTTTTCTTTCGCGTTAGTTTGCAGTTAGAATTTCTCGCTCATGTCGAATTCCCAACTGAGCTATTGTTTCTGCAACCCTAGTTGTTCATATAAGTTCCTTTTTTGCAGTTTGATTGTAGATTTAGGTTCTCATGACAGAATTATTCTTTGTTTTTCTATTGCAAGTCCAACATTTTTTTTTTGGGTGACTGCTGATGATCCTCTTCTCTGGGTGCAGCATCTAGATCGTCCTGGTGTTAGCTACTGTTGCAGGACAACTTATGATGACAATGCTATCACTAATGCAGTTGAGATTTACGATCATCCCAGGTTGCCTTCCTAATACATTCTGTTCTCATCTTGATATGTATTGACTAGTTTATTTTGTTTGTGGATGTGTCTATCAGGTGTGCACTCGGACATGCTAGCGTGTCTCTACACGCTAACCTTTTGCTGTTTATTTGAATTTGCTTAATGCATAGTTGAGATAGAGCCATCGTGTCAAGTCCTTATATTTCCTTAATGTTTTATTGTCAGTGGCGCGGTACATTTTATGGCATCAAATAATGACTGTGGAGTCAGAGACTTCGACATGGAGAAATTTATGCTTTTCAAACATTTTTCCTATTCTTGGCCGGTGAATGTAAGTAATTCTCAGTGACACATTGCGCAAAATTAGATGTTTTAACCTTTAATTGGACATAGACCAATACATTTCAGCTGCCATGAAGTAAGTATCTTGAATTCATCTCATGTTGCAATTGGTTATACGAAATTATTGTGCTTGCATTTGGAAGTCATCTGTCTTCTGCTGCCTAATAATTCTAGAGGGGTTTTTCATCTTTTAGTTTTTATTATCTTTTGTTGTTGTAAACTTATCAGCAAGGATTGCCCTTATCATCTACCTTAAATGATGTCATGGTTAAAGTTGTGGTAATGCTGATGATTTGCATTTTTGGAACTAGAGACCATAATTTCCTTGTGACCGAGCTGCCTAAGTACTCATTTGAAAAGGAACTTCAAGATAGAGGACTTTTAGTATCTCTGTTATGCATCTGGACTTGGCACTTATAGAAGTACAAGATGTTTACCCATTTGTTTTCAGGTTTCTCAACTTCTATAACGGGGGTAGAACATCTAGTGCGGTGAAATGAGTGCCTGCCAGGCCATAAATTATACATCTAAAGATCCTGTGAATTCCGTGTAGAAGTTTCTCCTAGACCTGCTCCACTGTGCAAAACTTGGGATGGCTCATTGAGCAAGACTCTTTTGTATTGTGACTGAATGTAAACTTTTGTGTGTGTGTGTCTGTAGAGGATTATATATCATCCATGTAATTCAGTGCTGGATTTTGGGTGGAAACTGAAGTTTGCAACTTGTTCTGTTGGCTAATGCTTCCTTGATCCCTGATTTTCTTTTCAGTGAAGTCTACCCGCTACTGCTTACTTGCTAATCTTTTGAGGTTTTTGTGAACAGCATACTTCTCTGAGTCCTGATGGTAAGCTCATAGTCATTGTTGGTGACAACCCTGAGGGGATTTTGGCGGATTCTGAAAGAGGAAAGGTAGTTACTTTCCTTCCCTTCTCTTTCTATCTCTCTCTCTGCCCTCCTCGAAAAAGTAAATCTAAATGTAAACAAGAAAGCATGAAAATAATACCTGTAAATCCTAAGCATACCCTATTTCTACTTGAGGATTTTGGATTGGATTTTCCCTGATGAAATGGTGTAACTTCAAGCTTTTGCAATTGTAGCCCATTATGGCACTACAAGGGCACTTGGATTTCTCGTTTGCATCTGCATGGCATCCGGATGGTCACATATTTGCCACTGGAAACCAAGACAAGACCTGTCGTATTTGGGACATTCGCAACTTATCGAAGTCTGTTGCTGTGCTCAAGGGCAACCTTGGAGCCATCCGGTCCATTCGATTCACATCCGATGGGCGATTTATGGCCATGGCAGAGCCTGCTGATTTTGTCCATGTCTATGATGTGAAGAGTGGGTATGAGAAGGAGCAGGAGATCGATTTTTTCGGCGAGATCTCTGGTGTATCTTTCAGCCCCGACACTGAATCGTTATTCGTTGGGGTGTGGGATCGCACTTATGGCAGTCTCCTTCAGTATAACCGTTGCAGGAATTATTCATATCTTGACTCTATGTTGTGAGGAGATGCCTGCATCGTTTATTGACTAAATAACTGCAATTATATAGGATGTCTTGCATTGTCACTTTAGTGGCTTCACTGCAGTGTGTACATGTAGATAGGTGATATATTTCTTGGGGCAATGTAGGGGAAGAGGACTAGTGTGTTGTTCCTTGGTTGTATCGTTCTTTCTTTAGGTCATAGAACACTGGCTCTTCATTGGAAGGTTGAGAGAGAGGAGAAAGAGAGTGAGAGCTTTATGGTGATGAGTGGTCTGTTGTTTGCAAAATAATGAAGATGTAATTAGTAAAGGCTGGTGGTGTTTGGGTGAAGACTGAGGCAAACTCTTCTCATTGCCAATAAGAACCCTATTCACTTTCTCTGTTGAAATGCGTGGATGTTTTTGGCTTTTTTCACTTTCTTCGAAATTTTATACTGCTCTCTTCATATTAGCAAATACTCTTTATGTTTCATAAGGATATAGATGGAGCCAGACTATCACTTTGGCTCATCTAAGTTGGGATGGAACTTGTGATCAACTCGATGTGATTGCAATGGTGTCTGAAGTAATAGATTCTGGATAATACATGTCAGCGTGACTCTGGATCAACAGTTTTGGTTATGTAGGAACGAGTGATGCTTATTGTTTCATGCCATTTTGGGCATTGTCAGTCCCAATGGCCATTGTCAGCATCTGACGATCTTCAATGAAATTGCTGTTTCTGACCTAGACACATTTGCATCAGAAGAAAATGGTCTAAACTTCTGCCAGAAAACCTGGGTTAGGGTGACCTTCGCATGGAACAGGACTTTCTTTTGTTTTTGATCTGAGTTGTGGCTTCTGGCTTCTGATTTTGTTATTCAATGCTGCCGTCAAAGAAATATAATTTAATATGCCGAGGACGGCACTGATACTGCTTTGGGCTAATAACCAACACTTTCAATGTATAAGTTTGACATTTTGCAATATATCCAAAGTCAAGAAGCCATGAGCTGACAAGGATAAAATTATTTGTGTAAAATTTGTTACATGGTGTGTTTTATTACCAAGAACAAGGGCTATGACGGGGGTAGGTTGAATAAATTAGAAAATATATGATTTTGAGCCCTCGAAGCAACATCTATGGCCAACATGAGTGTATCTCATTCATTGATTTTCTTTAGCAGCGAGATGCACTGTAACTGGGGAACCCAAAAGATATATTTTATAAGCATAATTGGGTGAAGACTATAACTGCAATGGTAGAATTTCTAGGATAAACTATAGAGCAGGAGTTATTGTTTATTGCCAGCATCATATAGTCCATCAGTTGAAAGACTCGTGCTTTGTAAAGATCAGAAAAGTTGAGTCTTATTATTTGATAACATAATGAGCAAAAGAATTTAACCGTGTTATAGTAAATTAAGAGTTTTCTCAAAGCATATCTTGTTTAATTATGGGTTGCTTTGTTTTAATTATTTATTAATATCTATATTAAAACTTACTTCACTTTATGTTTTCTTATCAATGGTAATGTGCTGGTGGTTAGTAATGTGTTTTTTTTTTTGCCTATTTTGATATGATAAGATCTTGGACGAGATTTTTATGCGTAACACGGCTAGTAATAATTAAATCTATGAGGACTTCAGTTTATAATTTTCCAACTATAATTGCCGAGGTATGTTCATTAAAATTTTTGTAACGTTGAATTACTCAAGTAGCAATTAAACGCATAACTGAACGAGTCTGTCATTTTATAAAAAAACAGAACTAAGAATTTAATCAAACTTGTTTGACCATAACTTTATTACTTTTGTGATGTTTTTGTGATCTTATCATCATAATTATAAAAGCCCAAAACAATGTATAAATTTCTTTAAAATAAAAAAAAATGTACTTTCTTCTGTCATGAAATCGTGTATCTATACGTATACCTTTAGAGATAAGTGATAACGCTTGTTAGTAATCACGCTAATAGCTAGAAAGCGAAAGCTCCCATCTTGTCAAGCTTCAATGACAGCAACAATTTTACCCTTCATTGCCAGCCAGCCAGCCACCGTATAATAAAGATAATACCACGTTATTAAAGGCGACGGGCTGAGCAAGTTTCCAGTTTCTGGATAAAATTTCTTCAGCAAAGACAAGTTGCTCTGCTTATCCGGTGGAAATAAACAAGATGCTTTTCGGATAAGACATTTTGATATTGACATGAGGACAGTTAGTCAACGCAACTGCTTCCCTTCGCTCCTCCTCTGTGTACACGAACCACTGTTGAATCTTTCCTCTTTCCCAAATCTCTCTTCCTCATAGCCAAGACTCAACTTCACTTGTACTCTCTTCTTCCTGGAATCTCTCTCCACTTCCTGGTATGATTTGTTTCTAATACTCTCTCTCTCTCTCTCTCTCTCTCTCTCTCTCGTTAGTTTGGCTTGACATTTTTTGCTTCAGATCCGATTCTTGCTAGTTGCCAACTTAAACTTACTTGGTGTGGGATAGAGTTGATATTTGTCTGTTTGGCGTTGACTTGCTTCTTTGGTTTCTGGGTGAGATGGTAATTCCTCCCCTGTGTTGGCACTTTCAGTGCTTGGGGTCAGTTGGGTTTCTAATATTGTCTCATTAAATAAAAAAAACCCATTTAATTTGTGCGTGTTCAACTTTAGTAAAGTGTGGACCTTTATTGCTTCTTTTGCCTTTTCACTCAGCTGAATCATTATGTCATTTAGTTTCACTTGGCACTTGATTAGCAATTGGGCTTAACAACTGTTATGAAGTTCTTGAAATTTTGTATACGCGTATGTTCAATGCTTTTGTCAGTGCTAACGTCTTTTGGGTTTGAGAATAGAACGAATTGATGGCTAGCAAGAGGATACAGAAGGAACTACTGGAGTTGCAGAGAGATCCTCCAACCTCGTGCAGTGCTGGGCCGGTGGGAGAAGACCTCTTCCACTGGCAAGCAACCATCATGGGGCCCACAGATAGTCCATATTCTGGTGGTGTATTCTTCATAATGATCCATTTCCCGCCCGATTACCCATTTAAACCTCCCAAAGTCAACTTCCAAACCAAGGTTATTTCACGACCTCTTCTTACAATGTTTGCTTCGTCTGCTATAACGTTCTCTTTTTGTGATGCTGATTTTTGTTTTCATATGCATCTTCTCTTTAAATCGTTTAGTTGTGCTTATTCATGAACTTGATTGCAAGTTCTTATGCCCTTCAGTTGTAGAACCAAGTCAATGTCCCTGCAACTAGGTACTCCGTATTGAGTGATTATAAAGGAGAACTGGAAACTGTACATTTTTATGATGGAAGACTGATAGGCTGTACCCTGCTGGTCAGAGAGCATCTCAGCCCTAAGCACAGTATTTCATGTCCTCATGCTTGCTTCTATTGCATTAATTGTTGTTTTGTAGAAATTTTGCTTTGGCTTTTTGTATTAACAAGCTCAAAATTATTCAATTGATGTTCCCGCGTGGTATAAAACAAATTATGTCTTTGTTACAAAGGTGCACCTACATGCCCTCTTTAAACTGTTATCAATCAGTGCAGATCCCGCTTACTTGTACTTCTGATTCTGGTAATGTCTTGATTACTTGTACAGGCTTTTTTATTGAGAGATGGACCCGTCAAATTAGCATCGCTTTTGGGACTTGGCAAGAGTCTTGATTTTTTTCCAACGAAACGAAATTTCGGGCCAGTAATTAATGGATATGTCAATGAAGCTACTCTTCTTGATTTTAAAGCAACTCTTATCATTTGTGAATTGGGGGGCGTTGTGTAGATTTGTTTCATTGGAGTTTCATCAGACTTTACCATCATGACATTCATGTCCCTATTTCTTCTGTCTACTCTAGGTTTATCACCCCAACATCAACTCCAATGGCAGCATTTGTCTTGACATTCTCAAGGAACAATGGAGCCCGGCATTGACCATTTCAAAAGTCCTCCTTTCCATCTGCTCCCTTCTCACTGACCCCAACCCTGACGACCCTCTAGTCCCTGAAATTGCTCACATATACAAACACCAGAGAAGCCGATACGAGGAAACGGCCAGGGCGTGGACACAAAAGTATGCCATGGGTTAAAAATCAGGTCCTGCCATGGTAAGATGCGTGTTGGAATCTGAACCTGCGTGATAACTGACAACTTGTAGGCAATCAAAACATGCTGATAAGCATGTTTTTGAAGCTAGGTTATGGTGAATCAAACCCAACATGAGTGTCTGAAGTTTTCCTCTGTATTTGCAGAACTATATATGCTTTGATTATTGTTGTTTGTGTGCTTGTCACTTTTTGGCTCTTCAGTTCACTGGCAATCTACTTGAATGTCGGATTGGGTATTGTGAAAATTGTCTGTTGAGGGTCTTGTTCCAAATATCGCCTTTCATGAATCTTCTGATTCTCTAACATAGTTTAGTAGAACTCCTTTTTATGTTCTTGTGACAAGTATCTGTGGTGTGATTATACGCCTCAGCGAACCTACATCTCCATTCGCAGTTGAGATAATCGGGTCTATGTCTGCTACTGAAGGACAAATGTGATTTTCAGATTTTTCTAGTAGTATGAGTAACTTTCTTTAGTGATGAGGTAGTCATCATCGAAACATTATTTCTGAAAGTAATGATTTTAACTGCACGACTGCATGTACCTGTCCTCTGGGGTATTTACATAAGATGGGAGTTGTGAAACATTCATGTTTATGGACTATAGCTGCAGTTCAATGAAGAAACAGTGCTTTTTACCGAAAGCATGAGTGTGCCTACAGTCCTTTTTTCATTTTCAGATATATTTCTCACTTCAATGTATCTTACAATCCGAGGGCATTAATTTCTGAGAGACAATCCTAAGTTCTCTTAAGATTTGGACCATGCACTTTGCTCAATATCTAAATTCACACAAGAGATCATACCTAGGTTGCAGCAACTTCATCTAGATTTTTCTTGGCACCTTCCTGTTCCCATTTTTCTGCAATTTCTTTGAGAATAGTTTCTTCTTCTGCTTCTAGTTCTTGCATGTGCTCCTCAAAGGCAGTCACCAATTCCTTGGTGAAGATGTTGTCCTCGTTAGCCTCACATAAATTCTCAGAAGAATAGGTGCCAAACTTAGGAGTTGCGTAGGCTCCAGGAGAGTAGACTTGCCCTCTGGCAGGAAGCCATTCTCTTAAGCTTGGAACTGCTGGGAATTCAATTGTGGTCGGGATTGCAAGTGATTCAAGCCCTCTTGCAATGGCCTTTTTCTTGAATCCTGTCTCTATCACGCGTCTTTCTTCTCGAGCAACAACATTTTTGGCAATTAACTTGTCGCTCGCACGGGGCTCCAGTGAACTTGGGATCACTTCTTTGGTTTCTG
Source organism: Melaleuca alternifolia (assembly GCA_019926035.1). Classification (NCBI taxonomy): domain Eukaryota; kingdom Viridiplantae; phylum Streptophyta; class Magnoliopsida; order Myrtales; family Myrtaceae; genus Melaleuca; species Melaleuca alternifolia. The sequence continues at coordinate 641,452 of JAGKPW010002174.1, forward strand.
ATCGTGAAGCCAATAATGTGATCGAGTCATCTTTTACAGCTTCACCGTTTACAATGTTCTTGTCCAGCGAAACATCTTTTGGTGGTGTTGTATGCACTGTCTTGATATTGTACATGTTCTGAGTGCTGGGCATTGAAGATTCAGGGTATGGTACTTTCTCTTGGTTGACATTATCATCATGAGAAAAGCTTGTTGACAAAATCCTAGCCAGCAATGCATCGTATTCCTCAACTGTATGAAAGCTCCTCGACCGCCCTACACCTTTGTACTCCCACTCGGATTTATCTCTACTTTTGCCATGGTTGTCAGCATTAACTGAAGGCATTTCTTCTTCAAAAAATGAATGCCAACTTTTGGACCGTTTGGGAGGTTCTACACTATAGGATTCCGAATCTTCATGGATGAGCTGAGAAATTGCTAGCTTTGTGTGATTTCCTTCTGTTCCTTCTTCTGAAACTGCCGAGTGATCACAGTTTCTATCAATCTTGAAAGTAGCTTTGGTTGATCTGGGGCTTGTTTTCGACTCTGACTTGATACTTCCGCACTGGAGCTGGTTGGCTACCGTGTTACCAGTACAAACAAGCGTGAGGAATTGGTCGCTTCCCTTGTTAGAGCTGAATATATCTTCCAGCGCCATTATGGATTTTCCCATACTCTGCGAGCCCCGATGTGGCTCTTCTTTGTAACTAATTGACCGCGATACAAACTTTGAGGAAATGCAGCCCATTTTTGAGCGAGGTAAGTATATGCAGAAGTCAAGTTCTTGATGATTGTTGTCAGGTTACCGCATCTGCGCAAACAATAAGACCTTTGGTTTTAATCCCCGGAATGTGGCAAAGTCGTCATCTTTTAAATTCGCACTAACCTATTATAGCAACTAAAAGTGTGCATTGCATTGCCCTGGAATATTTTTTTTTCTTGTCACTTTCTTGTCTATTGCATTTGTTTAAGTACATGTCTCATGGACGTGAGCTTTCTAGCTAACGAGCAATTCAAGCAAAGTGGTTTGGGGAAAAGAGAAGGAAGGAAACAAACAATTACTATAAAATTTCAGAAAGGCGTAAGTTAGATTCAAGAATTTGAAGAGAGAGCCTATTAAAAATCATCTTCACCGTTAGAGAAAGACAAATACTCAGCAAGAACAAACAGAAACCAACACGAAGTTCCAACTTTAGTTGTTTGGACTTTGGAGTTGGTATTGAATATGGAACAACATACAAAAACGAGGCGGCAAATGTTTCGATCTTCTCAGTCCAATGTCGCTACTAGCTTTTAGCCGGAACAAGACCAATTTGCCTTTTCTTTATTTAGCTACTAGTGGTGCTTGCTCATTGCTCAATGACATTGGAATCTGGAAAACAGGTCCCACTCCTTTTTCACTTTCTAAGTTTTCTAGACAAGCAACAGGGAAGCTCATTGTCCAGGAAACAAGGACTAGACAGAACAACTCATCTTCAAATTGAATTTCCAAAGGTCTGTTTTCTTCCGAAGAGTATCTTTCAAGGAGAGAGACATAATTATGCTGTTTCTTTTTCCTTTATTAACAGAAGAACTTGTACTCCCCTTTAAGAGAAAGAGAAAATTTGTTGGCATCCAATTTCTAGCTAGTGAAAAGCGCAAAATCTTAGGGGTTCCAAGGACCTAATATTCATGGTGCACTCGCAAGTTAGAACGTTGACGCTTGAGATGTCATTGCCTCAACGGCTTCAGATCATACGATTGAACTTTGAACCTTAAAGTGGAAAGAAGTAATTCTTGTCTGAGTTGTCAGACATTGATGTACCAGAAAGAGAACAATCAGATCTCACCTTGCAGCATTTGGAAGTAGAATTTTTCGTACTGCATTAATGCGGAATGTCTCAGAGAAGTTAGCCGTATTTGTTGATTTCTGAGTGATGCATGAATGTAGAAAGTGACTGTCTTGAGACTAATTCTTTTAGGCAGCAAAGACAAAGCTAGATTTCTAGGAAACAAGAAGCAGATAACTTCTCTGAGAGAGAGAGCACGCGCGAGAGAGAGAGAGATCTTCATGGAAGTCAGTGCACTTGGTTGTAGATAGCAAGAAGGAAATAAAGCAAGATGGATAAATCTTTCAGATGGACATACCACTTTCACCCGTTGCTTGAAGCGGAAATTCTCCGGTTGTGGATGGGCTGGTGGTGGCCAACTTTTAATGGATCAGGACTCCCACTTTCAGTTCATAGCAGAGACATGGATACGGAGGCAGGTACCAGAGAAGAAACTTTTAGCAGGGTGATAGATCCTGAAGAAATCACGTAGTGTTGCAGTTGTGTGTGAACGGTGGCAGGAGAGTCAAATGCAGGCTGTTGGAGAATTGACTCAGTTTATAGCAGACAAGAAAGAATCAAAGTTCAAACTTTGAAATCTTCCAACCGAACGCATATGTATTAAAATTAAGAGGGGCTGTGTTTATTTTATGTTATCACATTCACATATGGAAAGCCTATGAATACTCAGGGACACTCAATGGCTGGCACGTTCACTGAGGCTCTTTATCCACATGAGGTCACTGCACCGGCTATGATGTCCATAGCTAGCCCTTTGGCTCAAAAACATCATAGAATAAGTTCAAATTTCTGATCTTTTCTGAATTTTTTTGATCTCTCTGAGCTAGGTCTACTATTTTTGTTTATAACGCTTTTACACTTGATTACGGTGAGATATCTCAATGTCGTCAATCACTTTTACAACACTTTGTGACTTTCTAAGATGTTTTTATACTTAATTGTGACTGCACATTTTTTAACTCTAGATAAATTTTCTTTTTAACATTTGAAAATGTTTAAATTTTGAATTTATCCGTTATTAATATTTGAAAATAAAATGGAGTTCATATGACATGTAAATAATGGACAGGGTTATTTTGTCATGTGGCAACACAATATCGAGTATCATCCAGGGTGACAAGCGCAAAGGGAAGTGTCAAGTGGCGAGCACAAAAGCAAACTTCTCTAAGCTCCGACTTCACCTATCCACTATAGATAAATACGTTCTTAGTTTCCTACTCGCGATAGAATTCTAGAACGAACCAGTAGATGAGGCTTAGATGCAGTCATTACTTTGTGTTTAGCTTCTGTTTCATTCTATCATTGACTTCCATTCGAAGCAAGTTTAGTGACGGGAAAGAATTTGCTGTCCATGCATGCGAAGCAAGAGAATTACGTCCATGTAATGGCAGCAGGTTTGTGTTGCGTGCGAAACCCATTTTCAGTGAATTGAAAGTTTTTATACAAGAACTGAGATGTAAACTCTTTCATTGAGTGCGGTGACGTAAACAGCTATTGTAAGGTAACAATTTCAGAGGCGGATGCACTCCACCAAAATCCTACTTGTCAATATTCCGAGGCTTCTTCTATTTGCTTTCACATGATTGACAGATAACCAAATGCATTTGCTTTCTATATATCTCTATAGATATAGATACTATTAAATCAAAGCAAACGAGGCGTGCCCGGACCTTAGATCAGGATGTGGTTACTGCAAATCTTCACTGATATGTGGTTTCTCATACATTTGCTTCGTATAATCAAATCATTCATGTACATGAAGAGACGCTTGACATTGCAGGCAATATTACTTTCGTATAGTTCACGACTTCAAGAAAACGAACATTATTTCGCACCCGATCCTGGCATATTTCATCGCATCCTATCGAATAATTGCATACTTCATGACATTCGATAGGTGAAAGCGCTGCCTATCAATGGCAGCCACCTGCAGCGAACCCAATCCTGGAATTTGTAACATCGTAGGCGACCTTGAAGGTCTTTTGCTGATGATTCCCAATGACAGCAATTTCATCGTCTCCAGAGCTGCTTGCAAAGGCCAAGCAAGTAGTGCCCTTATTGACATCTATGAGAATGTTTGCAGGTGTCAGAGCAAGATCGGCGCCACCTTGGAATCCAAGCCGCATCTGTGGAACTGACATAGTCTTCAAGTTTCCTTTGTAACAGGTGTCCAATATGGAATAGCTTGGCGCCCTAGCGTACCTTGTCGACATGATCTTGATGAAAGCCCGTTTGAGTGCAGCATAGACTGAACTAGGCAGCCGAGAGATGACCGTCCCTGAGTCGATGATGGTTGGGACCCTATACTGCGTAGCCGGGACTGCTAAAGGCTTTCCTGCTAGTGAAATTGCACCCAATCGCAAGAAGTATAAACTCTTTTCTCTAGATTCGGTTATCATGGGAGTGAACCTGAAGGCTGATGCCGTTACTGAAGTCTTCCCAAGAGAGAGGAAGCCGCTGCCAGTGGAGGTTTTCGATGGGAGACAATAGGAGAACGCATTTCCGTACTTGGAAGATAATTGATAAATCATGGACAGCCTTTGGCGGGCCAGGCCTACGATACCGGCTGCCCTCCCAAACAGCCCTTCATTGTCCTGGCCACACCCGTAAAGGAAATTAGGCAAAGTCTCAGATGGGGACAAGCTAAGTGAGTCCTGGCTCAAGTATCCAATCGAGTAGGACGAGTCGCCATAGCTTGCCGTGTACACGCACTTGCCTGTGCCATACTCGCACAAGGGGTCATTCAGAGTGGCCTCCTTGAGTGACGAGCACTGAGAGGTCGAGCACTGCATGGATTTGTATTTCCTGGAAGTGGAGGGGTTGTAGAGAGGGTCGACTTGGGCATGGCAGTGTATGGCACATGGCTGGCACTGAAGCCACGAAAGAGAGCTGCCGGTGTCGAGAAGCATGGCATAGTACTTCGCAGGCATGCCAAGGCCTATCTTGACAAAATAATTGCCCGACCCGACAGACAAACCGGGGTCCACTGGGATGCTTATTGATTCGGGGCCTAATATGTCTATGGATTGGTTCAAGAAGATGCTAGGTTAGCGCGCCTTTGGGCGAGTAATTCGATACCTGAGAGCCTTGATGCGATTTTCATCACGACTGAGAACATGGGCGAAAGGCTCTGGAGATTTGTTCCCGAGGGAAGAGTTGGAGCCATCAACGTGGTACAGATGCAGATAAATGGCCGCCTCATCTCCTGCAGGAAAAGAAATACTAAAACTAGATAAAGTACATGCATATTAAGACACACAAAGTCCATATATGCCTAGAAAGCCTAATGTACTGGAGATCAAGTGCATAAAATATAGTCTCAATTTATTAATCTGTCCAACAAAAACTCTTTACAAGAGATCATATTTGTTGCACATAATTCTCTAGAAGCTTTTGAAGTGAGACATAAGAGATTATTAAATTCTAATGTACTGATATTAGCTTATTCGATATTTACAGATCCCCTTGGATTCGAAGTACAAGAATTTGATGTAAGATTCAGTTGGGTGCTCTCACAAGAATTACAAGGTTCTTTTTTCGTTGAAAGCTAATGGTGTGAAAGAAAAAGAAAAGGAAACGCTAGAGAAAGGACATGCCTTTGAACTCTGCAAGTGAAGCAGCACTTTCTAGCAGTAGACAGCAAATCATGAGCAGAAGAGAACCCATCTTGATATTCCTCACAAGAAATCCAAATTTAACCACTAGCTTGCGCTATCCCGTTGAAGAAGCCAAGATCAAAGCATCTGCAACACGCACAGAAGTACAGAAATTTCGTTACTCAAAAAGGAGGTGGACAATTGGGAAGAAAGTGAAGGCAAGCCAAGCCGCTTCAAAGTTAGCAATCTATAAGTGCCGTCACATTCCTCCAACTCCAACCAATACCGCCATTAAGTTGATGATGTCATTTTCACTTTTCGTGATGTTCTCAGACAAGCATATCTTTCTTGTTTGTTCCTTCTTTTTCTTTTCCCTTTTCTAATTCACCACATCAACAGTCACATCTTGACCGTCTATTGGAGGGAAACAACATCTCAGTTCTTCAGCTCGATTATGAAGTGGTGTATTCCGCCATCTGTTGTTTTTCACAGTACTAGAGCAATTTTACGTGCTTAGCCCGCCCAAAAGATAAGGACGAAAGGATATTGCTTGGTAAGGCTCTCTTCATGGAAATTTATCACCATACCAGAAAAACAGTCGAGGTACTAGATAATAGTCTTAAGCCATACTAGCACGTGTAAAGTTCTTCTAAGTCATAAGCATGATTAGATTCTGCATTATGTAAATTATCAAGTGGGCTTGGAAAAGAAGCTAGCTTAGTATTCCAGGAGATTAAAGATACTAGGGCCTACTATAGCTTTAGCATGGTCGTGTTGATTTAGGCTAACAGAAGGTGTGGTGTCATCACTTGATAGGGTCTCAAAGACTCAAACCATGCCTCAGACAAAAAAAGAAAAAGAAATGAAAAGCAAAAGACTAGTTGACCTAATGATTTGGCAATAAGATGGGAATACATAAAAAAAAAAAAACAAGGTACATGCCAATAACTAGGGCAAAATCCTAAATTAATGGAATATGTGATCGAGCTCTTACTCATTCCTGGACCACAGAGATCACCTTCACATGACAAAACAAGAGAATGGCTACTTAGTATGAATCTTAATACGATTACAGAGGTATACATAGATGTAGCCCCCAAAAAGAGGAGAGACAATAACAAATGAAACGTCTTTGCGTAAGGCATGTTCAAGAAAAGAGGAAATAATTACTATTAAATGAACAGCTAGAAGCTTAGAACCTACTCTTAAAATGGTAGAGATGACTACTTTTGTGGGATGTCATTGAGAAGTTAAAAGGGTGCTTAATTTCGGCAGGGACTGCTTGACGAATTTGCCTTTACTGCCTCCGTTTGTGTTCATGCATCAATTCAAGGGGTGACCCACAGCTTGGCCAACCATGTTTCCAATTTGAGGACACCATTGCTGTCATTTGTTTCCATTGGGATTCCAGGGAAAAAAAGGATGCCAGACGTCCAAGCATTTCAGCCACATCTCCTTCGTGGCTACATTAATGTTTTAGTTTGCCGTGGTGTCCTAGACATATAGTTGCAAGACGTTGATAGGTATTGATCGTGGTAAATAGATCTAGTTCATCTGCCATTCAATTCTGGATGACAGCATCAAGGGTAGCGTCCTAACTCAAGATCGAGCCAATGCCCAGAACAAGTTTTGATTTGAATCTTTTACACCATTTATGCAGAGAAGCCAAGGCGCTTATGTTTATTCGATAGAAATTGAACAGCATTGTGACGCGCCAGGATATGATCTTGGGTCCCTGATTCCCGCCCGAGTAAGCTGTTGAGCGTACCGGACAGTGATATGGTGAATCCAATTTAGTGGCTCAGAGAATAAACATTGCACTTCAAGATACATCCAACATACAATAGTAATAAGCACAAATCTGACAGTAATAATGCGCCAAATAAAGCTACACCGCAAGTTCAATTGGCAGTTGGCACCGGGGACGAAAACCATATGTTGATACGAAAACGCGAGAAATAGGAAATTTTGAACATGAGACCCTCCATTCACCGTCGGAAAGCATTTCCTTCACCCGTTTCGGACCTGCCCTGTGAGTAATAGGTCCTCCGACGCACGCTTTCCTCAATGGACAAGTTACCGCCCTTTTCGGCACCGTATACGCTTTTCTGAACAGCATCCAGGAAGTTCCTGCCACGAGAAGGCGCGTTGCGGTTCAACTCCTGTGCATCGTCTGCATCAGCTCTCCTCAAACGCTTCCACCTCTGCTCTTCATGCAGCTCAGCATCCATTTGCATCTCTCGCAGCCTAGCAAGTCTCTCTTCTTCTGAAAGTTTAGAAGCACCACTCCGCCGCTTATATTGTGATTCATTCCTACCTTCTCCTTGGGAGGAAGCCCCATGGCGTCGGCTTGCATCAACAGAGCTTCTACTTTCCCTCCTAGAAGCATCATGATTTGATCGGCTTTGAAGATCATTATTTTCATGGCGTGAGTTCTTGTTGGGATCCCGAGTACCATCATTCCCACGATATCCACCTATGGAACCATGTGATGACCGCTCATGTTTAGAGTCATCAAGTTGACGCTTTTTCCAAGATTCTCTCCCACGTAAATCATCTTCTGCACTTGATTGTGCTTTCCTGTTGTGCCCATCACGATCTGAGCTTTGCTTAGAACTCTTTCTCTTTGCCTTTCTGTCATCATGTGAAGCATCATCTGAATCCACTGGCTCAGATGATGATGAACGTTTCTCACGTTTTGAACTACGGTGCCGATGTTTCTTATGAGAGACCTTTTTATCACGATCTTTATCAGGATTCTTCTCCATAACCTACAAAGGAAGGTGAATACAAAAGGATGAGAAAAAAACGACATGAACAGAGACTCCAAGGTCGGCTAAATAGATCACTCTCTCTCTCTCTCTCTCTCTCTCTCTCTCTCTCTCTCCTCCAAATAATGCAATTTTATAGCAACTAATCATTTGATCCAAGTGCTTCAACTTAGATGTAACCTTTTTGTCTTGGGATTCAGTAAGAGACTACTTAGATGGAATTGTCATAATAGAGTTGATGGTAGCCAAGCATTCAATTTAGCAGAACAGTAAAAAATTTCTACACCCAAATCCACATCATATCGATCTCGTTTCAAATAGAAATCAAGCTTTACTAACATTTTGAAATAAAAAACTGCAAAATATTAAAGCAACACTCTTTATCGAGCGAAATAGCACAGACGCCACATCTAAAATTTCAACTCTCTCAGCTTTTGCTCTGACTCTAAAGAAAATTCCCAGATGTTTTCTTTCACAAAGAAACCCCTAGAATACGATCGAGATATCAAATTCTCTCTAATCCAGCATTTTCGTCTACCAATACCATAATAGTGTCCACATCAGCTCTATCTCTAGAAACCCACTTGAGCAAGCATGTGTGAAAAATTAACTCAAATGACTGGCACCGTAACAAAGAATGACAAATTGGTTACTGCACAACAATGAGAACTGTAAGGTTACTCTTCCAACATCTTCTATCCCACACAATTACCTCTCAACCATCATCTGCAGCAATATGTCCTGCAATGTTCTGATTCCTGTCATTTTATAAAATATTCACTCAAGCGTTCAAGCAACTGTTGCCAACTGTTCCTTGAGTGGAAAACTTGCCTCATCCATTAGAAACCAGATTCCAGGCGCATGCACTTTCTTCTGCACACCATAGTGCAAATATCTGTGTTTCATAAATCCCTATTACCATTCCATACGCTTGGGAGAACGAAAACGTTTCTAGTGTTTAAATACATTCCATTTAATGAAGTGACAGCATAAAAAAAAAACTACCAATTAAGAAATAGAGAAGCTAAGAGTGGACTCACTGATTTGCGAATCATAGCCATTTGCACGGGGTTATTCTTGATTCGAGCGAGTGCCTCCTGCTCTCGCTGCCGAATCAAAAGCAGAGGATCCGTATGCAACTTCCTCCATGCATCATTCGCTGAGTATGGCTTATCCTCGAAAAGAGCCCCCGGCGTGGCTGAAGCTGACCCCGATGCCGATGCTGAAGCAGCTGCAGCTGAAGTCGATGCTTCATTAGGTTTATCAAGTGCTTTGAATGCAACTCCATCTGAACTTCCCTTCCCGACAGCCAACCCTGAATCGTACAGAAACTCCAATCTTTCTTGCCGCCTACACACAAAATAACCACGAAATTTTTTTCAAGAACTCAAATCAATTTATATAATCCACGACGCTAACCAATCCCGCATCAGAAGAAAAAAATTTGCTCATAAAAAATCTCAATCTATGGATGAACATATAAACATTGATCGACTGATCGAAACCCTAACGTAATCACTAAAGATGTAAAATTAGGGCAAATGCGCACTCAACCTCCCTTGCTTCCTAGAAGCACAAGACAGCTTCGAAAATTTCGATCCTTCCGTTCATGGATTGAGACCCCATACGAGTTAGGAGCCGAATCGATCGATCTATTAAACAGGACGACGACAATCACGATAACGACTAGGGGCAAGTAAAGGGCGTACGGGAGGATCCCGGCCTGCTCCTGGAGGAGGCGGAACTCGTCGCGCTCGCGCTCCTCCCGGATCTGCTTGCGGAGCTCCTCCAACTTCTTCTGCTCGGCGTCGTGCTTCTGCTCGGCCTTCCACACGTTCTCGATGTTCCTGAGGCTCCCCGTGTGCCATCCCTTCTTGTTCAAGAACTTGAGGGCCATCGCTCCTCTCTCTTAACTCGCTCTGTGATTCAATCGGAACAAGAAGCAGAAGATGACGATTGACGATGTCTGACCCTAGAAGAAGTAGAGACGAGAGACGCTGCTGCTTTCGGATTCGAGATTTATCGTTGTCTTTGTGTCTGTATATTGATTATGGAGAGACCACAAAAAATCTTCGATTTATGGTCACATTTGACACTAAAAATTTCAAAAATTTCAAATTTATCTTTCTATGGCGTGTTTATCCTAATTTTTTTTAATACTAAAATTCGTAAATTTATTTTTTTATGACATATTTATCTTTTTTTTTAAACCACTTTCCTAATGAGCTGAGGTCAGAGCTTGCCGGCGAGGGTTGGGCTACGAAGCCCTCGACGGCAATCGAACAAGGTTCATTGCCCTTCCCTAGCTTAGAACCTTCGCAGCTAAGGAGAAGGCTGCCTTGCTTAGATTTGGGCGATGCTAGCCTCACTCGGGCCTCGCTTGTCCTAGTCGAAGGTGGCCATGGCTTGCCAGCAACACTGACGAGGCTAGAGCGAGGTTGCTCTCACCTAGATTTAGGCAAGGCAACCTCACCCTCGCCTGGCCTTGTAGATTTTGAGCAAGGCCCTTCGCGGCCACAAATGAGGGCTACACAGCTCACGTCAGCCAAATTGGATGTCCAAAAAAAAAAGGGGGGGCAAATGTGCCACAAGAATACAAATTCAGGATATTTAATGTTATAAAAAATTAATATAAATGTGTCACAACGAGACAAGTTTAGGATTTTTCGTATAACAAAAAGATTAATGTAAATGTGTCACACAAGAACAAGTTTGGAATTTTTGGTGTAAGTTAGGATTTTTGACTAGATGTATCACATAGTGTACAAGTTAGGATTTTTAATGGTATTTTCCCTTTGATTTTCGGTGTAATAATTTCTTATTTATTTTTATATAACTTCAGTCTAGCTAAATTTCATTACATTTTTAATCAAATTATTATTATCCGGTAACTTGCCGGCGGCAAGTATGTTCTGTGGATTTTTTTATACTGAAATGCTAAACTCAGTAGTTAATAGATAAAGAGGAAAATAACTTTTGATTTCACGGTTAATTTTTGGTCAACACAATGAAAAATTCTCACCGGTAAACACGACACATTTACCCAAAATTGATTTTCATTTCACCGAATATTTCAAAACTGTTTCCCTCATGACATATTTTCACAATATCAATATTTATTTGGCACCCCTCGAGATCTAATGTCCTTTCACATTTTGTCTGATTTCATGTTAAACCACATGCATGTCATACATGATGAATGGCTGCAGAATAGATCTTACTTGAAGAGCGATTGATCCAACTTGAAAAATCTATGTGCGTTGACACGAATAACATTAATGTTGATAAATGTTTGGTTTATATATAGCCATTGGGGAATTTTTTTTTTGTAAAAGCAAGTTTATTTTTAAATAAACACAAAATATCTTTTTCAGATTTTTTGTAAGACGACAATTAATTTAGATACACGTGTCGTGATTTATTAATTTGAAATTTTTAGTTGAACTTAATTCTTTGGGGGAAGAAGAGTCTTTCGAATTATAATTCTAATTGCTATTCGATATAGAAAACTCTCAACACTTAATTGTAATGCAGAGTAACTTTTTAGAAAGCAAAATAATCGTCAAGTATCGGTTCACACGTCTGACTCTAAGGGAGACATGATATATGTTTGGTGTAGACATATCTTCTCAACCCGGGGCAGTGCAAGCAACACTGACACATCTCAGAACCCTTTCCATAAGTAATCTCCACGACTTAGATTGAGATCAAGACAACAATGATCAGGAACAAAGTCTACCATTCAAACATACAATATGTCACTCTTATCCATGGTTTCTGATTTTGGTTGAGATTGACGAAATTCACAATGCTAGACATGGAACACGCACAAAACGATCCCTGTCAATTGTAGATTCTACAGCAACAAATTCTACCTGTGATAAGCTAAACGGATAGAGATGAATTTGGTGGGAACTTATAAGATGTTTCTTCATCAGCTACGGAAGCTCCACAAAACATTGGAAGCTCCTTCGTCTTGACATCCACAAAACGGTAAATGGCATGTGATGGATGTTAGGAAGTCACGCAGGCAACGGTAGCAGTCGTGTTGCTGCTGTTCATCCTTCCGGCCACTATTGGGGTGAGAGGTACTGTGAATCTAAGTATACACAAGCTTTGGCGAACTTATATCAATGTTGGAAGCCCCCTCTCCGGGAACTGGGCATGGGTTCATCTGCACCAGGATCCAAATAGCAATATTGTAACATGGTGATTTGCATCTATCTTGATATTCCCTAGTAAGAATCATAGATGACCAAGAATTGCAAGTATATGAGAAGCTAGAACAAAATTCCCAGGAAAGATCCATTGTCTCGAACCCCACACTAGTACATACACATCAGTTTGTTTTTGTAAATTTTCATAGCTAAAATTGCAAGTCAGTTCAGCGTCCAAGTGTAAATAGCACCCAGCTTAAACCAAAACTATACGTCAGGACCATGGTGGCATTCATTGATTGACTTAAGCTACATATATCTTTCACTTTCCTGGTCCATATGTTTAAGAAAAGCAACTAATACTCCAAAAGAACAAGCTGTATGTCAGTATGAAATGGAAGATCAAATCAGTTGGAGAACCAGTCCAACTAGAGGCAACATATTCTCATATACCTAGGCAGTTCTCATGAGCTATGTTACTTCATTCCAACAATAATAGTCCTATCATTTAAAAATGCAATGAGGTCCAAATCTATTTGGGACTTCTCATCCAACCAAATTCTAAATGCACCTACTCAAGGCAGCAGAAATTAAGAATAATAATCAAAGAGTAGTTTGCCAAGCTAACCAAAATCATCATCTTCATCTCCATTTTGACTTGTAAAGAATGGAGTGAGATAATTTCTGTCCAGTGCTGTAAATGATGTGGCGCTGCAAAGAAAAGAGAGAACCCATGATAAGCCCAACTAGGAAGCAAAAACTGAAATGTCATATGATAAAATGATGCAATAAGTGTTTCTCAATATTATTACCTCTTGTGAAATTCTTTAAGCTTCATTTTGAATTTGTTCCCAGATGATGAAACCTCATCATAGCTAGGGGCAACATATCTAAGGTCGCCTTCTGAGTTCTGGAAATTATGCTGGAATAAAATCAGAATTAGCTGCTAGGCTGTGCTATGATAATAAGCATCAACGGGCATCCAAAAGTATTGTGTTGAACCCCATCCAGAAAGATCATTAAATTCTACCTATTGTCCCATATAGTAGAGAAACAAGTATTACATTCTCCACTGTAGCATCACAATATATATATATATATATACTGGGTTAAATGATTATTCCAAGCAAAACATTGAAATTGCGCTGCAAACATATGTGACACTGTCCTACAGGCAACGATAGCTGCAGAAAAATCCTCAAACAGGATCTATCTCTAAGCTCCAAGTCAAAGTTCAGACATTACCCAAAAAAAAAAAAAATCAAATTGGTGATGGCAGGAACCATTCACTTTTGCAGAACTTACTTCACCCAAAGAGCCATCATGGGTGTCACCAACAACTTCCAGGGCTTCCAGCATTGTACCAGTTGAACCTCCAATTAATAAAACCTGTGTGCCATCTCAGATAGTGAGAAATATTTGGCAAAAACATGCAAACCAGAATTGGACGCAGCACATCTTCTGTCAGATGTGTATTAGATCCGATTACCCCGCCTAAATGGCTTGAAAAACTACACATGATGTTCCAAGCTTATTCTAATTTAAACTTTTCTAAATTTTAACAATGTCAACATGATTAAGATGTCAAGCACCAAGTAGAAAACAACAAGAAAAAGAGGCTTGTGAAATGTCGAGGAAAATCATATCAAGACTCGACTGTTACATTCTAAATAAAGAGTGCATTTTTAATTGTTTCTAGAACAATAAATCCACTATCAGCAGGATGAAACAAGAAACAAACTCACAAGCATAAGAGTTTCAAAGCTCAGTCTACATATTCCTTTTCACATGACTCTGTGAATGGCATTTTTCTCAATTACTGAAAAGGCGAAAGATGTTAACAGCTGAGCCAGAATATTACAACCATTTCCAGGGGAAAGGACTCTGCAAAGGGTTTTTTTTTTTTTCAATAACCACTAAAATTTTAAGATTAATATTCCAAAGTCCAGACCAACCAATCATTTCACTAAGGTACAATAACAAACAATAGACCCGCTAGTATCTCTAAAATGACCCATTTCCATTTTAAGGTAATCAATGAACAGAGAGTTCCTTGGTAAATTGCCTCAAGACCTAGATTAAATGGCACTCTCAGAAATCTACAGCTAAAATAGAAAAATGGAGACACTCTGTGGAATCAATAAAATGACGTTAGATAGAAACTACACAAAGCTTATATCTGGTATAGCTTTCCTACAGAAAATTTGAGCGATGAAGTTCTACATAATATGATCATGATGACGCTAAAAATGTTAAAGCTCTTCCTTAAAAAGAGAATATGATCCACTCATAGTGACAACATTTTCAGAACACAATTTCAAATTTTCAAATAGTTACATCATCAACATAATACGCCTGAAATTAACTGATACAATCTGCTGCTTTTTTTGAAAAAGAAATGGAGAAAGATCATCCTAACTCAGTGAAATGGTTTGACTGTGAAGAAAACTATTATATAGCTTACTGATAGGACAACAATTGCAGTGGTCGCGGTGAATATAGTCTGTCCATGGCCTTCTGGGAGATCATGAACTGATTGTAGAGCAAGAGCAAAAGCCATGGCACCTCGGAGACCTAGTTAAAAATAAATGCAGGCAGCTTCAGCAATTTCAAAAATTAAAAGGCATACAAATCATAAGCAGTTCATTTCCTTACCACTGTAGAAAAGTGCTTTTTGATGTTTTGCAGGTATTTTACGAGTTGCAGGTCGAGCCAAATTGACTAGATAGGCACTAGAAAACACATTTACTGCCCTGCATGACATAATGCACAACCTGGTTAACTGCGTGAAACATAGGAATATTCAAGCATGAAAATTGTCATCACACGCTTCAACAATGGGATGGGTCCCCTTTAAAATAGAAAAGATAGCTCAGAGTCACTGATATGAGACGAAGGTTACCTTGCAACTCCAATAAATAACTGGAGCAATAAAGGATAGAGTTCAGGATAAACGACTGGAAACCAGCTTATTTGAAAAATGAACCAAGCAATCAAATAACAAAGTGGAAGCAAAGAACGAAATAACAAAAGTTGGGGTGGATACAATTGAGAAGAAGATAAACCCAACATGAGACCAACTGTGCTGTTCCATGGCGATATCAAAACCCATGTATATGAATCTGGAAATCATGCAAGCACTTAGTTTCGGCCCATCATTCAAAAAATGATTTCACGGTAGGTTGGAGATTAGAAAGCTCAAATTCAATGTTCCTTACATGAAAGTCTCTGCCAGTGATGATATCAAATGAAAAAATGCCGACACAAATCGCTGTGAATTTTCTGATAAGTTCGAATATGTATAATGCTTCATGACCTACAGTAAAGGAGCAATTCTGTCAATTATCGTTTCTATCAGAATGGAAGAAACCATAGAGGTGCATGTCACTTACAATGCCTGTGAACAATATCGAGACAATACCAGAAAGGCCAAGTCCTTCTGCAAGCATGTACCTAAAAGAATATGGTTTTACGTTAGTTAACAGAATTGCATCCTCAGGTACATGGAAGCTGCTCATAAGACATGCACATGCTGCAAGGAGATACTTACGAGAAATATGGAAATAGAACAAAGAGGCAGCACTCTAGGTTCTGGAGGCTGAACATGAGAAAAAGACAGATGAGACGGATAGTAATGCATAATAAATCATATGAAAAAATATTAATAGGGAGGAATGCATACTTGTCAATATCTAAGCCTGCATACTTGAAGAGGTACTGGCAATTAAGGCTTCACAATAAGCTCAACTATAAGGGGTCACAGGACATACATTATTGACAACTGACATATAAGGAACAGATAATTGACATGAAAGGATATCAAAGCGGAGATGAAACCAACTCCAACTCCTGCAGTCATGTTTGTTCATATTAGTCACAATGAACCAAAAGATAGAGTACAAAACAGAAGACCATTAAGACATGAGATCGTTAAGATTTACAAACAAATGGCCCTTCAAATTTCAATGTGCACAACAGTGAACTGATTTTAAATGTTACCTGCTGACAGTGAACCCACAAAGGTCTCAAGAAACCTGACAATCACCATAAAGAAGTTTTGCGCAGATGATGCATTTTGTCTCACCAAGGACATCGTCCTGCATCAGGAGATACCATAGATTCAGTTGCCATATAATAAGAGGTCAAATGCAGAGGAAAATTACAAATGTTGATACCTGTACAAAGAAATGGCCATCTGGCAATGTGGCACCGCACACCAAAAGAACGTTTCAGCCAGTAAAATTTGGCATTATTAAACAAGAGATTTTTTCAGAAAAGCACTAGAATGCAGCTGTTAAAACTCACTGCGTCATTCAACACCGATTCTCCAAAAACTAAGGCATATAGATTCACATCTGTTCCAAGCTCCTACAACAACATTGCAATTCGGAGTAATGAGGATAAGGGTTTTAAAAGGATTCAAAAAAGGTTAATAAAATTGGACACTGGATCCCACAAAGGAGTAATTCAAACCCCTGACACTCATGTTTTTCACTTAAAATTGTCAAATTGTACAACCTCATAGAATCCAAGTAGTAGAACTTTCTGTGTGACACAACAAGTTATCAACTTGTAATCAATATACTTCACAAACTGCATCATTTGCAGAAACCTTCGCAAATATATCAGTGGTAGTGCGAATGACACCTCATGAAAACAGTGACCAGATTACCAACGACCATATTATTAATGTTACAGACTACAGAAATGTACACATAGGATCACATTCATGTCAATACTTCTTAATTGAAAACTCGAAGAACACACATACCTGAAATATGGACAAAACCGTGACAGGATCGGTTGCCGATATAAGAGCACCAAACATGAGACACTCAACAAATGGGAGTTTGAACATGAGAAACATCACTCCACCAAGATATCTGTATCAAGGAAAGGCCGAATATGTAACTGCTTTTAACATAGAGTAGGCAGCTGTCTCAATGTAAGCATAAATAGCTACTCACACTAAAACTCCCGTAACAACAGAAGCTATGAAAGTGCCAAATATAGCGAATGTCACAATGGCTCCAAAATTTGAGAAGAAGGGTTTCTGCAGATCAACATAATAATCGTTAAGAATGGATAAACAACAGCCACATCACCCTATCTCCAACAGGCATATAATAAAAGATGAAAAGATAGGAATTACTTACAGGAGCTAAGCTAAAGCCTGACTGAGTAAGCACAAATCTATTAAGGAAACAACAAGAAGAACAAAAAGCCCTTTACTAGTCGGCTGGAAATGACAAAGCAAGCAGCAAAATTGACAATCACGGGCAGGAAAAAAAGCATTCATTTTCAGGATATAATATGATCGGTGGCAGCAAAAACAGAAAGAAAAATTCCTCGTGAAAGTTGAACCATGTCCTGCAAACAACACCGAAGAAGTCAGAGAGAAAACCCAGAAAATGGCAAGAAAAGTACCAAGCAAAGATCCGGACGCCCAAGAAACCTGATGCTAGTCTCGGTATTCGAAACATTAGCGAGCCCACCAACGATCAGACCTGCGAATTCACGGCATCATCACCAAAATGCGGCAAGCCCCAAGCAAAGAACGAACGACCCAAAATCAGGAGAGAAAAGCACGAATCGGGGCATCGAGGTCACCTATCAGAAGAGAAGCGCTGGCCTCCGGGAGATAATAGAACTTGTGGCGGCGTAGTACGTGCCCGAGTACGAAGGAGAGGACAAGCATCATGATCTGGAGGAGGATCCCGACACCGGCGGCCTGTTGCTCCTTCCCAGTCTGGCCGCCGGCCGCGGGGCTGCTGCTGTTGCCGCCATGAGTGTCGATATCGGGCGACATCAAAAGCAGCTGCTCCATCGGGCCCCCCAAGGGATTCACGCAAACCCTAAACAAGAGGGTTCTCAAAAGCTCCGATCTTGACGCGAACAACTTCGGTTCCAACCGAAATTGCTGGTTCGTCTTCTTCCTCTGCTTCTTCTTCCACTAACTGCTTGCGTTTCGTCAAGAAGTGGGCTTAGACTTTTCAGCTTCAGGACCTCGCAATTGGGTTTGACCGGCATGACATGTGATGACCCCACCCCAACGATTTAAACATTTTTAATAATTGAATCTCAGTAATGATCTGTCTATTGAATGAGACTTTCGGGAGAGGCCGCTAGGATTTGGACATTATTCTAACCTTAATAAATGTATTAGTTTGGACTATATGTTATATGAAGCCAGATGCTTTCTGTTGATGCCAAGAGAGAGAGAGAGAGAGAGAGAGAGAGGGTGTTTTCTGTTAAAACAAAAGTATGAGGGGCCAAAGTACATAAAAAAGAGAGGAAATGTGGTCTCAGGTGGTAATTTCTAAATTCAAGCCATTTGCTCGAGGCTCTAGTGAGATTGCTCTCTGAAATGAATTTGTAAAGTGACATTACTGTGTAATGTCACTTTACTGTGTAATGTCACATTACTGTATAAGTCGATTCCCTTTTAAATTTTGGGTGTTTAAGCATGGAAAGAAAAGAGGGTTGTTTTCTGTAGAACCAAAAATAGAGAGGTAACTTATAAACTCAGGTCACTTTCTAAAGGTAAGGTTGTAAGATTAACCAATAATTGATAAACCGAATAAATTTATAAGATAATCGAGTTAAAAATAACTCGATATTTAAATAGGGCTACATTAAATATTCGATTGAACCTGTCTTTACTTTTAAATTTTTGGTCATATTCACGAAAAAATCATACTCACCATTCTTTCTCGAAAGCTATTTTTCTGTGCATTTTGAGGAATATATCATCAAGAAATTAGATCTTTATATGATGTTTTGATAGTTCCATAAAAAAGTTTTCTGTTTCCTTCTAGAGGCAGGCGTGCATTGGAGGTTAAGGAAGAGCCTTTAAATTCTACATATAGTGATGTCCTGGATTTGGACAGATAACTTATTCATCCTTCACGTGATTCCAAAATATTGAATTAGATTACCTTCTTAAAAAGCGGGTCAGCATATTTTGTACTTTGACACCAAACTTTCGAAAGCAACTTTTGCAATCAATCCAATGGCGAAGAGTCAAGGAAAAAAATTGCCATTTGACCGTTCACTCATAGTAGAGAAATGAAACTTACACTATAGCTTTGTTTATTTCGGAAAAAAAATGAATAATTTAAATGAAATTTTCCTTAGAACATTCGCTTATGTTGTTCATAAAAATGGACAGACGAAATATATATTCATTATTCATGAAAACATTCGGACAAAATGATTTTCGATAATGATAATAGTTTTTATCAACTAATTATTTCAAAAGATCCTACCGATAACTGTTAGATGAATATTTTCTAAATTATTAATTTTTTGTGAAATAAATTAAACATAAATGTCATTAACTTAAAATGGATCCCATCATCCCAGCACAGGGTTTTCTAGGTTAGAAGTCCCAAGGCAGTAGGCAAAGTCCCCACACGCACAAACAATGGTGTCCAAGCCAAAGGTCCATTGTGGCGCACTCATCGCATCATAAAAGTCCACTGCCACCACTAGCAGAGAGTCATACCGAATACGAAAGAGACATGAAAACATCATCATCACCATCAGTTTGGCCATGAAAGGGGGACAATGACTTCACAATCAGGCATGTTTCTTTCGGTATAGTTGGTGGGTCTTCCTCAGGGCATTTTGCTACTGTTCTTATAGAAAAAATCCAAGCATCATCAATCCTCCAGAAATCAGGCACAGACTTAAAAAAAAGGGGCAAGACCCATAAGCTTTTTTCTCTTGCTGACAGAATTCTCAGCATCTAGAGTACAATCAGGCCTTGGGGTTCCACATCAAATTTACTTAACCAAAATCTCCCCTAATGGAAATGCCCCTAAAGATATGGACAGAAAAAAATCCCACCTTGAAATAGCGATATTCGTCAGATTATTTGGAGCTACTTGCTACCATAGAGAGCACCCATCACCTAGAGTTGCTTGCTTTCTGCTTGGCCTTCTCGATGAGTGGCCTCAGCTGCTTTTTCTCGGCAAGAAGCTTGAGGAAGTTGAACAGGAAAGGGATGTAATTGTGTTTTCTGCGGACATTCTCGGTTCTCCAATTCTTGAATTTTTCCTCCTCCATCAAAATCTTCTCAGTAGCAGCTTCAATAGCAGCATTTGTATCTGACAGTGATTCATTGAGTGCTTCGTAGTTGCTACTATCCACCAGCCTCTCCGCCTGCAAAGCAGCTATCTGCTGCAATATACGCTCCCTTTTCTTCTGCAACTCCTTAACATTGGCAGTATATATTTCTCTCCTATTCTTGATGACTGCCAGCAGGTTGAACCTTATTTCACTTCTCGAGTACGTCTCAATCCTTTCCTGGATCACTGGTTGCACCATCTGAAGCCAATCCATGTCACCAGGCCCACCAGGACATTGACCAAGGCTGATGGGCCCCTCCTTTAATCCATCAAGCTCATATAATACTCCATCGACAGGCAAATAACTTATGAAATGGTACACATCATCATCTTTAGTGGCACCCTTCTGTTCCTCTGGAACAAAAGGCTCAGGCCTTGCAAAACTGTTATGAGCAGCACGGATAGCTTCACTGTTATTTATTGCCAGACCTTTTAGCTCAGGTGGAAAAATTTTCGTGAATTCTTTCAGCTTTGACAATTCAGGACCAATATCTATGTCTGGACAATTCATCAGGACAGACAGTATTGCTTGGGTGGCACATGCATTATTAATAACCTATATAAATCATCATTAATATTGGGAAGAATGAGAAGAAGATTGAAGCTAAAAAACCATCAATGTCTAGCAGAATGAATTAACCACTAAAAATCACCTGACTGGCAAAAAATAAGTTAGGGTTTGGATCCTTTATGACAACACGGTCATCCTTTTCCCCAGGGCGCCATTTGAAAAGGAAAATCAACCCATAAACAGGCCTATCATGTTGAAGAACACAAAATGCTTAAGAGCTTCACCAGATATTAATAATGAGCCTATGAACTGCTTCCAATGCAGGTAGATAATAATATGGAACTGAAGCATTGAAGAACATGAACCTGAGACTGTTCAACGAGTCAAGGTCCAAGGAATACAACTCCTCAACCTACATAATGATAACAAGACGCATATCACACATTCTTGTTTTCTATAAGCTGCAGTTGATGTTGGAAGGGTGCTCAAAAAGATCTATTAGCTGTGTGCACATTTCATTTCTCAAACTACGACTATAGATGACCGAGAAGATTCATCCTGTGTTGACATAAGAAAGAGATGAACCGAACTTGAATGATGCTTATAACAAAAAAAGAAAAGCAACTTTTAGTGTAAAGTAGTAACAGTGAAAACCAAGCAAGTGGGCCAAGATGAATGACTTCGGACTCAAACTGAATGTGACATCACCTATGCGCGGTTTGGCTAACCCATTAGGGTTCTTATACTTTCACTCCTCGAATTTATAGGTTATACATTGACAGATAGCATTTCATATTATTCATAAATTGCACATCAAGCATTTAAAGAGGTCTCCTTTAGGCTAACCCATTTAAGTTCTTGTGATTCCATTAGAACTTATAGTTTGGACACTGACAGATAACATTTCAGATTATTCATGAATTCCATGCCGATTTTTTAAAGAGGTCAAGTTTATTCTACCTTTCCCCAGATATTAGCTAATTATAATTTACTTTCTGCAAAAATTTTCATGATGTTATCTTTTTCCTCGTAAGACAAATTGATAAGAGCATGAAACTTCTCAGTTTGAAAATGATGGCCTATACCTTCTTTGTAAGGACAGATATTTCAAGCACTTCCGCTTTGAGGGGAAAACAGTACCAGCATTCACTCCTTTCGTCCAAAAATTTAGACACCCTTCTGTGTCATGCAATTATAAGAGTTAAGCAGAAGGTGTTTATGTTTTTCCTGGAATTACAGCTCATTTTATAAAGCAACACTCAGAACTTCCAGTCAAATTATCACTTGAATTTGCTAAGTGACACCCATGAACATTTCAGAGAGAAAAATCTCTGCTGCCTACCTACTCCATTCTGAGCCCCAGAACAACCACTCAACTGTATGACCCCGCTTGTTTGTCTATCTTCCTGTCCTTTAGCCTAACCATACTAAAAGAAAAAACTATATCCAAGTACTCCTAAATTCAACTTTTATCAAACAGATTCATTCATTTATCGGACAGTGATCTCCTTTTCCAACGCCCCACGATGAGCATGCTGAGTGTTTGTCTTCAATCCAGTATCAAATTGTTCAGTGCCCAACAAGTCTAAATTACCTGTCCTCTACTGAAAAAGCCAAATTTAAAACTCATCCGATACTAGGGTAGACCAAACATACTACATGATTGGGCAGCATTATTAGCAATGCCTAACCTAGGGGAGGATGCACTAATTTACCACCAAAGACGTCCAAGGCGAGCCACTTCACTATCCATCCTAAGCAAAGCCTATATGCCAATCCTAATAGCTAATTGCCGACCCGGGGCAAAGAAATTTATGGCAAGGGCCAAAATTACACCCACATGATGAAGTTCCACAGGTGGTTATATGCTATAATCCAATATTGCCGTGGCAGTGCAGTCTAGAACACCAGGTGATAAACAGAAAGGTTGAGATAATTAAAAAAATCCAAAGCAAACTTCAAAAGGACAGATGGCACAACTTTCTCGACACCATCTCACTCAAGCATAATGACACAAGAACTGATGAAAAAACCATATAGTACAACAATTCATGAACCAAGACAATTACCTGGACCCCTTTCACCTGCATCTGCTGTATAAGTTCTGTAAAAACACCTGGAATGCAACAGGACATTAGGCTCTAATTTAAAATGCAGAAAGCACGTCTATTCTGTGCAGTAATATGCATATGCACAAGCATCTCAAAATTATAGTTCTGGCGATGTGTAGAAACAGAATTCTCAAGGCTCATGCCCAACAGCCTTTTACCTTTCTAGTAACAATTAATGACATCTAAAATCACAAACGTCCCCAATCAATTTATCATAACACTGAAAGCTGCAAGATACTCAAGCATGTGATTGAAAACAAAGGCCCTTGTTCTTCTCATACCATTCATGCTTTTATCCTATTGCCTTATTAACCATTGCCTTATTAACCATCAGGTTCGTTTAAGATTGGACTTAAAGTCGAAGACAGAGGATGAACTCTGATCATCCAAATTCGTGCAACCATTTTGCATGATGCTTCAGGACACAGTTATTTCATTATAAAAATAAACCAACATACTCCTGAGGAGCAAATAATAATATCGAAGCAAAACAGTAAGAAAGTTGCAAAATGTCTCATGGTCCCGCCCTACTCGAGCATTTTTGAAGATGCATTGACATTTTAATCTGACAAATCAAAAGCAGTATCACTTAAATTTACAGGATGCGACCTATCAAACCTCTCCAAGGTTCACATACATTACATCAAGTTATGCTCGAAAGAACAGAATAATTTCACTATCTATAGAGGGTAGACACAATCCGAGGAATTGGCATTGCACGTAAATACACTGTAATCATTTGAACAACTTGCTCAAGCTTCCACCTAATTTCTTGTCCAACCCCCCAACCCCAAATTTCTGAGTCTGAATTCCTATATTGTGAATCTAGTCTTCCAAAGAGAGAAAATGACGTTTCAACTTTTTAACTCAAAAGGGTTCACACAGGCAAAGCAGAATGGGGGCACAAGATTCAATCCCATCAGAAAAACCGCTATCTCTATGCATTGGCAGCAATACCTGCAAAAACATGACCAGTAACTAAACTAGTCCAAATAAAACACATCCTCAAGCTCAATATACTTAGAGTCTCAACATAGATTGTGCAAAATAGAAGGCTTTCACAGTTCACACAATGCATGTGGATCAATAAAAATCTTCCACAAGTTGAGACACTCGCTTTTGATGTCCTAAAACAATTAAAAAGCGAGGTCTTAAATAAAAAACTTACCAGGGTCAGACTCAATTGTACACCAAGACATTATGGAACCTGCAGGAAAAAGATTAAATCTTTTAATGATTGCGGCCATATGGTTGTCCTAGCATGTGTTTTAAAAATATAATCCAAAGAAATTCAGATCCAGTTCGCAAGAAAGGATACAGTCAAACATGAAAATGACGGAATGCGAGACATGGGTCTCAAAGTGCAACAAGGGAAAACATTACTACTCTCCACTGGAAGCGCAAGACTTTTAAAGAGAAAGTTTTGATAGTTCACCAGCTAAACCAATCCGTTAAAAATGAAAAAATCAACAATACAAACGCAGTTCCAGCTTCAAATAAGAAAAGCCAACAGGTTACGCACAAGTTCCGTTACACACAGAACAGGAGGCACAACCAGCTTGTGGAGGTAGAACCCCAAATTTCTACAAATGTCCGAAGCTTTTCGTTAATCAGATAAACACCCAGTTGGATCAATTATGAAATAATCGGTCCACCATACGGTGCGTGAGCTGAAACTGAACTCCAATCATAAACGCATACTTAGTGCAGAGAGAGACAAAGAGAGAACCAGGCGCCAAACGGGAATCGCGAAGCAAGTCTGATGCGCATAGAGAAGCGGTGCAGAACTAAAACCCTCCGAGACAGTGTGATCATGGAGAGAGGGGGACGAGTTCCTTCGTGTAAGAAAAGGGAAATGGCAGAATGAAGTTGGATGGATTGGCGTGTGATGGGCCGTGAGGCCCAATAAGACCAAACGTATTGAGCCCAGAAGGGCCCATACACGGCCCACTTCCTTTCTCTAAACCCAAACTGATGCAGAACTGAAGAAGCACGGCAAAGTTTGTGTGAGAGGTGATCACCAATTGTTGATGAGAAAATATTGGTTGCAGGAGATGCGCCACGTCATTTATGCAGTATTCTACTCACGAGGCACCACGTTGACAGCAGACAGTCGGTCTCTTGCTCAAGATGGTTGAGTGCCAACAAAGAAAATATTTCAAAATAAAGCTGACACTAACATTTTTAATCTCAATGTGAGCCTCCAGAGCAACATAGATTTAAACAACAGTCATTGTAATGATCTTGTATACTTCATAAGTACTTTCGATGATACATTTGGGTTCATTTGACCAGGAGAGGGCAAGAGGTTCTTGTTCGTGGTTAAAGGAACCTAGTTACACCTCATTTGTCCTTCTCTGGTGCATCATTAGTTAGTCATTGGTGGTATTTTTCTATTTTAAAAGGTAGTTATGGCAAATTTCAACTTGATGGGCTATTGTAGTTGTGCATAGATGTTAAACAAGTTAGTTTCACCTTAGCTGAGCCTCTTCCGAGCTTCTTTTGGTGTCGTCGTAGGCTCGGGTTTTGCTCGTCTTCGCGTCGCCGTCGCCGTGAACCGAGTTATTATCATAATTTTTGCACCAGCTAATTCTGAATACCCTTGCTTCTCGAGAACTTACCTGCATAAATAATTTAGGAACTCCACTTGAACTCCATGTTTCATCCTCATGATCTGACATTGCGAATCTATGAAAAATCACAATGCACTCAGGATCCATGCGATACTTCTTGGATTACTTTCCCAATAAATTGTGCCCTCCGTTGCCTTGATTCGTGCTTTTCTCTCCTGATTTTGGGTCGGTCGTTCTTTTATTGGGGCTTGTTGCATTTTAGTGATGAGGCCATGAATTCGCAAGTCTGATCGTTGGTGGGCTTGCTAATGTTTCAAATACCGAGACTAGCATTAGGTTTCTTGGCCGTCTGAATCTTTGCATGGTACTTTTCTTGTCATTTTCTGGGTTTTCTTTCTAACTTTTTCGGTGTTGTTTCTAGGACATGGTTCAACTTTCACGAGGCATTTTTCTTTCTGTTTTTGCTGCCATATTATATCCTGAAAATGAATGTTCTTTTTTTCCTGCTCGTAATTGCCAATTTTGCTGCTTGCTTTCTCATTTCTAGCCGACTAGTAAAGGGCTTTTCGTTCTTGTTGTTGT
This sequence comes from Melaleuca alternifolia, assembly GCA_019926035.1. Lineage (NCBI taxonomy): Eukaryota > Viridiplantae > Streptophyta > Magnoliopsida > Myrtales > Myrtaceae > Melaleuca > Melaleuca alternifolia. The sequence continues at coordinate 667,693 of JAGKPW010002174.1, forward strand.
TTCCTTAATAGATTTGTGCTTACTCAGTCGGGCTTTGGCTTAGCTCCTGTAAGTAATTCCTATCTTTTCATGTTTTATTATATGCCTGTTGGAGATAGGGTAATGTGGCTGTTGTTTATGCATTCTTGAAGATTATTATGTTGATTTGCAGAAACACTTTTTCTCAAACTTTGGAGCCATTGTGACATTCGATGCATTTGGCACTTTCATAGCTTCTATTGTTACGGAAGTTTTTAGTGTGAGTTGCTATTTATGCTTATATTGAGACATCTGCCTACTCTATAATTAAAGCAGTTATATATTCGGCTTCACGGTGGAGTGACGTTTCTCATGTAAAAACCCCCTTTTGTTGCAAAAGCAGGGCAGGCATCGGTGCCTGAGATAGTGCTAATTGAAACATAAGTTGAAGATGAAATTTGAAGATTGAAGATGTATTTGGATTTTGAGTGGTTTCTCTAACACTTGAAGAAGCAGAGGGAGAGAGGGGGGACTTTATCTGAGTATTGGCTCGATCTCGAGTTTGGACGCTCCCCTTTGATCTCGAGTTGCACGCGCCTCTTTTGTACAATGCAAGTACAACTTTTGTGAGATGCACAATGTTCCCGCATCTTCCATGCAATGTATGTGCATCTCACGAAATATAAATATTTTCCTCTGAAAGTTTAATTGCTATATCAAAGAATTCAGTATTTCATGGAAGAACCAAATATATCGACATCAAGTATCACTTCATTCGTAAAGTACAAAATAACGGACAGATTGAGCTAAAGTATCGCAAAACTAAATTTCAAATAACGGCGACCCCCGTCCACAAGGTGCCCTCCCCTTTGACCTTTTTATTAAAAAATTTAATTTTAATTTAATTTTAATAAATTAAAAAGTTATATTACATAAAAATAATATTTAAGTTAATTTTAATAAATTAAAAAGGTATATCACATAAAATTAAAATAAAAAGCCACGTGGAAATGATTTTTTATTTTAAAAAATGTCAGGTGAAATAGATTTTATTTTTTTATTATTTTAAATACTATCTTGACAGTTCCGACGAGTCATGTCATTTTTTGACCGGAGTTGGCACTTAAGTGGTCGTTTTTTCTCTGATTTGGTACTTTAGTGATCCGACAAAAACTTTTGACACTAAAGTGAGCGTTGTACACAAGTTATGCCACTTGTAGTATCCTTCTCCCTATCCAAACTTATCAGAAAATTCATGACTTGCACGTACATCTGCAACTTTCGTGAGATGCTCGTGCATCTTCCGTGCAATGTTTGTGCATCTCACGAACGATAAATATTTTTCTCTGAGTGTTCAAAACAACTATACTGCAATTGATATATTAAAGAATCCAGTTATCGACGTCAAATATCACTTCATTCGTGAAGTGCAAAGTAAAAGAGAGATTGAGCTAAAGTATTGCAAAAAATAAAGTTCAAGTCGCCGACATATGTACTATAGTATTATCACTCCATCGTTCGATATTCTACATACGTCATCACTTCAATTGACCGCCCTTTGGTCGACAATCACCTATCTAAACTAAAATCCTCATCCTCATTACTCCGATTTGCAATGCTGTTGTGGGAGCTTGTAACAAATGTGAATCTATATGCCTTAGTTTTGGAAATCAGTGTTGAATGACACGGTGAGTTTTTGGAAAATCTAGGTGCCCTCGTTGCCTCGATTTGTGCTTTTCTCTCCTGATTTTGGGTCGGTCGTTCTTTTCTTGGGGCTTGCTGCATTTTGGTGATGAGGCCGTGAATTCGCAGGTCTGATCGTTGGTGGGCTTGCTAAAGTTTCAAATAACGAGACTAGCATCAGGTTTCTTGGGCATCCAAATATTTGCTCAGTACTTTTCTTGCCATTTTCTGAGTTTTCTTTCTGACTTTTTCGAAGTTGTTTGCAGGACATGGTTCAACTTTCATGAGGAATTTTTCATTCAAATTTTGCTACCACCGATCGTATTATATCCTGAAAATGAATGTTCTTTTTTTCCTGCCAGTAATTGTCAATTTTGCTGCTTGCTTTCTCATTTCTAGTCGACTAGTAAAGGGCTTTTTGTTCTTGTTGTTTCCTTAATAGATTTGTGCCTACTTAGTCAGCCTTTAGCTTAGCTCCTGTAAGTAATTCCTATCTTTTTGTCTTTTATTAAATGTCTGTTGGAGATAGGGTAATGTGGCTGTTGTTTATCCATTCCTGAAGATTATTATGTTAATTTGCAAAAACCATTTTTCTCAAATTTTGGAGCCATTGTGATATCGCTACATTTGGCACTTTCATAGCTTCTATTGTTACGGAAATTTTCGTGTGAGTTGCTATTTATGCTTACATTGAGACATCTGCCTACTCTATGTTAAAAGCAGTTATATATTCGGCCTTTCCCTAATACAGATATCTCGGTGGAGTGATGTTTCTCGTGTACAAACCCCCTTTTGTTGAGTGTCTCATGTTTGGTGCTCTTATATCGGCAACCGATCCTGACGCGGTTTTGTCCATATTTCAGGTATGTGTGTTCTTCGAGTTTTCAATTAAGAAGTATCGGCATGCATGCGATCCTATGTGTACATTTCTATAGTCTGTAACATTAATAATTTTGCCATTGGTAATTTGGTCACTGTTTTCATGAGGTGTCATTCGCACTACCACTGATATATTTACAAAGGTTTCTGCATATGATGCAGTTTGTGAAATATATTAATTACAAGTTGATAACTTGTTGTGTCAAACAGAAAGTTCTACTACTGGAATTATAAGAGACTGTACTATTTGACAATTTAAGTGAAAAACATGAGTCTGTTAGGGGTTTGAATTACTCTATAGTGGGAATTTCCAATTTTATTAACCTTTTATGAATCATTTTAAAACCCTCATCCTTATTACTCTGAATTGCAATATTGTTTTTGGAGAATCGGTGTTGAATGGCGCAGTGAGTTTTAACAGCTGCATTCTAGTGCTTTTTTGAGAATATCTCTTGTTTAATAATGCTAAATTTTACTGGCTGAAACGTACTTTTGGTGTGCGGTGCCACATTGCCAGATGGCCATATCTTTGTACAGGTGTCAACATTTTTAATTTTCCTCTGCATTTGACCTCTTATTATGTGGCAACTGAATATGGATCGCCTGATGCAGGACGACGTCCTTGGTGAGGCAAAATGCATCATCTGCGCAGAATTTTTTTTATGGTGATTGTCGAATTTTTTAAGGCCTTCGTGAGTTCAATGTCAGCAGGTAACATTTACAATATGTTCACTATTGTGCACATTAAAATTTGAAGGGCCATTTGTTTGTGGATCTTAACGACCTCATGTCTTAATGGTCATCTCAAATTGTTCAGCGCCCAAGAAATCTGAGTTACCTGTCCTCTACTGATAAAGCCACGTTCGAAACTCATCTGATACTGGGGAAGGCCAAACATACGACTTGATTAGGCTTCATTACTAGCCGTGCCTAACCTAGTGGGAGCATGCACTCATTTACCACTGAAGACGTCCAAGGCGAGCCATTTCACTATCCATCCTAATTAGTGCCTATAAGCCAATCTTAGTAGCTAATTGCAGACCTGGGGCAAAGAAAATTATGGCAAGGGCCGAAATTGCACCCCCATGATGTAGTTCCACTTGTGGTTATATGCTATGATCCAATATTGCCGTGGCACTGCAGTCCATGTACTATAGTGATACTTCTATTTCTCGTACTATAGTGATACTTCTATTTCTCAGTGATGATTTATAAGTTTCCAATTTAGTGGGATCATGTGTTATATGGTTGGTTACTCCTAAATCAAGAATCCATGAATTAAGGTACTGAGAAATTGTTGAGTTTTCATAAATTAGGCACACACTTGATTGGACTAATGAACGCATATCAGAAAACTTAAATAGGGAGTAAAGGAGAGCCCTAATTTTATCAACTTCTGTTCTATTAAATATCTACTCATTGATAGGTTTGTATTGGTCATTAGTCCATAGGAGCAGGTTCTCTTTCACTGGTTGTGTGCGCTTGTGGCTTTTTAGACATTATGAGAACTTGCATTCTTTAATGTAGCTTGAAGTAATTTTCTCTTGTATGGCGTAATTCCTTGTAGAAACTGCACCATAAACCTTCACTACCTGTTATCTTAATGGGATTCAATCTCCTATATTTATAAAGATCTATTTTCTCCTTAATTGCTTTCAAGGTAGATCTTTCGGTGTGTTAGTCTTCAAGCACTATAGTCTATGAAATGAATTTGAGAAGTGACAAGCTAAAATTTACTCAATATTTAAATAAATAGGTCATATTGAATATCGGATAGAAATTTGTGACATTAATGTGTAAGTCGGTTCCTTTTTAATTTTTTTTGTCTTTATGCATGAAAAGAAAAGAGGGGTGATTTTTGTTGAAACAAGAATAGAGGGGTAACTTGTAAACTCAAGCCACTTTCTAGAGGTTCCAAGATTAATAAATAATTAATAAACGTAATAAATTTATTAGATAATTGAGTTAAAAAAATAACTTACTATTCAAATAGACTACATTAAAGATTTGATTGGATTTGTCTTCATTTCCAAATTTTTGGTCATATTCACAGAAAAATAACGAAATCGTACTCACCACTTTTTCTTGAAGGATATTTTTCCGTGCATTTCAAGGAATATATCATCAGAAATTGGATCTTTATATGATTTTTTGATAGTTTAAAAAAAAAAAAATTCGTTTCCTTCTTCTTAGTATAAGAGGCAGGCGTCCATTGGAGGTTAAGGAAGAGCCACCAGATTCTACACATTGTGAAGTCCTGGATTTGGACAGAGAGCTTATTCATCCTTCACGTGATTCCAAAACACTGAATTAAATTACCTTTTAAAAACCGGGTCAGCATATTTTGTTCTTCAACACCCAACTTTCGAAAGCAAGTTTCACAATTAATCCGATGGCAAAGAGTCAAGAAAAAAGTTTTACATGACAGTTTGCTCGTAGGAAAATGTAACTCACGCAATAACTCAATTTATTTCGCCAAAAAGAGAATGATTTCAAAAGGATCACATCATCCCAGCACAGGGTTTTCTAGGTAAAAGTCCCAACGCAGTAGGCACTGGCATCAACAGATTTCAAGTCCCCACACGCACAAAAAATTGGTGTCCAAGCCAAAAGTCCATTGTGGTGCACTCATCGCATCATAAAAGTCTATTGCCACCACTAGCAGAGAGTCATAACGAATACGAAAGAGACATGAAAGCATCATCATCACCATAAGTTTGGCCATGAAAGGGGACAATGACTTCACAATCAGGCATGTTTCTTTCGGTACAGTTCGTGGGTCTCCCTCAGTGCATTTACTACTGTTCCTACAAATAAAATCCAAGCGTTATCAATCCTCCAGAAATCAGGCACACAGTAAAAATAAAAGCAAGACCACTAAGCTTTTTTCTCTTGATGACAGAAATCTCAGCATCTCGAGTACAATCAGGACTTGGGTCCACATTAAATTTACTTAACCAAAATCTCCCCTAATGGAAATCCCCCTAAAGATATGAAGGACAGAAAAAAATCCCACCTTGAAAGAGCGATATTCGTCAGATTATTTGGAGCCACTTGCTACCATAGAGAGCACCCATCACCTAGAGTTGCTTGCTTTCTGCTTGGCCTTCTCGATAAGTGGCTTTAGCTGCTTCTTCTCGGCAAGAAGCTTGAGGAAGTTGAACAGGAAAGGGATGTAATTGTGCTTTCTGCGGATATTCTCGGTTCTCCAATTCTTGAATTTTTCCTCCTCCATCAAAATCTTCTCAGTAGCGGCCTCGATAGCAGCGTTTGTCTCTGACAGTGATTCATTGAGTGCTTCGTAGTTACTGTTATCCACCAGCCTCTCCGCCTGCAAAGCAGCTATCTGCTGCAATATACGCTCCCTTTTCTTCTGCAACTCCTTAACTTCAGCAGTATACAGTTCTCTCCTATTCTTGATGACTGCCAGCAGGTTGAACCTTATTTCACTTCTTGAATACCTCTCAATCCGTTCCTGGATCACTGGTTGCACCATCTGAAGCCAATCCATGTCACCAGGCCCACCAGGACATTGACCAAGGCTGATGGGTCCCTCCTTTAATCCATCAAGCTCATATAATACTCCATCAACAGGTAAATAACTTATGAAATGGTACACATCATCGTCTTTAGTGGCACCCCTCTGTTCCTCCGGAACAAAAGGCTCAGGCCTTGCAAAACTATTATGAGCAGCACGGATAGCTTCACTGTTATTTATTGCCAGACCTTTCAGCTCAGGCGGAAAATTTTTCGTGAATTCTTTCAGCTTTGACAATTCAGGACCAATATCTATGTCCGCACAATTCATCAAGATGGACAGTATTGCTTGGGTGGCACATGCATTATTAATAACCTATAGAAATCATCATCAACATGGGGAAGAATGAGAAGAAGAATGAGCGAAAAAACCATCAATGTCTAGCAGAATGAATTAACCATCAAAGATCACCTGACTGGCAAAAAATAAGTTGGGGTTTGGATCCTTTATGACAACACGGTCATCCTTCTCCCCAGGGCGCCATTTGAAAAGGAAAATCAATCCATATACAGGCCTATCATGTTGAAGAACACAAAAATGCTTAAGAACTTCACCAGATATTAATAAATGAGCCTATGAGCTGCTTCCAAAAGAGGTAGATAATAGTATGGAACTATGATATTGAAGAACATGAACCTGAGACTGTTCAATGAGTCAAGGTCCAAAGAATACAACTCCTCAACCTGCAAAATGATAGCAAGATGCTTATCACTCATTCTTGTTTTCTATATGCTGCAGTTGATGTTGGAAGGGTGCTCTAAAAGATCTATTAGCTGTTTGCACTCTTCATTTCTCAAACTACAACTACAGATGACCTAGAGACTCACCCTGAGTTGACATGTAAGAGAGACGAACCGAACTTGAATGATGCTTATAACAAAAACAGCAACTTTTGGGGTAAAGTTATAACACTGAAAACCAAAACTGGGCCAAAATGAAAGTCTTCAGACTTAAACTAAATGTGACATCACATATGCGTGATTTCGCTAACCCATTTAAATTCTTACACTTTCACTCCACGAATTTATAGGATAGACAGATAACATTTCATCATGAATCACACATTGGAACATTTAAAGAGGTTTCGTTTAGGCTAACCCATTTAAGTTCTTGCAATTCCATTAACTTACAGTTTGTACACTGACAGATAACATTTCAGATTATTCACAAATTCCATGTTGAATTTTAAAGAGATTAAGTTTATTCTATCTTTCTCCAGATATCAGCAAATAAGAATTCGTTTTCTGCACAAATTTTCATGATGTTATCTTTTTCCTTGTAAGACAAATTGATAAGGCCGCGACACTTCTCAGGCTGTAAATAATGGCCTATACCTTCTTCATTAGGATGGTACTTTAAGCATTTTCACTATGAGGGGAAAACAGTAACCGCATTCACTCCTATTGTCCAAACATTTAACTGCCTTCTGTGTAGCGCAATTATAAGAGTCAAGCAGAAGGTGTTTATGTTTTGCCTGGAATTACAGCGCATTTCTAAAGCAAGATTCAGAGCTTCTGGTCAAATAACCAGTTAAACCTTGACTTTGCTAAGCGGCACCTATGTGCAGAGACAATAATATCTACTGCCTACCTACTCCATTCTGAGCCCAGAACAACCTCCCTAAAAGTTTGACATGCTTGTTCATCTATCTTCCTGTCCTCTGGCCTGATCAAATTGTTCAGTGCTCGAAAAGTCTAAATTACCTGTCCTCTACTGATAAAGCCACATTTGAGTCTCATCTCATACTAAATCAGACAAATAAAATACATAATTGGGCGGCATTATTAGCAATGCCTGACCTGACCTAGGGCATGCACTAATTTACCACCAAAGACTTCCAAGCCAGCCACTTCACTATCCATCCTAAGCAGTGCCTATATGCCAATTTTAATAGCTAATTGCAGACTTGGAGGCGAAGAAAATTAATGGCAAGTGATGAAATTCCACCCACAGAATGAAGTTCCGCAGACGGTTATAGCAAAGAAAATCCAATGTTGCCATGGCACTGCAGTCTAGAACACTGGGTGATAACCAAAAGGTTGAGATAACCAAGAACATCCAAAGCAAACTTAAAAAAAACAGATGGCACAACTTTCTCGACACCATCTTACTCAAGCATAAAGCCACAAGAACTGACTACAAAACCATATAGTGCATAAGTTAGTGATCCAAGACAATTACCTGAACCCCTTTCACCTGCATCTGCTGTATAAGCTCTGTAAAGACACCTGGAATGCAAAAAGACATTGGGCTCTTATTTAAAATGCAAAAAGAACATATATTTGTGGATAAACATGCACATGCACATCCAGAAGCATCTCAAAATTATAGGTCTGGCCATGTGTAGAATGACAGAATTCTCAAGGCTCATGCTCAACAGCCCCTCACCTTTCTAGCAACAACTAATAACATAAAAAATTACAAGCATCCCCAAGTAATTTATCATAACACTGACGACTGCAAGATATTCAAGCGTGCAATTCAAAACCAAGCCCCTTGTTCTTCTCATATGATATATGATTTTATCTTATTTCTTTATTAACCATCAGGTTTGTTAAGATTAGACTTAAAGACAAGGACAGAAGATGAACTCTAATCATCTGACGCAACCATTTTGCACAATGCTTCAGGACGTGGTTATTTCATAAATAAACCAAGATACTCCTGATGAGCACATACCAAAGGAAAACACTAAGAAAGTTGCAAAATCTCTCATGGTCCTGCCTTACTTGAGCATTTTTGAAGATGCATTGAAATTTTAATTTAACAAATGAAAAGCAGTATCACTTCAAATTATAAGATGCACCATATCAAACCTCTTAAAGGGTCATGTACATTATATCAAGTTACACTTGACAGGAAAGAATAATTTCTCTATCTATGGTAGGTAGACACAATCTAAGGAAATGGCACTGCACATAAGTGCAACGTAACCATTTGCACAACTTGCTCAAGTTTCCACCTAGTTTCTTGTCCAAATCCCCAACCTGAATTCTGAAGTTGCGATTCTAGTCTTCCAAAGAGAGAGAATGATCTTTCAACTTTTAACTCAAAAGGTTCACATAGGCAAAGCAGAATGTGGAAACAAGATTCAACCCATTACAAAAGCCGCTATTTCTATGCATTGGCACCAATACCGGCAAAGCCCATATCTAAACTAGACCAAATAAAAAAAAAATCCTCAAGCTCAATACACTTAGAGTCACAAAATAGATTCTGCAAAATAGAAGGCTTTCACAATTCAGCCAATGCATGTGAATCAATAAAAAACTTCCATAAGTTGAAAAACTCTCTGTTAATGTCCTACAACAATTAAAAAGCAAGGTTTTAAATGGAAAACTTACCAGGGTCTGACTCAATTGTACACCAAGACATTATGGAACCTGCAAGAAAAAGATTAAAATTTTTTAATGATTGTGGCCATATGGTTGTCCCGCTATGCGTTTTAAAACTATAATCCAAAGAAATTGAGATCCAATTGCAACAAAGGATACAATAAAACATGACAATGATGGTAAGCAAGACATGGGTCTCAAAGGGCAACAAGGGCAAAAATAACTAATCTCAACGGGAAGCACAATATTTTTAAAGAGAAACTTCTAATACTTTACCAACCAAACCTATTCATTAAAAAAAAAAAAACCCACAATACAAACGCAGTTTCAGCTTCAAATAAGAAAAGCCAACAGGTTATGCGCAAGTGCCATTACACACAGAACAGAAAGCACAACCCGCTCGCGGAGGTGGAAACTCGAATTTCTACCAATATCCGAAGCTTTTCGTTAATCAGATAAACACCCAGTTGAATCAACTATGAAATAATCGGTCAGCAAACAGCGCGTGCGCAGAAACTGAACTGCAATCATAAACACATAACCTAGTCAGAGAGAGAACCTGGTGCAAACGGGAATAGCAAAGCGGGTCTGATGCGCAGACAGAAGACGTGCAGAAACTAAAGCCCTCCGTGAGAGAGTGACTACTCATATAGGGAGAGGGTTAGGGGCGAGTTCCTTCGTGTTAAAGAAGGGAAATTGCAGAACGAAGCTGGATATTTTGGTGTATGATGGGCCGTAGGGGCCCACTAGGCCCAAACACGAGCTCAGGAGGCCCAATAAATGGCCCACTTTCCTTCTCTAAACCCAAGCTGATGCAGAACCGGAGAAGCATGGCTAAGTTTGTGTTAGAGGTGATCCTCGGGCCCAGGGATATTTGGGCCTAATTGTTGCCCAAGCCTGCAAATATTTTGCACGAGAATTTACCTCGGAATGCTCGAGCCAGCAGTTCATGGGCCTGGCCGAAGCTTTGCGGGCCGGGCTTTCTCATATAAGGACCTCGCCCGAGCCTGCCCATTTTCCTTTAGACCATCTCATTTTTGGGTGGGCTGCTCGCCCATTGATATTTCTGTGTGTACGTGCGTGCAGAAGGTTTTCGGCGAGGTCACGCTCTTAGATAATTTAATAATTTATGAGTAGGATAATAACATAGTTGATCTCTGAACTTTTTATTTTATTTTGTGTTAAATCTAATCCTTGGACATTCAAAATTTTGGCGTGACCAAATTTTTTTTGTTAGCTTGATGTGAGTAGAAGGGTTTTTTTTTGTTAGCTTGCAAACTACACCCTATAACCATGGAGTGATCCCTCAACTAGAATATTGAAAAGCCCAAAATTCAAAATGCATAACTACTCAAGATTAGTGGTGATCGGTTCACGGGAGGGTCCGGTTCCCCATCCAGAATCAGGAATTGGACCAGTGGGACCAGTTCTGGATCAAGAACCGGACCGACTGATTTTGTGACCGAACCAGACCAGAACAACCAGTCTGGTTCGATTCTCAGGCGATCTAACGGGACCAAAAAAAATCAAACAAAAATTGAATACGTAGAGCGAGAGAGCAAGAGAGAGAGTGAGACGAACGGCATAATTTGAAGGGCAGAGAGAGAGAGAGAGGACACCGACTTGGGTGGGTAAGAGGAATTAAAAAAGTAAGTTGGGTAAGAAGAAAATAAAAAATAAAAAAATTATATAAAATTTAATTGAGCCGATCTAGTTTGGGTGTTTCGATCCAGTCCCGCCCTCTCAAGAATTAGGAACCAGACCATCTAGACACCAGCTCCATTTTTAGGAATCGAGAATCGAACCAATACTCTCGAGAACTGGATCCACCCGGCTAATCTGGTCTGGGCAGTTCTCGGGTCAGTTGTTCCAGCGTGCTCAGCCTTACTCTAGATGGAAAATGTTTTCAAGAATTTTGAGTACTTTCACCTTATTTGACTTCCACTTTTGATAGTGATGCCACTCCTCAGAACCCCAGCCATCAATATCTAAATAATCATTTTCACTATTCTTTTGTTATGTTTGTGACTATATTGCGGCCGACATTTTTCTTATTTTGTGTTTGTTTGGACTAGATTAACTTTGAATGACTTGAACTTTAGTACTGCCATGAATGATTTGAATTTCTTTTTTGATGTGATAAAAAGAGCAGAGAAATGCATGTATATAGGTAGGTATATGCATAAGTACTTGTATTACATTATCGGTTTATGCAAAAATGCAGGTATGTATGAAAGTATATGTAGAAGTACTTTTTTGCCATGAATGTATCGAATCATTCAAAGTTCCTAATGATCATTGTAATTAATGTCCTGATTTCCGGGTGGAACCAATGTAGTCTTTTTCATTTTTTCATCATAAAGGTTATAGTTGATCAGATTAATATTAATAAATTGCTAAGAAGTTTCTTGCCTGTTCTATTGGTAAAAATATCTCTTAAAATTTGGCTTTTAAGATAGTTTGTGTCACGATGATTAATAGCATATAGAATTACATGTTCCTGTGACAGCCGCGCGAGGGGGGGTCACGGCCCATCCAGCTCCAGGCCGTAGCCAACCAACGCCCGGCCAAGCGCGGCCCAGCCGAACGCCATCGCTCGGGCCCAGCTGGACAGCAGCCCACCCCCGTCTCCCTCTCTCCTTGCCTCCTCTGTTTTCCCCTATACACACGTGCAGCACGGCCGATCGGGAAGCTCGCCGTGCGAGCCCCACACCGGTCGGGGCCTGCTGCAGGAGCCCTAGAGAGCCAGTCGGGAGTGACCCCGGCCAATGGGAGCTCGCCGTTGGGTCGCATCCGACGGCTAAACTACCCGGACACGCCAACCCCCTGTTTTTCGTCCGCCCGAAGAGCCATCTTTGAAGCCGCGTTTCTCTCACCTCGGATCTCCGTTGGAGGCGTGGTTGGTGCCGTTGGAATCGTGGTGAAGTGCTTTTCACACAGTTGTCGACAGTCGCCGCCGACTCGAGCCACGCCGTCGCCGGTGAGCCGCCGAAGTCAGCCACTCGCAGCTCCCTCCCTTATTTTGCCGGTAGGCTGTTTAAGCTGCAAATTGCGATTTCATCCATTTTCTTCGATCTTTAGCTTGATTTGTTGATTCCATTGGGTTTGTAGACGTATTTAAACCCCAGATTAGCCTTTGATTTCACTTAATTTGGTTGGGTATTGGCTGATTTTGAGATTGAACTCGGTTTGCTCCAATTTTATCAAAATCGAACCCTAGCTCTTCAATCCGATGAACCACGGTTACCCACTCTCAATTGATGCTTCCAATAGATTCGTATAAGTGTTGTGAGTGTAGTTTAGGAAGAAATTTGGTTCGATTTGGTCTTGGATGGACGGATTGAAGCCAAATCGTGGCATCCCTCTCCCCCTCGCGCCAAACCGCCGTCCCTCTCTCTTTGAAACTCGATTTCTCCCTCCTCCGACCACCTCAACCCACGTTCTTGGTGTCCTTAGACTCGTAGAAGAGTTCTCTGCAAAATTACTAAGGTTTCGAGTCTTGATTTGTGTTGTGTAGGAAGAATCAAAGCAAAAACCGAGAGGAGGTCGGCCGAACCATCCGCGTGCAAGGCTGCTGTTCTTCCTCCCGCGTGTGGGCCTCGTGCGCGTAGGTTGTGGGCCGAGCTTCGTGGGCTTCATTCAGCCCAAACCCAAGACATCAGGCAATTCGGCCCGCGAAGAAGAGAAAGAAGAAAAGAGAAGAAGAAAAGGAGAAAGAAAAAGAAGAAAGAAAGAAAGAAGAAAAGAAAAAGAGAAAAAGTAAAAAGGGAAAATTAGTCCGCATGTCGCCATGTGACTTTGGAAAATTCTAAGGTGAGGGAATTTCCTAAATCGCCCTTAGGCATGCCTTTGCGCTAGTTATTTATGTGCATTATATTATTATCTTTAATGCCTTTAATATTTTTAGTATTATTAATAAATTGTTATTAGTATCTATTAATATTATTATAATTATTGTGGTTGTTAATTTAGTTAATTTTAATTATTATTTTATTAGTTTAGTTTTATTATTATTATTGAGAGTTGGTTAAATTAGTATTATTTAGCCAAGTAATTGGTTTATGAAACCAAGATTGAGAAATTGAGAAACGTGATGAACTACAAGCCAATTTGAACGGCTTTAGTTAGTTTCTTCGAGTACGCAATTTATTTATTTAATTACAACAATTTATTTATTTAATACCGTAATTCTTTATTTAAAGTCCAGTATTATTATCTTACTGCAATTGATTGTTTATTAGACTAGGTGACTAGTCTAGATCGATGGGACTTGGAATTAGACTGGACTTGAGCGACGGACTAGGAATTTTTGGGACTGGTGTGACTTTAGCTAGTTGTTTAGTGACAAATTAGGGATCATAGGGCCGGGGTAAACCTAATGGCGAGATAGGGAATTAACTTGCTGAGATACCCAGTATCTCACCCCAGCACCCCAACCTTTCCCAGGTAGCAGAAATGGACCCTAATAATAATGAGGATTGGGAAGAGGACACTGATGAAGACAACCTACCCTGGGAGGAGCTAGAAGAGGAGGACATAGAGGAAGCAGAACCTGAGGAGGAAGAAGAGTTGGAAGACGAGACTAATGAGGATAATCTATCACTGGAAGAGCTAGAGGAGGAGGATCTCGAGGAGGTAGAGCCGGAAGAGGAGGAGTTGGAGGAAGACGAAATCGAAGCGGAGGAAGTGCACGATGAGCCCATGCCAGACAAGCCCGCAGATGGCGGTTGGGTAATTACCAATCGAGTGACTAAAGGCAGTTGGAGGTATGAGGAGCACGCGACCACTCTCTGGGAGTTCGATGAGTTCTTTTGGGTTTGGGTACCCCACCAGTACGAAATTGGATACATGGGGAAAGTGGGTGAACCTCTGGAAGTCTATTGGGAACGCCATCAGAACCCATGGGGAGGATACGTGGATTACGTCCCGGATCAGTGGAGGGATGATCCCCCAGATGGAAGTGTCATCGATCCTTAGGGTGAACCTGAATGTCTACTATTGTATAGCCTTAGGTTAGGTCTGCAGTACACTCCCACGACACTTGGAAGGTCGTTTTCCTCCCTTTTTGGTAGAGTCAGTAATCCTAGGATAAGTCTTTGATGATTGTATCAAGTATTTGAAAGGGTTACTACTTGGTTTTGTTGATGTCCAATATAGATGTACGGGGACGTTAAGTACGGATTTGTATACGCCTGGTTGGACGTAAACTTTGGGGAATGTTTATTTTATTCGCTTTCGTGTGCCTACTCTGAATTGCATCGAGGACCGTGATTGATTTAAATCAAGGATTCACGAAAACGACAGGGCTGTGCACGTGCGCCGGTCTCGGGGCGTGACAGTTCCAACATTCAATAGTGACCTCAATTATACTTTTTTTCTAGACCAAGAAAAAGACATCTTATAAGCTCATGTCCTGGTTTATTAGTCATGTTGACCTAGTTTTATTAAGAAATTTAAGGAGAAAAGCAAGCATGAGTACCAGTATGATACCCTTGAGGGTTTGTTCAGTACAAGATTCTGGTTCCTTCTCTTGCAGGGATAACATTAACATCGATCAATGTCGTCATCTTCTTGTCTTTCTGGGTCAAATCCTTTCTCATTCCTCCAATTTCATCAATCAAATCCTGGCAGAATCTGTCTATTTTCCTCTTCAGCCCAATTATCCTCTTCTAAACGCCCTGAAAACCAACCCGCTAAAAGATTGGTAAATAATCACTGAAATTTGCATTTCCGCGAAGCTCCTCATGCTCTTTGACGATGCGGCAAAGTTCTGCGGCTTCTTCACCAACAGCCTCATTGCCGTAGTATCTATTTCCTGTGATCATTCTCATCACAATGTTGACGGAAAGTTCTCTGAGCTTTGAGCTCATTTCGATCTTTGCCCACCTTTGTTTCAATGCATGAAATAGTCCTTTTAGTAGCAACCTCACTTCATCGTGCCTGACAATACGAATGTACATTGTGAATAATAGTGTATATTATTGGATAAGCCGGCTAGGTAAGCGTCGGTTTGAATTGAATTATTTAAGATGTACATACACAAGGGCTATCTATTCCCTCCATATCTTAAGATGATACACTATTTTTGTAGGAGACGAGAGATTTGTTCATTTTACTTGTTTTGAGTTGTGACATGTGGCTTAGTATGTATCCTATTCTACTCTCAATAATCCCCGACAAACTTGCGAAGGGTAATTATATCTTAAAATTTCCTGAACACAATAATGAAAGATGTGTGTTTAATAATCGGCGACATGCTCTTTCTAGTTATTTTGCCCGAGGCCTAAGACTTGTCATATGTATCATCTGATAAACATGGCCTTGCGGGTTGAGGAAAACAATTCCAATGTCACAAGATGCCGGAGATTGCGCCAATGATTACCATACGAGTCATGTCCCATGGTGGAGTTGTAGTTGAGATGCTTCCCTGCAAGGGTGCATGGGCTGTTGGCACAAATAATGTCGTTCCTCGTGAATCATTCCTCGACTTCCGATGGGTTCGAGATCAGTAGGACCTTACAAACGCCAAATTTAAGGAACAAGACATCGCCATATCTCTCCATGAGACCGTGTAGGGTTTGGTGAACCGCTTCTTTGAGTAGACGGAGATGACCCAAAATAGAAGATCTGGAGGACCTGGTGGAAGATGGTTCTTGCTTTTACGGTATTCCATTTCCATCGCTAAATTAGGGACGGAAAAGTTGCTTATTTCGCTAAATTTAGTGACGAAAAAGTTGTCCGTCGCTAACTAGCGACGGTAACTTTGTTCCGTCGCTAATTAGCGATGGCTTATGCGCGTTTCCGTTGCTAATTAGCAACCGAGAGGCATAGTTCGTCGCTAATTTCCGATGAAGTTCGTGACAAAATATATTCCCATCGCTAATTTTCCAACCCACATGCTTGGCCCATCTTCCTTTCCGGCCTTTTTCTTCTCCCCCTGCAATTTTCCTCCCTCCCACTCGATCATCTCCCTTGTCCTTACCCTACGATGCTTTCCCTCACTAAAGAAGGCCGCCTCTCCTCCACCTCCTACGCATGCATAATTAGGTTTATAACCTTTGTAATCTTTCCCGACCTCTCTCTCCTTCTTTCTATCGGACAGTCCAATTAAGTCGAATAATGATCTTACTTTTGTTTCTCCAGTTAATGCCACAATTTAATAAGCAATCAATCGTAAGTTAATTTGGCATTTAAAAGTATTTTCATTCGATTTCCATATATATTTCTTACGTTAGAGCAAATACATAACTATCCAATAGCTTTATTTCTTTCTTTTTTAGTTTGATTGAATTTTATAGAAATTTAATGGAATTCACTTTGATTGCCATTTTTCTTTCTTATTTTTGGTTTAAAGTTTTCATTTTCAACTAACAACGGGTCAACATAAATGACATCATGTTATCTTCAACAATTCTCATGATACCTTCCACACAAAAGTCTTGCAGTAGAAAGCAAGTCGAGATTTGTGAATTCCAAGTGATTTTTTTCCTCCCATATAGTAAATATTATGAATGCATTTGTTCCAAGAAAAATCTCATGCTAAAGGAAAATAATATCTCATTTTTAGAACTTTAGATTATATATTTTTAGCAAATCAAAGTCGCGAAAGTTTGAAAAATTAATCCACGGATAATGATTTCACTCAAACAAACACACACCCTATGATTCAATTCTTGACATTCTAGAATACATAATTTTTTTTTGTCATAATTTTATGATAATTCCGAGCAATGCATGATTCGAGGCTGATTTATCTTAATTCATTTTCCTATATATCTCTTCTCCTTCTCGAGTCCCAAGCCCAATTACCTCAATATGAAGCTTATTACCTCAAGTCCAATTAGCTCAAGTTCCCCTCTCTCTCCTCCTAAATATGATTGTCTCAATTTTCCCTCTCTCTCCCTCAATTTTTCGTACTGTTTCCCTCTCTCTCGCTCAGTTTTCCCCCTATTAGTCAATTTTCCCTCTTCCCTCTTCCCTTTAAATTTTCCCTCTCTAATTTTCCCTCTTCCCTCTCTTGCTAATTTCCTTTTCCTCCCTCCGCTCATTGGACCTCTCTCTCTCTCTTTGCTTCTCCTCCTGCTCGAGATCTCTCTCTCTCCCTCTCCCTCCTCCGCTCGAGCTCTTTCCTCGCTGCTGCTCTTCCTCCGCTCCTCCGCCGAGCTCTCTCCTCGCTCCTCCGCTTCTTCTCCCGCTGAGCTCTCTCCTCGCTCCTCGAGCGCCATGAAACCCTAGATCTGATTACCTCAAGTTTCCCTCTCTCTGCTCGCTCCTCCCTCCTCCCTCCTCGAGCGCCGCGAAACCCTAAATCCGATCGATCCTGCTTCTTCTGGATCTTCCGGAGCAGATAGATGGTATAATACTGCCTTCTGTTGTCTAATCCTTTCTTGCTTCTTTGTTTTTCTTTCCTTTGTGAAGGTCGGATAAATGGTTTTTGTGCCTTATGTGCTATCCAGAAACACGTCAGTCGTGCTTTGAAATCAACTGGTAGAATTTTGGCGCCTAAGGATATCGTCTCGAACTTGCGGTGTATCCTTGTATATAATTTTTCTGGAATCCCTTCTATCATTTAGCATTGTTCAGCTTGTAATCATGTTTGGTGTCTGTTCGTGGATTATGTTCATATTGTAATCAGCAGGCATAAAAAAATCCGTTACCATGATTTATGTCCTTTGGAAATCAAAGCAACCGGAAAAAATAGAGGGGAGGATGTCGACATATATTCTGTTCTAGTCAGAGTGCAAATTTATTTTGTGCTAAAGCATTTGATACTGCGCTAGATTTGAAACCTTTTGTCAGTGGTTCCTATGTAAGTATAATATCCAAGGTATGCAACCTGGTCTCTCTGTTATAGTTATTTTAGCTTTTGCTATTGACTACGTTTGTCACTGAGCTTGTGTTGTCTTACGACATCTTGACCTTGATAATCTATAGGGTATCTCTGAGGATTATGCTGGAAAACAATGTTATTCTTGCCTTTTTGTGGTCCTCTGTAGCAACTAATGATTTCTTGTCAAGAGAATTAACTTTTGTTCTTTGGTTTATTGGCTTTTTTGTATGATTCGTTTCATGTCGTCAGTTTAAGTACAACTGCAGATGGGCTTCTTTAATTCCCTCTTCCCTCATACTTTCCAGGAAGGAGATTTGAAGTACACTCTTTATGGGGTTTTAGTCCATCATGGCTGGAGCGCCCATTCTGGCCATTATTATTGCTATGTCCGCAGGTCTACTAATATGTGGTACTGCCTTGATGACAATCAGGTACCTAGAGTAAATCTTCTTCAATTGAAAGATGTAATGACAACAAATTTGTTGATAGAGTAATGTTTTGTTTACTGTTTTATGCAGTGTAGTTGACTCAATCCATGGTGCATCCGGGCATGAGGGAATTACTCCACTTGACCAGCAATTCCAACTATTTGCATCTGCTGGGGTTATTAGGTTTCCGATTGAACCAGCAACAGAAGCTTGGAAGGAGAAGGTGCCTTTTTTTTTTTTCGGTGCAGGAAATTGTGTATTTAATTTTTTTAGCTTGCTATAATTTGTATAATAATATTTTGATGTTATTTAGTGCTTAAGAATTAATTGTAGAAATAAGTTTTCCTTGTGGATAATGTTGATGAATATATTTCATTTTCATATCATTATAATATAATTCTAGAAATACATTTTCATGTTCATTAGGTTTCATTACAAAATCGTCCCTAAATAATATTCTTTGCAGATTTCATCACTAAAAAATTAATTGCGAATTACTCTCAAAATTCGTTTTGGCTGTTTGTAATAAAAATAATTTTTTTTCATTAAATGGCAACAAAAATTAATCGCAAATTACGGTGATACTCAATTCCGTCGCTAATTAGCAACCACATACACATTTTCGTCGCTAATAGCGACGGAAGAAAATAATCTTCGCTAATTAGCGACAATATTTGCCTTGTCTGTCTCTAATTAGTGGCAACATACACATTTACATCGCTATTAGGGACGGACAAATCTCTTCGTCGCCAATTAGCGACAGCTAGGTGTATGTTGTAGCAAATTAGCGGTGGACGAAGGGAATACTGTCGCTAATTAGCCACAACATGCACCTAGCCGTCGCTAATTAAATTAGCGATGGGAATATTCCCATCCGTCACTAAATTAGCTACGCATCTATCTGCGTCTGTCGCTAATTAGCGACTGATATATCCTAGTCCATCGCTAATTAGTGACAGAACAAACCGCAACCGTCGCTAATTTGCGACGGACTATCCCCGTCCGTCGCTAATTTAGCGACAGACCTATCCGTGTCCGTCGCTAATTAGCGACCGACCTATCAGTGTCCATCGCTAAGTAGCGACGGAATTATCCCCATCCGTCGATGGATATTCTCAAATTTTGGGACTAAATTTTTTTGACGACTTTGTTTTTCATCGCAAATTGGTGACGACTTTTGCAACGAATGTTTAGCAACAATATTTTCAATTTTCCGTTGCTAATTTTAGCGACGCCTTATTGGCGACGAAATTTTTTTTGTCGCTAATTTCCTCGCTAATGGAATTTAGTGACGACTTTTTGCAAAATTTCCGTCACTAAATCTGTAGCTGAATTACAGTTTTTTTGTAGTGCGAGCAGACCTAGCGAGCCTGGAATCGGATTGTGATCTTGTTTGAAATGCTAGCGATCGGAAAGAAATTAAAAAGACACGCTTATCTTTTGATGTAATCAGAAATAGATATTGTACGATGATATACACGAAAAAACGATAAAAAAAACAAAAAACAAAAAGAAGCTATCCATACCCAAAATTCTCCTAATCCTTCGATATTTTGGATGGATTTGAAAAGATTTGAAGTGCACATAAGTTTGATTCTAACAATACCTTCTGATCACTCTTTTTCATTTAAAGCCTCTTCCCTTCGTCTCTTCCCGTCCTTTCCAAAAGATTTCCTATCCAGGTGAGTCGGGGTTCGTGTTGCTTCAAAAGGTTCCCCCCAGTGCGGTGTCATCTCGATCATTGCCCATGTATTCCAAAGTCTAGGGTTCACCTCAGAAGCATCAGCCATGGCTACAACAACCATGCATTGTGACATACGCCTGGAACCCGTTCAGTCGAGCTTGATCTTCAAGACCAAAAATCGGTGCGAGCACTCCTGCAGAAACTGCATTGCCCAGTATATCACCGAAAGCACCAACAGTGGGGTGGCGAACGTGCGCTGTCCAGGGTTGGATTGTGAGGCGATGCTGGATCCTGTCTACTGCAAGCAAATTGTGTCGACCCAAGGGTTTGAACGATGGTGCGAACTTTTGTGCAAGTCGTCTGTTCTAAGGTTTGCGTCGTGTTACTGCCCGAACTTGAATTGCCAAGAGCTGATTATAAGCGAGAGAGGAGGGAATGGGAATACGGGCAGATTCAAGTGTCCATGCTGCAGTCAAAGCGGTTGTTTTCTGTGTGCAAGGCCATGGGTTGAAGGACATAAGTGTAGCAACACGCATCGCGACACCGCGAATATTCGTCTGCTGGAACGTCTTGCCAAGAGCAAGCAGTGGAAGCGGTGCCCCGACTGTAACATCTATGTGGAGCGCCGCGATGGTTGCAAGATGATTTCTTGCAGGTAAGTGCTTAATTAACTTTTTTTTTTTGCTTCTTTTGTCTCTTAGAATTTTCATTCTTTGAATGAATTGTCCGCGATCTCGTGCCTGTTGCCTTAGTGCGGAGGTGATGAATTTCCGGTCAGAATAGCTTCGAGCATCCTAGTTTAACAAAAAAAAAAATTTGTATAAATGTAAAATTTTTCTTTCCCTTAAGATCTGGAATTGGGTTGTAGTATTGGTTTGAAAACTTGTCAGAATGATGAGCAGTTACCACTTTAAATAGGGAATCGATCTGAAGTTGGCCAAGATAAAGAGAAACTCTCACGATTCCACCGTCCATTATCCATCTTAAATCTTCCCTAAAACTGGGGTGTTAATTTACTAGAGTTGAACAAGTTATATCTACATTTTAATTTGGTTTAAATTCCTTCTTTTTCCAAGTGGGAGTCAGGAGTCTCTGCTTATCAGACAACAGAGACATGGGTTATAATCGACTCGAAGGATTATGTATTTATTTATTTATTTATTTTGGTGTTAATGCAGATGTGGAACTCCATTTTGCTACGGATGTGGGCGAATTAGCCGTCTCCCTTGCGCCTATAGAGAGGCCTCTGGTGCCGGCCGAGAAGCCTCTGGTGCCGGCCGAGAAGTCTTTCTTTCCGATAGGACAATTATAGCAATGCTAGTATTGGCACTAGTTGTATACGCCCTTATCCTATTCTACGGGATCAGGGATGAGTTGATCTCTTATGGTCATTAGATACTTTGTCCCAGTAGGTTCTTTTGTCAATTGTTCTTGACTTAATTTAGGAAGTTGAGTTTGATTATTTGAAATAATGGCTGTGTTTTGAGGAGTCACTCAAACTTCTCAAAGAAATATTTGACTCTGGAAAGAAACTGACTTCCTTTCGTATTCGACGAGGTGTCTGACTCTGATCCAGCAAGGAAACGAGGATGGGGTTGGGGGTGGTCTCTTCGCGTAGATCCTCGCTGTCGTCTCCAGCTTCTCCGCCGCCACGCAAGCAAGCGAGAGAGAGAGAGAAAGTATAGCATACAAAAAAAAAAAAAAAAGGAACATGTTACATTATTCCAAATTTAATCTGGACCGTCCAGATCTGAAATCACTCACGTATGATTTACGTGAGATTTACCCATTTTTAATTGTTCGAATTCAATTTAGTACATATACTTTTAGCTCTATTTATTTCGTAGTAAATGTGATAATTTTTCTAAAATTTATTTCTTAAAATTTATTTTTTATTGAAAATAATAATATCTTATGGTATTATACATCATTCAGATGCCTGTAACTTGCGTATGAGAAACTGTGCGAACGGTAAGGTTTCTATTTCGAGAAACAATTTCTTTTGGAAAACATTTCTTTTCTATTTCCACTCTCCGGAATAATTTCTGAATAAAAAAAAAATTTGGTAACTACACAAAATTTTTCATTTTGGAATAGAAAAAGAATAGGAATGGATTTGGTACAATTCACAATTTTTTGTTCTTTTCGTTTTTTCTTCTTGCTCACGAATGAGCGAATGCCGCCAACCGCCGCCCAAGCGTTGCTTGTCGTTGCCTCCCGCCGCCAAGCGGCGTTTAGTGATGGCCAACGTGGTCGGCGGCGATGGTTGGCGGTAGGAGGATGGCGGTGGTTGGCACCAGCGGTTCGCCTTCAGCAGCGGCGGCTAGCGATGGAGGCGGGTGGCTGGAGGTTGCCACGGCAAGAGAGATGAATACGA
Source organism: Melaleuca alternifolia (assembly GCA_019926035.1). Classification (NCBI taxonomy): domain Eukaryota; kingdom Viridiplantae; phylum Streptophyta; class Magnoliopsida; order Myrtales; family Myrtaceae; genus Melaleuca; species Melaleuca alternifolia. The sequence goes on from JAGKPW010002174.1 coordinate 690,405, forward strand.
GAAAAATAAAAAAGAAAATTCACTTAATTCTAGAAATTGGTCATGTGAACAAGAAGCTATTTTTTTTTTTGTTTCTTGTTTCTGTTTTAAATCTATTCTTAAGCTAACTTTTTATTTCTAGGAACAAAAAAATAAGTTGGTGTTACCTAACGGATTTATGTTTTTTTTTTGTTCTAGAGAACTAAAGAACAGAAAACACCAATCTTTACCAAAAAAAAAAAAACCAAGAAACAGAAATGTTACCGTGCAAACCCTAAAGAACTTGATACAAGTATTAGAGCATTGGGTCCAGCCTTGGCAAATCTTGAAAAATTTAGAGAAAAAAATTATGATAATTCTCTACATCTGTGTAGCACAATTACAGAGATATTTATATAATTACTTTAAGTAATAACTAGGAAGTAACAAATATGAAAAATACAGCTATAATCTCTTAAACTGAATAATCTTAATCTCATATATTAAGGGATTCTAATAATTTTTTTTATTAATTATTTACAACTATTTCCTAATAATGAGGACCTAAGAATCAGGATCATATATTCTTGATAGTCAAATCCTAGAAATTAGAATAATTCACCATTAGCTGAGGAATAGATATCTTTCATTCCATTATGAAAATTATTTTATCAAAGACCCCACTATTAAGTCCTTTGGTCAGCACATCCACCGGTTGATTTCCAAAAAGTATATTAGACATGTAACCGCTCTTATAGTGTTTTATTATTATTATTATTATGAAATTTCTGTCAATTTCAATATGTTTTGTCCTATCATATCGTGCAAGATTATAAGCAATATCAATTACTAATTTGTTGTCACTGTACAGCTTCATATGACCCTCCCATTTGATTTTCAAATCTTCTTGTATGATTTTGAACCATAATAGCTTATATATTCCTTGGACCATTGCTTGAAATTCCGATTCGGCACTTGATCTTGCAACTATATTATGTTTTTTGCTCCTCCAAGTCACTAAATTTCCACCAAGAAATGTGTAGTAATCAGATGTCGACCTTTTGTCCATCATGCATAGTGTGCATTAATATAAGCTTGTAGCTCTAGTTCCTAATTCCTTTTGAATAGACTCTTTTTCCGAAACTCGCTTTTAAATAATGTAGCACAGGATTGACGGCATGTAAGTGTGATTCTCTTGGGTCATGCATAAAGTGACTGGTCACTAACTAAATAAGCAATATTAATATGCTCTAGATAGATGAGTTTCGCCACCAATTTTTGATACATTTCTTGAACTATAGTAGGTTTATCCTTTGTCTCCTCAAGTTTTTTTTTTTTATTAAGCTTAATAGGTGTAGTTACTGGTTTACAACTAAATTTATTGATTTCCTTCTAAAGATTAGTCACATACTTTTGTCGTGAGACAAAATGTTCTTGTCTAGAATAAGAAACTTTAATGCTGAGAAAGTATTTGAGTCTTCCTAACTCATTCATCTCAAATTCTTTAATCAAAACACTACTTCAGCTCATCTTTCTCCTTATCCTCGTCATATGTGACAATAATATCAAAGACATACATTAGAAGTGATGTCACTTTCCTTGTTGATAAATGCTTAATGAAAGGGTATGATCGCATTGATTTTGTTTGTACCTTGAAGCTTTCATAGCTTTGGAAATTCGATCTAAATCCATATAATGAGACTTTTGTGGTGAAAGCACATTATGTTAGATTAATTTGTCCTTTTTTTTTTGGGCTTGACAAAGGAGAAGTGGAAAATTAATAAGTAAACACGGATATATAACTCGGGAAAATTGATCCCTTTTCCTCGATAATTGGCAAAGTGATCCTCTGTACTTTTCCTTTAATAGCATTAAATTATATTAAGGAAATAAAATCAACTAAAAGCAATGGATAAAGATGATTGAATCCAGTCCTGCAATCATCAGCCAATAAAGAGGGGGCCTCTAGAGATAATCATGGTCAATGCATGACCTCACCATGGAGATTGCCATGCCATGAGCAGGTAAATTCTGTATAGACTGCTTTATTATATGCAATTATCTACTTTTTTCTGATTCACTGCGACACAATCCCTCTGTACCATAGCAGCATAAATTTCGTCTTGTCATCACGAATGTCATGACATCCGGACATCTCGATCATATATTTCAAAGTCTCTTTTTGTTGGCATTGATCTGTACTCTAGTTGGAGGTGGATGCGTATCCGTGTTGAGAGGCTTCCGAGATCGCAGGACCAAAGGGAAGGCCTCAATAAGAGATGATGATGTCCCATGAGCTAGCTCTTGCAGGAATTCTTGTTTTCAGCAACTTGTCTTCTCTGAATTCAAACTCTCTCTCCTCCGCGTTCACAGTGCAAGACTTGGGTCTTATGCTGGAGTATGCTCCAAATATGCCCGGTCCTCTCCCCTTGATGTGTATTCCCGAAACGGAAGATTTGCTGCGAATATCAACTGCTTGAATGGCTCCACCTGAATTGTACATGTCTATCAATCCGATTGGAGCAAACTCAACCTTCCGATTGTAAACCTGGATAATCAGACTGCATCTCAGAGTGTGCATTTTGCAGAGATCCCACCAAAATATTTTAGCTAGGTGCAACTATAGATACCTTAATAGGAGAAATGGTCAAGACGTCGCACTCTAAAACCTTCAAGGTGACATCCATTGACTCTTCCACAGACACTCGACATACAGAGCCTATTCACATTGATACGAGGCCAAAGCATGAGCAATTGGACATTACCAATCAATGTATTCGTGCTGCTGTTATTCTTACTGTATACATAAAAGACAGAAGAGGAGTCATTACTTACCAGTCTTGAAGGAGAAGATTGCACAATCTCCGGTCCATGAATCCCCAGAAACCTCTTCCAAATACTCTACATCAGATGGAGAAGCTGATGCAGAAATCTCCGAAGCAGCATCCTCAATGACTTTCTTGTCCGTGCAAGGCCAGCTTCCCGCTCCTTGGCAATTGAAAATGCCGAGAACACCGGTACAGTTGTTCATGTTCCAAATCTTCAGAAGACTGCAAAACAGACACAGAGGCATCAAAAGCAGTTGGATAATGAATGGAGAATGAGCTCCATCCTACAAGTTATAATGTCAAGATACCTTTTCCCATCCATAACAGGGTCTATGAATAGGCAATCTCGAGATGGCCTGCCAGGGTATTTTGCTCTAAGCACCGAGCCATCAGGAAGCACAAGCTTTCTAAGTATCTCGAAGTCATGATTTCCAGGTTTATCACTGGCATAAAATGGTGACAATATGAATAAGCAAAACCTAAATGTATGGATCATGCATGGTAAAATTGCATCACCGTAAAAAATCAAGAGTTAAAATCTTTTAAGTTCCTTAAACATGAGAATATGAGGCTTCTGAACACATGATGCATACATTAAAAGGGCATGACCTTTTAGCACACACATGAAGACGGTGTTATCGAGTGACAAAGCCATGCACATTCCGTACACTGTGGATACGATGGATGTGCCTTCCTGGGCTAAACTACAAAGGAATAAGAGGTCCTAGGCTTCCTGCTAAATACATTTCAAAAGAGACAGAATATGTAAAGCAAGACCAGAAAGAGCCTAGTTTGTCATCTTAAACAGAGACTTTGCAATGATTTGATGACTCGTACATCTGTCTCTACAGGAGAACACTGGCACACCTTACATAGACAGGACATCCTCCCACTGCTCGAGCTACCGCGTGAAACTCAGCTGCTTCATGGAGACTCTGAAGATGTAAGAAGAGTTGATAAATATTGGGAATATCAGCAGAGCATTAGACAGTACTACAGCAGCAAAGAGGGGATGGGATATCATACATAGAACATGTCCCAGTCTGGAACAACTACTTCTCCGAAAAATATGCTATTATACGCCACAGCAGCTATGTGTAGAGTCTGGGTTGCCGGATTTTTGGGATAATAATCATCAGATGCTCGTGTTATAGCACTTTGTTGACAACTGCATGGACAAATATGAAGCAGTAATATCCTTAGCAAAAAAATAAAATAAAATATGAAGCAGTAATAAGATATTAAAGGGCTCTGATACCTCGTACTTCTATTCCAACTTCATAACTAGCGGATGCGACATGCCATGCCACAAAATTTTAATGAGTGATCTGTTGGAGTAAGAACTTATTTCAGTAGATTCTGGTGATATATCCATTAAATAGTAACGTTGAGTTTTGCGGTTGATTCACTTGCTTCCCTTACCGAGACATATATGGTGAGTATGAGGCATTATGTCATATTTATTATTAACTAAAAGGTGGAACTACTGGCATAACTAAGATGAACTAATAAAGATTTACACTAAAAACCAATTTCTCTCATTCTTTACTTCCAAAAGTTCAGTAATCTTTTCTTCTTTAACAATGTAAGAACTTCCTTTTGAATTTGGTGATTATATCTATTCGTTTACTTAAAGGTTATCCAATAGTTCACAGTCAGGAAATCTCTGGCCTACAGTTTGAGGGACAATCAGTAATAAGCATCCTAGCCATTGCCCCACTATAAAGCCATGTATTCAATTTCGAAGCAAAATATGATGGGAAATAGCAGTGACAAAGTTATGTACTGGTAAATGGAATCTGTGCTCTGACCCATACAGCAGATGATGCTGTTATCGTGGAAATTGGCAGCTATGGACTTCTCAAGGGCTTCTTGGAATTGTCTGGTAAGGGAAACACGACCTCCTAGATCTGTTGCTATTGTTTCCAGAATGTTCTGCACATCTACCTTCACTCCATCCACGCCCTGAGAAACCAGGTAGCTGTGTAGATCGTCATAGAACTGAGATATTCTAGCGGGATCAATTGCACCTACACCATAACTCTCCATAGAATCCATAGCAATGTCCCTCATATTTGCCAAATTTCCTGGTGACTGTATGGGATACTTTAAAACCGGATTATACTTTCTCATAGCTTCTGCTCCAGGAAGAAGGCCTCCCCAGTATCCCATCAAAGCATGCCATACATAGACATACCTGACATTTAGTGAAAGATATGCAAGTAAAATCCCTCATCAGTTTCAACAAACATGACACTGTCACTGTAAAGGTCACCATAGAGAAGTCAAAATCGTGAAATGTGGAAAAGCTAAATTACAGAAACAATTTGTGGCACCTCCTAGCTTGTCACTTTTCAGTCTGGTCATCGTGGTTTGCTAATATAGAGAAGGAACAGAAAAAAGCGTTTTGAATCGTACTTAAGACTAAAAGTTCCCTTAATGTCTGAAACAAATTCCTTCAAATCTGTAGGCGCCTCGCTAAGAGATCCATTTGCAGTTCTTCGAAACTTTTGATTTTCTTTGATGCTGACTAATCTGCCACCAAACCTGCAATTTCACCAGAAGCGGAAGGACACATTTTAGTTTCCCGATACGCAGTTAACCATACAATATCACAACAACATAACTACTTACTGCGACCCTTCAACAAACGGCTCTCCTTCCTTTTGGAACTCATTACTTGTATCTTGCCACCCATCATCTATGATGATAAATTTTGCTGGTGTGCCTCCATCAGATAAACTGCAAGGAGGGAAACTTGTCAGGGACATTTACCTTCAAGCTGACAAATTTAAACACTTATCTTGAGTTGCCTATGTAAAAAATATTATTTGATTGGTTAATAAAAATTTCTCAAGGGCAGAAAAGGGATAGTAATTCAACTTTATATAAGTGTTTTTCATAGAAGCAATTTGAAAGGAACATTTTCCCTCTCTTTCGGAAGCACAGCCATTAGGAACCGAGGCAGTTATTTTAAAAAGATGCAGCAAACTCAAGTCCTCAAACACATCAATATCGACTTTGCAGGCATCTGTATTATGGACCTTTTAAGCCCCTTTCTGATTCCCTCAGGATTAACCTCTTGGTAAAAGGCATCCCAGGTGCACCAGCCAAACCAATCCAAAATTGCAGGCATCTGCATTATACAAACCATCAGAAGACAGTGTTACTTGATTACCCTTTACCCCCCATTTCCAAGCTTGATATAACTTTGCAGTGGTTCAATGAAGACCTACCTGCTTCGTTTCTCGGACTGCAAATGTTCCCGTCTCCTTCTCCAAAAACCTGCATATGCAGCGAGTGAATTGTGAGGGCAACAAGAACCAACATGCAACGATTAACTCACGTTAAAATTGGTTGTCAAGGAACTTAAAGGGTCCCACTTACAAGATTTATGAAGTGTTCAATTTACAGATTATACTTTAGATTCCTTTTAATCTTGAATTCCAAGTACAAACAAGAAGACTGCTGAAAGCGCAGACCTACTTCATAGATTCCTTCATAAGGTCGAATGGATTCTCCCCATAACTGACATAAACAGCTTTTCGGGACTGTGAAGTAACTATTGCAGGGTTGCCTAACAAGAATTGTAACACCACAAATTAGTAGAGTGATAAGAGTAATATATTCAGATTTAAAAACCGCTGCTTTCTGTTAAAATTTGCCATGTTCAATGTTTAAAAAGCTATACACCACTGAAGAAACGTGGCCTCACAGATTGCTCATTGGTCTGAATATTTTTTTCTTCCAGATTTTCTTAGTGATTATCATTAGTACATACATCTGCATACATATGGGATAAAGTCAGCCCGTTGAGTGCTGACTGGAGAGACACAACATGTTTACTTTGGATTGCAACAATGGCTTTCAAGGGTGAGGAATTCAGCAACTATAATATGGAGAAAATTTACCACTTTCTATACATAGCTTGAGTTCATCTGCTGAGTTCCCCTGCAAGCTGCTTCTGAACTCGCCGTCCAAGACCGGCAAGAAGAGGATGTAACTGGGATCACCTGATGGTTCCAAAGCGGATCTCTCCCTTACTTCCAGCAGCAACATCTGAGTTTCAACCGGAACATCACTCCCCGAGACACCAACTCGAGGTATCATCCACCAGATCTTGAATCTAAACAGGCATAGTAGCCTAATGCCCCTGCATCATCATTCTCAAAAATCAAAAGAACTCACATCACTTCCCTACTTCATTTCCTCTCGACATCCTCCAAATTCGGTCGCGGGCAAAGAATCAAAATTACTTACTGAATAACTCCTAGCGTAAAAACATGTCTCGAGCTCTCAACATTCGAAGTAGCTCCGACAAATGCGGATGAATTCGTCCGCGGCGTGACCACCACATTATCCGGCACATCCGTCAGCACGTCCTTGCCGTCGACGCTGAGAGCCCCGTCTTTCAACGCAGGCCTCGCGCCGATGAACATCGAGTGCTTCCATCCCGTCGACGACCGGCTAGCCCCAATCGGCCGCCAGCTCTGACGATGGAAGCGCGTAAAGGAGGAGAACCGGGCATTGAGCGGCAGAGAACTCAGCGGAGAAGACAACACAGCGGTTGCCTGAACCATCACAACCCCAAGTCAGGCGGGCCCCAAGTTGTTCCCGGCGAGCTAGAACAACGTCTTGCGCGGCCCGTTGCTTCCGACCCACAAAAGCATTCGAAGACCCCAGGCAGAGAAAACAGAGAACAACGTGTGACCCGAGATAGGGAAGGGAATGACGACGACGAAAAAGAAGACGATGCTCACGTCCGCCATGGATTGACGTCCACAACTTTTCAAGTCGGAAAAAGACAGCATATTTTAAAAAAGACTTTTCACCTCGAGCTGTCAATTCCGACCTTCAATGGAGGTTCCCCAGGGGTCGGGGGGGACCAAGAAGGACCATGCTGCGACAGTGAAATGGGTTCCGAATCCGCCATTGCTGATACCACCAATGCGAGCTTCGCCAACCATCTCGGAGAGCAGTAAAAGAACGAAGACGGTCCCAAAATATCAGCATGACGTTCAACGTCGAGGCATTTTATCGGGTCTGTGGTTGTGCTCAAAGGAGAATGACGCGCGGGATGCCGACCCTTTGTGGACCTTACTGCTAAAATGTCCCGTTTCGGGTGGGCTGAGCTATCGGGTCGGGCTGGTTCCATCGGAATCCGGATCGACCCGGCCCCTTTTTCTGACCCGGTTCAGTGCCCTGATACAAAAAAATTAATTGAAAATTGGCTTTCGCTAGTTTGGTTCCTTAATCTACATCCTGAATCCCGAGTGGTTCTACTAAAGAAAGAACCGGTTTCTTCTCATTTCCTTTGATTCCGTATAATCGCAACAAATGCGTGCTCTTAGTCGCTCGATTGAATGGAGGCAGTCAATCAATATAGATGGATCCAAAATTTGATTCAAATCCAATATAGCACCTATGGGTACATAAGAAATGTATGGGGTATTAGCAGCCGCTAGCGTTCATCCTGAGCCAGGATTGAACTCTCCATGAGATTCATAGTTGCATTACTTATAGCTTCCTTATTCGTATACTCATTGGCGCCAAGCGTGAGGCAATGCTAGACGTTTGGTAACCGATTCTACTTGGGAGATGGTTGGAACATGCCCGACTCCATTCCCTAAATTCTATTTGATCGTACCTCTCGATCATCTGGTTGAATCGATTAAATTAAGTGGAGAAAACCATTAATCAGCTGATTTGTGGATTAGGCAAGACTTAGAAGAAAGAAATGAAAATCACTATTAAATCTTGGAGAATTATCTCAAATTGCATATTTTGCCCCAAATCAAAGCTAAGAAAATTAAAATTAACATCTGAAGAAATTTATTTACTCTCCTAACTAGGAAACAATTCGAGCTAATTCCATGTCTACTTCCTCTTTCTTCTTGTTGATCTCATCATCATGTTCTTTTGCTAGAGAAACCAACCACAATTGGGCTTCTCACGTAATGGCTCCCATCAGACCATCTCAGTCCCCCAAACACGTACTCCGTCGCATGACGAGCATGTTTAGCCGTCAAGGTCACCTCGAAGCTCTTCTCCTCACCGATCCGGTCGAATGTCAGCATCCTCGGCTTGACCAGTACTGAAATGCCTGGCGGCTCGACGACCCGCGCCACGTAGGTGCCTGGGGAGCCGACGTTCTTCACTCGGCGGGTGACTGTGGCTGAGCCTCGGAGATTGGGGACCGTGATGGAGGGGTAGTTGAAGTCCAGGAGGCTGACTGACTTTGGGCACTCGTAAGGGTCTTTGGAAAAGGATTGCATCAGAGTTCGGTTGTAGCCCAAGGCGCAGAGGAAGTCAAAGTAGTCATCGGTGCTCAAATCATAGACTAGGCCGGGGTCCATGGCTCGGTTTGGCCGGATGTGGCCCGACCCATGGTCGAATGGCGTCGCCTCGAGGAAGTTCGACCCGTCCAGCATCGCTTTGTTAGTGTTGTCCCTTGTCCTAGCTGTTAAGACCACAAGAATGTGTCAGTAGTAACTTTCTTTAGACTTTAGTAAAAGAGTGAAATCATGTTAGTTCCATCATTTAAACCAATGAAATTTTTTCAAGAAGAGATCGCGCATGCGATCAGCAATGTTCGGCATGTGGTGCCCATTGATGGAGTATGGAAGTTCTAGGATGTCTAACTCCAGAAAGTGGAGGACTGAATAATCTTCTAGGACTACTACTGCAATCTCGTTAGTCACTTGCTTTGCCTCCTGGCACTTTATGAAATGTGAATTTCAAGTAATTGTTTCTGTCAATTAACTCTAGGACGCTGGAGAACAAAGTTATTATTTAGAGTCTCAATTGGATATTGAACTGGTATTCTCTCATTGCTCCCATAATTGTCAGTTTGCTGGTATGAATTGCAGCACGAAATTACAAAATTACCAGTGGTCATGATTGCGGATCGAATTGCCGCCACGCTCCAATCAGGGTGGAGTGCTCTGAGAAGGCCAACGACTCCCGCAACGTGAGGACAAGACATCGATGTACCAGACTCGGTGTTAAAAGGAACCCTGCGATTGTCGAATTCCAAGTCCGTAGGACTAACGGCCTCGCTGAATGCAGCTATTATGTTGACGCCAGGAGCAGTTATATCAGGCTGAAAAAGAAAAAGAAAGTTTCAATAATGAACAGTGAATTACATTAGCCAGAATTTAATCAAGTATTTTTTTTTAAAACCTTGAGGATCTCGGGTGTAACCAAGTTTGGCCCTCTTGATGAGAACGCCGCCATGAATGGCGCAGGCTTTGTGTTCAATTGTGCTGTTGGAGCAGTGATGAATCCGACCGGATTGCTGTTCCAAATCGTTAACAAAGAGGTAAGCTAGGGTTTGGTATGATTTTCACTTTGGATTTTGAGCATGTCTTAAGTGATAATAAAGACTATAGAGAGCGTACGCGGTGGAGTTGATGTAGGCGAAGACTTGGAGGCCATCTTTGTAAGTGAGTTGTGATGCAGGAAGGAGATGCGGGTCGGCGATGATCTCATTGCCACTGAGCTTGTCATTGCAGAGAATCATTCCCACTGCGCCTGCTTTCAAGGATTGTCGACCCTTGTCGACTCGCGCTGTATCACCTCTGAGGCACACCATGATTTTGCCTTTCCCCTTCTCTGGATCCAAGGTCCCGGGCTTGCACAGCATACTTCACATTGCACAGAAGGAGGAAAAAAATTGTCAGTACCACTCAAAACTGGGGAGCCAAGTCATCACAATTCTAAAACTTTGTTTCGCATTTATTACGAGTCGTTCACGGAGGCATTAGCTGCTTTCGCTTGTGCACCGGTGATCAGGGGATAGAACTTGTCCTCAGGCAAGGGCTTCGAAAGACTCGTGCCCTTGAGGTGTGTGCCATGCCCTCCGTTCCGGAGCTCGACAAAGGCTTCAAACTCACGGTCCAGCGTGCTCGCTGCCACTGTGAGAATCCATGGCGAAACGTTGGTGACGGATCCAGCAACGGGCCCACTGTTTCCAGCGGAGCACACCACAGCAATCCCTTTCTTCACCGCGTGGAATGAACCAATGGAGAGGCCATCCTGGAAGTATTCGCCTGGCAACCCTCCCAGGGACACGGATAGGACGTCCACTCCATCATGGATTGCAGCGTCGAAGGCTGCAAGGATGTCCGCGTCATAGCACTCGCCGCTGTTGTTGACTGGTGTCCAGCAAACCTTGTATGAGGCCACGCGAGCTCTGGGCGATCCTCCTCTGGCAGTCCCATTGGCAATGCCGAAGACATTGGCTCCATAGACGAAATTCCCTCCCGCAGTCGATAGGGTGTGCGTCCCATGGCCCTCGAGGTCTCGTGCCGTCTCATAGGAAGAGTTGAGCTTTTTGATCCCAGAATTGGCTGCGAAGCCTTTGTTAAAGTATCTTGCTCCAATGAGCTTCCTGCAGAAATGAACAAGATTTCATATCCAAATGAATCGGAAATGGATAAAATATATTATCTTCTGTTCATCATCAAGAGTTATTAAGTTTGAGGATCTGGTCACATTATTAATAAACAGTTGATGCTATTCATTGAAACCTTATCTGCATTCATTCACAATCAAACTAATGTCATTTCACTAGTTTTCGAGGAAATAAATAGTTGAATCTTTCTCTTTGTTGCCGAGATCATTCGATACTTTTAGTTGCTGATCAATAGTCAAGGCCAGGATTAGAGCAGACCCGTTGCAAGGTACGCCAGCAGCAGTGTCGTTCTCGCAAATCCCTTTCCATTTCAATGGGGGCGGTCCGTAACCGTTGTCGCTAAAGCTTTGTGATTCGGGCCAAACACCTGAAACAAACCTCATTCATTTAGGTATGCAGTCGCTTGAAAGTCCATAACTTGGCGCACAAAGAGAAACTAAAGACAGCGAGTTAATTTTACCAGTGTCGAGGTTTCCGATGATGACATTCTCGCCGAGCTTGGCCTTTCCCCACAAAGAACTCGGGTGAATCACCCCATTCTTCTCCAGCAACATGAAGTCCCACGAACGGGTTGTGTGCAGATATCTTCCCTGGTTCGGAAACACCGAAATAACCCCGGGATGCTCTGCATTCAGCAATTTATTTCGCATGATTCAATTCAATCCATTTGTGTTAATCGACGTTTGAATACGTAAACTGACGTGCCCAAGGTTGCCCTCGCAGTCAGTCAATACGTCATTTATGCAATAATTTACGTACTTGCAATTTTCACAGCATCTTCGTCATCAAGGATGGCAGCGAAACCATTGATATGTTTTGTGTAAGAGTAGAATATCGCTTCCTTTGCTCTCTCAATACTGCATAACAAGAGAAATATAATGCAAGGGAAAAAAATAATCCGCCGAGGTTTTGTGGTATGATCATAGTACTTACCCACCCAAAAACGAACCAAGGAACTCGTGATGATATCGGGTCACGCGATCGAATACTTCTGTTGTGAGTTCTTCTCCGTGCGCATGTGATCCCAAGTACACTATATAAGGCTTCTCGTCGCCGTGAGCAAAGAAGAAAGAACACAAACTCCCATCAGATCAACCAAAAAAAAAAACACCCTTTTTCCAGCGAGTATATGATCCTAAATTAATAATTCATGAGGAACAAAACAGAGAGCACCTTCTTAGCTGCAAAAGCAGGTGCTTGAAACAAAGAAACAAGTACAAACGCGGAAAGCAAAATTGGTAGCTGAGAAATCCCCATGGCCATCTTCTTTTTGGCCTGAAGAATATCTGCTGCAGAATATTTGACTCTGGTTTTCTTTTTTGCGTTTTTCTGCAATTTAGAGTAGCAACATATAGCTGACTCCTCTACTGTGCTATGGTCATGATCTCAACCTTGTAGCTTGGGCTCAGATAAGCTCTTATCTTTTAGAAGATTTCGTTTGCACCTAAAAGATCTCTGAATCACCTGAGAATCAAATCGGATGAGCAGCAACAAAGGAGATGTGCAACTGAAACCGAGATAACACTCCTTAATTCTGTTCTTATCCAATTATTTGTGATTCCTAACACTTTCTTCTCATTTCGGTATTTCACTCCAGACTTTTCCCAAAGGCTAAAATATCTCAAATAATATTTACTTGTTTTTGTCATAAGAATGCGGAAGAATAATAAATGTGCAAAAAAAGAAGAAAATAATTAGTGCATTTTTTTCGTCGAAATGGGGAAGACTAAAATAGTTTTAGGAAATTGACTTGATTTGAAGATCACGGTCTTTAAGCAATAGAATATATTCAGCGTCGGGCTCTAATATTCTAAACTTTTGGAGTAAATGTAAAATTTCATGTAACTACAAGTTTCTCAAAGCACAATTTCATGAACAATTCTTTATAATAGAACATTAGGGTTCCTATAGACTTTGTTTCAAGTTTGAATATCTCGTTTTTTGGTGAAGTATTTTTTTTTTTTGGTGAAGTAGTTTGAATATCTCGTTAGTCTTCAATAGTTGAAAAAAAAACTATGAAGAAGATAGTTGCAATCACTTAAATTTGCTCTAAATATATCACCAACTAAGAACACTCAAAAGTGTTATTTAGTTCTTTGCGTTCTTGGGGAAGCACCTAGAATGTGTGGAACAACTTAACATGATTAAACAAACCAATAGGATGTCTATTCCCGTGAGTGATATGCTGATCAAAAAGGGAGATTAGGGAAAAAATTTCGATGGTTCATAAATCTATTATAATTTTTTTTACAATTTTTTTTTGATAACCGAGGTGTCTGAGTCAGCTTGTGCGCACCTCGACTATTCTTTGGGGGAGAATAGTACAACAACTCATCACAGGGGTTTCCTTGGGAATCGAACCAAATACCTCAACGAAATTCAAGTTTGCTCTAACCAGCTAGGTTACCCATGGGTGAGCATTATATTGATATCAATTAAATCCTAAACTTTTAATTTTACTAATTTAGTTCTAAACATTGATGTGAAATTTCATTGTAATTCTTTTGGTCGATTTTTGTGGTTGATGATGTGGCAATATGCTACGTAGGCCAGCTGGCAATGACTAGACTGTTATATTGGTGCTTTCGACGAAAAAAACTGTTAGGACTACGTTGGAATTTCGCATAAAGATTTAGTATCATATTGACAAAATTAAAAATTCTATAACTGAATTGATATTTGTATAATAAAGTTAGAACTCATTGGATAATTTTTTTTTAGGTCTGATGAAGATCTTATCAGCCATGAATTCTAGGAAGAACCTTATTCCCTAAGTAGAAATCATCTTTGAATGAGTAACTCTTTTCTTGAGATAACATGAATTTTAGTATTTATGAATTTTATCACAAGATAAGAACTCTCTCTCTCTCTTGCGCATGCGTTCGTTTTTAAAAAATTCTTCCCCTTTTGAAACTTTGCCGATTTATTTTGAGAATCTATATGTCTGAATAAAATTCCTTAATTGATCTCGGGTGATTATGGAGTCTAGTTCAATCATTCATTGAGTTGACAACTATCGAGAAGGACATTTATGATGTGATTCCACAACCTCTTTAATATTATACTCTATCTTCTCCTGATTTAGATTTTGTCCTCCCAAACTATATATAGAGTGGATATGAGAATTACTTATAGGTATTTGATATGTGTTTTTTCACAAGCAATGATGGTGACAATGCAATAAATTTAAACACGACTTATGAGTTACAATGAAAGGAGAGATCTAGACATGTGCTCATCATCGAGTCTGATGATTGGCTGCTAAAAATTTACATTGATAGATCTATTTTTGAGGGATAAGAGTGTGCTAGCTATAAATTATGCTTTGTTAGGCTTGAAAGACCTATATATGCCTCTAATGTATCATTTTGAGAAATGAATAAAATCTTTTTTTCAACCAAAAAAGAAAAAGATAAGAACACTAAAAGTCTTCAATGAAGTAAATTTTTACTTTTTTACAAAGCAAGTAAGAAGTATCACTAAATAACATTAGAGTGAACAAAATTTCATTACGGAGCTCACAAATAACCCTTAATCTTAACTATTTGGATTGTCAAAGCCATGTTACTTGTAGACACGTACACTACTTATTAACCAAGTTTCTTCATTTTTCATTTCCAAAAATACCCTTCCCAATTTCAAAAAATAACATACTGACATTTGCCCAAAGGTCACTGCCCTCAAGGTTCAGACATTACATATAAGTTTCACCAATGCTCTTGAATTGTACAACTTTTGGTACAATTGAGAGCATCCGTGCTTTAAACCGGACCACCCGGGAACCAGTTCCATTTTTGGGAACCGTGGACCGGACCACAACATCCGAAGAACCGGACCAACCCGGCCGGTCCGGTCCGGTCCGAGCGGTTCCCGGGTTGGGCGGTACCCAGTGCTCACCCCTAGTAGGCACCATCAAATGTTAGCGCGCTCCTTCCTTTCTGACTGCATAGCCACGCGCTATCATTCAATTAGTAACGCTGCCTCTGACTAAGACTTTATAAACAGCCTAGAGTCTATCATAAATAAACCGAAGAGAAATCCTAGAAAACTAAAAAGATAAAACATTAAACACAGATACCCGTCTTTGAATAAAACTTTTATGGGACAATCGCCTTTAGGGCGGTCTGGTTCCTGGGTGATTCGGTTCCTCCTCGGATGATTCCTCCTGAGTCAGGAACTGAACTAATGAAATCAGTCTTCCGATCTCTAGACTGGACCAAATCAAACTGACACCTTCGGGAATAGGATCAAACTCGCTGATCCGAGCAATTCTTGATTCGGTCTAATTTGCTCACCCTAAACGCCTCCAAACAATAAGCATCATATGTTGTTATCTAACTTCCGTTATTGACCAAAAAGAAAGAAAATAAAGAAAGAAATACTACCATTTACCTTTCCCTAAAGGAAAAGAAGCCTATGCACTTGCCTATAGGCGATGAGACCATCCATTATCCGCTAGAAAGAATTGTCTTGTATCGGTGAGTGGATTATTGGGAATAAGAAGAAATAGGTCAAATGCAGAACTTTCTAAATCTTGTTTAGGTAGTTTTCATAAATTTACGAGTAGAGGTGATCTTATTCAAGAAAATAGGAGGGGTGGTTATAAACTTTGTAAACCATCCGCTTGGTAGCGATGCCAGACAACTCTCAGGAGGTCGAGGTCGAAAAGGACATTACTCGTTCCAACACGACGTACAATACCATCTATCCTACGTGACGGACGAGTGTGTAAAAAAGTATTTTTACGCTCACCATTAATCTAATAATGATCCTATTAGTTAAATCACATTTTTGCCAATGGACAGAAATAAAGCAGATTATGAACCGAAGAGGTAATCGGTTTATGAGGTAGAAATCGTCATGCATAGGACATCATAATGTCCCGAAAAATTCATAAGAGGGAGAGGAAATGTTAGGTCGCGATTCCCGCTCCATGCGAACTGAAGAACTAACAATTGGCAGAGTCCTCAGGAGAGATTTCCAAATATGTATATTGTTCTACGGATATCAAAATACTTATTAAGTATGTCTACTAAGTATATTTCCGTAGTGCAGTGATTTAACAAGCATTTAGTACTTTGCACCTACTGCAGACATAGTGATTTGGAACGTAAGTTAATGCTGCAGCAAAAGACAGATGGTTGGCAGTTAGATCTGAGATGTGATACGGATTCCATAGCCTGCTGTCCACATGTCTTGCTTCTAAGAATATCAAAACCTTCTAGGAACGAGTACAGTAAAACTCCTGGCATCTTTGTCGATCCATCGTTATCATCATCAAAATTTTTTTTGGATCATTTAAGCCCTGAATTTTCGGATTAATCCTTCCATCTACTCTATCAAACGAAAGATCTATATAGTTATTTTTAAAGTAATTTTCCTTTATTTTTACTGCACAAATGATATTAATGTAACTTCATTTTTTTCTCGAAAGTAAGAAGATAGGAGAATGGAGCGTGGAGTGGCAAGGAGAGGCAGCCGGCCCTCGCCAAGCCACTGGCAAGATTTGTAGCCCTCCCTTCATGGCAGCGACCGCCTTGCGCGAGGGCTTGACGTAAAAGATAGGACTTCAACTGTTATTATCCCACTTTATCATTACATAAATCTTTATTTAAGCTTTTTTTGGATCATAAGTCTCTCTAAGCTATCAACACATTTAATTTCACATTTACTTACTTACAAATTCGACAATACTTATAAAGTATGGATTTCAATCATTACATCATTGGTAATAGAACCCATAACGTTCTCGCTAACGAGTCTTTTGAGGCTGCTTGCTAACAATATATGCATATAATTGCAAGGTCCTTGTATTGAAAAAAATGATTCTTTTTTTTATTTAATTGCTTATTGTAGATTACACTGAGGACATCCAAAACTTTAGAAATTTAAGGATCCAACATTCCTGTTAAAGAAATTTTGACACTTAATCTATAGGTGAGAATGTTTGAGTAATTATGGCATGTAGCCTTCTTGATAAGAAGCTTGACTAACACTTGTATGTTTTACTGCGTTTCACGTGTGCGGGACTATCATCTCCTCATCGATTGACGATATCTCAATCACAAAGTCTCTGTACACACATGGTTAAAAGATATGATATCTACTTCATGTTGACATATTGACATCAATTAATGAAGGTTGACCCATAAGAAGTGTTGACTAGAAAAGCTAGATCTAAGGGATAAGGAGCCCAAAGAATCACACGGCCGAACCAGAACCAGCCAACCTCATGTGTGATAGTCCGAATCTTCAGTGCAATGAGCAAGGTTGGTTCATGGAAGCGCAAACCAGAGAACAATGCGGTCAAGAATCGTCACCGTTTCTGCAACACCAATTCATGACACAAGAGAAGCTTGAAGGAGAAGGAGGAGAAGAAGAAAAGCTTGAGCTTCAAAGCTTCTTGTCCCGAGAAGAGCAAGCACATTCGGATCAGCTATTTCGCAGTTACCGACATCATCTTCACGAGGACCCAACTCTAGACAGGGCTCGTCAAGAGGTGATAAAGTGGACGCATCGAGTGTGTAGATGCTTTGCATTTTCTTGCATCACGGAGATCCTGTCAATCAACTATTACGACCGGCTTCTCGCAAACATTCAGGTTATGGAAATGAAGCCATGGATGGTGCAGTTGGCGGCTGTTGCTTGTCTCTCTTTGGCTGCCAAAGTTAATGAGATCCATGTTCCTACTCTTTCAGCTCTTCAAGTAAGTTGAAATCATTTATTTTTGCTTGTCATTCTGCTTGGTTTGAAAATCAATTATTTCAATAATTTGCATTCTAGAGAAGTAGATTTGGTGAAGATAATTTGAACACTAATACTATTTGCAAAGGTTGGGGAACCGAGCTATATCTTCGAGTCTAAGACGGTCCAAAGAATGGAACTCCTTGTGCTCTCTACACTCGACTGGAGGATGAACCCGGTCACTCCAATTTCCTTCCTAAATCTCATCATTGGAAGTCTTCAATTTCACAGCAGCTCACAAATGGATCAATTCTTGACCTGGTTCGAGCACTCTCTTCTCGCCCTCGTCTCAGATTCGAGGTTTCTCCATCACCGGCCCTCCTTGATCGCAGCAGCGGTAACTTGCCGTCTGATGGAGAAGATTCGATATGAGGACAGTCAGATCGGTTGCCACTGGAATGCTCTTCGCGACAGTCTCATGCGGAGCGAGGCCAGGGGGAGGTTTGAGGAGTGTTATGAATTAGTCGGTGAATTGCAATTTAAAAGTGCCTATGGGAATTGTCATTAGACAATAGAGGCATAAAATTACAAGTTGTGTACAACAAAGATCTCAAAATAGGACTTGGAGGTCGTATGAATTGAGTTTGCCACGGGGGGCAAGCGTCTGTCAAAGTAAGCCTGGGCACTCAGCCAAAGCAAAAGAAAGCGCTCTAGCTGTTGCGCATGTTCAGGGGTCCTGTTCCTCGCCCGGTGGCCACTGTCGTCCAAGCACTAGGCAGGCCCTCACATCGCATGTTGGGTCGTCTACCATTGTCTTTATGTTCTCGCAACATTTTCATTGTTCCAATGATTTCAAATTTGTGTTGATCCGAATCGAATAGAAACTTCGAGGTATAATCAACAGAAAGCTATCGAAAAATTGAGCAATCCTAGAGTTTTAGACATTTTTAGTCATCTTGCTTCCTTAGCAATGTAACATCTCTGCTCTTTGTTATCATTCATGAGCACGTTGTTCTCTTTTCCTCCATTTCGTCTCATTTTGTTTGATCTCCGCGTCCGTAACTCTACTTGTAGATGTACAAAAGAATATATGACATATCTCCACAGAAGATATAACCCAGTCCCACATGTCACCTCATCTTCATACATATACATATACATGTGTGTATATATATATATACATATATTGGATCTCTAAATACTACATATTAAATCTAGATTTATATACTTAATCTTTCTTATTTTACTTTATTTCTAGAAAAGCTTGGCGATGCTCAAGAATACGGCTATAACACAGATCTCATGTTATTTCAAGAAGATAAATGAAATTTATATCTACGAATGATTTTTTAATTGGTATATTATTTTGACTGTAATTCAGTCTTAAGATACATTGATTTTAAACTAATTTAGATTAATGGGTAGGTGTTGCTGGCTGCCGAGGGCTTCGTCTGCGGCGGCAGCGCATCTGATTTTATTTGGCCTGAAGAATTCTCCAGGAAAATGTTTGACTCTGATTTTCTTTTTCTTTTTTAATGATAGGTTTTCTGCAATCTTGAGGAGCAACATAGTTGACTTCTCCAGCGTGTTATGGTCATGATCTAAACTTGTAGCTTGTGTTCAGGTTCAGCAAACTTGAAAGCAAAAGCTCTTAATATTTTAGAAGATTTCTTTTGAACCTATAAGATCTCTGAATCACCTGAGAATCAAATTGACTGAGTAACAGAGGATGTAACGGCCGAGTCGGTCCGCGATTTTAGCCTACTGGGACTTTAGGGAAAATTGGCAAATTCCCTTTTTATTTCGCGAAAATTTGGGAAAGCTTGGAAATTAATGAAAATTTAAGTTTAAATTTATTTTGGGCCCAAAATATCATGAAATTCGATATTTGATTTTTCGGGATTTTTCCTGAATTTTTAGGAAATTTTAAAGCATTTTTCCGATTTTCGGAAATTAAAATACATTATTTTATTAAAAGTCCCAGATCGGCTAGCGAACCGGCCGGCCAGACCGTGCGAACCGCTGGTCCGACCGGGTCGGACCGGACGGCACGTGCACAGCACGCGCACGAGCTCTCCCCCTCTCCCTCTCTCCTCTCTCTCTCGGGCCTTCTGTCGAGCAGGTAGAATGCACTGTGCATTCCACCGCTCGACGTCGCCTCAGCCACGCCACGCCCTGCAGCCACCCACCCCTGACTTGGAAGTGACCGTCGGAGGGGATGGTGGCCACGGGGGAGGCGCCGCGTGGCCTGGGAAGCCGAGTTCTCGGCCTCCCCCACCTGCTCCCACTCGGTATAAACCGAGTGGGCAAGGGTTTTTGAGGGGGGGTTTTCTCGGAGCTCCGGCCTCCTCTTCGTGCGTTCTTGGTGTCCCCGCGTAGCTTGAGTCGCCCCCTTCTCGAAGCCGTTGTCAGCTAGCCAAGACTCGCCGTGGTCTGTCACCGGCAGTCAGTTGCAGGGAGCTTCGCGGCCAGCCTTGGAACCCAGAAAACCGCAGCCAAAAAACCACCCCATTCCTTCCTACCCCGACCTCCTCAGCTCACTTCTCACCCACCAATCGGTTCCCTCACTCCCTAGTTTCCTTTTCCGGTGGTTCCCCCTTCCGATTTGGCCTGTGGACGCCGAATCGAAGCTTTGAAACTTGAAAACCACTTCGGAGGCTTAGGAGGAAGCTGCGACTTCGTGGCCGTTTTCCCGTCGATTCCGGCCACCTCCGACGAAGCCACAACCACCAATCGACGCGTCGTGAGCTCAGCTTCCTTCTCCGACCGGTCCCAAGCTCCGACGCGCACCGCCGACGACAAACAGAGACGGAACCCGAACACCCCTCGCGACCCGGCGCTCGACCCGGTTCCCCGACCCCGAAGCCGAGCTAGCCGGAGAAGAAGACCGGCGCCGGAGGAGCCAGCAGCCGCTGGCCAAGTCCAGCTCGCGGGCCAGCCCAGCCCAGTCAGCCGGCCCAGTCAACGGTCCAGCCGACCCGGCCCAGTCGGCCAGTCAATCAACCAACCGACCCAAGCCCAGTCAGCCGGCCCGGCCCAGGTCCAGCTTGCGTGGCCCGAAAAAAAAAAAGAGTAAAAGAGGAAAATTCTAAAATTTTCTTGGGTTCAACCAGGAGTACAGCAAGGGGGATTTAGCTAGGCAAACTCACAAGTGAGTGGATTCTAAACCTTTATTAGGCGCATTTGCTGTTTTAGTAGGAAACGGGTAGAAATGGCTAGGGCGAGTAGAACGGCTAGGACTCCTTATTTATTCGTAAAATTCATTGATTAGTTAGATTGGTTAGCCGTATAGGACAATGGTAAATTGTTGACCACTTAGGTGGTGTAGTTCGACTTGTGTCGACCTAGGGACTGGCATCCCACGTCTTACGAGAAATGCCCTCGTACGTTTGCTGGTGCTCGAGCGTGGTCAGAGTTGGGACCCCTCGAGGAGAAAGAAGGGTCGGATTGACACCTCTGTTAAAATCTTAGAATTGTTTATTTCGTCTATTTCTACAATTTAATTTAATTAGTCATGTATCATTTAATGTTCGTCCGCATAGCATTTGATTAAATTAGTTAAGAGCCCTATTTGCTTTTTAATTGCAT
This sequence comes from Melaleuca alternifolia, assembly GCA_019926035.1. Classification (NCBI taxonomy): domain Eukaryota; kingdom Viridiplantae; phylum Streptophyta; class Magnoliopsida; order Myrtales; family Myrtaceae; genus Melaleuca; species Melaleuca alternifolia. The sequence continues at coordinate 711,879 of JAGKPW010002174.1, forward strand.
TAAATTATTATTATAATTAGGCGATTCAAGTACTACATTGTGCGTTTAATCTTGCGCCGCTTTAATTTAATCAGTTATGCCTAGACAAATCCCTTATAACCACAATTAGGGTCTCGTTAGTAGACCTGCCCTACCCTGTAAATTGTTTAGACCCCCATGACGTTCGATAGTCTACCTTTAGTTTAGAGATCTAGAGGTGGGGAGTTCTTCGATTTGGGTTAGTAATGAGTGTTTCTGCGCGAAGCTTGGGGACCTTGGGGTGAGAGACTTACAGCTAGGCTTGCCTAGGGTCGACTGACAGGTCAACGGAAGCCGAGAGTTGGGAGGGTCGGTTTAGGGACCCTAGGGCAGGGATGTTCCTAATTTAGGATTAGGGTTCGTTCACTGGGATACCAAGTATCTCATTCCACCACCCCACCATCTCAGGACCCCCGTATGGACCCGGCTCAGGACCTGTCAGACCTGGAGGACCAGCCAGAGGAGGAAGAGCTTATGGAGGAGGACCCTCACGAGGAGGAAGCTTGGGATCTACGGGAGCTGGAACCTCTGGATCTGGAGGACTGGGAGCAGCAGCTGGAGCTGGAGCTGGAGTGGGACCTTCAGGAGGAGGAGGATCAGGAGGAGGGGGATCTGGAGCCGGATATCCCTTTTAATTTGGATGAGGAAGAAGAGGAAGACGAAGGGAACGGTATGGCAGCAGCCCTCGCTCCCCCTAGAGACATGGGAGATATCATAGACATAGAAGTAAAGGAAGATGGGTTAATCCAAGAATCCCACAGCTCGACAGGTTGGATTTGGAGCACCACGAAGCACATCTGGTACCCACATCAGCACATTTGCGTGTATATGGGTTTCCACGAGGCCGAGCTAGAGTTATTAGTCGAGGAATGCAAGGTTCCTCAGGGAGGCTACGAGTCCGGCTTCGAAGACCCGGATGAGGCAGATGACTTAGAGGATGGCACCGTGGATAACCCGAAACCTTCATGCGTGCGAGATTGGCCCAAGCCGATGGAGGCAACTTAGGACTAGTACTCTCCCTTCTCTTTTCCCCGCGACTTTTGATTGTATAGCTGTGCGGCGACCATGACTCTAGGCTTTTATTATGTCTCCTCCTGTTCTTATCCCCTTTTGTATTTTGACTTGACTTATCCTTGTATCTATGGGAAGTAAGTTTCTTCATCAAAATGTGTTGTGATGTTTTACCTTGGGAACAAATTAACTAAGAACTAGATTCGTTTGCAAATCTTAGTGTAAGGTAGAGTCCTGGAATTATTGCTACGACCCCGACGAAATCGGGGCGTGACAGAGGAGATATGCAACTGAAACCGAGATAAACACTCCTTTGTTCTGTTGCTTATCCAATTATTTGTGATTCCTAACAATTTCTTTTTAATTTGGTATTTCACTCGATGTTATCCAAAAGGATAATAATTTCTCAATAGTTTTTGTTTATCTGTCATAAAAAGAATATGTGTGGAAAAATGATAAATATGTACAAAAGATAAAATAAAAAATTTACTGGATTTTTTTTTTGTAAAGGTAAGTTATAATATTTATTTAAGAGATTACATGTTTGTCACGTTGTTCATGGTTTTTAACCTATAAAATATATTCACGTCAGGCTCTATCAATTTAAACTTTTGGAGTAAATGAGTATCCTCACATAATTCCAAGTTTCATAAATTACGATTTTGTTAATTGAGAATGCTTTATCATTCTTTTTAATAGAACATAAGGGTATCTATAAATTTTGGTTTGAGTTTGGATATCTCGTTGGGTTTCAATAGCTGAAAAAGATATAGAGAAAATAATCGGAATCACTCAAATTTTTTCCTAATGTACACCCTCAATATTTTGTTATCATTTTACACATTTAAAAGGATGATTGCTTCAAGTGAGATCGATGCCTCAAAACACTTGTAGTGTTATTGAGGATGCATTTATTTTACAGAAAATGAATAATATATAGAGATACTTTAAAATAAATAATCACTTGAATTAATTACAAATAATCATTCATTTTTGTAAAGCCAGGCTCTATTTATTTCATGAAAAAAATGATTTTAATATATTTTGCTAAAAAAGATAGCATATTTTATTTGAAATAATTAGCTCATGAAAAATATTTCATTATCGGCACTAATTAATGTCTAAATAATTTAACGGATGATGAAAAAAATTTTCTTAAATTTATCTTTGTAAATGATTCAAATGATTACCTTTCGAAAAACATTTTTCAAATCATTCATTGCCTAACAAAATCCAATTGGTTCTTAGGCAAGAATGTAGCGTGTGTTAGACAGCTCAACATGATTAAACAAATAAATGGGATGTCTTCTCCCTCTAATGATATGCTGATCAAAAGGAAGACAATATATATAATAGAGATCGCGTCTACCCGTGCCTAGGAAGAACCTTATCACCAAAGTAGCAATAAGCGTTCAATAAGTAACTCTTTTCAAGAAAGAACATAAACTTTAGTTGTATTTTCATCAAAAGAAAAGAACTTTAAATGTCTCCAATGAAGTAATCTTTTTAATTTTACTACGCATGTAAGATGTATTATAAAATAAAATTAAAGCCTAAGAAATTTCGCTATGTGCCCCACAAATTATCTTAATATTGCATTTGGCCGTTTGGATTTTTTTAATTGATAGAATAAGGTTGAATATGATATAAGTCATATTGCATATAAATGGGATTTGCAATATCTTATAGGATGCTTGGTTAATATACAACTATCCAAATCAGATTGGACGTCAACCGTTTACACAGATTAATTGTTGATACAATGGGCGGTGCTCTAAATCTGGTAGTGTGTTTCCTCTATGCCGAGGTCGATCAAGCTGGTTAGGGATGAATGCAAGATATATCCTATCCAACTTTATCCTACCCTTTTTATGAAATTATTTTACTAAGGTTATGTTCCTCTTATATTGAGTCTTATCTTGTCTTGAGCAACAAACTGAATCTAGAAACATAACCTTAGTCTTAACTATATGGATTGTCGAAGCCATCTTGATAATACTTCTTTTTATTGCTTATGAACTATTTGGAAATTATGAACTAGTTAGATCTATTCTCAATGCAATAATATTTTTTTTTCACACACGATGAACATATATTTTAATAATAATCCTATTCGTTGGATCACAAATTTGCCACTTAATAGAAGGGGAGCAAGTCATGGACAGTTTTCCACAAGTGCAAAAGAATTTAGGCAAAATCTGATGTCATGTTTTAATGGGGAGGCATCGTCATGCATATGACGTAATAATAATGCCCCCAAGATTTATAAGACAAAAGGGAGATGTCAGGCCACCATTCCCAAGAACAAATCTACTTCTCCATCCCCGCTCTTGGTGGACCAAAGAACTAATAATTGAAACTGACTTACCCCAATGAAAAAAGAGAATTAAAAAGATCGGATTAATGCGGGGGGTTTTCGAAATAATTAAGCATGTTTATTGATTATATGATGATTTCTTTTATTGCATTAAGAGTATATTAAACGCCGGAATTTGTTACTTGGTTGATTTAACAACTGTTTAGTACTTAGCTGATTTAATAAAGTCTCCATTGGTAAAGTAGGCTTGGGCTTGCAACTAAAAAGACAAGTGGTCGACAGTTGGAATTCATGGAGGACAAGATCCGGAGCCTGCCGACTTGAATGCTTCGGTCCTCGCTTTGTCTCCTCGGTCTCCTCCCTCTCTCTTCCCCAAGAAAATAAAAACTTCTTGTACACTTAGTACGATCTGATGAGTCTTAAAACTAATCGCCATCTTTCGAGTTGGCAACTTGGCATTCCCAGAATTGCGGTGCATTTTTTTTGTGCCTCAAATTGACAAATTTCTTTGGTATTACCAAACTAACGTAGAGGTGGACTCACAATTAACCTTTTCCTTGTTTCAGAAATCAACTTTGTCGCTTCGTTTTGGTGACACTATGCTCAAGTATTTTTAATTGGTCGAGATCCTCCATCATTTCAAGGAGGTACATACGTGTGAAGATTGGCTAACAAATTGTGTTATCCAACCCAATAATGCAAGTGATAATTACGAATTCCATATGCCACCAATATGTCTGCCTCATTTCTTGTTAGGGGATTAGATTGAATCATTTTTTGTTAGGAGAGTAGATATATAATTTACGAGCTTTGCCCTTTTACTTACAAAAACAAAAGAGATCGATGAACACAAATTTAAGGTCTTTCGTAGTAATTTCCCAATTTTTATTACATAAATCTATACATGCATCAGTACGTACGTATACACATATAATTCACTATCAACGATAAAGCCCAAAAGTTCATGATGACGAATCTTCTTATAAGAATACCGATTAAGTATTGATTTATATAATTACACCGTCCATAATAAAACACACAATGTTCATGCTAATTAGTCTTTTTAAGGTTGCTTGTTAATTATACATGTCAATTGAATGTATTGAATTATTATATATATTTTCCTATTTGATTGCCTAACATGGTTAAAAATTTAAGGGTTTGATATTCTTGCAAAAAATTATCGAATTAGTTTGGTAGGTGAATTGCAAGTTAAAAATACCTACGTGAATTGTCATTAGACAATAGAGGCATAGAATTAGGCGCCCACCTGGTGGCTAGATTCATCCAAGCACTAGGAGGGCCATCCTTCGGCATCTTAGGTCGTCCACCATTATCTTTATGTTCTCGCAAACATTATGATAGTTCCAATGATCACAAACTTGTTTCGAGTTCGAATCGGACGGAAACTTCGAGTCACGATCAGCAGAAAGTGAAAGTTGAGCAATGTCAGAGTTTCACCCCACTTTTTATCTATCCTGCTTAAATTGCAATGTTGCCGCTCTTCTCTTTGTCGACGTTCATGAGCACGTTATTCGCTTTTCCTCCTTTCTAACTTCCTCGTTATTTGATCACTTCGTCTGTAACTCTACTTGAGATATACAATTGCGAATATCTCTGTAAAAGATATAACAGTGTCTGAAACATCTTCCCATATTCGTTTATACATTAGATTCTTTAAATACTACACATTAAATCATGATTTATATACTTTTTATAATTAGTTTTATGGATAAGCTTGGCGATGCTTGAGAAAACGGACAGTGTCAATTTATTTTGAAACTTAAACCACAAAACACTAATCTCATGTTGCTTTCAAGAAGACAATTGAAATTGATATTCGAGGATGACTGTTTTATTGGTAAATTATTTTCACTATAATTCAAACTTATGGTAATATTACATTTTAAACTAATGGGGTAGGTGGTGGTGAGGAATTGGCCTGCAATGGCGATGGCAGGCCGGAGGCAGTCGGACGGAGGGTAGAGATCGGCATTGCGGCTGATCAATCCGCCAAGAAGAAGAAGAAAATGGGGAGGAGAGAAAGGCAACATCAAATTAATATTACGATTTGTCTTTTGTTGCGTTTTCATTGGTCCATATGGATGAGAAGGTAAACTCTTGCATATGCAAAACGTGACTTGAACTATTGCACTTCGGAGACTAACAAGGAGACACGCATGAACAGGGAAATTAACATCGTGCAAGTGCTATAGTTTCTTGACAAGGGGATGACTTTTCCTCTGTGGATTAATAGACCTAGTACGTCAACCTACCAACCCATAAATTGCAAGGTGGAGGTTGAGTTCATTTACGCACCTCTATATAGATGTCAATTTAGTTTCAAGTTAATATCGTATAAGTGTATGTGAACTATGAAAATTGAGAGTATCGCACAAAGTTTTAAATAATTTCGTACAACAGTTTGGCATTGATAGGCCTTTGTAAAAGAAATCGTAAAATATAAAAAATTATATTAGTTAAATATATGTAACGGCCGAGTCGGTCCGCGATTTTAGCCTACTGGGACTTTAGGGAAAATTGGCAATTTCCCTTTTTATTTCGCGAAAATTTGGAAAGGCTTGGAAATTAATGAAAATTTAAGTTTAAATTTATTTTGGGCCCAAAATGTCATGAAATTCGATATTTGATTTTTCGGGATTTTTCCTGAATTTTTAGGAAATTTTAAAGCATTTTTCCGATTTTCGGAAATTAAAATACATTATTTTATTAAAAGTCCCAGACCGGCCAGCGAACCGGCCGGCCAGACCGTGCGAACCGCCGGTCCGACCGGGTCGGACCGGGCGGCACGTGCGCAGCACGCGCACGAGCTCTCCCCCTCTCCCTCTCTCCTCTCTCTCTCGGGCTTTCTGTCGAGCAGGTAGAATGCACTGTGCATTCCACCGCTCGACGTCGCCTCAGCCACGCCACCCCCTGCAGCCACCCACCCCTGACTTGGAAGTGACCGTCGGAGGGGACGGTGGCCATGGGGGAGGCGCCGCGTGGCCCTGGGAAGCCGAGTTCTCGGCCTCCCCCACCTGCTCCCACTCGGTATAAACCGAGTGGGCAAGGGTTTTTGCGCGGGGATTTCTCGGAGCTCCGGCCTCCTCTTCGTGCGTTCTTGGTGTCCCCGTGTAGCTTGAGTCGCCCTCTTCCCGAAGCCGTTGTCAGCCAGCCAAGACTCGCCGTGGTCTGTCACCGGCAGCCAGTTGCAGGGAGCTTCGCGGCCAGCCGTTTCTGGAAATTTTCCAGAAAAGTCGTGGCTTCAAGAGACTCGTTGGATTCGAGCTTGAAGCTCGGACCTCTTTTCTCGGGAAACCCTAGATGAACCGCCGACTTCGTGACCATCTCCCCGCCAGCTCCGACCACCTCGGGCCAAGCCGTGACCACCGATCGACGCGCCGGAGGCTCAGCTTCCTCTCCCAGCCGGTCTCGAGCTTCGATTTGACCGGAGAACGGTGAACGGCGGCCAAACCCGAGAAAACCTCCTGATCCGACACACGACCCGACTCACGACCCGGAGTTGGGGTTCGCCGGAGAAGACGACCGTCGCCGTCGCCGTCGCCGGAGACAGAAGACAGCCGACGGGCTAGGCTGCCAACCCAATAGCCCAGCCCAGTCAGCCGGCCCAGTCAACCCAGGCCCGGCCCAGCCAGCCAGCCAATCAGCTGACCGACCCAGGCCCAGTCAGCCGGCCCGGCTCAGGTCCAGCCCGCGCGAAAAAAAAAAAAGAGTAAAAGAGAAAAATTTTAAATTTTTCTTGGGTTCAACCAGAAGTACAGCAAGGGGGATTTAGCCAAGAAAACTCACAAGTGAGTGGATTCTAAACCTTTATTAGGCGCATTTGCTGTTTTAGTAGGAAATGGGTAGAAATGGCTAGGGCGAGTAGAACGGCTAGGACTCCTTGTTTACTCGTAAATTTCATTGATTAGTTAGATTGGTTAGCAGTATTGGACAATGGTAAACTGTTGACCACTTAGGTGGTATAGTTCGACTTGTGTCGACCTAAGGACTGGCATCCCACGTTTTACGAGAAGTGCCCTCGCACGTTTACTTATGCTCGAGCGTGGTCAGAGTTGGGACCCCTCGAGGAGAAAGAAGGGTTGGCTTGACACCTCTGTTAAAATCTTAGAGTTGTTTATTTCATTTATTTCTACAATTTAATTTAATTAGTCATTTATCATTAAATGTCCTTCCGCATAGCATTTGATTAATTTAGTTAAGAGCCCTATTTGCTTTTCAATTTCATTAAATTATTATTATATTTAGTCGATTCGAGTACTACTTTGTGTATTTAAATTTTGCGCCGCTTTAATTTAATCAGTTGTGCCTAGATAAATTCCTTATAACCGCAATTAGGTTCTCGTTAGTAGACCTGCCCTACCCTGTAAATTGTTTAGACCCCCATGACGTTCGTTAGACTACCTTTAGGTTAGAGATCTAGAGGTGGGGAGTTCTTCGATTTGGGTTAGTAATGAGTGTTTCTGCGCGGAGCATGGGGACCTTGGGATGAGAGACTTACAACTAGGCTTGCCTAGAGTCGACTGACAGACCAACGGAAGCCGAGAGTTGGGAGGGTCGATTTAGGGACCCTAGGGCAGGGGTGTTCCTAATTTAGGATTAGGGTTCGTTCACTGGGATACCAAGTATCTCATTCCACCACCCCACCATCCTAGGACCCCCGTATGGACCCGGTTCAGGACCTATCAGACTTGGAGGACCAGTCAGAGGAAGAGGAGCTTATGGAGGAGGACCCTCACGAGGAGGAAGCTTGGGATCTACTGGAGCTGGAACCTCTGGATCCGGAGGACTGGGAGCAGCAGCTGGAGCTGGAGCTGGAGTGGGATCCCTCAGGAGGAGGAGGATCAGGAGGAGGGGGATCTGGAGCCGGATATCCCTTTCAACTTGGATGAAGAAGAAGAGGAAGACGAAGGGAACGGTATGGCGGCAGCCCCCGCTCCCCCTAGAGACATGGGAGAGGTCATAGACATAGAAGTAAAGGAAGATGGATTAATCCAAGAATCCCACAGCGCGACAGGTTGGATTTGGAGCGCCACGAAGCACATCTGGTACCCACATCAGCACATTTGCGTGTATACGGGTTTCCATAAGGCCGAACTAGAGTTATTGGTCGAGGAGTGCAAGGTACCTCAGGGAGGCTACGAGTCCGGCTTCGAAGACCCTGATGGGGCAGATGACTCAGAGGATGGCACCGTGGATAACCCGAAGCCTTCGTGCGTGCGAGATTGGCCCAAGCCAATGGAGGCAACTTAGGATTAGTACTCTCCCTTCTCTTTTCCCCGCGACTTTTGATTGTATAGCTGTGCGGCGACCGTGACTCTAGACTTTTGTTATGTCTCCTCCTGTTTTCTTCCCCTTTTGTATTTTGACCTGACTTATCCTTGTATCTATGGGAAGTAAGTTTCTTGATCAAAATGGATTGTGGTGTTATACCTTGGGAACAAATTGACTAAGAACTAGATTCGTTTGCAAATCTTAGAGTAAGGTAGGATCCTGGAAATATTGCTACGACCCCGAGGAACCGGGGCGTGACAATATAACATTATGAATTTCGTCATGATCAAATGTCGTAAGCCTTAATAATTTAACCGTTTAGATTTTGCCCTAAACTATCAGCGATATTTATTTATTTACAACATTTTATTTACTGTGTAACATTGTAACCTTTGGCAGAATGCCATATTGAAGGTTTTAGGACATTTTGAATTGTTTACAAGGGTTATTGAACATTCAGAAAAGCCTATTAAAAGTTGGTAATTGACTTAAATGGGAGTTGATAACTCAAAATTAGTTGTAAGTTAGTAGGTGGAGATAAATTGATAAATAACTTAAACTAAATTTGGTAGTTTCACATAAAAATTGGTTATTTTAAGGCGTGATTAAGAAAATCAAATAAATGTTGGAAAAGTCGAGAAAATTTTGTAATTAGTAGAAAATAAATTTGATAAGTAACTAAAATGAGATTTGACAACCAAAATCTACAATCCTAGAAAAGTTGGTAATTGACTTCAATTAAGATTGGTAATTTCTATATATATATGTATAGTTTTAAGGTATCGCTAAGAGTTGCAAACGATAAGTTGACAAATTCTTAATAGCACAATTAGTTTCTATAATGAACTCAAATGAGAGCGGGGACCCACCATTTTTGGTAAAACCTAACAAAAGTTGATAATTTATTCTAATTTAGGATAGTAATTTCATGTTGTACTAAGTAAGTTTGAATCGCTAATAAGTTAGTATATAAATTGCTATTTTCCAAATTATTGGTAATTTTGTAAAAGATTGGTAAGTAACCAACAATTTGCCGTAAAAAAAAAATTAGCTGTTCATTTTTTAGCTAAAAGTTTTTTACACCTGCCAACACCAAGTGGAATAAACCAACAGCAGCGAGAGTTTGATAAAAAAAAAAATAGATTTATGAGACGATCAAGCATGTGTAGACTGAATGTAGCATGGAATTCTACTTGAAGCTGCTAAACGAATCTACATTAAGGAAGGCATTGTGAGATATCACTAGCGCAAATGAACCACACCAGATTGCAGAATCGATAAGCAGAATATTACTAGACATGATCTACAAAATGTTATCTAGTGTTGATATGGCTAGAATACTCTAGGAAAATTCATTTGGTATGGCGAGTTACCTAGTGAATAGATCCCTATTGAATTTGATTGGATGCCAAACTCTTATAAAAGCCTAGTCAGGTAACATTATCGATTAATTTGTTTTGATAATATTTTATTGTCATTATTATGTTCGAGTAAATAGTAAACTGATAGAAGGGCAAAAACTGCATGTTCATAGGCTATGCACAAGGTGAGTAGGATATGAGTTGCAGTGCGTCGAATTAAATTAATTTTTTAACAGCAAAGAAGTTACATCGAGTCTCTAGTACTTCTGGTAGAAGTGTTATAAAAAATGTTTCTACATATCTAAATGGTATTCAGCTCAAGGTGGAACTGTAATAAGAAAGTCTTGAGATAGTAATAAACAGTAATGGTGTTTGTAGCAAGTGGAGCTTATGGAACTAACGGTTGCTGTCACTTTTAACTTTGGCAAAGTACACATCCAATCTTTGGATTGATAAGGATGTGACGGTGCTTTTGCTTTATCTATGGTTGAAGAGGTTGTGTTTGAGGATCCTTGTGGAGTATTAAAGGTGTAAGCTAAGTTAGTGTTCTAATGAGATCCATGATTATGGAGGAATTCACGTGTGGGTTGGATTTGAAAAATGTCTGTAGTGGTTGAGCAACTCATAAGGGTTTGTGATAGAGTAGCATCAATATTCAAAATCAAGCAAAGCCATTGTGATTCGGCTTTAATATCGAGTCAAGATGAAGATTGTTGAAAATATATATTGACTTTGAATACGAAAAAGGGAACCTTTTTAATCCAAGTGGGTTTCTTAATTTTAAGAGATTCCTTATTTGAGTGGTTACCCACTTTGAGTTGGGTTTTCATTTTGGATCCTAACTCTTGCTTATGTATAAGAAGTGAGTCTTCTTCTGGAAGTGTTTTTTCTTTTTTGGAGGAGCTTGTACTTGTAAACTACAGCTCTAAGTGTTTGAAATTGTGAAATTCTTTGTTAAGATTTTGTGCAAATTCCTTTATGAGATTGAAAGACTATCTTGGAGAAATTAGTGTGCAAAACATTGTGTGAGAAATTAGATGTAGTTGGAAGATGGGAAATATTGACAGCGTTTGAACACTTGATTTGTAATGAAATCTTTTACTACTCTTGGACGTAGTTCATCCCACCAAACTACATAAATCCGATGTCTGATCTATATATTTCTTGTTCTAATTTGAACTCTTGCTTAATAAAACCCGCTTGTTAGCTGAGTAATGTGCTTTCTTTAGAATATAAGCCAGGATGTTGTTTTCTACTTGAGTTGGATATTCGGAACGCGAATATTGGAGCACTGATGTTTCATTCTACCCGTTTAATTTAGTTGCTGATCTATGTAGTTTTTCTCCCAGCATCTTATTAATGAGTATTTTCTAGGCAATTCTTGAACATACTGACAAGAAAAGGTTTTTTTTTTTTTTTTCAATAACCGAGGTGTCCGGGCCAGCTTCGTAACAGCCTAATTTTTTTTAAATAAAATTCCTTCCTCTTCTTTTCTTTATTCCCCTATTTCCTTTTGTTTTCTTATTTCCCTTTTGTCCTTTGCACGTGGGCCCACACCAGCCCACGCCTCCACCTTCCTTTCTCCTGTTCATTGTCTTCCTCACGCAACTCCCTTTCCTCTGCAACCCTAGCCGCCGCCAAGTCAAACAACGCGAGGAAATCGCAACGACGCCAACGGCCATCCCACGATCGCATCTTCCTCAACTGATTCAACCATGAATCTCGCACGTCTTTCTCTATATCTACAAGGAGAATCAACGCGGTGGAAGGTCTTCTTCATTATCTCCCCTTCACGCACAAATCGGAACCGTAGCCACCACAAAGCTTCCTTTCGTCACCGAATCATCTTGCCGTTCTCAATCCTCTCTCCGGTGGTTTGGTTTTGCCGCGGGTCAGCAGCTCGATTCAGGTTGAATCACATCAACCCGAGACCCAATCACGAGCAAGACTCCCGTCGTCGACGCCGCTCGATCCAAGCTCCTCCAGCCGCAGCCATCGCCTAAGAAGCTTCCCGAGAACTCTTTAATTGCTGCGTGTGAGTTGGGTTCGCGACGAACCGAGAGTCCAACACCGTCGTGACACAAGCCGTCGCTACCGTCGAGCCAAGCCGTCGCGGCCGTTGAGCCAAGCCGTCGCTGCCGTCGAGCCACGTCGCCGCCGCCGTCGAGCCACGCTGTTGCCATCGTCCAGCCACGCCAACAACGCCATTCGGCCTCCTCACCGTAGCTCGAGCCAACCGCCACGCCGCTACCGCCTTGCTCCTCCTTCAGCCGCGCAGCCACCAGCTCGCGTCGTCAACTCACGCCGCCGCCCTCATCTCACGCTGGAGCTCGCGGGAGGGAATCCCCAGCACGCCTATCCTTCCCCCTGCACGGACCAAGTGAACAGAAGCTGTTTACAGCTTCTGTGGGCTGACTTGCAGGCCCGAACTTTTGTGGGCCGAGCTTCTGTGGGCTAGATTTGGGCCCAGCAGCTTCTGTGGGCCGAACCAGGCCGCGGTGGGCCTTGATCCAGCCCAAATCCGAGGAGTTGGCTCACTCTCCAACAGTCCAATCAGCCCGCGAATAAGCTTGTCGGACTGTCGTCGGATAACCCGCCGTCGTCGTCAAATTAGAAGCTTGGAATTAGGTGAGTTTGCTCCCTAACTCCTAATTAGGGCTGTTAATTGCTCTAGTAGATATAATTTGATGTGATTAGATTTGTTTTATAGTTAATTTAGAATTTAGGGCCTATTTGGAGGGATTGAATGAAATAGGGGCGATTTTGTAAAATTAGTCATTTAAAGGTATAGTTGTGAAATTGGATATTTGAAGGATTAATTTGCTAATTAGAAATGTGGATTATTGGTTAAGGAGGTGCAAATTTGTAAGTTTTGAGGAATTAGAGACAATTTATTAATTTTGGTCCAATTAGGCCTAAGTTAGAGTTTTTGGGTAAATTGATAAATTTAGTTAGTGGGAGACGTTTGCTAATTAAATTAGTTTTGGAAATCATTAATTGGTGGATGGTAGAAAAATTTGAAATTCGGAATATTTTGAGAATGATAAATTGATTGTGTCATATTATAGCCTAATTAGGGTTTTTAGGGGCAATATTGTAATTGTTGGAAATTTGAGGGCAAAAGTGTAAATTTGGCCATTTAGTGAAAGATGTGAGAATTATTGGTTGTAATGGTACCGAATGATTATCAGTGATGGATGGGATTGATATTCAGGTAATTATGAGTAATTACTCTGTTTTATTTAATTAGGATTTAATTACATGATTTTAGGTAATTTGCAATATTTTGGAATTAATTCCAGAAATTGCGTGATTGGCTAAGCGGCTGCTAATTAAGGTGATATCACTCGTAGTTGATCGAATCAAATACTTGGGATTCGATTTAGGGACCCGGGTGAATCCCTAATTGGTAGGACCAGGCAGTCGATTTTGGTTACTTTGAGAAATTATCTCATTATGTTTATGGCTTAGTTGTGGATGTTTATTTAATATTTTTGATTTATCGATTGGTTGAGATTGATTTATCAATTGCAATTGGATATTGATTGTTTCATAATGTGATTTATTTATTTAATTCTTGATGCTCATTATAATTGATTTGATGTTAGATTATCTCATTATAATTGATGTTTATATCGAATTATTTGGAGAACAATCTATCAAAAGGGTTCAGTGACAGATCATGGGTTGTGAGAAGTGAGGATTAAATTAATTATACGGGTAGGAACCCTAGAGTGAATATCAACCTAATTAAGAAGTAGGGAGCAAACTCGATGAGTTTACCTCATCTTAAAATTATTTGGTTCAGGTCCCATTATTGCAGCTCCCCCTCGAGGACCAGGTGAAGCTGGAGGCGTAGCGAGATGATCGTAGTTGATTTAATTTTGATTAGGAGACTTTATTTATTCGTGAGGAAATTATTTTCCGCATTTTTCCTTTTTATTGAACGAATAAATAATGTTGATAATTTGTGAATCCTTTTTAGTTATTTGATCAGTTTATTGATATTATTGTAATAAATGAAATACCTCAGGATTTTTGGTCGGGGTTTTATTTAGCATGTTCCGCTGCATTTCTTTTGTACTAATTTTATGTCCTTAGTTAATTTATTTGGTTAATCGATAACACCTGGGATTATCTGAAAATACAAGAAGTGATGAGGTCTATTTCGAGGACTGTCATGTACTCGGGTTCGGGGTGTGACAAGCTTGCGTGCACCTCAACTATTCATCGGGGGAGACTAGCACAACAACCCCCACTTAAATCACAGGCGCTTCCCTAGAGAATCGAACCCAAGACCTCAACGCAGTCCAAGTTCGTCCTAACCAGCTAGGCTACCTATGGGTAGGTACTAACAAGAAAAGGTTAAATTATGAGAAAACCAATGACACATAATACGAGTAAAGCACCGCATTGAGAAACTGCAAACTGCTTTATTTAGTTAGTTAACAGATTCCATAAATCACTCGTTGACAAAGTCCATTTTCTTAAAGCTATGAACTTGAGTATTTAGTTGGTGAGCTTGATTCGAGTGCTAACCCTGTGGTGTGGTCTTTGATAAATAGTTTATGCTGTTGGTTTGGCCCAGCACGACATCGGTGATGCAAAGTTGAGAGTGCTACTTCATCCTTAACCTAAGGGCCCATGTCCAAGAGAGATTTACAAGACCGCGGCAACTAGGCAATAACAACAACGTCTATAGAGAATGTGTTTGCAATAATAGTTTAGTGTTTTCGTGTCTTCGTATATGTAACAATGAAATGAGAACGAACCGACTTATATACAGTAGGGTAGGTTCACAACTACCTATAATATGGCATAAAAACAAAATCTTCCCTCCCTGTCTCCCTCTCATTATCAATCTTAACGACAAAAAGATCCGATTCGCCACCACAAGACCGTTGGAGAAGCTAGATCTGGCTTTGGTATCGATGTCCTTACATGTCATTGGGACCGGATATCATATTACAAATTATATTAGCAAATTAAAGGTAGGATTCCGCTGATCTCAACTTAAGGAACCACCCCAAGGAAAGGAGGGTTTTGCAGAGGGATCAAAACGTGCAATGTCCATTGTTTATTCTAGATCTGTTTCCACGAAGAAGATGTTGCAGGTCAAAGGTCCCCGGCATCCCTAAAGAATAAATTTTGTATGTATGAACTAATGACGGAATGAGTGTTCTTTTTTAGTATCTACTGAACCACTCCCAGTCAAACTTGCAATATTTTTCGCCACCCTCTTTCAAAAGAAGACTATAATGATTTATTCACACCTTGGTTCACACTATAGTTTGAACCCTATCGCCAGCTCCTTTATTTTTCCTCCAAATGTTTATCTTTCGACCATGTCATTAGTTGGAAATAGTGTAGATTAATTGGTTTGGACTGGACTTATTATAGATGGTCCGCATCTTTGGGCTATATAAGTGCAACTATCGGTAATAAAATTTATCTATGCTGAACCGTATTTTGCAAAAATTGGTCCCACTTAGGGCCTTTTTGAAATTTTCCCAAGAATCAAAAGTAGACCCGCCATTTCGTCAAGCAGCTCCTCTCCACCTGGCGCTCTGCCACCGCCTCCGGGTCGTCCACCGTGACATGAAGCGTCCTGCTCGACTTGCGCCACAACCTGAAGCTCGCTAACTTTGGCTTAGCAATCTGGCTTGGCCGCAAGGTTAGGGCACGGCGGAGGGCATGGTGGGGACGTTGTACTGCTTCGTGCAGGAGGTGCTATTGGGGAGGAAATCACCACCCAACGAAGAAAAAATCAAAATGCCGTCAAAATCTTCTTTTCAATTTAGCTTGAATTTGTTGATGTGGATATGGACGTCTTACGTGGTATGAGTGGCGTTAACGCTATTTTTTTTTTAATTTTTCAATAAAATCAAACTTTTTTGATTAATTAATTCTTGTTTTCCTTCTTTCCTTGGCCATGGCTAGTGACTGGCTAAAAACAAAGGCCGACGAGGACATGAGAGCCCTCATCTAATTGGGTGAGGGCGCCAAACTCATGGCAATTGGCGAGGGCCACCTCTACTGGATCTAGCGAGGGTTTAACCCTTGCAACCTTGGTGAGGGCCATGTGAGGGTTTGACACTTGCAAACTTGGTGAGCATAGCCGTCCTAGGACCTAGCAAGGGCTGTTGTTCCCTTGCTAGCCCTAGCATATGGCCGGCTTGTGGCTAGTCACTGGTCATG
Source organism: Melaleuca alternifolia (assembly GCA_019926035.1). Taxonomy (NCBI): domain Eukaryota; kingdom Viridiplantae; phylum Streptophyta; class Magnoliopsida; order Myrtales; family Myrtaceae; genus Melaleuca; species Melaleuca alternifolia. The sequence goes on from JAGKPW010002174.1 coordinate 728,079, forward strand.
GCCAAGTATTGGCCAAAGGCCCAAGAGAAGGAAAATGGGGAAAAATAAAAAGGAAAAATTGAAAAGAAAGAATTAATAAACATGATTTTTTTGAAATAATTAAAATAATTAAAATTTCGTAATGTCAAAGTCGGTCGTGCTATATTCATGCCAAGAATTTTTTTATTTAAATTAGTCGGATGGATTTAATTGGTATTAATGTGAAAAGAAAATTAATCAAATCAAAATATTTATAATTGAATGGATATCGAAGTAATAAGTATATGAGTTTTTTCTCTTGGGGTATTTTTTTCCAGAGGAGTGGGAAGAAGTGAAATGCAAGATGCAGAAGAGAGAGACACAAGAGACTGAAAAGTGAGCCCCACGACGCGTGCGTCACATCCAGCAGTTAATGGTTCCACTTGCGTTAATCCTTTCATATCAACATCGCAAGTTGGCACGCATTTTCGGCTATGACATTGCTTAACGATACATATGTTACTTTACATGTTGCATTTATTTAATTATTGAGACGGCTTGTAAATTATCCTTTTATTTGTCAACATCATTGAAAATTTCGCCCCTATGGATCAATCTATGGATTCATCATTGGCAACGTACAAATGCATTTCAAATCACTAGTGGGATCGAACAGAAACATTTTACTTGCCAAACAAAATATCACGATTGGAACTTATTAGACCGATGCTTATTGCAAAGTTGGATACAACATTCAGACGATTTATTCCCAGTGGGATATCTATCAACAGCTTTTCTCCTAAGAACTCAAGGCAAACAACATCCTTCTTATGATCCGGAACAAGGAGGGTAGTCTTCGGGTGGCGGAAGCAACTTCTCATCGTCGTTCGGCCCATCTCTGACTATGAGGACTGTGTCCATTCCCCAGCTCGAATGGCGTTCTAAGTGACAGTGCATGAACCACACTCCTACAAGCACCCATGAAATAAGAATCTGTCAATTATGCATTCATACTCAAGTCTGAAATCCGTGCAAACTAGATGTTTCTATTCATTTCCACCGATGAGATCATAGTACCTGGATTATCGGCTTTGAATCTGATCGCTGTCCACCCGTTTTTGGGGAGTCCGACGGTGTTAACGTAAGGCGGATCCACTGTATTGTACTCTGATACATAGGCATCGCTGAAATTTCCGTCGCCCATTCCGACGACATAAAAGCTATAGCCGTGCAAATGCATCGGGTGATTCTCCGCTGCTCCGAAATTGGTCCCCTGCAATCTTATTTCGACCTCCTCATTATAGTTAATCTTCAACACCTCGGTACTCACATTGGCAGCTTCCCCTAAGGCCGATACGTCCCCGGTGTAGTCGAACACGAAAGGTGGTACCTCCGGAAAAGTTTTGTTGTAGACTCCCGTTATATTGCTGCACACACCGCAGAAACATAATATTATAGAGACATCTGGATGTAGAATTACGCCTTCGCTCCAAGACAAGGAAGGTTTCAACCAGTTAAATTGGTTCGATTTGAAAATTATTTCAACTTGAATCAACTCTATTTGTTAAGAAAATATTCAATCCAAACAAATAGGATCAAGTTAGTAGACCAATTTACGTACTTGTAATATGCTTGAAGAATGCTAATTGATGGAGCTGAAAAACTTATGTTGTTCAAGCTTGCTGAATGCATAGAGCCATCTGGCCCGGTACATGTTTGATTAGCGGGACAGGGCTGTTGATTCACGGACACCGTCATCGTAATGTTCCTAGTGATGTTGGTCGGAACTGTAGATGGATGTTCTTTGCTATTCAAACTCCTCAATTGGATAGTGAAGTTTCCGGCGTCGCTTTTGTTGGTAGTACCTGGAAGCTCGGGTAATGCGGGAGTCTCTGACATGTTATAACTACCGTCATATTGGAATACCCCTCTCGTGACATTATCGTTGGACGGGGCACTAGAGTCCGTAAATGGGCTGAATACCATGTAATAGCGACCAGGGGTCTGGTTTGCAGTGACCAAGACGTCCATCGTTTGACCAGGAGTTATCATGATGTACTCGGTATTAAGCGGCTTCAAATATGCTCCATCCATTCCGACTACAGTGATATTGTGCTTGGCTATGCCAAAGAACATCTCTTCGTTCAATCCAGAGTGAATGATCCGGAGGAGATATGTTTTTCCTTGCACAACCGTTATATTGTACATCGAATCTACAAGAGGAAAGAAAAAAAAAGACACCATATTAAATAGTATCGATGAAGATCTTAAAGTTATTAGTGCTGTATATCAATCATTGCTAATTAGTTTTAAGGAATATTTGCAGGATCTTATTTCGTTATTAATAGCACATGTCACACTCATAAATATAAACTAGAATTAGTACCGTTAGAGCATGCATAAGTATCTCCTGGTTGACCATTGATGGTATAGGCCACGGACAAGTCTGGATCGCCTCCGGATTCAAGAGCCTCGGTGATTATGTCCCTCGTGTCTCTCGCGTACCATTCGGCTGCATACCATATCATAATTTTGTTAAGAAAAAGAATACAGACTGTTATATGTGCACGCGTGTTTGATTGAGTGAAAAGTAATTTATGTCATTTAAGTTAGTTGAAAGTAGCATACATATCACGACCGTGTGTTGTTCATCAAACTTGTAAGGGTAGTTGGTGCCATTAACTGGCAAAATGATTATAGGGCCGTGAATAGTGGCACGAGTCCAGTCGCTGTGAGCATGCCACCACAATGTGCCTTCTTCTTCGGTGAGTATGATTTTTTGAAGGAAGCTCGAGTTCGTAGGGATGGGACATTGTGCAACGTATTCAGGGCCGTCAGACCAAGGAAACCTTATTTGTCTCACTCCGTGCCTGCACATGTACACAATATTAGGAGGAAAGAAGGAGGGGTGGGTTGAGGGGGGAGGCGGGCAGGTTTCATCTATACCAGTGAATAGTGAATCCATAAGGTCCTTTGTTGGTCACGTTGACGTAGATCGTGTCACCCTTGTGAGCACGGATCTCCGGTCCAGGAAACAGACCGTTCACGGTCAATATGGTCCGATTCGTGTCACACAACTTTTCAATAGGCGTCTCCTGTACCTGCAACAAATAAAAATCATCCTATAAAGCTTGGACGTTATACATCTTAAAATAATCTCTCTTATTAAATTGATGCAGAAGCGTTTTGGTGCGTCATTGTCTACGGATGGCATTAATTAAATTCAAAGGCCTGCATCTGCACTTTCTTGTGGGATAAAGATCCCAAATGGGTTGGAAACCACATCCCAAAAGAACAAGTAAATAAATGATGCGACTTAGACAATTTGGGTTGCTACCGAACTCTCAAGAAGTTGAAATCATCAGAAAAGTGCGTGTAGTTTGGTGTGTGAATGCTATAATGCTCGGCCTGGAGCATACTTATGGATTTAGCTGGCTCGAGATCTAGATGTGAAAATCATGTATGACAGAAGGAGAATCTCGTAATATGATAACGTCGACGAGTCATGAAATCGTAAACCTTACAACAAAAATGACACACTTAAGGGTTCAAGAAGGACATATTCCTACTCACCACGAAATCATAGTGGAGGACTTCGCCTTGAGCCATGCAAAAGAGCAGGGTCAGAGTGAACCCAAGCCCCAGAAATGTGACCATCGCCTCTCTCTCTCTCTCTCTCTCTCTCAACAAGACAAAGTTGAACTTAAACCAATCACTCGATCCAGGACAAAAGAAGGACACTTGTGTTATGCTCACTCTCTTACTTCTTTGTGACCTTCACCTTCCATGGAAGGGGGGCTTTTTATAGGAAACTTCTTTTCGTGTTTGGTGATCTCTGTTGAGACGCTCTCTGTCTGCCCCACATGAAAAAGAAGTCGTCGCACTGCTCACAAGAAAACGTGTCCTCGACATCACAACAAATAAGAATTGAAGGGATAAAAAAGTGCCTTTGTCTTTCGAAGGCTCGTGCTCGTTTTTCCCGTGTTTCCACGAAGAAGAAGACTGTTAAAGGGCACCGCAGAAGTACGAGCTGATAAGCTTCTGTTAACTTAGTCAAACCGACCGGGAAGAGAGAGATTTTGATTGAAAAAAAAAAAGAAACATTTCTTCACGCGTTCATCAACTGCTTCAAGACATTACCGATTCCTGTTTTGTTCTTTTTCTCGAGACAATAGGCGTCAACGTTTTCGTGGAGGATTGCTCACAAAAGGAAGTTTCAAAGCCACCTCCCATGTTGTTCTAGTTTTCAAAAAAAAAAAAAAAAAAGGAAGCATAAAAGGACAACATTTTTCCTTGTGATTTACCAAATACGGCAAGCAAAGAAGGAAAGCAACACGTACAGGAGTCCCGTTAATAACTTTCTTTAGGTGCTCTAGTCCGAAGGGCAAGTTTGTGCCTTGAATTGAATGACCAATCATCGGATCTTTACTGGAACTGTCTTATTGGCGTCGCCTGTTATGCAGTATGCTCTTTCACTTGTTCAAAGAGCCTTTGCGGGAGCATACGTTTTCGGTCAAGTTCAGCAGTTAAAACAGGAAACTTTCTGGTAACACGTTGACACAAAAGTTTTGTAAATGGAACCATTCCTTAGGCATGCCAGTCTTTTGAGCAACTCGCGACAGGACCATCTTTTTAAAGTGCGTAAATACTGTTTCTTTTTTGCCTAAGAATGCATAGATTATTGAAGTGAAAAATAGAGCACAAATGGTTCCATCCTTTCCAAAATGAAAGATATCAGAAAGAAAATTGGAAAAAAAACATCTTCAGTTATTCTCCCCACTTAAGATCAAGCTACTTCTACCAATTTTCAGTTGTCTATCTAGCAGGATACAACCTGAGACCAAACTGTCTTAATTCCTACATGAAAAAAGAGCATGTACAAAATATCAATGAAGTTGTCCAACCAGTTCTAAACCAAATATTAATATGCTAATTCAGTCTTCATGTTTTCAATTTTACCAATTTGTTCTTAAACCATTGTGCAATATTGCAATGCAGTCTTGCTGGTCGGTTATTGCCGGAAATCTTTGACTTAGCTATATGTTACATACGATGGTCGATGATGACTAGACTACCGCATCGGTCATTTCTTTCGAAAACTAACTGAGAGGACCACATTTGTATTTTGCACAAAAATTTGGATTAATTGACAAAATTACAGAAACTTAGGAATAGATTGACAATTGTGTAATATGTTTAGGATTGATTGAATAATTTTCTAAGAAATTTCTTTTTTCATCCTACTCTTGGTATAAAAGCATAGGAATTGGATCCAGATCAGAGACTCAGGACAAAGTCCGACTGAAATTTTTTCAACAAGCTAATTAAGTATTCAATCAATCAGCAAGCAGTGTGAATAATCATTACTCGAGTTTGTTTCCAAAATTAAGTGGACCCCCTCGACAGGCTGTGGATCTTCTATAGCAATCGAGGATTCCCTGGGGACATTTTTTTCAACCAAACATGCGCGAGACATGGAGAGGATTGTTGATTTAACATCGCATTATGCACCCGAAAGATGGGGTTTTTTTCTTTCGAGTAATTTAAGTTAGTGACGTAAACACGGTTGCCCTGTTTAAGTATCTGATGAACTTTTAAACTGTTGTCTGAAATAATCCAATTTCATGGTGATTGCATGGATATAAACTGTTCTCGAAATGGGAATTCTCGGTATATGGACATTAGTACATAACAATTCTAAAGAGTCCAAAAGGAAAGTAATCTGAGAAAGATAGCCATGAAGGGGACAGATACCGGCTGACACTGAAAATTGCATGGCCTACCATCAAACATGAAAGGAAACGAATATTGGATGATCCGCATGATTGATGCTTCCACAGGGGACCGCTAAATTCAAAAGTCAGTGGATAGAAAACTTAAATTTCGATGTAAAACAAAAGGCATGTTCTTTTGCTTTTTAAAGATAAAAATGAATATTTCTTTTCAATCTTTGAGATGCCACATCAATAGATCCAAAGTTATACACTCCCAATTGCCCAACATCAACAATTCATCCAACTGAATACTCACATATTACGTTTTCCGTACTTTCTCTTTTTCTTTACCGAAACGATGAATCCTGATGCATAACTATCAGTTTGGGAGGATGGGAATGTCTTATGTTCCTTAATAAGTTATCTCCCTCGTCAGAGATCTACTTCTATCAGTGAATCGACAAAAAAGAAGAAGTAGAAGAAGGCAGGAACAACGAAACCGAATGAATACGTCTGAGGCGTGTGGATACTTTCCCCAAATTGATGCTGCTCCCGCGGCGTCTCCTCCTTGACCGGAAGAAGATCCCTATCCTAAGGAAGTTTCCTCATGTATCTCGACACCATCTTGTTGGCCCGTAATCCACTACTTAAGCAATCATTTGTCAATGGACATGTTCCCTGCACAACACATGACACGATTTCACATTGCAAGCGCCATGATTAGAACTTCCAATTGTCCTTGGATACATACAATCTTCTAGAGTACAACTGGGAAACGAGGTTGTAGCTTTTTAATTACTCAACGCGCTACCACAGAATATTCAAAAGTAGCGTATGACCAATGGAACTCATTATCATGGCAAAAAGAATAAAAATATATACCGGAGCTTATTATCAGTGTATATAATAAACGTTGCTTATTAAACTGGAGTTTACCAGCGATGCTCGAATAGCAACCCACTCCATTGGTTCGAGTAAAATAGAAATTTTCACGCAAACGCCCCAAGTTTCTATCATTTAGGAGGAATCATTTTCATTTATATATATGAGGAATTTTATTTTTAAGACTTAATTGAAATCTTGCATTTTGCGAGACTCAACGTTCTCAATTAGAGGTCCAGCCCTTTGATGCCATCCAGGCATGGGGGGCTCGTGGTGGAGTCATCGGCAACAAAAAAGTAAACATTCTCAATTAGGTTGCTGACACTGCTATTAAACGATGACAAGACCACAAAGACAAAAAAAAGTAGGGAAGATAAGATGGAGATTTCGTTGTCATATTGATCAAGCCTCTAATAGTGGAATTATCCTGCGTAATTGCCAATCAAATCATTAAAGCGCAACATGGCCAACCTGTTAAACACTATAATCGTGGACGAGGTTAACTTGTCGGATGCATGTAAGTGACCTTCTTCTTTAATTTATGACGATGCTTAGTGGGTCGACTAGGTACAATTGACCATGTTCGTTTCGTGTAATAATCATATGTTGCTGTATGGAACCGTGTTTTAGGGCAATAGACAACGTCAATGAGATCATGCCGATGAAAGAGATGCCAACGATTTTCAATCCAAATTTCTACTGGCCAGAAAAAAATCTGTTTAAATATTTTTTAATGTCTTTATAAACTAGTAAATGAGAATACGACTTTGACAAGAAAAAGTGCGTGAAAGAGCCAAACCCTAGAAGGGCAGATCAAATGGGGAAGCAACAGCCTTCCGGCTCAGGAAATGGAGGGACTCGGCGGTGAACCGCCTCTTAGTCACAACTAAGGCTTTGCTGTCTAGAGATTAAATATTCCCACTCGTGACTCAGTAACATTATGAAATATTGCATGACTTCTATAACGAGAATATCGACCGACTCCATATTTACCATCGTCATGTAGGCGTCATAATTGATGGTTGAGATGATGTTGATCTACATGATCTGTACAAAAGTACATGCAACTACTTCTCCAGGACTATCGCTAATGATGACACATGGCATAATCCTTAGGTAAGGGTTAAAACATTGGTGTTCTTCATCAAATCGAATGATCATCCGGTGACCAGAAGTTGCTTACCTTTGGCCCGATAGAACGCATTCGGAACGTGCATCAATTAGCTTGATTCCAACTGTATCGACTAAAGCAAAATTTATACAATTAATTAAGAGGAAAGGGTTAATTAATTTGTGTAAATCTCCTTTTTCTACCTAAAAGTTTCTCCTCGCCATTAGCTGGTGATGGACCTTTTTCTTCCCTCCAAATCACTTAGTGCACGAATCATGACAAAATGTGTAGCATCTTTTCTTTTAATAAGTGTGCACGTGGTACACATGTAGCATAATCATTAATTCAGACACCGCCTAGAGTTAGATAATCGATTTCTTGTATGACAATATTGATTGCACGCGTCAAAGAAAAAATTTGTGTGGAGCTCTCAGAAGAAGGAATAAAATGCACATGCTAATTGCCAAGGGCAGGACTGTTACTGATCTTATGCTCATGCATGTTTGCAGCATCAAGATGTTAATCCATGGTGGACGAGTAAGAAGAAGGTCTAAGTGTGCCCAAGAAGAGAGACAAAAGAGAGGTTGATGATATGAAATAATGGATTGACAAAAGAAGTGTAACCTTATATGAAATTGTACATTTGCTAAAAGCGTTTGAGAAGTTGACCCACTTGGCGAAAATGAAGAGTTGCTCAAGCCCTTTTCAATGAAGTTGAATTCGACGACACTGCCGGTGTCTTGATCTGGATAAAAAAAGACATGCTAATGATACGATATTTATGAATTTGGGTGCATCCGGCTCTTGTCTGAGTCCCAATCAATTGCAGACTTTGTATGAGACTTGCGTTGTATGAAGAGTAAGAAGCCACGATGCACAATCCAGGACATGCATTATTGGCTTGTCTATGTGGGCGATGATCAAATTGATAGACCGCACAAGTGGTTTTTGCACATGTGCGGTTTAGTGAAAGACACATCAATTATACCACGCGATAGGAATAAGTGAGATAAAACAGGATAAGAAATTGAACCGATGAAAAAAGCTTACCTTCCAATGCCTTAATATAAACGGTAGTGGATAGATGTGTGTCAAGCCGAGACCTTGTATAAATGAGAGTGGCAGGTTATTGAGAAGCATGATATGCCATGATAAAAGCAAGAGAAGAAGAATATGAAGAGGATCTGCACTTCATTGTATTTATCACACTACCAAAACTTAGTAGTACATGTACATAACTTTGGGAACGTAGTACAAGAAAGTAAGTTGTACTTTCCCTCACCTTCAAGATGGGGCCTCAAGATTCTTTAGTTTAGTTTGCTGATCACAGCTAACTTGATGGTCAACAGGCCCCAAATTTAGGGTTTCTCGTCAAGATTAAACTTAATAGTTATCCTGCGATGGTTGTCTCGATTTTAGCAAATTCTTTTTGCTGAATGAAACTATTCTGCAATGGAAATAAGACATTTTCCTCCGGGAGAAGTAGTTGATTGTAAGACTTCTGATTGGCAAAAAATTTGCTGAGATATTAAAAGAAGTACTCATATTTATGTGGTTAAAGCGAATGAAAGTTTATTCCTCTGTGGAATTTTATTATTCCCATGAACAAAAATATGGATCTCTTAGTGCTTCTAAATTTCAGTAGGTGGTGGTAATTGCCAACGAATTGTTGGAAAAAAATGTTAGCTCACTTTATTTTTCTAGGTAACTTGTTAGTAACTTACCCCTAGGTAATTGTACAAATGTTATGGTCAAAAGATCAATACAACTACTTATTTTATCAAAAAAAAAAAAAAACTTGCCCATAGGTAAAAAGTTCATATCTTTTTCTTTATCATTTGCAAATTATCGATTCATGTACTAAATTTTAAATTTATCTATTGTGATATTATAAATATTAACATGTTCTAGTGCAACTCTTATCACTACTTCTCTCATCAACTCGCCATCATTGGTAAGTTTCATAATGACCGCTCAACCAAGAAGATCAGCTCGCATTCAAGCTAATCAATCTTCTCGACAAGTCCATAATTGAGAAGAGTCTCTTTGTTGACTTTATCATTTCTCGTACATAGAAAATATTCTGTTTTGATACTTTAATTTTACTAGGTCCTAGTTCCTAGGCTTGATTTGAGTCATGAGAAATATTTTGTTTTTATTTGCTCTTAGTTCCTAGGCTTAATTTGAGTCTTTTTATTATCTTTTATTTTGCTTTAAAAGATAATCGATATTATGTAGAAAGAAGACTTGATTTGGTGAATGAAATTATCTTGGACATTAATCCATTCCCTTGAAAACATAGAAGAGTTTCACTCCATCCTTGAAGAGTCGGAGCTTTGCAAAATCTCATTCTTGAATAGTTGCAACTATCAATCTAAATGAATTGATGCCCCGTATAACTTTATTGAAAGCCTAGAAGAGCATCGATTGATGTTCCTTCTCATTTCATACTCTAACCAGTTCCATTTTGCTCACTTCTTTCCCAAATCGATAGCTCTGCAGTGTTTATTTCCAAACAAAAACTCAAAACATGAATTTTGTAGATCTACAAGCCCTCGTTTGTTTTTGGAACCACTCCATTCCAACCTATCGATTATGAAGTACAACCATTTATCTGAGAACGCTTAAATTTGAAAGTTCTACTCAAATTTTCACAAGTCGCTCTCTAGATCCTTTTTGGGTTAGTTGTCGAGTGGCTCGGAATTTGCAAATGAATGAGGACTTGTACATTTATAACTTTTATGTTTTGAGTTTTTGCATATAAGTGCTGTAAGGCTATTGATTTGGGGAAGAAGTGAGCAAAACAGAAATGGTCAGCATGTGACAACGAGTAGAAATTTCAATGGATGCTCTTCTAGGCTTCTGATGATGTTGGTGGGGCATCAATTCTTTTAGAATGATGGTTCCAACTCTTCAAGGCTATAGATCTGATTCCTCAAGGATAGAGTGAAAATTCTTTTAGGTTTTCAAGGGAATGAACTCTTTGAGATTAAAAAAAATGCCCGAGGTAATTTCATTAATAAAATCAAGTCTGCTTTGTACATAATATTGATTTCCATTTAAAGCAAAAGAAAAGGTAATGGAAAGACTCAAATCAAGCCTAAAAACTTGGAGCAAATAAAAACATAATATCTCCCACGACTCAAATCAAGCCTAGGAATAGGGAGTTGATAAAAACAGAATCTCAAAATAGAATATCTCTGATGTATTAGGAAGACGAAGTCACCGATGAGACCTCTGTTGGTTATGGGCATTTTCCAAACACAGATTTGATAACCATTGAAGTTCCTAAATTGAAATTGTAGCTTGTAGCAATAAAACATGTTATGTTTTTCATGTCATAAATCATGAACTTATTTACTCAAGAGATCAGTAGAATGGTATGTTCAAAACCTAAAATTGATAGAAAATTTAATCGACAGTCGAAATTGAAGCAAGGTTTCGGATGTGTTTTCCAAGGGATGCTATTGAGATTTTTAAACAGGATTAGATGGATATCACGATTACAAGATTAAACTGCAAGATTTAAATTATGAGCTCTATGAAGGGGAGAAAAATTGGCCAAAAGATAAATAGTTGACAAGAGCAAATATAAAAGAATGTGAGCCTTTTAAATATATTTATTTTTATAAGATTGTAATTCCGAGCGCCGAAATTGGTTTTTTTAATTGCCTTCTTGAACACTAAATAGTGTAATCATCCGTATGGGAGACGAAATGGTTTGCTTTTATCTCCAGCAAAAATGGTACTGGTGCGTGCTTTTAGTAAAACATAGTGTTTATAGAGATTTTAAATCAAATTAGCATCGTCCCTACTTTGATCTCTGTTTAGCTTCAATTTCACTGACATCAGCAAACAATTTCTAAAGTTTATGCCCATATGCCTGTATAACGAAACATCCACATCTGGTCTATTCTTTATGTTCTATTGGCCCAAAAAAGAATTGTGATGCTTATGTCAGCAAAGATTAAATAAATATAATGGTCGGATGGAACTACTATAAAAAATAATTATTTTCTTTGGTAATATGACGTGGATTTTTTAGTAAAAAGGAAAATATATCAATTAATTAAGTCAGACAATCCTTGGCTGATTCATATGGACAAGTTCATTATACTAAATAGCTGTCGTTGATTTACGCGTGGACATTGACAAATGAAATAGACTAAGGTCTTTTTCTTTTAATTGATGACGTACGTTGCATTTATAAAATTACAAAACTATTCTATTATCTCCGGAAGCGGCATACGAACCAAGGGATTCCAATTTAATTGGGCGTGTTCACGTTGCATGGTACTGCAGCTGTCTCTTTAGATATATCTTTTAAAAGAAAATGCTCGTGGTATAAACGAATAAGAAATCACTAGCAATCAGTTATCAATTGTCATGATTTATGATAATGTCGAATTGATCGTATGAGAAGGACAGTCCAGGGCAGGAAAATGGTGAGAGCTTCGTTGATAGTAATGTTTAGTGATTGCAGACAAGTTGTCGTGATTAAATAAATCAGTTCGAAGTTTGAAAAACGAAAATGAATGGTGAGAATTCGACTTACATACGTTTGGCAACGCAAATGTTTATAATTTCTATCCTCCACAACATTCTTATTTTCATAGTTACGAGACTAAACAATAGTTTTTCAACACGTGTTCGTATAGGTCCATGAAAATTTCTCTAGACATTTAGGAAAATCTTGATAACCATCTTAAATTGCAAAGATCTGAAATAAACTATATTCCTTATTGATTGCAAAGGATAAGTTCAAATAATTCATGGTCGGAAGGAGTATCAAAAGTCAAGTTCAATAATTCACTCATTGATTGATTTGATGGGTTGTGAATGTGACTAATCTTATCGTGTTTATACTCATTTTGTTATGATGCTTAGATGATTTATCAATCAAAATAATGTTAGTCAAAACTTGAATACATGAATCTAATGCTTTAGGTTTTTAAATACGTCATGCAGGGTGTGATCACACACTACGACGAGATTCGAAGCTTACCTTCCTCGAGTTGTGTACAGTCTAATAATAATTTAGAACCAATCAATATAAGAATCAAATAATAAAATAAGCGTACGAATTATGTTTCAAAACTTTCATATTAAAGAATCAATGTAGTGTGAAGTAATTAATATATCACAATTATCTCATACTTCATAAGTTTAAGCTTTAAGTTGAAGGTGAAATTGACTTCACCTCCAATTGATTATATTAAACTTTAAATGTGTGCTCTCAACGGTATCTCCATGGGATAATAGTTTCTTCTAGATGATATATATCCAAAAGAGATTGCTAAAATTGAACGAACCATCAGAGAATAATTCTTAAAGTTAATCCAAGAAGACAAACCATAAATTTGGCGCCTGTTGGTCATGCATGTTGAGGACCCATGTTTTTTTTTTTGGGTTGAAGTAAACAATCTATTATGTAACGACCGTGCTCGGTCCGGTTCGCAATTTACGGCTAAATTGGGATTTTTCGGGAAATTGGATAATTTCCCCGGTATTTGCGAAATTTGGAAAAATATTGGATTTAACGCAAATTTGAAGTTTAAAATTTTATTGGGGCCCAAAACATTTTAAATTTCAATTTGGGAATTTTCAGGAATTTTTCGGGAAATTTTCAGAATTTTAAAATTATTTTTCCGAATTTCGGAAATTAAAATATATTATTTTAATTAAAAATCCCAGACCGGCCAGCGAACCGGCCGGTCCGGCCGTGCACGCCGCCGGTCCGACCAGGTCGAACCGGGTGGCACGTGCCCCGCACGCGCCTCGCGGCTTCCCTCTCTCCCTCTCTCTCTCTCTCTGCGGCATTAGGTCGAACAGTTGATGGACGTCCATCAACTGTTCAACCCGTCGCTTCCACCGGCCAATCAGCCCTGCAGCCACCCACCCCTGACTTGGAGGAGACCGTCGGAGGGGACTACGGCCGTGGGGGAGGCGGCACGTGGCCGGCGGGGCCGGATTTTCCGGCCACGCTCACCCACCCCACTCGGCTTAAAACCGAGTGGGCAAGGGTTTTCGGGGAAGTTTTTCACCGAGTTCCTGGCCTCCTCTCCACGCGTTCTTGGCGTCCCCTTGAAGCTGGTGACTCCCTCTTCCGAACGCCCCCGACCTCCGCCGCCGCCTCGCCGCGAGCCGCCGGAAACAGCCAGTTGCAGGAGGCTTCGCGACCAGCCGTCCGGGAGCTTTTCTGGAAAAAGGCCAGAACCGTGTGCGAGCAGCCGACTTCACGGAGCCGCCCCGCCGTGCTCCGGCCACCCCAGGCCGAGCCACCGCCGCCGTTTGACACGTCGTGACGCAGGCTCCCCGAACCGACCAACACCAAGCTCCGACGAGACCCCAGGCCGACGCACGGAGGCGAGTTCCGAGCCTTCACGACCAGCCGGAAAACCGCAAGGAAGGGGCCACGATCCGGTCCGTGACCCAGCCGACCTGATCCGTGACCCAGCCACGACCCGATCCGTGACCCAGCTGATCCGGTCCGTGGCCTGGCCAAAATCAATCCCTGACCCATCCGTCCGATCCGTGCACCGATCCGCCCGATCCGTGCACCGATCCGAGCCGACCCGTGCACGACCCGTGCCTGACCCGTCCGGCCCGTGCACTGACCAGGCCAGCAGAGGAGGAACCGGGCCACTGACCAGGCCCAGTAGCCAGGCCCGAAGGCCCAGCCGACCCGGCCCGGCCAGCAGCCCCGCGGGCCCAACTCGTGGGCCCGACCCGTGAGGCTCAGCCCGGCCCACTTTCAGGCCTAGTTTTCAACCCAGGCCCACTCAGCCGGCCCGGAGGAAAGGAAAAGAAGGCCCGACCCGAAAAAAAAAAAAAAGAAAAAAAAAAAAAAAAAAAGAAAAACAGGAGGAGGAGCTCAGCAGCAGGCTTGTTGGGACACTCTCCAAGTGAGTGGATCCTAACCTTTTATTAGGCGCATCTCCGTTTTAGTAGAATTTAGCGGGTAGAATTTGGGGCGATTAGAACGGCTAGGGCGATTAGAATTGGTTTAAGCGTAAACTGCAATTCGTATAGAATTGGACCTCATGCTTGGTTTATCTATTAACCTAGTCGAGTAAAGGATTGCTTGTTTGGACCACGATTAGTGGTCGGGCCAACTTGTATTGGTCAAGGGTGTCCCTTCTCGTGAAATTACGAGAACACACTCGTGCTCAGTTCAGACTGGGAGTAGTCCGATCGAATTCCCCGAAATTTTGCGATCAGAGTTGGGACTTACTCGAACTGGCAGCTTGGGTGGTTGAGTAGTATTTTACACTCCTTTACCGCTTTATATTAAAGTTAATTTATCGTTAATGTCATTTACTTAGATGCATTTAAATTATGTTTTTCCTCGCCTAATTAAGTAGTTTAAATTTTATAGTTTACTCTGTAATTTCGATCACGCCTATTTAATTTAGATTGCAATTTATTTACTATCTCGCTCATTTATATGGTTAAGTTAGACGATACCCCGCGACCCGGCTTAGACACCCCGATTGGTTGTCGATTAGTGGAGAGTAGTATATTCCGATTGTGGGGCCATGGGATGTGAGACTAAAGGTAGGTCTTACCTAGTTCTGCCTGTTACCGCCCGGAGACTGAGAGGGGATGGGACGTCCAGGGACCCTAGGACTGGGCTGATCCTAATCTAGGGTTATGGTTTGCTCACTGAGACCGTGGAATCTCACCCCACCACCCCACCACACCAGGACCTCAGAATGGACACGGACAGCTCCGATTCGGAGAACATGGCGGTGGAGGACCATCTCATGGAATGGCCTTCCGAGGAGGAGGAAGCTCAGGATCAGCAGGCGCCGGACCCTCAGGATCAGGAGGAGGATTGGGACCAGGAGCTGGATCGACTGCTGGAGATGGAAGACCCGGGATCCGATGAGGACCTGGAGGACGTCGGGGGATACTTGCCACCGGATGTCCCCTTTGAACCGGATGAATTACCCGAGGACGAGGAAGAGTACGAGCTAGGAGTGAATCCTGAGGCTCCTCAGAGTAGGGGAGAGGTCATAGACACTGATGTCCAGGAAGACGGGCTGATCGTCGAATTCCACCGGGAAACGGGGTGGATCTGGAGCACTAGGAGGGATATCTGGTACCCACACCAGCACGTGAAGGTCTACTCAGGGTTCCAGGAAACCGAACTAGAACTCTTACACGAGAGGTGTGAGGTGCCGCAAGGGGGCTACCTGTCGGACTTTAAAGACCCCGAAGGAGAGGACGATTCAGAGGACGGTACGGTAATCGACGAGAAGCCTTCATGTGAGAGGACTTGGCCCAAGCCCCCGACCACTCCTTAGGATAGCCTTAGTCTTCCCTAACTTAGACCGCAACTTTTGTGTGTATAGCTGAGCGGTGCTAGTGTACGTAGGTCTTGTATGACTCTCTTTTGGACCACTCCCCTCTCCCGTACTTGTGATGTGTACCCTTTTTGAAGAACCTTCTGGTATTAGAACTGACGGCGATCTTGGATTGTAAAATTGATGCTGATGGAATGAAAAACGTTTCTTGAAAAGTGTGGTATTTAATTGGATCCTGAAGTAATTGCTACGACCCCGAAACCGGGGCGTGACATATTATATACTCACTTTAATAGGAGTTTGGTATTACTGATTTAAGCACAAAGTAACTCTAAGGCTATGTTTGGTCGTTCAGATTTCTAAACGAGATAGGACTAAATAGGATAGGATAGGAAGAAATTTTCACATCTCATCCACTGTTTGGTGAATTACGAATTTAAAGTCGGATATCGACATATTCTATCCAATCTACTGTAACAGCCGCATTTTGGACCGGGTTAGCGTTTACGGCCTCAAGGAAATTTTCGGGGAAATTTTATAATTTCCTTTTAATTTCGCGAAAATTGTGAAAGGCTCTTGGATTATTGAATTTGGTTGTTAAGAATTTTATTCGGGCCCAAAATGTCAAAAATTTAGTGCGGCTCTCTCCCTCTCTCCTTCTCGGCGGCATTTCGGCGAACAGTTGATGTGCACCCACCAACTGTTGCAACTGTCGCCTCGCCGCTGCCACCACCCACCCCTCATCCTTGAGGGATGGCCGGAGTGATGTGGAGCCAATGGAGGACCTCCACATGGCGCCGGCGAGCTGAAATCAGCTCGCTCTCAACCACTCCCCTACGATATACACCGAGCTCCACCCCCACTTTCGACTCA
This sequence comes from Melaleuca alternifolia, assembly GCA_019926035.1. Classification (NCBI taxonomy): domain Eukaryota; kingdom Viridiplantae; phylum Streptophyta; class Magnoliopsida; order Myrtales; family Myrtaceae; genus Melaleuca; species Melaleuca alternifolia. The sequence goes on from JAGKPW010002174.1 coordinate 744,926, forward strand.
CGCCATTCTCAACTCAGACCTCCTTTAGCCTCGCCATTGGTGTCGTTGGGAAGCCTGCAACGCCGTCTGCACAACGCCACCCATCGCCGCCCTCGGTTCCGCCGGCAGCCCCCGAAAGGAGGCTCCACGGTTCGAGTTTTCTGGAAAATTTTCCAGAAAACTGCAGCCCAACCCGATGAGTTCTCTCGATTTCGAGCTCCTTAGCTCGATTGGTTGCCACCAATCGATTCCTAGACGTCCTTACACTCTGTTTACGGCTTTTGTTTCGTTCGATTTGGTCGAGATCAGAGTGGATTTGGCTCTTTTCGAGGTAAGCTCAAACCGAGCTCGCCGGAGCCCTAGCCGTCGCTGCCGCCATTCCAGCCACTCCCACGTGACGCCGTTGGCACCGTTGGACTCGCGCTGGTCAGGTGAGTGAAACCCCTAACCTCCCTTCATTCGGTTTGGCCTGGAATCGACGGATTGAAGCTCGAAACCCTTACCCCCCGTTTCTCGAAAAACCTAGGTTGAGTCGTCGTCTTCACGCCGATTTTCTCGCAACTCCGACCACCTCAGCCCTCACCGTCACTCGTCGTCGAACCAGCTTTCATTTTCGACCGGTCTCGTGCTTCGGTTTGGCCGGAGGACAGAGAACGGCGGCCAAACCCAAGACGTCCCGACAACCCGGCGCACGACCTAGATAGCTTGAATCGGGTCTGTGCAAGCTTCGCCGGAGCAATCGCCGGAGACCAGTCCGCGGGCCAGATAGCTCGGCCCAGCAAGCCGGAGCGGCAGGCCCGGCCCAGCGACCCAACCCGGGACCAACCCAGGTTAGGCAGCTTGGCCCAGCGAGCCAAGCCCAGCAGCCGGCGCAGCCCAGCCAAGCGGCTCGTGAGAGAAAAAGAAAGAAAAGGAAGAAAAAGAAAGAAAAAAAATAAAAGGGAGAAAAAGAAAGAAATGGAAACAAAGAAAAGAAAAGAAGAGGCGGGCGAAAAAAAAAAGAGTTATTTTCTCTTGGCCGTCAGCAGATGTCTGGTTCAGTAGGGTGGAAGCCAAGAGACTCACAAGTGAGTGGGCTCTAAACCTTTATTAGGCGCATTTACTGCTTTAGTAGAAAATAGCTAGAACGGCTAGGATTTCTAGGATTTAAGACTTGATTGATTGATTGAATTACTGATTGATTAGTCGGATAGAACGGATTGATTGGCCGACGGTAAATTAGTTTGTGATGGTACCTCGCTCAATGCGAGAGACACCTTAGGGCCATTAATTGGCGTGTGAAGGTGCCAAGGGCACAAGTTTGTGGAAGTTGAGAAAATTAAACTTTGGCGTGACAGTAGATTAAGTACAATTGAGGGGGCTCGTCGGGGACGATCGTGTACCTCCTGGGTTGCTAGCTCGATTTACCTATTTCGCCCATTAATTATTTCCGTAGTTATATTAGTTGAATTCATAGTTTAAATTATTAGTCATGCAAATCATTTATTATTTACGATTAATCGAATTTTAGCTACGCTTATTATTTAATTTAGCTGTCAATTTAATTAGTATCCCCGCTGTTGACACCTATTTTTTTACTCTCATGTCCCATCTCACTTCCTCTCTCTCCCTCCTCTCTTTCTTCCCCCTTCCCCATGCGCCAACCCCCCCTTTTCCCCCCCTTTTCTTTTGACTTTCCCCCCCTTTTTTAGCTCCTGCAGCACGCTCCCCCCAAGAGACCTGCCCCCATCCCATCCCCTTTTCTCTTATCTCTTCATTGGACTTCTTTTTGGGGGGTGGTCGGCAAAAAACCAGAGGCGGCTAGGTCTTCTTCACAAAAAAAAGAAAGGTGCAGAGGAGGAAGGGGGGAAGCTGGTCGGACGCCGGTCTTATCTCCCTCAGCTCACGCCGGAGCTCCCTCTCTCTCGCGGGTCACGCCTCCCAGCTCGCGGCTCCATCTCGCCGCCAGCGCGTCTCTCTCTCTCTCCCTCAGCTCACGGAGCTCAAGCCCGCGTACTCCTTCAGCTCCGTCGCGGCCTTTCCCTCAGCTCGGCCGCTGTCCTCCTTTAGCTCCGCCGCGGCCTTTCCCTCAGCTCGTCCCCCTCTCTCGCGGGTCGCGCCTCCCAGCTCGCCTTCGTCTCTCGGTCTCCCAGCTCGCTGCCTTCCTCCAGCTCACCTCCATCTCTCGCTCCACCTCTCGTCTCTCTCTCTCCTTCAGCTCGCCGGCAACCCATAGCTCGCGGCCTTTCTCTCAGCTGGTCGCCACCCCTCTCAGCTTGGCCGTCTCTCTGTGGGTCCCCCAGCTCGCTGCGATTGCCGCGGTTTGAGGCCGCCGTTGTGGTTGATCTTTTATCTTTAAATACGTGCTTGGGTATGGGTGATTTTTGTGTTTAGAGGTGCTTTTTATCTATGGAGTTTTGTTGAAGAAGAAGAGGGAGCACAGTGTCGCGAGGAAGAGGATGAAGTGTAGGAAAAAGAAGCAAAAGAAATAAAAAAAAAAGGAAAAGGACGAAATTCGGGTATGTTTCGTTGGGCTAGGGGGGTTTAAATTAGTTTTTGAGCTTATTTAGTTATGGGCTGGTTTCTTTTTTAAAAAAATTCGTTTGTTTTTTTGGGCCTATTTCAGTTTTGGGCCATTTTCAGTTTTTGGGCTTTTGTTTTCAGTTTTGGGCCAGGTTTGATAATCTTTTTTAAAAACCTTCCTCCAAAAAGAATTGAATTGGGCCATAGATTTGGCCCAATTCGTGGACCTAGCCCAGATCATTAGGGTCTGGGCCAGCGAGTCGGACCGGATTGCCCCGACCCGGTCCGAAGCCCTCTTTTTTATATATAAAAAATGTAATGAAATAAGTAAATTAAAATAATTTTCTTTTTCCTATTATTAAAAATTTAAAAAATCAAATTAAAAACAAAAGAAATTTCTGGAAAAATATTTTAATAAATAAAAAGGTAAATAATAAAATTAAAAAATAAAAAATATTTTTATTATTAAAAATTAGAAAAAATAATATAAAAAAATCAAAAAAAAATCAAAAGTTTAAATTTGGTTTAGAAAAGCTAGTTTTGCTCAAAAATCAATTTGTAACTTTAGAATTAGCCTTTGTTAACCAATTAACATCCCCATTTTTTTTATAAAAAAAAATCAATCAAAAATCAAAGAGTCCGCGTTGTTAAACCGTTGGGTGCTTGGGTTCCTTGGCCTATTGCAAGTTTAATTTGGTTCTATATATCGATATATAGATGCATGATTAGGTTCGGCATGATCCTTTGTCTGCTTTGAATTGAATAATCCAATGTAAGATTATATGAACTTATGCTTGTGGAGCTTTGATATGATAACGATAATGTCAATCTTGGTATGCATAGTTTAAGTGGCGATCGACCGATGTCCCTTCCGGTCTTACTTTTGTAAGGTTTCATCCTTAGTTCACTAGAATTATGCTGGTTCAAATGAGTGATAAGAGGCACATAGGCTTAGTCTAATAAAATCAATTCATATTTAGGATTAGTTTATCTAGCGAGTAATTAAAGTGATTTGAATTAAATCATTAGACTTTAGTTCGCTTTACGATCAGCTTCCGAGGGATCATGTCTTGAGGCTTATAACGAGGCCATGTATTTCTAAACACCCGACGAGTTGCAGGTTTTATATTCTCGTCATTAAGTCATCGTAATTAATTATTTGAGTTTCTATTATCGCATCGCACTACATTACATTGAGTGTTCACTTTTTGCATCGTCTTGCGATAAATTGCGTGCTAGTTTCCTTTCTAAATTAATTAGACTTTAGCTTAGATTTGCATGAAAATGACTATACAAAAACAATCGCATGAACACCTAGTGAATTTGAGTGACCTTTAAGGCTTTACATGATGAGGGAGAATGCATGACCACTTTAGATTAAACAACAAACTAGTTAGGTACCAAAAGGGCGTTAATATAAATATTAGCGTAAATAAGTCCCCGAACTTAGAATCTCTGGTTACGTAGAGATCAAGACGACACTCCCGCGTCTTGATCGGTTTCTAGCCGACCCCAATAGGCTAGTGGCGACTCCTAGATATATTTTAGGTTGTTAAATAACCTTAAAATTCGAAAATGCCTAAATGTCACGCGAGGTATGGATTTGGGAGAATCTAAGCTCGAGATTGAGGAATCGAGAGCAAGTACCTCTAAACCTATCTTTTCTCCCCGCTAAAAAAGAAAAAATTTAGGTCGCGACACCCGCATTCCAATTGCTCAAAATTTTATTTAATTTAATTAATTATGGAGTTATTTTTATTTATTATAAATCGCTTATTAGTTAGATGACACGGGACCCTTGCGACTGCTGAATAGGGTGTGATTAAATCCCTTAGCTACATTGCTGTTTGATTGACCGTCTTTAGTATCTGAGAGCCGGGAAAAAACCTACAGGGTAGTTTAGCCGGAGTCGACCGGGTAGTGCTACCAAGACCTAAGGAGAAGCAAGACAATAAGGTTCATACCCTAGCTAAGGATGACTGGTGATCCCTTAGAGATCGAGAGTTGGGGAGGGACGTCATAGGGACCCTAAGGTAGGGGTGTACCTAATCCAGGGTTAGGGTTTGTTCACTGAGATACCAAGTATCTCACTCCATCACCCCCACCATCCCAGGACCCAACTATGGACCCGGAGCAGGAACCATCAGACTTGGAGGACCCACTCGATGAGGAGGACCCTCAGGAGGAGGAACTGTCGGAGGAGGAGGATCTAGAACCTCTGGAGGAGGAGGATTTGGAGCAGCCGGAGGAGGAACCCATCGAGGAGGAGGACTCGGAGCCGGAGGCTCCTTTTAGCTCGGACGAGGAGGCAGAAGACCTGGAGGAAGAAATATGGATGGTCCCCGATCATCCTATCGATAGAGGGTGCGTGATTAATAGGGAGGTGAAGGAGAGCGGACTTATCGTGGAGACCCAAGAGCAGACATAGTGGATTTGGAGAGTTCCGAAGCAGACTTGGTTTCCGCACCAGCACACGGTGGAGTACACCGGTTTCCCATAAGGCGAGATGGAATACCTCATAAAGCGGTGCGGAGTACCTTGGGGAGGATACTAGTCTGGTTTCGAGGATCCCGATGGAGCAGATGACTCGGAAGACGGGACCGTTCTCAACCCAAACCCCTATTTTAATGTGCGCAAATATTTAAAATCGATTCGTGCACCTTAGGATAGTCCACCCTTCCACCTTCTCCGCGACTTTTGATTGTATAGCTATGCGGAGGTGTGCACCCTAGACCTTTTGATAATTTCCCCCAGGTTGGACTTCTTTGTAATCATGGATGATGTGGATACGTTTTGAAGTTGTTATGTAATGAAGGTATTTTATGGATTCTATTTTGGTTCCTTGTCTGTTAACAACTGTGATTTGGATTTGGAATGACTGAGCTATGTAGGGAGTTGAACTAAATTGGATCCGGAAGGTATTGCTATGATTCCGAGAAACCGGGACGTGACATCTACTGTTTGGTGAGCCACAGATTTAAAGTCAGATATTCTCATATCTTATCCAATTCGTCGTTTAGTGAACTATGAATTTAAATTTAGATATTTTAAAAATAATAACATTAGGCAAGTACAATTTTACAAGTATAATATTCACAAAATCATCCAAAACAATATATCTTTTTCAAATTAACAGATTCTTGTCGAATGTCATGATTACGCATTGTACTAATCTTTTCCGTTCCTTTGAAATAATCTTTTGATTACCCCCTTCAATAGCAAATGTTTTTATAATAACCTCAATTTTAATATATTTACTTTAAAACATGAATTCTTTTTCTCTATTACAAGTTTTTTTATTTGTTTCTATTTTGTTACAGGTCCAATACCAAATCAAACAAATGTCCAATTAGAACAAAGCATAAAGTCCAAAGTTTATTCTCTCTCTTTTTTTCCAGCTACCACGAGGATGCAATGACAATTAATCATGTTAACGAATGATCTTTGAACAATTCGCATTTATAAAGTACATTACAATTCGTCGCTTTCGTAAAATTTCGATGTGTATCAAAGAGCTATTGAGGAGAAAGTTTTGTCGTTGATACTTTGGATAAGAGCTTATTCAATTGAGTTTAAAATTTTTAAAGGATTTTGTCATTTTTTACGCTAAACTAAAAATATTTATTCAAAATGGAAAATCTAAAATTGGTTCTAGACTTATAAAATTAATACTAAAAGTATATGAAATAAATTGTGGTCACCCACCTAGAAATTTTTCAAATTTTTTAATGTTAAATTTTTAATAATTTAATAAAATGAAAATTTGATTTTTAATAATTTTTTTGAATTTTTTTATTTTCTGAAATTTTTAATTCTTATTATTTAGTATTTTTTGTCACGCCCCGATTTCGGGCTACTCCCAGTTTGAACTAAGCACGAGTGTGTTCTCGTAATTTCACAAGAAGGGACACCCTTGACCAATACAAGTTGGCCCGACCACTAGTCGTGGTCCAAACAAGCAACCATCTACTCGACTAGGCTAATAATTAATCAAGCATGAAACCCAAGTCTACACAATTAGCAATTTATGCTTAAACCAATTCGAATTGCCCTAGCCGTTCTAATCGCTCTAATTTTACCCGCTAAATCTACTAAGACGGAGATGCGCCTAGTAAGAGGTTAGGATCCACTCACCTGGAGAGTGTTCCCACAAGCTTGCTGCTGAAGTTCCTCTCCTTTTTTTTTTTTTTTCGGGCCGGGCCTTCTTTTCCTTTCCTCCGGGCCGGCCGAGTGGGCCTGAGCTGTTGACTAGGCCTGAAAGTGGGCCGGGCTGGCTTCCACGGGTCGGGCCCACGAGTTGGGCCCGTGGGGCTGCTGGCCGGGCCGGGCTGTTGGGCCTGGTCAGGGGCCCGATTCCTCCTCTGCTGGCCTGGTCGGTCCACGGGTCGGACGGATCAGGCACGGGTCGTGCACGGGTCGGCTCGGATCGGTGCACGGATCGGACGGATCAGGCACGGGTCGTGCACGGATCGGTGCACGGATCGGACGGATGGATCAGGGCAGGGCGGGTCAGGGATTGGATCGGCTGGGTCACGGACCGGATCGTGGCTGGTTCACGGATCGGATCAGCTGGGTCACGAACCGGATCGTGACCCCTTCCTTGCGGTTTTCCGGCTGGTCGTGGACGCTCGGAACCCACCTCCGTACGTCGCCTTGGGGTCTCGCCGGAGCTTGGTTCTGGTCGGATCTGGAAGCCTACACCACGACGTGTTGAACGGCGGTGGTGGCTCGGCCTGGGGCTGCCGGAGCACGGCGGGGCGGCTCCGTGAAGTCGGCTGCTCGCAAGCGGTCTCGGCTTTTTCCAGAAAAAAATTCCGGAAGGCTGGCCGCGAAGCCTCCTGCAACTGGCTGTTCCCGGCGACACACGGCGAGACGGCGGCGGAGGTTGGGGGCGTTTGGAAGAGGAAGTCACCAGCTTCGAGAGGACACCAAGAACGCTTGGAGATGAAGCCAGAAACTCGGTGAAACGCTCCCCCGAAAACCCTTGCCCACTCGGCTTTAAGCCGAGTGGGGTGGGTGAGGGTGGCCGGCAAATCCGGCCTTGCCGGCCACGTGCTGCCTCCCCCACGGCTGCAGTCCCCTCCGGCGGTCTTCTCCAAGTCAGGGGTGGGTGGCTGCAGGGCTGGACGGCCGGTGGAAGCGACGGGTTGAACAGTTGATGGACGTCCATCAACTGTTCGACCTAATGCCGTAGAGAGAGGAGGAGAGAGGAAGAGAGAGGGGCGCGGGGCACGTGCTGGGCTCGTGCCACCCGGTCCGACCCGGTTGAACCGGCGGCGTGCACGGTCGGACCGGCCGGTTCGCTAGCCGGTTTGGGATTTTTTTAATTAAAATAACGTATTTTATTTTCCGAAAATTGGAAAAATAATTTTAAAATTCCAGAAATTTCCTGGAAATTTTCTGAAAATTCCCAAATTGAAATTTAAGATATTTTGGGCCCCTATAAAATTTTAAACTTCAAATTTGTATTAATTTCAAGATTTTTCCAAATTTCGCAAATACCGGGGAAAATTATCCAATTTCCCGAAAAATCCCAATTAAGCCATAATTCGCGAACCGGACCGAGCGCGGTCGTTACATTTTTTTAGTTCAAAAAAATGGACTTCGGACTAGGTCGGGAAAACCCGGTCCGACTCTCTGACCTAAACCCAACAGAGGAGTTCTAGTCGTCTATGGGTGAATGGCGGAGAAAGAAAAAAAAAAGCGTAGGGTTTTATATTTCGAATAAAAGAAATCATATTCAATCTTATCCCACCCTCCTCCTCGGATTTTTTATCCAACTTAGATCCCTTTTATATACGACTTTATCCTATCCTAGACGGTTAGTAAACACAAGATAGAATAATATATATCATATCTCGATTTTTATCCGGTCGACCAAATACAGCCAAAGCTAGAAGAAGGATATAAAATCCATGAACTCAGTAACTCTTCATTTGTTGGGCCTTGGCGGCCCAAGAGGACCGATGATGACGGTGAGGGAAAGTGCACAGTACTTTCTAGTACCATGCTCCCACAGGTCTGCACAAGTACTGCTCAGTAATCTACCATGATTAAATGCAATGAAGTTTGGATCTTCGTCATATTCTTGTCCTCTTGCTTTTATTATGACGCATTATGCTTCTCAATGACCTCCAACTGTGACTTATATGAGGTCTCGGGTGTCAACATATCCATCGATCTGGAGGTAAGCGTTTTGTCTTGTTTTCAACCAGTTAATTTCTCGTGCTACTTTATATCGCTTACTCATGTCGTATAGTGTGGCCATAACGTTCCTAACTGGAGCACGCGTAGACACAAACACACAGAGCCACATGCACAGTTAACGCAACTTGATCATCGCTCACATAGACGAGTCATTGGTGCATGTCCTAGATTGTGCACTGGACTTCTCACTACTACATCACTTAACTCTTACATAGATTCCTCATGGGATTAGTAAAATCAAGCTTCCTTCCGCTCGTTCAACAGATGATAAAAATGTTGAGGAATAGTCAAGAAAACACATGCGGTTATCATATGTTTAAGCTCTATGTAGTTCATTTTCTCTCAATCTTATTAATGCATATCACTGTATTGATCTCATCTTTTTTATGGTCTGGGTATGCCAACGCTCCTCCTGGTATGATAGTTCTCGGTTCCAACTATGTCGATTAAAATCTAATTGTCTCAATTCTTCTGTTATTTGGTTGTCTATCTTCATCCAAAGCAACAGACTGGCAGTATAATCTAATTCAACTTTATTCAAAAGGCTTAAGCAATCAATTCAACATCGCCAAGTGGGTCAACGTCTTATGCGTTTGGAGTGATTGCACTTAATTCCATTCGTGGGGACAGTGCCAAAAGCACCATAATCTCCACTATGCCAATCCTCCATTATTCCATGTCATCCACATTTCTTTTGTCTTTCTTTCTTCTTTGGCACACCAAACCTTCTTACTCATCTCCTATGTATATAATTTTCAATACTGCAAACGTGCATAAAATTAAGATGGGGAAGTTATAAAAAATGTCCTGAACCTATTATATATTGAATAATTTAGTCATACACATTTCAATTGTACTAATTTGAAATTCTAAGTGTTTGGATGATTTGTCAATGTGATCATTCTAACTAATTATGGCTGAAAACAGTTGACATGGATATTGATCATCCTATGTAATATGGCGTGCAATGAACATTGATGTAGATAATTTTTACAAAATTTTCTAAATTTTTATGAAGTATTTATTATTTTATCTTTTCTTTTCATTTTCCTTTTTTTCATTGTGGCTGTCTTTCATTATGGCCGTCCTTCATTGGCACAATAAAAAATAAAGAACTTTATAACACTTTAAAAATTATAAAAATTATTATATTAGTGCGATTGTCATGTAGGACAGCTAGTACCCACATCATCAATTTCCAATTAAATTTGGTAGGAAGGACTATATTGGCAAAATCAAAATGTTCAAAATTAAATGAATCTAATTGAAATGTTTAAGATTGATTGACCGTCATTCAATAAGTTTAAAAAAGATATATATATATTTTTTTTTCCCATATCAATGGCCCTTAGCATACGACTTTATCCCCTTTTCCTGGAGCGCCACGCAAGTTTGTTTTTAACGCGATATCCCTTCCGTCTGACAACAAATCAATTATTCAACTGTTGGCATGTCTGCATTAACGATTTACACATGTTCCACGGGCACACACAATCAAGTAGAGGACGCTAACCATATTGCCATAATTCGTGCACTGAACAATTTGGAAAGAAGACAAAAGTCGTCCTTGACCCGCCAAGATCGAGGAGATTCTTTTGGGTAGGAAAAGGAGAAACTTTTTATTCGAATTAATGAACCATTTTGGACTTATTTATTTGTATGACTTTTGTTCACGCCTGTCTGGTTGGAAACAACTGGCAATGGTTTAGAGTTCGAGCCTTCATCTTAGCGTGCTAGAGCTAGACTCCTCGTTGATCAATCTGTAAGCAAAGCTAAGTGATGCATGTGTCACCCGTGAATCAGAGGTTCAAAGATGAGCAACTTGTAGAAGGTTTATCATTGGAGCAGATATAAAAAAGAAACGACTATATTTGACCATCTGCACAACCTTTTGTACTGCGTCATTCGTGCATATCTGTAACATGGGACCAATAATGCTTATTTTGCTGCTACCTTAAAGGTTAGTAAAGGCTAAAACTTATCTGATTACCTAAGAAGATCACTCATCTTGTCGATGTGATACACGTTATCATTAGTGATAATGCTAGAGAAGTCATTGCATGCATATTATTGTAGATCATATGGACCGATATCATCCCAAGCATTGATTATGAAGTCCACATAGGCAACGATAAATATGGGCTTGATCTTCTAAACGCCAATTGGTAGGTAGCAAAACCCTAGTCGGGACTAGCGAGCCGGTTCGCTTCTGCGTTCGTCCATTTCCTGAACCGGAAGGCTGCTGTTTCCACTTTTGATCCGGCCTTTTAGAATCCGGTTTTTGCACGCACTGTTTCTTGTCAAAGTCATATTCTGTATAACTAATTCATAAATGAGAAAGATATTTGGTTTTTTTTTTCTCCGAATGTTTCGTCTCATTAGATTAATTCCTGGAAATCTTGTAGTGGATCCTTTTACTATGGGCACGTTAAGTTGGACTGAATCATTGGCTTCTCCTTGACCAAAATGATCTCATTTATGTTGGTTCTTTTTTCTTCGAATGTTTCGTCTCATTAGACTAATTCCTCGAAATCTTGTAGTGGATCCTTTTACTATGGGCAAGTAAAAAGTTGGACTGAATCATTGGATTCTCCTTAACCAGGATGATCTCATTTATGTTGTCGAGTTCTAAATTAACTACCCTAAAAGGTTTCATGCAGCAAATATGATTATTACGTGAAACAGAACATGATCAGATGTACCTGCTGCCCCCAGGAAATATTAAAATATATCTAAACAACTAGGTCGCTACCATGCATTCGACAAGTTAATAAGGTCCCACGATTATAGTGATTAACAGGTTAGCCATGTTAGGCTTATCTTCTATAGACCCGAGGCTGATTGAGACCCCGAGATTAGCCCCCTGTCCTCGTCGCTCCTTGGCCTTATCCTTGCATGTTCATTGTTTTTTTTAGTTCTGGGGTGTAACAATAAATGGTCTATCTCCAGAGCTCGACTGTTCATCATCTTCAATTTAGGATTCATCTCTTCAAGATTCCTCCAAGTTGTGGAACAAAAACTGAAAGTAAATTGCATTTCAAGATGAAGTTCGCTCATCTTTAGTCTCCCTTTTCCTTTAATTTACAATATCAACTGTTTCTTGTAATCAGAGGAGTTGATTTAGGGGTTACCCTTGACCAAAAGAAGCATATTAATCCCATGCCAAATTAACCCTCAGATTCTATGTAGATGCTTCGTTTCATGATCTTTTTCTTGCCCTTTATGGGATTCGAAGTCGCCGAGCCCCATGATCTTGATCTGTGGGTGTCATTCATGACGTCTCTACCTTAGATTTAAGGTCGTGTAAGTCCTGGACAATCTTGATCGATGTCGTCATCCATGGCAGCTCGACCTTAGATTCAAGGTTGCCGAGCCTTGAAGTTGTGGAAGCCAAGAAGTACCTCAACCGAGTTTGTCGTCCATGGTGGTTTGACCTTTTCTCGTGAAGCTCAAAGGCCACAAGTCTCACTCGTGAAGATTTTCCTCGTCCTTGCTTCTTTAGCTTTGCTCTTGAAGATTTCCCTTCATAAGAAGATGGTGAACAGTAGCACGAAAAATGATAACAATGAATAAATTAATATATATACAAAAAAAATTAAAAAACGACATCATGTCGATTGACCTGTAGATTTTAGATCGCCAGCCGTATCTTGTAGGACGCCGACAATGAATAGATTGTCACATTGTTATTTCCAGTTGTAATAAGTTGAAAGTATTATATAGAAAATTTACATAAAATTTAGGATAATACTAGCAAAATTGGAAGGTTTATGACTGAATCCGCATTAGTACAATAGATTTAAGACTGGTTGTGTGTAATTCTTTTGTGATATTGAAAGATTATTTCGTAATGAATTGGTGTATTATTGGGTATAATTAAATGCTAAAACAATATCGAGTTTTTTCGTGACTATATTAAATATGTCATTTCCATTATATTGATTGATTTACATTGAAATCTTAGGCCGCTCTTCTAATGAAGTGATTTTCATCCTTTCAAATCATGTAAATTTAGTATTCTATTAATTTTTTATATTATTTGATCACTTATTTTTGGCAACATAAGGTTATCAACAGTAGGGTCAATTTTTTTAGGCACGTCTTGTAGAAAAATGCTCGGAGCGAAGCTTCCCTTGCTTTAGAACTTCCCCGGCTTGTCGGGGGGTCCATTAATTGTTGTAAAGAACTTTGACAGCATGTGCTTGGTCCAATTACGTAGATCCCTGCTGTAATCCAGTGCTGCCATCCAGTCAAAGTCATACATGGTTTGTGCAACTTGCCAAACCAATCATAAACAAGCCCACTGATCCCTATTCAAATCATGATTGAAATGGCGTGCTTTCAAGCAAATCTAGGTAAGATTCAACAATATACACCTTACAGAAATTTGGTAGGAGCAGCCATCACTATAAGACTTTATTTGACATTAGGAAAATAACATGAAACCCCACCCAAATTTGTCAGTCTTCTTCTTTTGAAGAAAAATGATTTACACCATGAAATTATAGAAAAAGAAAAAGAAAATTCACACGTTGGAGCCTAAAGATGCGTAAAAAATCTTATGGTGCTTGATATAAGTCTCCATACGTTTGATGCAAATTGGGAACAGAAAAAAAAGGTTCCGTATATTTTTATTTGAGGGAAAAATTGAAGATGATTTTCTAGATTCCTTTCTGACTTTTTTTTTGGGGGGGTACAGGAGAATGGTAACTTCTGTGCTTTGTTTTTACCTCAATAATTTAGGCACCCTTTATCCAAAAAGAGAAAGAAAGAAGGAAGTATTTAGGCACCTTAGCAGATTAGGGTTTCTGAAAAGGAAATTATGCATTTTAAGGAATAATTCGATTTGTAAAATTTTTATTTACACATGTCATGGAAAAGTCACCTCTTAGAAAGTTAGAAAATTAACTATCTCGGTTACTCAAGCTGACAGAATAAATTGCTCTTAAAAGATTCTGTATACAAGAGAAGACAATCATGTATGAAGTGTCTGCATCGCACAACAGGCGATGCCAAATGAGGCACGACTCTCTTTTTAACCAGAGCACCTAGAACATTGACTAGAAATGTCTCTTCTCGAAGGTATGTTATTCGGGGCTTTTTGTATCTGTCTCTGATCTGGCTCCACTTTATATGCTTTACATTTCAAGAGCAAGATCAGAAGAGAGAATCGTGCACGCTTCTGTTTCGAGAACGAACTGAGACAGCACGGTCTAGGTAAAACCCTCAAACACCACAGATCTCATAGAAAATTGGCAGAAGTAGCCACGACTATAAGCCATTGCTTCACATTATTAAAATAAACCAGACCTGCTTTTACATTCATAAATAATTGTTGTAAAAATTTAACCTAATAGATGAAGGCGTGGTTTAATATTTAAATATTATATAACTCCCTTTCATGTTGAGTCTAGCTTTTGTGCATATTACCAAGCATGATCATACTTAATTGGGGGACGTAAATATATATTGAAAAGATTTGAACTTGAGACCTCTTATTTTAATACTATGTGAGATTTTGGTGAAATTATTGTCCATTATTTTGAATATTCTAAATTGTTGGATGATAACACAATTTAATATTCAAATATACTATCAATCTTGCTCCCTTACGAGCAAACCACCGCGAAACGTTGACGCCTATTGTCTCCAGAAAAGAACGAAACAGGAGTCGGTTAAATCTTGAGGCAGTCGACGTGCGCGTAAAGAAATGTGTTTTTTAAGCTCTCCCCCTTTCTTGCCGGTACGACTAAGCAAATTGAGAGAAGTTTATCAGCTCGTTCCTCTGCGGTGCTCCTTAACCGATCTTCTTCTTCGTGGAAACAAGGGATAAATGAGCACGAGCCTTTCGAAAGACAAATGCTCGTTTTTTCTCTCCATGTTTCATTTGTTTGCAAGGTCAAAGGACACGTTTCTGTGGGCAAGAGGGCGGCTCTGTTAGTGAGACAGCGATTGCTAAACATTGAAAGAAGTTCCCTATAAATAGCCCCTCTCCATGGAAGGGGAAGGTCCCAAGAAGAAAGAGACTGAGCATAACACAAGTCTCCTTCTACAGTTCTGGATCAAGTGATAGGTACAAATTCAGAGAGAGAGAGAGAGAGAGAGGATGGGAACATTTCTGGGGTGTGCGTTCATCTTGACCCTGCTCTTTTGCATAGCTCAAGGGAAAGTCCTCCACTATGATTTCGTGGTAAGTAGGACCAACCCCCTTCTTTAGCCCTTTTAAGCGTGTATTTTTTGGGCCATATAGAACATTCAGTGACCACTCGCGCATGTGTTGCAAGTTTGAGACTCCTTTAGAAGCATTACAGTTGACCGTAATCTCGGTTCGTAGATGTTATCGTCCTAGGATTTTCAATGTAAGGAATCTCTGCATCTAAATCTTGAGCTAGCTAGGTCTTGGACTATGCTTGAGCTGGATTACTATAGCTTTCAAATACCGAAGTACATGCATTTTCTCAAATTTACAACTTCTTGACAATTTAATAATGATCCCAAAAGGATTCTGCATCAATTTAATGAGAGAGATTAATTCAAATGTATGATGAATTGCGTTTTATAGAATGATTTTTATTTGCTGCAGGTGAAGGAGACACCTATTGATATGTTATGTGAGACGAACCGGACTATATTGACTGTCAACGGACTATTTCCTGGACCAGAGATTCGTGCTCACAAGGGCGACACCATCTATGTGTATGTCACCAACATAGGACCTTATGGAATCACTATTCACTGGTAATAATAACTCTCTTTCTCTCTCTCTCTCTCTCTCTCTCTCTCTCTCTCTCTCATATTGTACACACTTGCAGGCATGGAGTGAGACAAATACGGTATCCCTGGTCAGATGGCCCGGAATATGTCACACAGTGCCCAATCCCTACGAACTCAAGCTTCCTTCAGAAAATCATACTCACAAAGGAAGAAGGCACATTATGGTGGCACGCTCACAGCGACTGGACACGTGCCACTGTACACGGTCCTATAATCATATTGCCCGTCAACGACAACAACTATCCTTATAAGTTTAATGAGCAACACACAATCATGATCTGTATGCAACTTTCAACTAACTCAAATGATAAAAATTAGTGCTTTACCCAATCAAACACGTGCACAAATAACAATTTGTATTGTTTTTCTTAACAATATTATTATTTGGCATGTAGCTGAATGGTATGCGAGAGATACGAAGGCCATAATCACTGAGGCTCTTCAATCTGGAGGTGATCCAGACTTGTCCGTGGCCTATACCATCAATGGTCAACCAGGAGACAGTTATCCATGCTCTAACGGTACTACTTCTAGTTCATATATATATGAGTGTGACATGTGCTATTAATCTTTAAGAAAAAGGTCAGATCCGAAGGTAATGATCATTTTACTCTATATTAATGAAATGAGATATTGCGAAATTATTATTCTCAATTAATGATGATTGATATGCAGTACGTGTCATTTCAAGATGTCCATTGATAATATTTACTAAGGTGTTTTCCTTTTTTTTCCAGGTGCAATGTACAATATAACGGTTGTGCAAGGGAAAACATATCTCTTCCGGATCATTCACTCCGGGATGAATGAAGAAATGTTCTTTGGCATAGCCAAGCACAATCTCACTGTGGTTGGAATGGATGGAGCTTATCTAAAGGCACTTAATACAAATTACCTTATGATAACTCCCGGTCAAACGTTGGATGTTTTGGTCACCGCGGACCAAGCTCCGGATCGCTACTACATGGTTTTCAGTCCGTTCGTGGACACCAATGCCCCGTCCAATGAAAATGTCACGCGGGGTATATTCCAATATAAGGGTAGTTATAATCACTCAGAGACTGCCACATTACCCGAGCTTCCAGGTTTTACCAACAAGAGCGATGCCGGAAACTTCACAATCCAGTTGAGGAGTTTGAACAGCAAAGATCATCCTTCCACAGTTCCGACCAGCATTACTAGGAACATTACGATCACAGTGTCCGTAAATCAGCAGCCATGTCCTGCTAATCAAACATGCACTGGTCCACAGGACCGTATGCATTCAGCAAGCTTGAACAACATTAGTTTTTCGGCTCCGTCGATTAGCATTCTCCAAGCATACTACAAGTAAGTAAATCGCTAGACTACCAACTTTGATCCTATTTGTTTGGATTAAATTGGGTTAAAATATTTTCCAAATTGAACCGATTTAACTTGTTAAAACCTTCACTGTCTTGGAGCGAAGGCGCAATTCAACATCCAAATGTCCCTATAATAATATGTTTGCTGTGTGTACAGCAATATAAATGGAGTCTACAACAAAACTTTTCCGGATGTACCACCTTTCGTGTTCGACTACACCGGGAACGTATCAGCCTTAGGGGAAGCTGCCAACGTGAGTACCGAAGTGTTAATGATTAACTATAATGAGGAGGTCGAGATAAGATTCCAGGGGACCAATTTCGGAGCTGCGGAAAATCACCCGATGCATTTACACGGCTATAGCTTTTATGTCGTCGGAATGGGCGATGGAAATTTCAGCGACGCATATGTAGCGGACTATAATACAGTCGATCCTCCTTATGTTAATACTGTCGGACTGCCTAAAAATGGGTGGACAGCGATCAGATTCAAAGCCGACAATCCAGGTACTGTGATTTCGGAGGTAGAAACTCAGTGAAATAGATAGTATTTAGGGTTAGATGAACATAATTTATTATCGTGTATCTGGCATTCTCACATTAGTTTTGCATGAACTTAGTCATGTATATGAATGCATAATTGACAGATTTTTCTTTCATGGGTGCTTGTAGGAGTGTGGTTCATGCACTGTCACTTAGAACGGCATTCGAGCTGGGGAATGGACACAGTCCTCATCGTTGGAGAGGGGCCGAACAAGGATCAGAAGATGCTTCCACCGCCCGATCACATGCCTCCTTGTGCCGGGCCATAATCATGACGCTGTTTGCTTTGAGTTCATCTGCATAGTAGTATTGAAGATTCGCAATTTTGGATCACTCTAATAAGTGTCAATTGTAACATTCTGAGTAATTATTTTTTCATTGAGAATAATGTACTTTTACTTCGATAAGTGATCCAAAATGTGTTTTTATGATGAGTCAAGGAACTTGATGGACAATACATACAAAGATATACCTTAAATGAGGTGTATTTGTTCTACTCAATGGAGGTGTTAAAGATGAATATTGGGTTTTTTATTAGTTTATGAGTTTGGAAAAATTATATTTCTTAGCTCCTAAGTGGTTCAGCTGACGGAGGAATGAAGAAGCCATATCATGTACTGTATGCTGAGAATAAAAATAAAAATGAAAGGACCAAGTGAAAGTAGCGATGATTCTTTCACAACCCGAGTTGATAAGTTGAGCATGTCGGATGTCTGAGGATAACTGTTGGCACGACAAATTAACTGAATATAATCACCATCTTTAATAAGCTCTTTGTATCCAAATTGATTGTGATGTTCGGGATAAAGAATAAATTTTGGTAATTGGTGTAACATTTGTCTTTTCCTGAGGTCCTTATGCCTAATGAAGGTCTCATCATTCCTTGAAGTTTAGATCTTGTCCGCTAGAATTTGTTGCGCAAATCATCTACAAAGTGTTTGATCTGCATGCGGAAAAGTTTCTACAAATGTATTTGCAGTGATTCTGAGAAGTTTTTTTTTCTTTCTTAGAATAACCTATTCGTTCCATTTAGGTTGTCATGTTATCTTTTTTAATTGATATTGTAGCATGTTGCTCAAGCTTTCGAAGTGTTATATTTCAAGAGCAAAAGGTTCTTTTATAGCTAACTCTATAGGAGCCTAATTCTGTGATTGACATTCTATTATTGACCTCCTATGTTCAAGGAACTTATTACACGTATTGGAAACGCAGGATGAAAATGTTCATTCGATCCATAAACCATGTGTTATGGAATGTGATCGATAGAGGTCCATATATTTGTTGACACCTAAATTTTGATCAATCGGAAATAATCTTTGAGAAAATATATGTATCGATTTTGTAATTTTGTTTGAAAATTCAGTCAAGATTACGAAATATGTGAGAAGAAACATTTGAGAATTTCTTATTTGATTACATGTGGATTTTGGCAGGAGGAGATCCAATGATGTATATTTGACAAGAAATCGGCGAAAAGATTGGATCTTAGGAAGAGAATCGGAAAAAAAAGGGAAAGAACTAAAAAATCAATCTCGCTTGATCGTGAGAAAATCAAAAAAAAAATATTTCTTTTCCTTGATTCAAAATTTGATTTCCGGCTATATTAAGGGGGCACTCATACAATTTGGAGAGACGAAACAATTGATAGACACGGCCACATTGAGGGTGCTTTTCTATCACGAGCACAAGAGAAAGAGGAAGAAATTGGAGAGAGAAATTAGAGAGAGTGTGTGAGAAATTGTGAGTGGTGTTTTTGTTTTGCAGGCCGCTCGAGAGATTGCTGCGTCGATCACCACCGCAAGTCCAGATTTTGGTCACCAACTTGCACCCTCTTCGACAAGCGTTACCATTAGCCGTCGTGCCTCATCGTCTACCATCGGTTCGAGTTTGGAAATATCATCCAAAGAATAAGTAAAAATCTTATCTCAAGTTTTCTTGAATATTTGTTTACTTGAAATTGATAAGATTTCTCGTACCTAACATAATTCCTTTGGATGATAAGTTTGATCAATTGGAATTGATTTTTCAATTTGCAACCGCAATATCAATTTTTTATTTCGTCTACAAGGCTTTAGATGGAATAATTAATTGCGCAGGAATAGAATTGATATTTTGATCTTTAAGGCTTAAGATCAATTTATCGAGTCTATCTGTGAAATTCTTTGTTGAGCTTAGATGTTATTTTCATTTGACGAGTCTTGTTTTATGTGATGTGCTTTCATTAATGAAAAATATAAAAAAAAAATTGCATTCCATATTTAGATTGCATATTAGATAAATGTGCATTCCATGTTTAGATTGCATATTAGACTTCATTGCATGCTTAAATTAGGTCACATGTTTTATTTCAAGTTCAATAAAATCCAAAAAAAGGTTTCATATCCATGTTAAATAGGAATTGCATATTTAGGTCACAAAATTCCGTATTATGTTAATGCATTTAGAAATCTAGGAATCATACTAGATTAGGTTTAATTTTGAATTTTCATTTAATAAATAAGAAAATGCCTGAAAAATATCTTTTTGCATGTCAACTTAGGATTTGCATATCTCAAGGCATGTTAGGTCGTGTCGCATTTAGAGTTAGATTTTTCATGCATCACATATTGAAATAGTCTTTGCATTTTAGAATATTATCCGTAGTTAAGATAAGATTTTAGTTTAAATTAGGGATTAACGTAGTTTAGTTCTTAGTTTAAATTAGATGTTATTTAACTATAGATTATTAGTTTCATTTAATAATTTTGAAATTCATAAAAATTGCACTTAGGGTTGCATTAAGATAGTTGCATATAAGATTAATTTCTAATTACATGCATTGCATTCACATAAAAAAACCCCTAAAATAATCTTTTTGTTGATTTGCTTCATTAGATCATTTTTGTTTATTGTTTTACTTCATTAAGCATTTACTTTAATGCTTGCGCACCTACGTGATCACCGTGCATGTTAGGGAATAAAGTTAAAAAATCAATTCAAGCTGCTTGCAAATTAATTTTGAAATAAAAGAAAATGGTTCTTAAGTCCTCGAATTCAAAATCTCTGGTTCGTAGGTATAAAGTACTACTCCCAGTATTTTACATGGGTTTCTGATCGACCCACCATGAATAGATTAGTAGCGACTCCCTTTGAAATTGATTTTTCATGTTTAAAAAAGTGAGACCTAAGTCGCGAATTGGTATGAGCTTGGGAGAGCTCGAGCTAAGTTGGACTTAGCAATCCATTAGCCGAACCCTAGGTGGTGCACCTTCGAGGAGGTCGCGACAATATTCGAACAAAGAGGAAAGGAAATCCCTGGAAAATGCATCGGCAAGAGCACTAATTCTACATCCGCAGCTGATACTACATGAAAAAATTTACTATAAAATCAAAAGTTGCACCTATTGGTACTATGCTTCATTTCCTTTTGAGTTTATTAAAATTTCTTCTTGCAAGTTGGGAGAGGAAATTGCAATACCTACCAAGGGACCTACTGAGTTAAGGAGCCCAAGATGAGCATATTACTTAGAAAAAAGAATCACATGAACACATAGTGGAAATATTTGTGCGCTACAATTACATTACAAATGGATTCACTACACTTGGCAACACAAATGAGGACCTTACGAGCAAGATACTTCGAACATTTACTATTGGCCCATGAAGCCAATTTACTTTTCATTAAGGATTTTTTCTGTTTTCTGTTTTCCTTTACTTATATATTAAAACCTTTACTTTATATAATTGCTAAATACAAGTAGTAGCCATGGTGTGTTGAGGATAATAAAAAAAGAAAAGAGAAAAGAGAATATATAAAATTAGTTTTCTTTTGTAAGTTTCCTCGATCTCTTTATGTCCCGATCTTGAGAGAAAATTACCATTATATTCCTACTTTCTTTGAAATCTAGTAGATTCGCAGAGTGCCTCTTCACAAAACTGCAATGTAAGTTTAGGTGTATCTCGATAATAATTTTTTTGGTGTATTCTTCTGATTATGTTCTTTTACTGTTATATTTTACTGAGTGAATTGTTTGCTTGTGTTATTTTTTGGAATCGTTGTATGATTTCTAGCAACCATTATTATAACCAATGCTTACGGTTTCTGAACATGTGGGTGTTGTGACGTAGCAATGTGGGTCGGTAGAGATGAAGTTGGGTGTTGATGGAGATTCAAGGACACCTGAATTAAAAGGAAGTGGACCTAATAGTAAGTTCACATGTGAGAAGGAGATTGTTAGGATGCATATGTAAGTGAGTTGTGTTAAACAGATCTCATACTATAGAACCGGTGTGGTGTAGAGCAATTAATATATTTTAATTAAGCCATAGTTCATTTACTTAAAACTTTTGAGTTAAAGTGAGTCCAACCAGATATAGTGATGAGTTTAGACTTTCTTAAACTTTTGAGTAAAAATAAGTCCAGCTGTATATATTGATGGGTTTAGATTTGAGCTCTCTTAACAATCTCTCTAAGCAAATGTATCGAATTCCTATTGGGTGCTCTCAACGTTTTTAGCAACGATGGGCTTATGTGAAAACATTAATTCGTGAAGCTCAAATACTTCAGCCCTTGGCCCTTGATGAACTCATCAGAACTCTTACAACCTTACAACTTCTGAAGTCTAAATTCAAATGAGAGCCAAAAATATCCGAAGGTAAAAGATCTATTGCATTTGAAGCTAACTATTAACACGTAGATTCCAGAGGATTGTCCTCTGAAAATGATGACGATGAGAATGTAGCTTTGTTTGACTTATCTTAGCAACTGCATACAGCAACATTCACCAATCATTAAGTGAATACCCATTAAAAAATGATTGAGTGGATTGGTGAACTTGATTTTTAATATTCATCACAATAAATAATTATTGAAAATAATCTCTTGCAATTAATTAGTACTATATGATCCAAGATATGTCCAATTGATTGCATTAGAAGGACTATCTCGGCCAGGAAAACAGTGCACGATTTCATCGATTATCGCAGAGTGATAATAAAATGATAGTAGACAAGTCCTTCTAAAAAATAAATAGGCTCTTCTTTGTGTAGGTTACATTAACAAAAGTTCAAAACATGTTAATAAAGGTCCATAAAGTTTCTCTGACTAATTTAAAGATGAAGAGTTGGAAACCTCAATAACCACCTAAAGTTGCAAGTATCTGTAAACGTCTAAACGTCTAAAAGTACATATATCGCGACAATTGACCACTAATTATCAGTATTTTTTTAAAGTTATATGATTAAGATATAAGCTGCAGTACTGTGCAATGTGAACACACCAAACTATGCCGCTCCCGGCAATAACTGAATAGTTTCCCTGTTAAGAGGTCGAGCTAAAAGAAAATCAGAGTTTAGGGTTTAATGCTTTGGGGTGCAGGTAAGTCCTCAATACAAAAGGACCAGTCTGTTTAAAATTAATACTCTCCACATTTCCGACAGTTTAATTTGTTATTGTCCAGACATTTGTCAATGACGACATTTAGTATGGTGTAACCTGTCGTTATCAGAGACCAAATCAGATCTATAATCCGATTTAATCAATTAATATGTAAACTCCTACTAAAAAATACCAGTCATCTTGCCCAAGAAAAGATTAAATTATGTAGTAGTTAAGTTCAACCGCTTAAAGTAATCGTCGCTGACTACTCATCAAAGGGAAAATGGTTGCTGACTACAACAAATCATATACTTCTTTTTTGGGGAAATAAAGCATAAAGAATGAATCAGGTGGATGCTTTATTATACAGGCGTATGGGCAATATAATAAGATAAAGTGTGCCGATGTCTGTGGAATTAAAGCTAAACAGAGATCGAAGCAGATAAGGGTCCCGACTGCCACATGCATTCTTGAACAGGGACAACTCTATTTTGACTTAAAATCTCCATGTTACTTGCAAAAAGAGCACACCCTTTATGAATGTGGATTTTTATTTTTATTTTTAATGTGTAAAGTAAGTGTGCCGCTATTGCCCCCAACCTGCTTGTCTAGAAAACACATGATTTACATATTAACAGATCAAATTACCCTCATCACAAAATGTGGCTCAATATAATTAAAGTTATCCCTTGTCTCACCATCTCTCAATAAACTCTGGGTCATGCTAATTCCACTCTAGATTAGCTTCTTGCACACCCTAAAAAATTAGACATAAGTACCCTTGTGAGTCGTATAAGCCCACTTTGTATTATAACTCAGCCTACAGAAGACTCACCTCTATTGCACAACATTGCCATTATCATCCTTCTCTATCTATTGCCATCATTGAAATGGGTCAAAATATCATATTTTAACTTATATTAGATAATGTAGGTTATAAGTGGGTTAGCTTAAAAAAGTAAGTGAATTTTAAATAGATCATCTTATAATCTAATGGGTAGTGAATGGGTTCTACATTTGTCATGTTTGAGTTACCTAACTAGATTTAAGTGTCATAAACAAGTCGTTTTTAAGCTATGAAAATTACGTATCTTGATTATTTTTAATTTTTTTAAAAATCGAAAAAATATATTTTTTTATTTATTTTCCCTTTCTTTTTTATTTTTCTTTTTTTCTTTCTTTTCCCTCTCTTTCTCGGTTGGTTGCCGACCATGACAACGGTCAATGATCATCCAAGAGGCAAGGATGAACTCCCAGAGTCCAGCAAGCTCAGTAGGCTAAGCCTTAGCTCGACTCTTGCAATGTCAAGACCCTACTAGATCGGTGAGCTCACAAGTCGCAAGACACCAGTTTGAACTTGTTGAATTTGGTGAGGTCAAGCTCAAGTCTTGCTAGATTCGGCGAGGTCGAGCTCACTTGAGGCCAGGGAGCTCGACACTCACCAAATCCCACGAGTTCAGCAAGCTCGATCTCCTTGACGAGTCTTAAGCGTCACCTATGGTGGGTGAGGTCGAACTCGCTAGCCTTGAGCGAGACTCAAGATCTGCCAATGAGCTTTTGCATTTGCTTGTTTAGGCAGGCGACCGGTAGAGTAAAAGCAAAAAAAAAAAATATATATATATATATATATCAAATTTTGAAAAAGTTAAATAAAAATAAAAAATTATGACAATCATCAACTAAATTGTATTGCATGAAAGTATTTTAATAATACTTTTATTTTAAAAATCAAAAAGAATTTTTTTTTTCTAAATTTAGTTAAATATGGGAGAGTTTTAATAATATGAATCAGATCGAGCACAGGCTTGGTCATGTATACGTCCCAAAATTCATATATTATAAAGAACAATTAAACATTGGAAAGTAACTGAAACGATACCTAATAAATTAGTTGGTAGTTTATCCTGTTTTAGGTTGGTCCTTTGATATGAGGGATTAACAATAAATTTGAAAAGTTAGCAAGTTATCCAAGTA
The DNA here is from genome assembly GCA_019926035.1 of Melaleuca alternifolia. Lineage (NCBI taxonomy): Eukaryota > Viridiplantae > Streptophyta > Magnoliopsida > Myrtales > Myrtaceae > Melaleuca > Melaleuca alternifolia. The sequence continues at coordinate 769,604 of JAGKPW010002174.1, forward strand.
AAGTTTGATAAGTCAACACAAAATTTGGTATTTTGCAAGCTGCAAAAGTAATTGGTAATTTCAATAAGAGTGGGATAAGCTACCGACAAGTTACTTCAAAAAATTATGAAAAAAGTGACATAATTCTTTTAACCAATAAATCTTTGACATTTACGAACACTCATTGAAATTTACTGGCCTGGGAAAAAATTGCGCTTTTTTGTTGTTGGCCGTGGAGCAATATGGTTCTGCACATGAAATAGATAGTTCCCTTTCTCTTTTCGATGTTGTCTTGTCTCCATGGCAAAATAGTTTCATCTGCAGAATATATATCTCAAAGAAATTGCTAAAATAAAAACGACCATGGAGGATAATTCTTAAAGTCAACCCTAGAAATGTCTTATTATGATAGATAATCTTAACTAAAAGATCTTGTGGACTCAAAAGTGATGGTGAAGGAAAGTACACTGTACTATATGGTGCAACTTGTGCTCCTCAAGGTTTGTACATGTACTTCTTAGTTCTCTAGTTGGTAACTAAATGCAATGAATCTAGTTCTTCTTGCCTCTCCTTCTCTTGCTTTTATCAAGATATGTGGCGCTTTTCAGTGACCTCCCACTCTAGCGATGGACTGCACTACTTGCTGTGGAACCAGGAGGTAAGCGTCTTGTCTTGTTCTCAATCAGTTTAATTTCATGCGCTACTTCATCTCACTTATTCATGTCGTGTACTGCAGCCGACAGACACTTAGCCGAAGTGCGCGCACACAAAATTCATAAGCACACAGTAAATACAACTTGATCATCTCCCAAAGGCCATTATAGCGTGTACTGGATTGTGCACTAAGGCTTCACCCATTCAATCACGTAAGTCTTAGATAACGTCCCCACGAGAACAGTGAAATCAAGCTTCCTTCTGCTCGTGAACTTACCCTTTATGAACTCTACTCATGTGCAATAGATATGGAGGAATTTATGACACCGGAGGTAATTACCTATAGCAGGCTTCCTTGTCACTTACGATAAAAATGTTACAGAATATTCAAGAGAACATATGCGATATTTTTTTCCAATAAGTTTAAGCTTTATTAGTTCATTTTCTTTCGATCCAAATGCGTATCAGCTTGTTGAACTCATCTTTTTATGGTTTGTTTATGCCAACACTCCTCCTTGTCCGAGAATTATCGGTTCCAACTATATATTCCCCTCCGAACACAACCCAACTATTTCAATTCTTCTTTTATTAGGATGTCTATCCATCCAAAGCAACAGGCCGGCAGTAAAATTTGGTTCAACATCATTCAAAAGGCTTAAGTAATTAATTCAACATCGCTGAGTGGGTCTATGTCTTAACAGGAAAATTATTCAATCATTTCTGAATCCATGATAGATATGTGAATTTAGTTCTATTTTTTTTTATTTTATCAATGAAATCCTAAACTTTTTGTACAAAATTTTAGTGTAACCTTTCTAGTCAATTTTTGTCAGAAATTGCTGACATGATGATCTAGTTATTACTGATCGTCCTATGTAGTACATCACCTTATTAGCAATTTTTAGTAAAAATTAGTCAAAATGACTATATTAAAATTTTACCAAAAAGATTCATGACTCAAGTTAAATTAAAAAGCCACGACATTTGCATTTCGAGTGATTGCACTTATTTGATTACATATAAAATAACATTTTGGGGGGCAACGCTAAAAACACCGGAAGCTCTGTGCCAATCCTCCATGATTTCGTGGTCCTTCTTTCTGATTTCGTGGTCCTTCTCTCTTCTTTGGGGCACCAACACTTCCTTCTCACTGGTCCCCTACGTTCGAAAATTTCAGTACTTTAAACATGCAAAGATCAATAATTCTACTGCTCTCAGCATGTGCCCATATTCCGCTTTCCGAGAGCTCCACGCAAGGTCTTTTCCTCACGTGGTGTCCCTTCAGTCTGACAAGAGACCAATCATTCAACTCTTGACCCCTCCTAATTAATAATTGTTACATATATACCACGTGCCCATATAATAAAGTAGAGAATGCTAACCAGTTGGGCATGATTCATGCACTGAATAATTCCGAGGGAGCCAAGGGGGGCCCATTACCAGCTGAGATCGAGGAGATACTTTGGGTCGAAGAAGGAGGTATCTTACAAATTAATTCATCGTTTTCAATTAATTGTTTGTTGTTACATCTGTCTGGTTGGACTCAACAGGTACTAGTTAGAGCGAGCGTGTATCTAGAGCGCTAAAGCTAGACTCCCCTTGATCTATCTCTAAGCAGGCTAATCGATGCATCATCGGTTTCGCTCTCGCCAGCTCATCTCATTAACGGTGTCTAGTCCTGCATCCTTTACCCAAAAAGCAGCCCGTACAGCAAACATCATTATTACGTGAAACACAACATGATCAACTGCACCTAGTTTGGACCAGGGGATATTATGATAAACTGAAGGACAACGTCACTTCCATGCAGGCCACAAGTTAATTTAGTCCACGATCGCAGTGATTAACCGGCTAGCCTTGTGACAAACTAATCTTCTAATTGCCCCACATGACCTTCTTTTAATGATTTAATCGGAGATTACGGGAGATAATTCCACTAGAACAAGCTTATCGAATACAACAATACAAGTTCAATTTCGATCTTCGCGCTAACTTTGTTTTTGTCCTTACGTCGTTATCATCACGTGATATTACGGTCGTCAGTGTCCTTCCTATACTCAAGTAGCGACCCACTACATCGGGTCCCGCCAAAAGTGGAAAATTTCTTGTGAAAAATACAACATTTGTCAGGATTTATTGCTTTGTATATTCGCGAGATAGTATAAGCTGACAAAGTTATTAGAACCTCTCAGTTTGTGAGGCCCACAATTCTCGATGCCGTTGCCGACACTACTGGTTCTTTTAATAGCCTTTCATCCACCTTCCTGGGTTATAATAAAGACGTTTCATATAATGTCATGGCAAACTCCGGTTAATATCGTAAAATTGTTTTATTTTTATGCCACTGATTAACTAAAAGCAACATTATTGTTTTTCATTCGTGCTCCGGAACATTACATGCATCCAAGGAAACTATGAACTTCCAATCATGGCGCTTGTGGTGTGAGAAGAGTGCTTTTCGGTTTCTTGCACGAGCATGAAATGATATCTTGTGTTTTGCAAGGAATCATGCCAATCACAATGAGGATTGCTAAAGGAGCGAGCGACATGCCCATGAGATGGTGTCGAAATACACGAGGGAATTTCCACAAGATAGGGATCTTGTCTTGTCCGGTTGTGCAGGCAACATTTGGGAACAGCATCAATTTAAGGAAAGTGTACTGGCCTCAGTGGTCAATCGGTAGACCGAAGCCAGTAATGCAACGATGAGCAACTTTCGGAACCAGTTGGTAGCTGTCCCTTCATGGCTTGAGCGTCTTGGGTTAGTTTCTTTAGGACTCTTTGGAATCGTCATAGACCATGATTTATAGGGCAAATACCATAAAGAAAAAACTTCAGACTATACTTACCCTGAAGTAAATATTTCAAACTATGTGTATAGGTAAATATGACACAAATGCCCCCCATTTTGTGTCATGAAAAAATCTAAACTTATATATGTGTGACATTTATACCATTTATTTCAGTTTCGTCGAGAGTATATTTGTTGCACAGATATAAGTTCAAAATTTTCTGTGACGTAAAAAAAGTTTAAGATATTTTGTGTCATAATGGACAAGTTTAGATTTTTTTTAGTAATAAAAAAATTTGAGGTATATGTGTCACATTGAACAAGGTTTGGAATTTTTCTTATGGCATGAACCCTAATTTATACCAAAAATTGATATTTCAAAAACAATTTCACGTGGGATTGCGCAATCGGAGCCTCATACTATCATCCGGAGAGATTAACAAAAGATAGCCCAAATACGAGCTTGTCAAAATATGAAGCTGAATCCATCTTCACTTAAAATGTTAAGGCAATTAGTTATGGGTCGATCATCATATATTAACTACTATACAATATACCAATTCTTTGATATGAAAATCCTCTCCAATACAACTTACATCTGCATCTCAATAGTTTGTACCCTAGCATTTTATCATATGTACAAAGGCATATATTAGGCACTAATTGATAATTCTAATGGGAAATTAAACCATGCAATCACCAAGCATCAAAGTGAAGGGTCATAACGAAAGATGATTTTTTCTCGCGACGGTGTTTAAGAGTTTTTGGGATACTAATGCTGCACGATAATGTTTATGACATCAACTTAAATTACTCGAAATCCTCAAATTTTTAGGCCATGTTTTTGCTGAAAAATGCTGTCTGTGAATCTTGCTGTAGAAAATTCACGGCCTATTGTTTTTTTTTCTTTTTATTTAATTAATAATTATTATTTGTTTCTTTGGGGAGATTTTCTTTTTTGGGGGGTGGGGAGGAGTTGTTTTCCATTTTATTTTTGTAAAGCAATTGACCTCATGATTTTTTGTACGAGTGCGCCCAGACCACCTAACATCTCATCAGTGATTCGGTTTTTTCTTCTTCGGTTGGTAAACCATTAGAAAATGCAATTTGCTCTTATGCTTCGCTTCTTGAAAAAGATAATTTTTTTCTGCTTAATATCTCTCAACTTCTAGTGGCTGTAGTCACCATTAATGGTGACTGGTCGAGCATTCCTGCAAGAAAAATGTTGACGCCTACTGTCTACGGAAAAGAGCAATAGGAATCCGTAATGAGTTTTGAAGCAGTTGATGAGCCCGTAAAATAATGTCGTCTTTTAAACTCTATCTCTTTCTTGCCAGTACAACTAAATAAGTTAAAGAGAAGTTTATCGGCTCGTTCCTCTGCAGTGCTCTTCAACCAATCTTCTTCTTCGTGGAGACGCGGGAAAAAACGAGCACAAGCCTTTGAAAGACGAAAGTTCATTTTTCTTTAGTTTTTATTTGCTGTAATGTCATAGGACATGTTGCTGCAATACGGCCACATCGTTTCCGTGTGGGGCAGACAGAGCGTCTCGACAGAGATCACCAAACATTAAGAGTTCCCTATAAGTAGACCCCTTCCATGGGAGGCGAAGCTCACAAGAAAGAAAGAGACTGGGAACAAGTCCCCTTTTTGTCTTGTTGAGAGAGAGAGAGAGAGAGAGAGAGGGAGACGATGGGCAGATTTCTGGGATTTGGGTTCACCCTTACCCTGCTCTTTTGCATGGCTCAAGGCAAAGTCCTCCAATATGATTACGTGGTGAGTAGGAACATCCCCTTCTTGAGCATTTTAAGTGCCTTTTTTGGGCCATACAGATCATTTAGCGATACTATGATTCGTAGATGTTATCACATTAGGATTCAATACAAGAATCTCCTTCTGACACAGATGATCTTGAGCTAGCTATCGAACTATGCTGGAGGCGGACTATTACAGCATTCATAAACCAAACTACATGAGTTTTTCTGACGATTTCAGCTTCTTCAGAGTTTGGTAGTAATCCCGAAATGTAAAATTCTATGGCTTGTCGACCTATTCTTTTGGAATGTGGTTTCCAACCCATATAGAGTCTTTATTCCAGAAGAAAGTGCACATGCAGGCCTTTGAATTAATTAAAGTTAATCGTAGTAATGATCCACCAAAATTGTTCTGCATCAATTTTATAAACGAGATTATTTAAGAAATATAACGGTCCAAGATTTATAGGAAAATTTTTATTGTTGCAGGTGAAGGAGACACCTATTGAGATGTTGTGTGAGACGAATAGGACCATATTGACTGTGAATGGTCTGTTTCCTGGGCCGGAGATCCGTGCTCACAAGGGCGACACCATCTATGTTAATGTCACCAACATAGGACCTTATGGAATCACAATTCACTGGTAATAGTACATCTATCTCTCTCTCTCTCCCTCCTCCCTAGCCCCTTCCCTAATATTATACACATGTGCAGGCACGGAGTGAGACAAATACGATATCCCTGGTCTGATGGTCCGGAGTATATCACACAGTGCCCAATCCCTACAAACTCGAGTTTCCTTCAAAAAATCGTCTTGACTGAAGAAGAAGGCACGTTGTGGTGGCATGCTCACAGTGACTGGACACGTGCCACTATACATGGCCCTATAATCATTTTGCCCGTCAATGACACCAACTACCCTTTCGAGTTTGATGAAGAACACACCATCGTGATATGTATGCTACTTTCAACCTACTTAAATGTCAAAAATAAGTTTTTTACTCCAATCAAACACACAAGCATAATAACAGTTTGCAATATTTTTCTTAACAAAGTTATGATTTGACATGCAGCCGAATGGTATTCGAGAGACACAAAGGCCATAATCACCGAGGCTCTTGCATCCGGAGGCGATCCAGACTTGTCCGTGGCCTATACAATCAATGGTCAACCAGGAGACAGTTATCCATGCTCTAATGGTACTAGTTCTAGTGTATACAATATGAGTGTGATATATACTATTATTATTTAAAGGAAAAGGCCTTATTAATAGGAAATGAAATTAATCTTACTGCTCTATAATAAAAGAAATGAGATCCTACAGAACTATCATTTCTTAAAACTAATTGATGGTGATTGACATGGAGTATGAATAGTTTCAAGATCTCCATAAATATTATTTAATATGACATTTTTTTTCTTTTGTAGGTTCGGCGTACAATATAACTGTTACGCAAGGAAAAACGTATCTCTTCCGGATCATCCACTCTGGGTTGAACGAAGAGATGTTCTTTGGCATATCCGAGCACAATATCACAGTGGTTGGAATGGATGGAGCTTATTTGAAGCCGCTTTATACCAATTATCTCATGATAACTCCTGGTCAAACGATGGACATTTTGGTCACTGCAAACCAAACCCCCGGTCGCTACTACATGTTATTCAGTCCATTTGTGGATACCTCTGCCCCATCCAATGAAAATGTCACAAGGGGGATATTCCAATATGAGGGCAGTTATAACCACTCGGAGACTCCCATTTTACCCGAGCTTCCAGGCTTTACCAACAAGAGCGATGCTGGAAACTTCACTATCCAATTGAGGAGTTTGAATAGCATAGAACATCCATCCACTGTTCCGACCAACATCACTAGGAACATTACAATCACGGTGTCCGTGAATCAACAACCATGTCCTGCTAATCAAACATGTAGCGGGCCAGACGGCTCTATGCATTCGGCAAGCTTGAACAACATAAGTTTTTCGGCTCCGTCGATCAGCATTCTCCAAGCATACTACAAGTACGTAAATCGCTAGAACTTCCCAATTTTGATCCTATTTGCTAGGATTGGATATTTTTCTCAGAAAGATAGAATTGATTCGGGCTGAAATATTCGTCAAATCGATCCAATTTAACTGGCTAAAACCTTCATGGTCTTAAAGGAAAGGAGTAATTCAACATCTATACGTCTCTACAATACTGTGTTTGTGTGGTGTGTGCAGCAATCTACAAGGAGTCTACAACGAAACTTTTCCGGAAGAGCCATATCCCGTGTTCGACTACACCGGGAACGTATCGGCCTTAGGGGAAGCTGCCAATGTGAGCAGTGAAGTGATGATGATTAACTATAACGATGAGGTGGAAATAAGATTCCAGGGGACCAATTTGGGAGCAGCAGAGAATCATCCGATGCATTTGCACGGCTATAGCTTTTATGTCGTTGGAATGGGCGACGGAAATTTTAGCGATGCATATATAGCGGACTACAATTTAGTCGATCCACCTTACGTTAATACCGTCGGACTCCCTAAAAATGGGTGGACAGCAATCAGATTCAAAGCCGATAATCCAGGTACTATGATTTCGGAGGTAGAAACGCAATGAAACAGCTAGTATTTAGGGTTAGATGAATCGCAGTTATTATCATGGATCTGCCATTCTGACATTCGTTTTGTATGAACTTGGTCATGTATATGAGTGCATAATTAACACATTATATTTTCATGGGTGCTTGTAGGAGTGTGGTTCATGCACTGTCACTTAGAACGCCATTCCAGCTGGGGAATGGACACAGTCCTCATCGTCGGGGATGGGAAGATAAAACATCAGAAGGTGTTTCCGCCGCCCAAAGACATGCCTCCTTGTGCCGGGTCTTAATCTGGATGGTGTTTGCTTTGATGCCATTGCCAGTTCAAAAGGCTATTGACGTCCCAAGGGAATAAATAATCTATATTTTGTCCCGAAATACAAGTGGAACCGATTAATGGTTTCATCTATTATCCATTACATTACCTTGTTTTACCGTCCATGGATACCAGCTAATTTTTGCTGGTGGGCATATCTATTTTGTGAATTAATTGCTGCACTTTCAAAATATCTATCTATTCGTAATTATAACCGTGGCGCTTTTTTACTCGTTCAATTAAGCATTTGGATTTTGCTTTCATATCTATTAAATAAGGAAAAGGACATTAAAAGTAGGGATGTCAGAATCAAATCGAAAAATCGAATATAATCCAAAAACCAAACAAAATTTTGGGCATTTTTTGTTACGTTTAGGTCTCTCTCTCTTTTTTTTTTGGTAAGGTAAGTAATTATATTGACTTTTGCCAAGATAAACTTTATTGTGCAAAACCCACTCATGGGTAGCCCAGCTGGTTAGGACGAACTTGAACTTCATTGAGGCCTTGGGAAGCGCCTGTGATTTAAGTGGAGGGCCATGGCAGTGGGTTATTGTGCTAGTCTCCCCTGAGGAATAGTCGAGGTGCGCTCAAGCTGGTCCGAACACCTCGGTTACCCAAAAGAAAAACTTTATTGTGCAAAGTTAAGAGCTTATCTCTCATCGTCGAAGTTAAGGGAACTTGTAGTTGCTAGAGTCTTAAGTGGGGGCCATAGTGTTGGGGTTATGTGCTAATCTCCCTCGATGTATAGGGGCCCGACTCTTTAGTGCCGTCCAGGCACGGGGGGCCCATGGTGGGATCTTCGGTTATAAAGAAAACTTTGTAGTGCAAAAATTGCACTCATTATGACACAAGCGTCTTCATAAATGGAAGGGTGCCTGGCGTCAAATACGCGGGAGCCAAACAACAAAAGGCCTCATACAACAGCAAAAAGGAGGAAACCAATTTACAATAATACTGGCATCCCTCAACATCATATACACCCCGACCGAGAAGATAGATGGTGCAAGGCTCCAACAACGCTGGATCCTCCTATTCTTAGGTGTATCCACAACATGGTTAAACTTGGAAGCCATGTCTTTGACCGCTTTGACAATATGAAGCTTCATAGCCGGCACATAGAGAATGTGATTGCAAAAGATGATGTTGTTCCAAGTTTTCCATATCAAATGACAGAGAGCCCCTAGTGCAAAACGGGCGATGTGGCTAGCGAAATCTTTCCAAAGAATAAATCAGAAGCCCAAATCACAGTATCCCTCTAGGTCCTGTTGTGCCAGAAGGTAGGTACATTGCACTTCGTAGCCCAAAATATAGCTAGCCCGTGGGTGATATGGCACTCAAAAAATAGGTGATCTATGGAGTCTGGCAAAGAGTTGCAGAATACACATGTAGCACTAGCAATTCGCCCATAAGAAAGAAGGAGTTTCAGGGTGGGTAATCTGTACCTTGAGATGGTCCATAAATGGAACTGGAACCGCGGGATAAAAGACTTGTCCCATGCAAAGGAGAACCACGTTATCGCGTTTTTTTTTTTTTTGGACGAATGGCTTCTGTTGCGGACAATGTAGAGAAGCTTCCCAAGGGGTGCTTCATCCATATAATGCGATCAGGCTGATTGGATAGTGCTGGGAGTGGGTATGGTCATGATGCCAGAGCCTCTTTAATGTGTTGGTCATTAGCAGAATAAAGATCAGCAACCGTAGCACCGTAGCCTCTCTTGAAAGATTAGACCGATAGATATAGATATCCGAGAAAAGCCTATTGAGTGGGCCACTCGGGTGGCAGGGATCAAAACATAAGGATGTCGATAGGCTATCACCTACCTACCACATGAAAAACTTCTGGAAATTCGTCCTAACGTGAAAGATTTTTTTCCATGCCCACAAACAAAAAGTAGGTTTTTTAACCACTCAGAAGTTTTCTAGTTATGTTTAGGTTTTGGTTCGAATAATTAAAAAAACTGTTTATTATTATTACTTTGGCTTGGGTAGTTTTGGTTCGGTTCGATTAACCAAACATAATTGAAAATTGCCCCTCTTTTTGATATTACAAGAAAATAAAATGAAAAACTGAATCAAATTAGCTCTTTGGTTTAGGTCGCGGTTCGATTCAAAGCTATTGCACACCAAAATGGTTCTTTTCGGATTTCCTAAAAACCCAAACCGACCGAACCATTGACACTACTAATTAGAAGTACCATGTTTGTCCTACAATGCTCACTTTAATGCAATTTTTTTTCGCTAGATCAGTTTAGTGTCACATAAGTGCTCTAAGCAAAACCCCCCAAGATGTTCGCCCCAAATTTAATCCCTAACTCGGACCAAGGCCATTTGGAGCAAAATTAGAACTGGATCTTGCAATGGAGAGCAAGAATAGTAAAAGCGGCTCAAATTCGTTTCAACAAAGCCGAGACGAAGTTGAATGTACTGTCCGTGCAAAATCTTCACCTCTTTCTTCCCATCTTTCTCGCTTCACACAGTGAGGAGCCTCCCATGCCATACCCATATCCAGATTACGGTGTTTCGCCAACGCTAAGTGCTCAAGCTCGATCTTCCACTCCTGAGCTTCAGAGCGAAGTGATAGTTCATCTATGGCAAAGAGACTGCTGGTCTCAAACCTGGTGCACCTCCTGCTTTTTGGTGTTGCTTCTTAGGTCTCTTGACTGCAAGTAAGTTCTTGAGTTAGCAATTCGTTCGAACCAAGCAAGTCAAAATAGTTCCGAGTGAGAGAGATTAAATCCCTTTACTGTGCAGCGTCATTTTTTATTCTCGGCATACATGGACCTTTGTTTTTTTGTGTGTGCAAAGACCAACATAGTATTTAACATTTAATTAATAAAGTCATGTAATATTTAAATTTTAATTAAAAAAGCCACGTAACAGTTTTTGCTAAATTTTGTCGTTGATTGCACTTGAGTGTTCTATGGCGCTAAACTGATCTAGTGAAAAGTTTTGGCACTAACGTGAGTGCCGTATAAAAATTTTGATATTTCTATTGTCATTTTTTTTCTACTAAACATATGTGTTTGGCACAATAAGTTCCTTTTGTATGTTTTAATTTGAAGAAACGTGATGTTAATATGAAGCATCTCGATTTAGGAGATGATACATCACCCGAAAAATTGATAGATACACACTATCATGAACACATACAATAAAACAAATGATTTGTTTAATATCAAATGCATATACGAAGATATGCTTTCAAACGAGAATTTTGCTCTCCTTATTGATACGTTAAAGATGGATATCGTATTTTGCATTAGTTTATGAGAATGGCAAAACAATATTTCTTGGCTTCCAAGTGGTTTAGCTAATGGAGGATTGAAGAAACTATTATAATTTTAGATTATTGATGGCTCAAAATTAGTGAGATGTCTTTTCAGCTCACATCCAAAAGATTTAATATTCATCTCTTTAGTTTACAAGGAGAGTTCTTTGTCTTTAGGAAGACATGTCTCTTTAGTTCTTCAGAGAGCTTGTGCTCTTAATGTGCCAATTTCGAGAAATATTCAGCGGAGTCCTATTCATACAATGTAGCACAAATGGGTTTAAGGTGCTATCTCTTGAGAGGCATAGTTCATAATTCTGCAGAGCACTGTTAGTAGGAACTAAGGACCTTAACGTAATTCGATAATGCATGTCTCACCTTTAAGTTAATTATTTTTTGATTTAATAGAATCTAGCAGTCTATATTTGGTTTGTAATCCAGTCATCTTCATTTTGTAAGGTTATATAAATATTGCCTTGGTTGTTATTAAATTTGTTATTGTTTTTCTGGAGTTATTATCTGTTGATTATATTTTCCGGTTACTACAAATATTATTGCATGAAGTTTTATAACAATAATCATATCATGCAATCTATGCAAAAAAGAAAAAGAAAAAAAAAAGAAGCTAGTGAAAGTTGCGACGACTCTTTCACTACCCAACAGGTTGACAAGTTGAACATGTCGGATGTCTTAAGATAATTGTTGGCACCACAAATTTTTTGAATGTAGTCACCGTCCTTAACAAGCTCGTTGTTTTCAATTTGATTGTGATGTTTGGTGAATAGATGTAATTGGAAAAAGAATTAATCATCCAAATTGATGTAACTTTTCTCTTTTCCTCGGAACCTCATGTCTAATGAAGGTCTCATCTTCCTCGAAGTTAAGATTGATCTTGTCTGCTAGAATTTGTTGCGCAAATCTTCTACTAAGTGTTTGATGGAATCATCTGCATCTCAAAAAATCTGCAAAGTGTATTTACAGTGATTCTATGATAAAGTTATATTTTCCCTATTCACTCCATTTAGTTTGTTGTGCTAGCCTCTGCAATTGGTATCGGGGCAAGTTGCCCAAATTTTCGAAGTGTCATATTTCAAGAGCAAAGGATTTTTTTATAGCTAACTTTATAGGAGCCTATATTTGCGAAGGATATTCTATAATTTACCTCCTATGGTTGAAGGAACTAATTATTCTTACTGGAAATGCAGGATGAAAATGTTCATTTAATCCATGGACCATGTGTTGTGGAATGTGATCGAAAGAGGTCCATATATCCAAACAAAGAGGAAATGAAATCCCTGGAAACGCAGCAGCAAAAGCTACGACTCCTACATTCACAGCCGATTCTACATCCACTGCGGGAAAAAAAAAAAAACTCGCTCGAAAATCAAAAGTTGTACCTACTTTTATTGTGCTTCATTTCCTATTAAGTTTAATAAATTTTCTTCTTGCCTGTTGGTAGAGGAAATCTGGAATATGCTTGAACTTACCTATGAAGGGACCAACAGAGTTAAAGAGCCAAAGAGGAGCGTATGGCTCGTAAACTATGAGATGTTTAAGATATAGTCACGTTAACGCACAAAGGAAATATTCGTGCACTACAACTACATTGCTTGGCAAGATCTATGCAAATGAGGATCATACAAGCAAGATACCTCGAGCATTTTCAACAAGGATGGGGTTATGTGAAAACATAAATCCGTGATGCTCGAAGAATCATCCCTTGGCCCTAGATGAACTCATTGGAACTCTTATAACTTATGAAGCTGAATTCAAGGAACAAGCTGAAAATATCCAAAGATAAAAGATCTATTGCGTTTGAGGCTAACTATGTAGACTCCAAAGAATCTTCCTATGACAATGATAAGGATAAGGATGTAGCTTTACTCAATCTTGTTTGGACATCAAGATTCACAAATCATTAAGTGAACTGCCATTAAAAAATGATTGAGTGGATTAGTGAACACGACTTTCGATATTTTAATTATTCAAAATTATCTCATGCAATTAATTAGAACTATAGCTTATTTCAATAACTTACAACTTGAGAGGGTTTTTGAGATTTCGAAATCTTCATTTTTAAGTCGGTTGGAGAATCTTTTGTGGACCTTTAGTAAGACGTGTTGAAAAACATTTGTTTAGGATTTATGACAGTGAGATATAGTATAACCCACATAGCAAACAGTACCCTGTTGATTTTTCAAAAGGACTTGTCTACTCTCATTTTATTATCACTCTGCAATAATCAATTAACGCTATTTTCCTGCCCGAGACTGCTTTTCACGTGCAATCAATTGGACATAACTTAAATCATATCCACACATCGAAACCTCTGAATGTACATCAATCACGAAAATTGACAGATAATTACTGGCCATTACTTATTTGTTTATGTCACGTGTTTTTTTTTTTAATATTTTGTTGAGAAATACATGTCTAAAATATAAGCTGCAGTATTGTGCAACGGGAACATTAAATTACGTTGGACTGCATCGGTTTTTCACAAAAAAACAAGAGGAATCCCTCCTTTTATGTGCCGCTGCCGGCAATTAATAGTTTCCTTGGTAAGAGGTTGAGAAAAAAGAAAATGAAAGCTTTGTTAAAGTCATAGCTACAAGGGACTGTCAAGCAGAGCTGAAAGCAGAGTACGATGAGGCAGAGTCTCATTGTAAAGCCTCTAAGCGAGTAATGGTGAGAGATGATTTACAACATGAAGAAGGGCGATCTTCAAATCAAGCTAAGAATGAGAGACGAATGAATACATGTATTGATGCTGTAGATGTATCGAATAGAATACATAGAAGAGAGTATAATGATCGTATGGCTGGTGGTTGATTCCAATGATAGCTGGCATTGCTGAAGTCGGTTATAGAGTAGTTAGTAAGTTAGAATTCGTTTAACAACAGAATATAGTAGTTAGAAATACAAAGTGTATATATACAAAGAACTCGTCAGAGATTGTAAGCTGGTTATTCATTCATTCAATTGATCTACAAGATCTTCAGATGAATTCTTGATCATCTTTCTTGCGTTCTTCAACACAGCTTCATCTTTTTCATTCTTCGAGTTCAATCTTCAGTTCTTCATCTCTGTTCATCTAGAGATTCTTTCAAGCTTAAGGTTGTAGTTTTTAAGGTTTAGGTATTTGCCCATGTCCAAACACATGTCAGTAACAATATTTAATATAGTGTAACTTGTCCGTATGGGTCGGCCAAGCTTAATCAATATGTAAGCTTGTATTAAAAAGTTCAAGTTGTGTTACCCGAAATGGAATTATTATATTACGTAGTAGTTAAAATCCAACCACTTCACTAGTCGTTGTTGACTGCTCATCGAGAAAAGAGAAAAAAAAATGGTTGCTGACTATATTTCATATATATTTTTTGGGGACATAAAACATGAAAATAAATCCGAGGTGGATGCTTTATTATACAGGCATGTGGGAATTATGATTAGAAAAAAGTTCACTGATGTCAGATGAAATTAAGCTGGACAGAGATCAAAGCAGATAGGTGTCCGACTGCCATATGTAATTTTTAATTCAGACAACTCTATTTTTGTTTAGATTTTATACATTAATAACACAAAGAGCACGCCAATATGGACTTGACCAAAAAACATTAATGTGCAAGATAAGGATGCCCCTATTTCCACATTCTATGCCATTTTTTTTTGTCAATAGAAGAAATTACCCTAGTAAAAAATGGTTCGACATAACTAAAATAATCCCGTCTTTCTGGGTCTCGACAAAATTTAAGTAATGCTGATTCCACTCCCAAATTAGCTCCTCAAACACCCTAAAAAATTAGGTGACAAAAGTACCATCGTGAGTGGGGGCAGCCTTTTCTTTTGTCACTCATCCTACTAAACACCGCCATTGTCGACCATCTCACTTTGTTACCAGTTATACGTCACTAGTCATCTGCCTCTGACCCAGCTCACGTCTATGCCTTCATATGTGGTCTCTCTCTCTCTCTCTCTCTCTCTCTCTCTCTCTCTCTCTCTCTCTCTCTCTCTCTCTCTCTCTCTCTCTCTCTCTCTCTCTCTCAATCACAAACCCTTATTCTTTCAAGGCCAAAGCGCATGACATCGTGATCACTGGGATCGAGACGGTTTGAGGTGGCCGACCTTAGATCAACCTAGAATTGAGATTGTAGGGATTACGAGCTACGTCATCAAGCTAGAGTTTGATATTAAGGGATTACTAACCTTGGCAAGTAAATTTCGATAACTCAATAGAAAAGTTCACGTATTATAAAGAACAAATAAACATTGATAAGTAACTCAAACAAGACCCGATAACTTAAAGTAGTTGGTAGTTTATTTTATTTAAAGTATGTGGGTACTTTAGTATTAGGGATTAACAAGTTCAAAAAGTTAGTAAGTTATCCAAATAGCATTTTATGCGTCAATACCAAAATTAGTCATCTGCACTTGGTAATTTCAATAAGAGTGAGTAAATTATTAACAAGTTATTTATAATAAAAAAGTAAAACAAAAAGAAAACGTCACATATCATTTTTTTACCAATAATTCTTTGACATTTACTAGCACTTATTTGAATTTAATAGCTTGGATTTTCTTCACAAACAATATAATATTGCACATAAAATAGATAGATCCATTTCTCTTCTGGGCAATATCTTTTTTCCATCGCAAAATAGTTTCATCTACAAAATATATATCAAATAGAAATTGCTAAAATAGAAACGACCATCGGATGATAATTCTTAGAGTCAACCCTAGCAATTGATAATTATGATAAATAATCTAAACTAAAAGATCTTGAGGGCTCACTGTGAGTGATGGTGAGGGAAAGTACACCATTCTATATAGTACATCTTATGCTCCTACGAGGTTTGTACACGTACTGCCTAGTTTTCGAGTTGGTGCAATGAAGTCAAGATCTTCTTCACTCTCTTCTGCCCTTGCTTTTATCAGGATACGTTGTGCTTCTCAATGGCCTTTCTCTCAGAAACAAATCGACCGACTCCACCTAATGTTCCGGTATCAAGAGGTAAGCTTTTTGTCTTTTTTTTTTTCACAAGTTAAATTTCTTGTGGTACTCTATTTCACTTATTCATGTCATATGGCGTAGCCGATGTGTCCCTAATTGGCACACTCACACATAGAACTCATATGCGGACTCAGATCTCGGATCACCTGCAGTAACTGCAGGTGACGTAGTTCTGGGGGTCGTTTGATTTTAGATCAGATGACCCCCCATTTATTAAGGAGGATTTTTGTGTTTTCTTTTTTTCTTTTTTCTTTTTTGAAAAAAGACCAGCTATCTTATTTAGATCGGACGGTTAGCCCCCCATCAAGTTAGCTGCCTTTAAGGCAGCTGATCCATTTCCCTCATATGCAGAGTTAATATAACTTGCTCACTGCCCACATAGACAAGCAATTATTTTCATCATGCATCGAGGCTTCTCAGTCATTGTGTTCCCCTTAATATGAATTGAGGCTGAGATATGAATCGGACGCGACCCTTTTCATAAAAAGAGCCAAGTGAAGTTCTGGTGATGATAGACGCACGGGAATGGAAATTCAAAGCTTGTTTCCACTTGTGAACTACTATTTATGAACTCTGATCTTGCGCAGCACAGCAATCCTGGGCTCCAACTATATATCCCCAAAAAACGAAACATCATTAGAAGGCATGAGCAATTAAGTTTTGAGTTTGGAGCGAATATACTAATTATTCCCTCTGCACTTAATTTCAAATAGAAGTTCATTTCGTGCACAGCGCTAGAAACACCATGCACAACCTTTCTTTTGTCTTTCTCGTCTTCCATGTGTCCACATTTTAATATTGTAACATAGTAGACCCAAGATCAATAATTGTACTGACCTTAGCACATGGTTTTATTCCTTTTCCCAAAAGCTCCACGCAACTTTCTTTTTCCAAGTGCAATCCCTTTTTTGTCTCACAAGATATCATTAATTCAAAGCTAGGCACTTCTGAATCGATAATTGTGTTGCATATAGGGACGATGAACAAACAGATAAACCACGCGCGCACACAATAAAGTAAAGGATGCTAAAGATTTTGCCACGATTTGTGAACTAAGTAATTTGGAGGGAAGAAAAAGTGGTCCATGACCAGCTGACATCGATGAGATTCTTTTGGGTGGAAAGGGGAGAGGTTTTTGCAAATTAATTAGTCCTCTTTTTTCTTTATATCGGTATAACTTTTGTTTAAATCTATCTGCTTGGAATCAACTGAGAATGGTTAGAGCGAGCTGGTATGTAGAGTGTTAGAGCTAGACTCCTCTTGATCAATCTCTAAGCAAGTTAATTGATGCACCTTCAGTGCGTGTATTAACGGGTCAAAAATGAGTGCTTCTAGAAATAGGATTATCATTCGATCTGATGAAGAACAACAATGTTCATCGCTTATCTTGTTTTTATGTTGCACTACGTTTGTTGTAATGCTAGAGAAGTCATCGCATGCATATTCCTACATATCACACAGACTAATAACATCTCAACCATCAATTATGGAGCCCACATAATCAACGGTAGAGATAGGATTAGTCTACACGGTTTGTACACTAATTACTAGGAAGCAAAACCCTAGATGTGATTGTGAGCCGGTTCACTACCTAGTTCGTCCATTTATGGAACCGGAAGCCTGTTCTTTCAACAGTCCTTCTAGGATCCGGTTCTTTGACGCACCGTTTCTTGTGGAAGGTTTTTTCACTACCTTGGAACAAATCATTGGCTTCTCTTTGACGGGTGATCTCATTTATGTTGTTGGGTTCTACATTATCTACTCTAAAATGTGTCATACCAAATATAAATATCACAGGAAACACAACATGGTCAACTATGCCTAGTTGGCCCACGGGATATTATAATAAATGAAGAACAAGGTCCCTACGATAAAGGCTACAAGTTAATTTAGTCCCCCATTATAATGATTACAGGTTGGCCACGTTACATTTATCTTCAAATTGCCCCACGTGACCTTGTTTAATGAATTTAAAAAGAGATTAAGCAAAATTATACCACTAGATCAAGCTTGAGCGATACGACAATGTACGCCCATTTTCAATCTTATCAACTGACTTTGTTTTGTCTTCATGTCGTTATTATCATGTGATAGGAGAGCAACCCGCTCTAATTGTTCTCCTAAAAGTCTGAAAAAATCACGCAAAGATTAGAACATTTGTGTTGAATTTTTTTTTTATATTGACGATGAATTATATCTTTACAACTTAATTAGAATCTCATATTTTGTGAGGCCCATGGTTCTTGATTAGGTTACTGATGCTACTAATTTTTTGAATGATCTTTCATCAACATTGCTAAGTTATAATATAGATGTTTTATGTTTTCGCCGCGGTAACCTCCACTTAAACCATAAAGATGTATTATTATCATATGAATTGATAATAAGCTCCAATATTATTTTTCCTTTTTGGCCAAGATGATATGTTCCATTAGTCTTGCGGCATTTCTGAAATTTTTCATAGTGCGTTGATTAACTAAAAGTTACCCCAATGTTTATCAGCTGTGCTCTGGAACATTGTATGTACCCGAGGAAAATAGGAAATTCTAATCGTGTGCGTTGATTAACTAAAAGTTACCCCAATGTTTATCAGCTGTGCTCTGGAACATTGTATGTACCCGAGGAAAATAGGAAATTCCAATCGTGGCGCTTGTGGTGTGAGAAACGTGTTTTTTGGTTTCGTGTACGAGCATGAACTGTTGCCTGGTGTTTTGCGGGGAACATGCCAATCACGAAATGATTGCTTAGGGAGTGAGTTACATGCCCATTAAATGTTGTCGAAATACACGAGGAAACCTCCATAGATTGAGGATCTTGTCCGCTTATGGAGGCAACATCGTGGGAACATCATCAATTTAAGAAAAGCGTCTACCCGCCTTAAATCATATGCTTCCGGTATTCTTTCGTTGATTCACCGGTAAAAGCAAATCTTCGATTTGGATGAAATGGAAGACACTTTCGTTCTCCTAAACTGATAATTATGTGCCCAAGTTCATCAATTTGGAAGAAAACAAGAAAAATACACAATTATTTAGTATGTGATAGTTGCTTCGGATGGATTGTTGATGTTGTTTGCGTCAAGTAGTGAGTTGTAAAGACCGTGATGACCAGTCTCCCAAAACATTTGACTTCCGAATTATTGATGTGGCACTCTCTCAAGGGGGAAAAAAGCATTTATTTGCATTTTTCAAAATGTAAAAAGTATCCTTTGTTTTTTGTAGGTAGTAAAAAGTAAAAAGTACCCCTTTATTTCCTGGCAAGCTTAAGAATTTTATCTAAATTTAAATAAATTAATGAGATAAAATTATATGTGAGGTTATGTGTCAAATTTGTATATTCTGAGAGTTTTGGATATCTTAGGACAAGAAAAAGTCAAAGATTGAGATTAAGCAAATAAAAAAAATAAAAACTAGAGATTTTTTTTTTCAATTTATTAAGGTGTCAGAAGAACTCCGGTTAGGAGTTGAAGGTCACACATTATAATCTTACCAATTATGTGCAAACTATTTTAGAATAGGGTCCCTTCATAAGCAAAAGGTCTAGAATAAATTGATTAACGAGGCCTGCAGGTTGCATGTTGTTCCATGAATTCTTAAGACCGTGTTTAGTAATGTTTCTAAATTACTCTATTTTTCTGTTCTTTTATTTTTGAGAACACAAAAAGAGCATAAATCCATTTATTTATATAATTTAATTTTTCTATTCTCCAAAATAGAAAAGTAGCCTGGGAATAGATTTGGAACATAAATTAGAAGTAAAAATTCTTTACTTCTTATTCTCAAGAACAATTTTACTTCTTATAATCAAGAACAATTTCTTAAAACAAGTATTCTTTTCTTTTCTTTTCTTTTCTTTTCTTTTTCCTTTTCCCCTTTTCTTTTTGTTTCTCTAACCGGTCATCAGGTCTCAACAATGGCAAACAATTGGCTAGGACTTGGGCTGGTGAGGTCGAACTCACTAGCCTTAAGCTCGCCTCACCAACTACCAGCCAAGCTCGGCCTCGCCACGGTTGGGTGAGGTCCATCTTGTCATAGCTTGGCAAGGGTCAAGCTCACCTAGTGAGCCAACCTCGCGGTGGCTAAATGAGGCTCGACCTTGCTGCAGACCTCAACTAATTGTGAAAAAGGTTGAGACTCGCTTGGCCTCTACCTCGCTCTTCTTGGCTTGAGTCTCTAGCTAGTCCTAATGGCCGGTGGCTGATGACTAGTTAGAGGGAGAAGAAAATCAAAGAAAAAAGGAAAAGAAAAAAAGGAAAAAAATTAGAAAATTAGAAAAATATTGGAAAACTAATTTTGTATTAACGCACTTCTAGTTGTTTATATTTCAAGAATAGCAGTTATTAAACGGGATTTTTTGTAAAGAAATTTATCCGAGAAATTGATATAGAATAAATTATTTTTGAAAAGAAATTACTTATGAGAATAGAAATATTATTAGATGCAAAAAGTAGCTGGTTTTTCCTCCATGCCCTTATATTATAAAAGAAGGCGTAAAAAAAATATTAGAATAAAATATATCTGATCATGCCTTTTGAGGGTTAAGGATGTGGCATCTTGAGGTTCATTGTTGAAGCAATAATCATGTGGATCACAGAATTTTCGTTTCCTTTCATCTTTATTAGTCAATCAGCCACCAAAGTAAAGATAATCATAATACGTCCTCTGCGCGTGGGGAAAAGAGGATTCAGAGTCTCTTCCCCGAAAGCATCATTGCAACCCGTCGCTCCATAGCTCCTCCTGTCCCAGGTCCGTCACGGTTAGGGCCCTCAGGTCCGCCGCGTTGGTGATGCCAAGGCCGTAGTCGCAAAGCAGCTTCCTGATGTCTGGCACGTCGATACCGACCCCGATGAAGACGTGGCAAGGGTAGTAGAGGAATTCGGCCAATGCACGCGAGGAAGAAGAAAAAGAGAGAAAATAAGAAAGAAAATGTGACATGAAGAAGACAATAAAAAAAAGGTGCTATATGAACATGACCCTATCAATGCCGCCAAAAGTCGCAGGTACTCGCCGGATGGCAAAAATTTGAACAATTGAGGGGCTCCGGGCCATGTTGGAGGTACTTCAAAGTCTTATATGAGGCACAATTTACTCCAATCGATTGTTTTTTTTTTTTTAGAAAACAGCCGCACTTCATACTTCATTTGAGATTTTCTTATTGAAGTTTTATGGATCCACATGCAACTAATTTGATGGCATTAACTTGAAAAGGATCTTTCATGGGCATGAAGCAATGTCAAACAACAATACCCTTATATATTAGGCCATGTTTTTGTTGAAAAATGCCGTGAGTGGATCGAAGATCCACGGCCTGTCGTGGGGTCCATTTCATTGACCACATGCATCTCGTCCGAACATGTAGATCCTAGCTGCTACAAAAGGGGTAGAGCTTGCACAACTTCCAAAACAAAATAATAAACACACCGGCTAAACCCTAGTCAAATTAATTGTTCACACCGCGTGATTCTTAATCAAATCATGCGGTTATCTTCTCGAGCACATGTCAAGAGCAAGATCAGAAAAAGAGATCTCGTACACACTTCTGTCGCGCCAAGGAATTGAGAACTCCTCGGTCTAGGTAAAAACCCCAGGATATAGATCTCATAGGAAATTGATAGAAGTAGCCGTCACTACAAGCCAATATTTGCCACTAGAAAAATAAACCAAATATGCTTTTACAGCCTATGTTTTGCAGTTTGCATTATCTTCTTCTTTTGAAGAAAAGAACATTTTCCACACTATGAAATTCCAGAAAAAAAGAGACTGCAAATATAAAGTGAGGAGAAAAACTGAAGATCTTTCTAATTCTCTTTCTGATGTTCTTCATTTTCCGGAGAATGGTAATATTTGAGCTTTATTTTCAGTTCAATAATCTGCACATTATTTGGCAAAATAGAAAAAAAAATTGTACATTTTGAAAGGCGGTCACGTCAAAAGTTTCTCCAAAGACAGTCGTACATTTTAAGGAATGCTTCGATCTGTACAACTTTTGTTTGAATATGTTATAAGGAAGTCTCATTTTTTGATTGCTGAACCTGATCGAATCAGATGCTAAGAAAAGGCTCTTTAAACAAGAGAAAGCATCATCGTGTAGCATCGTTATACTGCATAACAGGCGCACCAATAAGATAGTTCCCATAAAGATCCAATGATTATTCAAACAACTTAAAGCACAAACTAGCCTTTGGACTGGAGCGCTTAGAGAACATTATTAACTGGACTTCTGTACGAGTTATCTTTTTTTCTTTGTTTGTTGTATTGGCTAAGTCACAAGCAAAAGCATTTTTCTCTTATGCTTATTTTTCTGAAAACTACAATTTTCTCTGCTGAACCGAATGTCTCTTGATTTCTAGTGGCTCTATCTACCGTAGTATCATGGGACGGGTCGACTCGTGTCCAAGGAGAACAGCATGGGAGGTGTTTGCGATACTTCTCTCGCGAGCAATCCTCCAGAAAACATTGACGCCTATTGTCTCTAGAAAAGAACAAAACAGGAATCGGTAACGAATCTTGAAGCAGTTGATGAGCGCGTAAAGAATATTATCTTTTTGTTTTAAAATCTGCTCCCTTTCTTGCGGGTATGACTAAGTTGAGAGAAGTTTATCAACTTCGTTCCACTGCAGTGCTCTTCAACCAATCTTCTTCTCGAGGAACATGGGAAAAACGAGCACGTGCCCTTGAAAAACAAATGCACGTTGTTTTTCATTAATTATTATTCGCTGTAATGTCGGGGACACGTGTATTTGCGGGCAATACGACGACTTTGTTTTCACTTGGGGCAGAGGAAGAGCGTCTAGACAGAGATCACCAAACATTGAAAGCAGTTTCCTATAAAAAGCCCCCTTCAAGGAGAGGTGAAGGTCACAAGAAGAAAGAGACTGAGCGCAAGTCTCCTTTCTTGTTCTGGATCAAGTGATTGGTGCAAGTTCAGTTTTGTCTTGTTGAGAGCGAGAGAGACGATGGGCAGGTTTCTGGGGTTCGGGTTCACTCTGACCCTGCTCTTTTGCATGGCTCAAGGCAAAGTCCTCCACTACGATTTCGTGGTAAGTAGGCAGATCTCCTTGTTGAGCGCTTTTAAGTGTCTTTTCTGGACCATACTGATCATTTAGCGACTACTATGATTCGTAGACGTTATCATGTTAGGATTCAGTGCAAGAATCTCCTTCTGTCACAGATGATCTTGACATCTAGATCTTGAGCTAGCTATTGGACTATGCTCGAGGCCGAGTATTCCAGCATTCATATACCAAACTAATATGCATTTTTCTGATGATTTCAACTTCTCGAGAGTTTGGTAGTAATCCCAAAATGTCTACTGTTGTATGATTTATCTAAATATTGTTTTGGGTAGTGGTGTCCGACTCATTTGGAGTCTTTATTCCAGAAGAAAGTGCAGATGCAGGCCTTTGGATTTATTAATGTTATTCACAGATAATGATGCACCAAAACCGTTTTGCGTCAATTTAATACGAGAGGTTATATAAGAAGTATAATGGTCCATGCTTTATAGGATGATTTTTTATTTTTTTATCTATTGCAGGTGAAGGAGACACCCATTGAGATGCTGTGTGAGACGAACCGGACCATATTGACCGTGAATGATATGTTTCCTGGGCCAGAAATCCGTGCTCACAAGGGCAACACCATCTACATTAAGGTCACCAACATAGGACCTTATGGACTCACTATTCACTGGTAAAATTTAAAACGCCCCAACTCCAACACACCCATGCCCTCGTCCCTCCGTTCTAATATCATACACGTATGCAGGCATGGAGTGAGACAAATAAGGTATCCTTGGTCTGATGGCCCGGAGTACATCACGCAGTGCCCAATCCCTCCAAATTCGAGCTTCCTTCAAAAAATCGTACTCACTGAAGAGGAAGGCACGCTATGGTGGCATGCTCATAGTGACTGGACACGTGCCACTGTACATGGCCCTATAATCATTTTGCCGGTCAACGACACCAACTATCCTTACAAGTTTGATGAACAACACACCATGGTGCTATGTATGCTACTTTCAACCTACTTAAATATAAAAAATAAGTATTTTACTCAATCAAACACGCGTGCACATATAACAGTCTGTATTCTTTTTCTTAACAAAATTATGATATGGCATGCAGCCGAATGGTACGCGAGAGACACGAGGGACATAATCACCGAGGCTCTTGAATCCGGAGGCGATCCAGACTTGTCCGTGGCCTATACCATCAATGGTCAACCAGGAGATACTTATGCATGCTCTAACGGTACTAATTCTAGTTTATATGTATGAGTGTGATATGTGCTATTAATATTATAAAGAAAAGGCCTTATAAAAAGTAATAAAGTAAAACCTTTTTTACTCTATATTAACGAAATGAGATCCTGCAAATATTCCTTAAAACTAATTAGCAATGGTTGATATACAGCACTAATAACTTTAAGATCTTCATCAATATTATTTAACATGGTGTCTTTTTTTTTTCTTTCCTCTCGCAGATTCGATGTACAATATAACTGTTGTGCAAGGAAAAACATATCTCCTCCGGATCATTCACTCTGGGTTGAACGAAGAGATGTTCTTCGGCATAGCCGAGCACAATATCACTGTAGTCGGAATGGATGGAGCATATTTGAAGCCGCTTAATACCGAGTATCTCATGATAACTCCTGGTCAAACAATGGACGTCTTGGTCACTGCAAACCAAACCCCTGGTCGCTATTACATGGTATTCAGTCCATTTACGGACAGCAATGCCCCGTCCAATGATAATGTCACGAGAGGGGTATTCCAATATGACGGCAGTTATAACAATTCAGAGACTCCCGTGTTACCCGAGCTTCCCGGTACTACCAACAAAAGCGATGCCGGAAACTTCACTATCCAATTGAGGAGTTTGAATAGCATAGAACATCCATCCACGGTTCCGACCAACATCACTAGGAACATTACAATCACGGTGTCCGTGAATCAACAGCCATGTCCTGCTAATCAAACATGTACTGGGCCAAACGGCGCTATGCATTCGGCAAGCTTGAACAACATAAGTTTTTCGGCTCCATCGATTAGCATTCTCCAAGCATACTACAAGTACGTAAATCACTAGAACCTACCAATTTTGATCCTATTTGCTAGGATTGGATATTCTTCTCGGAGAAATAGAGTTGATTTGGGCTAAAATATACTCCAAATCGAACCCATTTGACTGGTTAAAACATGCATTGTATTAAGGCAAAGGCATAATTCAACATCTATTTGTCTCGATAACATTGTGTTTGTGTGGTGTGTGCAGCAATCTACAAGGAGTCTACAATGAAACATTTCCAGATGAACCCCCTTTCGTGTTCGACTACACCGGGAATGTATCGGCCTTAGGAGAAGCTGCCAATGTGAGTACCGAAGTGTTGATGATTAACTATAATGAGGAGGTTGAAATAAGATTCCAGGGGACCAATTTTGGGGCAGCGGAGAATCACCCGATGCATCTACATGGCTATAGCTTTTATGTCGTCGGAATGGGTGATGGAAATTTCAGCGACACCTACATATCGAAGTATAATACAGTCAATCCGCCTTATGTTAACACTGTCGGACTCCCCAAAAATGGGTGGACAGCGATTAGATTCAAAGCTGATAATCCAGGTACTAGAATGTCATCGATAAGAACACACAGAGCCATATAGTTTTTGTTTACAAATGAATAGCATTGATTATCATGTATCCACTATGCTAGCACTAGTTTTGCATGAATTTTGTCATGCATATGAATGCATAATTGACAGATTATTCTTCTGTGGGTGCTTGTAGGAGTGTGGTTCATGCACTGTCACTTAGAACGCCATTCGAGCTGGGGAATGGACACGGTCCTCATCGTCAGAGACGGGAAGAGAAAACATCAGAAGGTGTTTCCGCCGCCTAAAGACATGCCTCCTTGTTTCGTGTCTTAATCAGGACGTTGCTTGCTTTGAGTTCATTGCCAGGGCGAAGGCTATGGATATCCCAATGAAAATAAATCATTTGTACTGGGTACCGATCATTTGAAATTCTGCATCATTTAATAAGTTTCGGTTGCAACATATGTTTCAGCATGCAAGAAGTTTCTGTTCGATTCAAAATCATGTACTTTCTGTCTGATAAGTGATTCAAAATGTATTTGAACATCGCCAACGATGACTCCTAATTTAATTGGAAGGTGCGAAATTTTCGACGATGTTGACTGAAACGATCATTTGCTATCCATTCTTACTAAACTTTTCATACAAAAATGGGTATAAATAAATCAATTTACCATGTAAAAGAGCGCATGTAGTTGCAAAATAACCGCCAGAGCAGTGTTTGTCTAAAACAAAAGAACCCATGAAGTGACTTCGTCTCAATTAACTTTCTAGCTCCCCAGTTTTCTCAAATCGTCACGACCATTGGTCGTCTATGATTTGCGTGCCGTTCCATGGCTGGGGGCATTTTCAGCTCAAATGTCCGATATCCTTAAAACTTTCCAATTAAGCTCAACCCAGATTGGTTAGTTTTTCCAAAACTTCCCACTAAACTAATCTCATTTCCCCCAAGAAATATATGCAATATGGAATACATCCATGAAAATAAGATAAAAAACGATTTATCTATGTGAGATGCACTTCTTATAATATGCTTTAGATAAAAAAAAAATTTCTTCTCATTGGAGATGTCGATGATGGATATTGGTTTTTCTATTCGTGTGAGAAATTGGAAATATTATATTTCTTGTGGGGTTCTTCAGCTGACGGAGGAGGAATCAAGAGATCATATCCTATTCTCCATGCTCAAGAGAAAGCTAGTGGAAGTTGCGAAGATTATGCACAAACCCAACAAAATGACAAGTTGAACATGATCTTGAATATATCGGGATAATTGTTGGCGCAAGAAATTATTTCAAAATAATCACTATCTTTAAACAGCTCTTTGTTGGAATTCTTCAATTCGATTGCGCTGTTACGGGGCTAATAGATGTACCCAGGATAAAGAATCAATCACGTTTTAAAAAAAAGTTTGTGCAAACTTTGTCTTTTCTTTGGCATCTTTTTCTGATGAAGGTCTCATAATATCACGAACTTTGGATCGACCATATCTGATATAATCTGTCACGGTTAATCTACTTCTTAAACGAGATTGTAGGCATGATTAAATTAGTATTGTGATCTTCATTCTCTAATTAAGAGCAGGGTTTGATATAAGTTACGTCAGTCAATAAAATTAGTATTCTAAATAATGTATTAAATTACAAGTAGTGAACTTTATAAATTGTTCCACCACAGAATAAAAAAGAACTTTGTAAATTTTTTGCACTATTCTTTTACAAAAAGGCGCCCTCTTAACTTTAAGATGATATCAAATGTCACAGAATAATTAAAAGTGTGCATGCCTGTTTCTTGGAATTTATGTCATTATGAAGCGCCTAAAGTGCTTTATCAAACTATATTGCCCACTTTGACAGTTGGACTTAATCAAATTACTATAAGATACGTACTTCATTTAATTACAACCACTTGCTAATTTTTAATAACAATGCTTCCACTTATGTGGCCAAAAGATGTGGTCCATTCACAATCATTCCAGTACAAACCGATAACATTTTCAAAAGGAAAAAATTTAGGGTTCCAACTATGCTGTGACCAAGGTGTGAATAAATTATTATTATCATTATTATACTCTTACTTTATAAGAGGATGCCGGAATTATATTTCAAATTGGGGAAGTGGTTAAGGTTCCAACTATAGTGTGACCGAGGTGTGAATGAATTATTATCGTCGTCATCGTCGTTATTATTATTATTCTCTTACTTTATAAGAGGGTGGCAGAAAAATATTGCAAAATGGTGAGGGGAAGTGGTTGAGCAGATACCCATAGAGAACACTAAGTCCATCATTAGTTCACATGTACAAAATTCATATTGTAGAAATGTCGAGGACCTTCGTCTTGAAACAGCGGATCTTCTCCGTATCCGACCTTGATTTCAAGAATAGCTCCAGTTCTATTTTATTTCTTTGCACGTTCATATTTCCCCTTTATTTTTCTTTTTAGTTTTATCTGTTTTAATGTATTCTTTTTGAAGTGGTGCTTGGTGTCGCAATTTGAAAAACCACATTGAAATAATTAAGAAAACCACATTAGTATTTTCCTTTAGCCAAAATTGAATGAAGTTTAAAAAAGGAACTTGATAATACCAATTTGACAAGTTCTAAGACTCAATTACATTTGTGCAATAAATTTCGGGACTTTTGATGATTAAATGTTAATATCAGGCTATCTTGCGGTCGTTCAGTGAAGCATCCTCCAAAGATACTATCAATTACAAGGTGAATTACACTTACAACATAACCATGTGTATACTGAGTGGATAAAGTATAATGGCAATACAGCTATGGTTGTTATTGAAATGGTTTCCTGATCATATTTACAACGAGGCAAAATCTTCGTGTTTGGCATGGCAAGTCCAGCATAAGTTCTACATTTGTCCTCTTTATCAAATTTGTTGGTTTTGCTTTTGCTTAACATGTTGTACCAAAGCAAATAGCAAAATATATTGCCAATTTAATCCTAAATTTTTATGTAAAATTTCAATATAATTCTTTTGATCAATTTTTATTGGAATTTGTTGATGTAGCAACGTGCCATGTTGGATAGTCGATGATGACTGAACTACCACATTCGCTATTTCAAGCGAAAATTGATTGAAAGGAACATATTAAAATTTTGCAAGTCATTTTTGGACTCGGTTGGAAATATTGAAAAATTTAGTAGCAAATTGGTATCTCACAGGTTATCCTCCCCACTTGTCATTGCGGCATATCACAAACATATATCAAAAGATAAATCCCTGGCTCCATTCAAATTCGAACTAAAATCTGAAGCTTGACCGATTAGCTAACAAGTCAAAACTTAGATACGAAAGAAAAACTTATTTATGCACGCAAACAAATGTTGTTTATCACAGTGACACGCAATATATAATGTACTTAGCAACCAATTTATCAGTTATAAGGACTTGTCTAGTGTCGTTATCATTACTCTATAATAATCAACAACATTCACACTATATTCCATACAGCTAAATGTCTCCGATGACAAATCATGAAAATTGACAGCTAATTTCTGGTAGTCAGTAATTAATTTATGCAACGTGCATTTTTTAATTAATATGTATCTAACATATAAGCTGAAATTCTATCTTCAGTTAAGTTCTTTAATGCAACGTACATTATTTAGTGAAGAAGGATCTCAGTCTATCCAAAGTTGATATTCTCCATATTCGCACCTACTAATTTGTCAATGTCGATACATAGACCAGTGACAGTTGTTTAGTATAAGTGAATTTGCCCCCGTAAGATGCTCGCACAAGTAGTGTTTTGGTCAAATCTATAACCTGAATTAATAGATATATTGGCTTTTACTAAAAATTAAAAGTCATGTTGCGAAAGAAAAATAATTAGAATAATCAATCATTGCTGACTTCTCATCGACAAAAAGAAAACAATCTTTGCTGACTAAACATCACAACTTTTTTGGGGCCATAAAATATAAAGAACATATCAAATCTATCTGTCCGAGTATTTAAGATATGTAAGCATAAAAAATTGAAACTAACTCTAATTTGATTTAAAATTTCTATATTGCTAGAAAAAAGAGCACGCCATTATTGACATGGAAAATTTTAAAGATAAATTTTAAATGTGTAAAGTAATTGGATATGATCGTTGACACTAAAATTTTGGCGACCTCATCAATTATTTTTTGTATAATAAAGTTAGGAATTGACCCTAATGCCTAAATAAATACTTATAGATTGCATATTATGAGCATTTTTCTAAGCTCATTGAACTAGTTTCAGCCAGCCCATTGGATATCCTTGATGTGATGTGCTGGGTGTTCTAAAATAGGCATGTGGGTGCACCTTGAAGAGCGACAATGCATATTTCCTCTTGAATTAAAAAACAAAAACAATCTGCAATCTGTCATCTCTCCAATAACCTTAAGAAAAAAAAGGACTTATCATTCTTTTTAACTAACAATTTCTTGATATTTATTAATATTTTTTGAAGTTTTTTTTTTTTGGTAATGTAAGAATTTTATAGACTTTTACCAAAAGTATACAAGATCATGTAACATGGCACCACAAAAGCTTGCACTCACTACCTCATAAAGATGGATATGAATGGAAGGGTACCAAAGTCTCCGAATGAAGAGCATAAAAAGTGACAAACGGGCCTGCAAAGATACAAAGTACCAGCCCACTAATGTATAAATATATCGGGATCTAAACCCCAACTACATTGAAGCCTCCTATTTCTGGGAGAGTTCAACACACGATGAAAAGTTCTAGCCTTATCTTTCACCATCTTCTCCAGCTTCATCTTCATAGCCGGATCAAAAACAGCCTGGTTGCGAAATATTTTTTGAAGTTTATCAATACACAAAACATATTCAATAGATGAAATAGATAATTGTTCTTTTCAATAAATAAGAGGAAAATTACCAAAAAAAAGTCTTAAACCAATTGTACTATTACCAATACAGTCAAGAACTTATTAATTATGCCTACTGAGTGCTCAATTTTTTTTTTAATGTTCTACTAATTGTGCCCATCTAGCCGATTTTAGTTGAAAAAGCCGGCATGGATATTGGCTGTCTTACACAATACTATTGGCATTGGCATCGATGTAAATTTTTTTTAGTGATATTCTTTTTTCTAACCCTTGACTATTTTGGGCCTTGCTGGCCATTAGCAAGGGCCCAATGTCCTCGCTAGGCCTAGACGAGGGTCACCAACCAAGGGTTAAAATAAAAGAATATATGGTAAAATAAAAGAAGGAAAAAAGATTTAAAAGTAATGATTTTATTTCAAAAATTTTAAAATTAATAATTTGTCCACGTCAATGCAGATTATGCCACATTGGAGGGTTGTGTGAGTGTCCATCTTAGCAACTTTAGGTTAAAATTGGCCGGGTAGACTCAATCAAGAAAAAGTAATAATTAAAAGGTTTCGAACAAAATCGATAAAAAGTATAGATCTGAGACTTTTTGGTAGGTTTCCTTATAGATATGAGTACTTCTATTATCTAAGCAAATGTATTAAATTCAAAAGTCCAACAAATTAATTGCTAGTCAAAATAGAATAATCATTCCAACTCAGAAAATAATCTTCTCCCCACTCCCCCAGCCCCTTTTACTTGCTTTTCCAAATCATCCCCTCTGTCTTTCCGGTAATAAATATTGAAGTCAACCTCAAGACAAACCCTAAAGTTGTGGTTTTGTTTACCATTAAGCTAACTATGATACATAAACTAAACTAAAAGATGTTGACGACCTATATTGACGGTGAGGGAAAGTACACACTACTTTCTAGTACCATGCCCCCAATAGTATGTACATGTACTGCTTAGTTCTCTAGTGTGATTAAATGCAGTCAAGTCCGCATCGTCTTCATTACTCTTCTTCTCTTGCTTTTATCACGATCCATTCTGCTTCAGAATGATCTCCCGCTCTCACTTATATGAGGTCTCAAGTTGACGCGGGTTATGGTTCCAGGAGGTCAGCTTCTTCTTCTTCTTTCCCTCCCCCACCAGTTTAGTTTCTTCGCCTACTTTA
Organism: Melaleuca alternifolia; assembly: GCA_019926035.1. NCBI lineage: Eukaryota > Viridiplantae > Streptophyta > Magnoliopsida > Myrtales > Myrtaceae > Melaleuca > Melaleuca alternifolia. The sequence goes on from JAGKPW010002174.1 coordinate 801,573, forward strand.
TCTCACTTATATTCTTGTTGTGTGTTGTAGTCAAGATGTCCCTAACTAGCGTGTACACAATAAAATGGTACAAACAGTCCTAAACAGATTGCGAGTTTGCCAATTCGGTCCTAAATATATTCCAAGTTTGCCAATTCAATCCTAAACCTTTAAATTTTGCTAATTCAGTCCCAAACCTTTTAAAATCTTGTCAATTCAGTCTTTTCGACAAATTTATCTTGGAAAATACTTACGTGGATGTCCTGAAAATGCTTACATGTCTGAGACAAATTTGTCGGAAGGATTGAATTGACAATGTTTAAAAAGGTTTATGACTAAATTGGCAAAATTCAAAGGTTTAGGACTAAATTGACAAAAATGCAATAGGTTTAGGACTTTGTGGACAATTTTCCTATGCAGAGAATCCATATGTGTAGTTAATACAATTTGCTCTCTGCTCGTTTAAATAAACCATGTACCAGATTCTACACTGAGATTTCTCCCTCATTATATTGTATAAGTCTTGCATAGAGTCCACGTAATATTAGTTGTGGCTGAGATAAGAATTGGATGCGCTTCACAATCCGTAAAAGAGTAATTCCCCGCACAAACTCTCTTACCTTCATGGGGCCATAGGGTAGAAACCGCTCTTTACCAACTCTAATCTTGTTCAACAGCAATATAGGAGTATTTTTGGTATCCAAGTTTATCTACTCAATACCATATACTCCAGGCTTCTCAATCCCATTATTTTTATTAGAATAACCAATCAAAAAAAAAATAAAAATTATAGATGGAGGATGACCACATGTATATAAATGACATACAATGAGATATATTTCAATATTTCCTCGCGCGGGCAAGCTGAATTAGAAAAGACACGGGATAAACACACATACCAAATATATAGGAGTAGAATCTAGCTCCGATACCATATTAAAATGTCAATCTCAAAAAGCTTAAAGTAATAGGTTGATGGAGATTACATGTATATGAAGATTATATAAACCCAATAGTCAAGCGATGTGTGATATATTTCAACAAGTTTATATCAATAACTATTCTTTTGTCATACTGACATACTATCTATTAACATTTTCATACTGAAAAGACGCATAAACATGAGATGATTAATTGTACTGCCCTCAGCATGTGCATATTATTCCTTTTTCCAAAAGCTCCATGCTAGATTTCTATTTTCCTTTCTTTTTCCTTTTTTCGTGTGCAACCCCTTTGGTCGACCGAGAAACCATTTATTCAACTCTAGGCATGTCCTGAGTCAACAGCCTGTTACATATGGTGACAATTAATGAACAGATATACTACGTGCACCCATTTCAAAGGGAAGGATGCTAGACAATTTGCTTTGATTTGTTCACCGAATAATTTGGAGGAAAGGAGAAGACGGTTCAGAAGCAGCTGAGATCGAGGAGACACTTTTGGGCAGAAAGAGGGAGTTTTCTATGTTAATTAATTGATCCTTTTTACTTAATTGTTTGAATAGCTAACTTTCATTTGGATCTGTGCGGTTGGTTTCAGCTGAGAATGGTTAGAGCGAGCCTTTCTTTAGAGTGCCAGAGCTAGATTCCTCTTGATCAGTCTATAACTAGAGCTAATTTATGCAAGGTCTATAGGTGTATTAGCTGGTCAGCAATAGGCAACTTTTAGGAATGGGACCGTCGTTCGACCTGATGGAGAGCGACGATGACTTTTTAACTTATTCACAGCCTGTTCTGCTGCATCATTGGTGCATATCTGCAGAGGGAGACTCGCAAAGGTACTTGTTCATGAAAAAAGTGATTCCTAATATACAATTGGTTGGTTATTGCGCATCGCCTTGAGTGTTCTCTCTTTGGTTTCACACCGGGGTTCCACACTAGATAGGATCGATTAACGAGGCATCACTTTGTCCACTACCGAAAAGTTGAATAAAATATATGTTGGTATTTTGAATTACAAATTAATCTAGTTATGCTTATCTTGTTATTATATTACAGCATCAACAGTGGTAATGTTAGATAAGTCACTGCATACATATTTTTATAGATCACGTGAAACTAGAGCTCACGTGAATAATGATAGGAAATGATTTGGTCTAGGTGATCTGCACACAAGTCATTTGTTTCTTTTATTTGAACATTTCGTCTTTTTAGATTAATTGCCGAGAACCTTGTAGTGGGTCTTTTTCTTTTAGGACAGTAAAACCATGGGGTGAATCATTAGCTTCTCTTTGACCAGGACGATCTCATTTAGGTTGTCGAGTAGGTTGTTGAGTACTCCATCATTTACCCCAAAAGGTGTCCACATGCCAGATGTAATTATCACACGAAACAGGACATGGCCAATGTACCTAGTCTGCCCACGAAATATTACAGTAAATTAAAGATCAAGGTCACTGCCGCGCTTGGGACAAGGGGTACTGTGATTAACAGGTTGGCCATGTTACGCTTGTCTTCTAATGGCCCCAGATGACCTTGTTTAACGATTTAATCGGCTATTAAGCAAGATAATTACACAAAAAAAACCTTGATCGATACGACAACATGAGCTCGTTTTCAATCTTCCCAGCTTAACTTTGTTTTTGTTTTCACGTTTTTATTATGATGTGATGGTATGGTCAATTAAAAGGGGTGTGTTTTGTTGCGGAGGCAACATGTCAATTGGAAAAACGATATCTTGAGGAATGAATTACATACCAATGAAATGGTGTCGAACTACTCCAGGAAATTCCCATACATCAGGGATCTTCTTTGGTTAAGAGGCGATATAGTGGGAATAGCATCAATTTAAGGAAAGTGACTACATCTCTCCAATACATAATTTCTGTATGGTTCTTCCTACATGCTTTCATCGATTCACCCACAAAGGCAGGGAGATATTTTAGATGCAATGTAAGACTATTTTAGATGCAATTAAAGACATTCCCGTTCTCCCAAACTAATAATAATGTGTCAAAAGTCATTGGTTTGGAAGAAAAAGTAAAGATACACAATACGCAATATGTGATGATTCATTTGAATGGATTGTTGATGATGTAATTGGAAGTGTATAAAGTTTCTAATGTGAGGCGTAGATACTGTGACAGTTGATTTCTAAAAATCTTTGGCTTACGAATTTATTGTCGTGGTGTCTTCTCAAGGAAAAAAAAATATTTGTTTGCATTTTAAAAGCAAACCGTTGTTTTTTGTTCAAATAATAGATATTATCCAAATTTCACAAAATAATTAGTAAATATGTATATGTCAATTCGCATGTTAAATTTGTACATTGTGAATGTTTTAGATAATTTGGGATAATAAACAATTCAAAGTGTGTCTATCACAAGATTTAAATAAAATTATTGGAAAATATATAAAAAAAAATAGAGATTTTCATAGCGTTGGAAATTTTCAAGTTAGGAGTTAGAAGTAATTCATTTCAATCCTACTAACAGCATGCAAAATGTTATGGGCCAAGATTCCATAGACTAAAGGTCTTCACTTAATTGGTTCATTGTGCTTGTTAGGTGTTCCATGAAGCCTTCAGGTAATGTCCATACTCGTGTCCCTGGATCACAAAAAGAGAGAGAAGAAAGTAAAAAAGCAAAAAAGTCTATCTAGATATGATGATGCAGATATTGGCATCTCGAGGTTCATTATAGACCGCTGTTTACGTCAAAATCTTACTTTTTGGAAACAGTTTGTACCCGAGCATTTTGTCACATCTACAAAAGTATATGCTAGGCATATCATGTAGATGATGCTTCCAATATAAGTAAGAATTCAAACTCCTTTCCCCCGAGGCATCATATTATAAAATCCCTAGTTAAACATGTGTCCCACCGCGTGATTATTAATTAAATCCTGCAATCAACGGCTCCAACATATTTTCCATGTCCAGGTAATTTACACGAATTCGGATATCCTGACTTGAGATTCCGTGACTTGGTAGTGACTTAAGAGGAGGGCTATACGATTTCAGATCGAACGGTCTCCATTAAATAGAAAGAGAGAGGTTTTTTGTTTTCTTTTTTTGGAAAAAGGCTAGCCGTCCGATTTGAATCGGACGGCTACTCCCCATCAAGTCACCGTCAAGTCACATGCATATAAAACAGGTGATCTATTTCAAATTTACACATTTTTTAGCAAAAAAGAAAAAAAAAGGATGACATATTGAAAGAGTTTCTCAAATAACAACCACTTTTTTTAAGAAATGATTTGATTTGAAACTTTTATTTACACATATCCCAAGAAAGTCTCACTGTAAAAAGTTGAGGAAGTTTCCTTTTCTTTTTTTTTATGCAAGAGTAAACATCACATTATATGCGCTGGCAGTGCATAACAGGTGACGCCGATTAAAAGAGTTGGCATAAAATGCAATGATTATTCATTCAAGTTAAGGCACGAGTTGAGAGCACCTCGAATTTTAACTAGAATTTCTGTACGAGTTATCTTTTGTTTTTTTCTCTTTTTGCATTTGATAAACCAATGGGAAAAAAAAGCAGTTTTCTCTCTTGCATTCTTTTGATGAAATATACGACAGTCGCTGCTCAATGTCTTTTTGCTTCGAGTGGCTCTATCTACAATATATATCAATGGTAATGAGGGATTGGTCAACTTGAGTTCAACAAAACCTTTCTTTTTTATGATAAAAGATTTTCACTTTTCGCCAGTTCTTCAAATCTACGTATTCGCAGGTTAATACTTTGGAAGAGACTAGCCCAACAACCTACCGCCAAGGTTTTCACTTAAATTTCGGAATCATACTTATGATTCGAACCTTAAATTTAATTGTGAAAAATGAACGTTTCTACCAGTATAACCCTGCTTGGGTAGGTTCAACAAAACGTTGGTGCCTCCTTTCTCCAGAAAAAGAACAAAATGGGAATTGTTGATGAGTGTTAAACCAGTGGATGAGTCTGTAAAATGATGTTTATATATGACTAAGTTGAGAGAAGTTTGTAATGAACACAAGACTTGAAGACAAATACTCAATTTTCTTTAATTTTCGTTGGCTTTAATATCGTAGGACCCCTTTTCGTGGGCACTGCAAAGGGGAAAAGGATTGCCTGTACTGCAAAGGCTTCGTTCTCGTGTGGCGCAGACAGAGACCGTCTAAACAGAGAGTTAGCGAAAAGAAAGAGGCGAGACAGCGATCGCTAAACAATGAAAGAAGTTCCCTATAAATAGCCCCCTTCTTTGGAAGGTGAAGGTAATAAGATGGAAGAGACTGAGCATAACAGTCTCCTTTTGAGATCTGGATCAAGTTACTGGTACAAGTTCAGTTTTGTCTTGTTTGTGTGTGTGTGTGTGTGTGTGTGTGAGAGAGAGAGAGAGAGAGAGAGAGAGAGAGAGAGAGAGAGAGACGATAGGAACATTTCTAGGGGTTTGCTTTCACTTTGAGCCTGCACTTTTGCATAGCTCAAGGCAGAGTCCTCTATGATTTCGTGGTGAGTGGGAACATACCTTTCTCGAGCTCTTCAAGAGTGTGTTTTCTGGGCCAAACATAACATTTAGCGACTACTTGCCATTTGTTACTAGTTTCAGATTCTTGTTGAGGCATTACAGTCGAACCCGATCTCAGAATTCGTACCATGTTATCCTATTAGTGTATTCAACACAAATAATCTCCCTTTTTTACAACAATGATCTTCACACCCAAATCTTCAGCTAGCTAAATCTTGAACTATGCTTGAGGCCAAGTATTACAGCATCGACATACCAAACTACATTCAAATATCTCAGTTGCCTAATTTATTTACTTATTCTTTTGGAATGGGATTTCCAACACCATTTGGAGTCTTTATTCCGGAAGAAAGTCCATGCAGGCCTCTGATTTAATTTATGCCACTAGGAGACAAAGGACTCGGTTTAATAAGATAGACTATATTATGAGTATAATGGTCCAAGAGTAACAGGATGATTTTTGTTGCAGATAAAGGAGACGTCTATAGATATTGTGTGAGACAAACCGAATCATATTGAATGTGAATGGTCTATTTCCTGGACCGGAGACTCATGTTTGCAAAGGTGACACCATTTATGTTAACGTCATTAACAAAATACCTTATGTAATAACTATTCACTATTAATGAGAAAAACACCTTTCCTCTCTCTCTACCCCTCAGCCCCTTATAATATCGTATACACATACAAGCATGGAGTAAGACAAATGAGATATAACCTAGTTTGATGGCCCGGAGAAAATCACTTATTGCCCGATCTCTTTGAACTCAAGCTTTCTTCAGAAAATGGCAATCATCGAGGAAGAAGGCACGTTATGGTGGCATGCTCATAGCGATTGGTCATGTGCCACTATACATGGTCCTCTTCATTATGACTGCCTACGGAAAAATGTACCCTTACAAGTTTGACCTAGAATACACAGCCGTCATCGGTATTCTACCTTCAACTAACTTCAATGGCATATTAAATTTTTTACTCTATCAAACACAGACGCAAAAAATTTATAGTTTGGACTATTTTTCTGATTTGTATTTGGCGTGCAAGTGATAGACATGCGAGAGATAAGAAGGTCATAATCACCGAGGCTCTTGTATCCGGAGGTGATCCAGACTTGTCCGTGGCTTATGCCATCGATAGCCAACCAAGAGAAAATTACCCAGGCTCTAATGGTACGAATTCTAGTAAATACATAGAGTGCCATATGTACTATTTATTTGAAAAGAAAAGGTATTATTTATAGGTGATAAGATCTTCTTAACTATTATTCGGTAATACTATTAGTGATGATCGATATGTTATGTCACTTTTTTGTCCTTTTGGCAGGTTCAGCATACAATAAAAGTGCCGTGCGAGGAAAAACATATCTCTTATGAGTCATTCACTTCGGAATGAACGAAGAGATGTTCTTCGGTTCCCCGGACCAAGACACATCTGATTAGCGAGACGTGGCTGCTGATTTATAGAAACCGTGATTGTACTGTTCCTAGTGTTTTTGGTCGGAACCTTGGACGGATGTTCTTTGCTGTTCAAACTCCTCAATTGAATTGTGAAGTTTCCAATGTAGTTCTTGTTGGCAAAACCCGAAAGCTCCAGTAACTTGGGAGTCTCCTTGTGGTTATAATTTCCCTTGCATTGGAATATTCCCCTTGTTGCGTTTGTATTGGATGGGGCCTTGGTGTGCCCGAATGGACTAGAAACCATGTAGTAGTAAAACTACTATGCATTTTGCAAGCTTAAATAACATAAGTTTCTCGGCTCCGTCGATTAGCCTTCTACGGGCATATTACGAGTATGTGAAGCTAGACCTACCAAATTTATCATTTTTGTGAGGATCTCTCAAACCGATAGAGTTTATTTGGGTTGAAATATTTTCCAAATCAACCCAAATTAACCAATTCAAAAAACTTGTCTCTGGTGCGTTCAGCAATATATATGGAGTCTACAATAGAACTTTCCGGATGAACCCCCTTCTTTATTCGATTTCACCGGAAACGTTTTGGCCATAGGGCAAGCTGCCAATGTGACTACCGATGTGTTAAAGATTGATTACAATGATAAGGTTGAAATAAGATTCCAAGGGACCAATTTGGGAGCAGCGGAGAATCAGGCAATGCATTTACATGGGTATAGCTTTTATGTCGTCAGGATGGGTGATGGATACTTCAGCCAGATTGAAATATCAAAGTATAAAACAGTGGATCCGCCTTATGTTAACACCATTGGACTCCCCAAATATGGGTGGACAGCAATCAGATTCAAAGCCGTTAATCCAGGTACTATGATTTCATCACAGAAATGCATAGAAACATATACCATTCACTGTCAAACGGATAGTACTTATGATCACGCGTCTAATATTTTGGCATTGGTTTTGCATGAATTTGGTCATGTATGTGAATGCAAATTGATATTTTATTCTTCCATGGTTGCTTGTAGGAGTGTGGTTCATGCACTGTCACTCACAACGCCATTCGAGGTGGGGAATGGATACGGTCCTCATCGTCTGAGACTGGAAGAAAAAACATCAGAAGGTTCGTCCGCCGCCCAAGGACATGGCTCCTTGTTCCGTGTCTTTATAATGATGCTGTGCTCTTTAAGTTAAGGTCAATTGACATCAAGAATGGACTGGATCATCTGCATCTTGGTATAGTTCATGCCAGTCCACAAAATTAGTATCCTAAGTAAATGACAAGTTGCAGCCAGTGAACTTTGTAAATCATTTACCACTGCTTTAAAAAAAGATGGCAACAACTGTTACGGACTAATGGAAAGTGCGCGCATGTGTTCCTTAGAATTTATGTGAAGCGTACATAAAAAGTCCTTTATTAAATGATATTGCTTAGTTGGCCAAAAAGAGGGCAGGGTATTTATTTAAAGCTGGACTTCAATTGTACAACTCCAAAAAAGATGCGTCAATTAATTAGAACCACTTCCTAAATTTTACTAACGATGCTTCCACTTGTGTGGCCAAAGGATGCGGTCCACCGGCAATGTCGTCGTCCGAAGATAGACACGTGGTTCTAGGGTTTCGATCACAGTGTGACCGAGGTGTGCATGGATTATAGTACCCTTGCTTTATACGAGGGTGGTGGCAGAAGCATAATGAAAATTGGAGGGGTTGGGGAGATGCAGAGAAAGTGCACTCACTCCATCATTAGTTCACGGGGACAAAATTCATGTTTTTGAAGACATCTGGGACATTTGTCTGGAAAGAGTCTAAAGGACATTGCACGCTTGTCCACCTCTGTGAAGCCTACCTCTGTGGGATTTGCAATATCATGTCTGGTCAGAGTCACGTCTAGATACATCGGTACCGAAAACATCTCCTCGGTCTCAGTGGCGACTAGTCATTTTCTCGGCTCCAAGGCTAAGCTCTCGCTTATGTTTCCGATGTCTATGATTAGGATGTTTTCTAGAAATATTTATAATATATTTCATATTTTTTTATGATTATGCATATATCTAAGAAATTCTTCATATTTTAAATCGTGCATGTCTTGATTAATCGTATTTGATTTGATTACTTTATATAGATCTTTAATAAAGCATATATATAGACTTATATACACTTTATCAGTATCATTAAAATATACAAAAATTTCTTAATTTGTCCTTCCGCGTATATTGTCTTGTCTGAGCCTACCCAGCTATATTTAAATCATTGGGTACTCATTTCACTGTTGCATACCTACAAACAGGAACACTCGAATTCCTGCTGGACAAACACCCCCTCTATCAATGTCTGTTGTCACCGTGCAGTTGCCGCGGTGGTGTCAACCTCGCTTGGACATGGGGCTTCAGATCAAGGTTGAAGTTAGCATTTCCAACTTTCCCATTGCCAGTGTTGTGCATTGTCAAATTCCTAGCACAAGCTTATTATCAAAGATCACCCAAAACCAGTTATCACTCAAGAAAGTTTGCAGGTTTCAATGCGGTGCATTACTCGTGTTATGCCTAATCAGTTTTCTAAGAAGCCAACTTTATCCTCGTCACTTGGTGATTAGAGCCTACAAAATAACTATGAATGAGAAATGTAATTAAGCCAGTGGAATTAGAGATCAACGTCCGAATTTTCGCATTCTCAGTATCCGACTCAAGCAGAAAACAACATCTTAATATATACTTCAAAGGAAGCAGGTCACTTAGAAAACAAGTGATTTTTGATTCGACAACATCCACTGGTACACAAGTCAGAAAACAACCTACAAATAAACATAACAATTTCCATTTAGAATCCACTCATCAATAAAGAGATCCTTCACAGGCTCATCTGTAACGGTTTCCTAGTTTTCGGGCTCATCAACATCGGCCTCACATCTCAAATATCTGGATCATTTGCCCAAACCATACATGTCATTGACTCCTGGCAACTATTGATGACATAATTCAGGATACAACAGTAAAAAAGATACAGCAACAAATATTAATACAATAAAATGCCAAGGATAAAAAAAATGAAAAGAAATTAAACCAGAACATTCGAAGAAGCAAAAATACTTAGGACTAGTCTATAACATGCTGCCCCAATTCTGTCAATGGGCTTTAAGGACATGTTTGTATAAAAAGCGGGTTTTGATCTAAGAAAACTTAGGCCCAGTTTATATTGCATGGTCCTATGAGTTAGGTCACTTGGAAGCAGGTTCAATTTCACTAAATTCCCAATCTCAGTTCATTTACTTTAGATCTGACTTGACCGTAACCATGTTGTTCAAAGAGCCATTTTGGGATAAACGTGTCACTTTATGGACTAGTTTCACGTTCTTTGTAACATGAAAATTAGTTTTTAGTAAATATTAGTGTACTTCTTTGGGTTTAGTGGTATTATTATCCCGTGATTTATTAGGAACTTCCGTAGTTGGTTAAAGATTTGTGCCCAAGTGGATACATCCCTAACTACATTATGATTCTTTTTAAATAAGAGAAGCGCTCATTGGCTTTTCCGACAGAATTTTTTTTTCTACGAAAATTACAATGCCATTCTACATTATTTAAGTTGCCCTTGTCGTAAAAATTTGAGTTCCGGACTGAAAATTAAAATATGAAACCCTAGGAACACAAAGCAAAATCTTAGGCTGCGCATGGTAACGTTTTTATTTCTCCCAATTTCTACTACAGAATACCGACACCCGACTGTTGTCGCTGACTACCCACCGCCGCCTGACCGTCAATTGTCCACCATTGTTTGCTACTCGAGCGTTGTTGCTTGACTGCCAACCGCCGGCGGTCGGGCGGCAGGCGGCGACGTTAGCAAGAAAAAAAAATGACGTACCAATCACATTTTTATTCTTTTTTTATTACAAAAATAGAATTTTTGTATAATTATCAATTGACTTATTTTACTTAGAAATTATTCCAGGAAGTAGAAATAAAAGATAAATATTTCTCAAAAGAAATTGTTTCCCATAACAGAAACGTTACTGTTTGCACTCTTAATTTTCAAAGGAAAACTTCCCTAACACAAGATATCATCAAAAGTAAGGGTTTCAAGTATTTTATCATTTCGCACCATCTTCTTTGCAATATGCAGCTGAAGGAATAAATCAGGAGATCACTTTCTTAAATTACTTCAACAGATGAAGACGGTCTTGACCCTGTTTTTTTTTTTTTGTTTCCCTATTAATTAGGGTGGGATTTGCTTCAAAAAAGAAATCACAGAAGACACGCATTGACCGCCATGAAGGAGATAAAGCAAGAGATAAGACACTGTTGAGTGGTAAACCTGAAAAATATATGAACAACGAGAATCCCATGCCTCCCCTTACGGAGCTAGCCTTGTCCTATTGACTGGTGGTTGGTTCCATCTTGAAATCATCAAATGAGGTTAATTTAACTTGGAATCTTCCCGTAGTTTGTACCCTAATATTTTGAAAAATAATTATAATAAATATCGTAAGACTGCTTGTTAGTTAACTGAGTAAGAAAAAATTATAGTTTTCAAAGCATTACGGTCGTGTCAATTAAGAACAATGCTTTGAAAATCGAATTTCTTATCAAGTGTGATTGTTGGGACCTCAAACACTAGTACGGTTTATACAATTAAAACATTAAATTATGCAAAATTTATGTAAGCTTCCGCTATTAATATAGACGTCTCTCATGCGTAAAGCATGATTAATCCACCCTCTCATGTAATAAAATTAGCAAATGAAATAAGAGTATGAATCCATAATCACTTGTCGTGAGGGAAGATAATCCAAAATGGGTACCTGCAAAACCCAAGCGAATTTTGACTCTATCTATGGAATTATTATTTGACCGAAAAAATCAAAAGAAAAAAAGATTCAAAGATAGAAAAAGGCGTTTTATTGCCGCCCTGTATATGACCTGTATCCCCTCTCCTTCGTGGATTTTCTCGTCTTTGCCTGCTTCCATTCCCTTCAAATTAAGTTTCTCATCCTCCTTGTTCTCAAGTCGGAGAGAGAGAGAGAGAGAGAGAGAGAGAGAGAGAGAGACTCTTTGATGGAACAAGCTCCCAACCGAGGAAGCTGATCTCCAACGAGAAAGGTGAATGCTTCGAACTTTAGCATTATCCCGAGTTTCCATTTCCCAAAAACTAGTCATATGTAGTGTGATGCTATAGTCATTTCAGAAGCAAGTTTGAGATCAAAACAAAACAGCAAAACGTGACAAGATGATACATTGCTTTGCAGGTTTTAATGATCAAGCTCAAATGGATCTCTTGTTTGATTGGGCCTCTGAAACTGGACCTGCCTGGCTCCCTGAATGCCATCTAAGAAGCAGCCTTTGCCAAAGATAGAGTTGGCAACTTCCTTAGTTGGCATGAGGGGAGCCATGCAGGCCAACACATACATAACCCAGTACAAGTAGGCAAACCCAGGTCATCAACATCCTAAGATAAGTCGTTATTTTCACCACCTAATTTCTCAATAATTTCTTATTATCCAATATGACTGATCCTATTGGTTCCTTTGACATGTAAGTCTTCAGTAAGAGAACATGCACGAGTCTCATGCCTTTACAAGAGACAGCACATTTAGGGAGCCTTTAGATTTCCAGATTTGTGAGTATGCTTCTTTCTTATTATTTTTTTGTATTTCGTATGCTCTTGTACTTCCCATTCAATATGATCAGAAGTAAGAAGACCAGTGTAACTCCCTGCATGCATGTTGAACTAGTTGTAACCTAGGGAAAAAATCTAGCTTTCAACGATACAGAAACCAGTAGGGCCATGCACTTCCACTTGAATTGATGAGAGGTAATTATGCCCTCAAGATAATGTTGCTCAAATTCCCATTGCAACATTGCTTATTAGATCGTCATTTTACATGACATTACTTGTTTGTACCACCGTTCGTCTTGTCTCAATTTCATTGATTAATCATATTTGATGTTTCAACCAAGTCATATTCAGTAGGGTTTTTTTTAATCTTTTCTCTAAATTTTAGTTGATTTTTGTCATGTCATCGTGAATTTAAAGAAATGTTAGAGATAATTACAAGATTATCTATATCTTTCTTGATTCTCCATGTTATTTATGATTGATCAAGTACTTATCATTATTCATCGTAATTGACATTATAATATCTTGTTATCTTAAATAATCATCTTAAGAAACTTATAAATATATCATACTTTTTAATATGAAATACACAGTAATTACAAAATTCTTGTCCACACGTTACAGTCTTTCTTCATTCGCTATGGAAACTTTTTGTTGAAAGATTGCTTCCACATGATGGAGCTGTCTAGCTGATTTGGTGTTTCGTGTGGATGCGACACAACCGGACAAGATGCTTTGCCCTACTTCGATGATCAAATTCTCATCTTTCAGGTCATATGCACGTACCAGTCATATCGGGTACGATCAGCTACATTATCAGATGGAACTTTGTGCTAGTGTAGTATCATTTTTTTTATAAATAAAAGTCCCGCAGTTCACTTTAATCTAAGCTCCAGCGCTGTCGATTTCCCTATTCCAAGAGCAACAAAATTCACGATGCATGATATATAGAGTTTTACTTGAATCATATGGTGTCGGTCCCTTACGATATCATTGACAGGTCGTTCAAGATAATTTGCTTTTTTTTCCTAGAAAAAGATAACGATCAAAGAATTTCGCACTCCCCGTTCACTTGTAACGATTTAAATGCCTGAAGGTACCCGATGCTAAAAGCCAAATTCTTTGCAGGATTTTTGAATAGATGTTGATGGTGAGCAGTGGAAGAGAGGACAGACGTGTAACGCTGGGCGGTCTTTCGGTGGACCCTGGTTTTCAGGCTCTCGATGCGACTTTAGGGCTTGGGTTCGAAGCGACAAAGCTGCTTCCCAGTACTGCAAACATCTTTCCCCTTTCGTGGACTGACCGTGTAAAAGGAAGCCACGAACGTAGTACTGAGATGGTATCTACACGGAGCTTTCATTTTGGATTGATATGTGTGTTCCAATGATCGAGTTTTTTGATATGGTAATATAAATAAAGCATAGTGAAGTATTCTTTCATTTCAAGAAATCTTGTGAAGGAATTTTCCTTTCCCCATGACAATTTCAGTATGATTCTTAACTATCGAAATTAAAGGACTCGATCTTGTTCCAATCCATGATTAAGATTTTTGGACTTTATCTTCACTAGCCATCAAGAAATTTAACGCTTAGCCATCGTCGAGCAGCCTTACAATTTTCTTTTATAATTTTGGAAAAAAAAGAGAAAAAAAAGTAAAATGAACAACATCCTCGAAACCTCAAACTTTTGTCAAAAAAATTATCCGTAAAGTCCATGCAAAAGATGCATTCATTTCACTAAAGGAGCATAAGCAGGATACATATTAGGAGCATCAGAAATTAAAAGAGCCCGAAGGCTAGAGGGTGGGTTTGAGACCCAACTTTTTGACGACCTATTGACTTATTGGGTTCCGGCTAAGCAATCGAGAGGTTGAAGATGATAAACAGTAAGAGGATCTCTCTGGATGGGAAAGAACAGAAAAAAAAGAGAGAAATGAAAACAAATACTTAGAAGAAAAATGTTGTCGTCTCATCAACCTCATGCCGTCACTTTTGTACATAAGACAGCCGACCAAAAAACAAAGAACAACATAAAAAATCCTAACATGATTGCGAACCCAAACAGTCCAAAAATGTGGGTTGGACCCAATTTTTTGGCAATCTATTGACTCGTTGGGTTTTGTAAATCAGTCCGCAACCAAACACTCTGAATGAACATAGCAATAGAGGGAGAGATGACCCCGTTTGTGTTTCCTAACAGTCCAAAGAAAGATCATTTCAGTTTCATGGCCACGTCAAACTATTCTCCTCCAAAAATGGTGTCCTTTCGGCTTCACCAAATCCATATAGGCCATGTCGTCATTTGGGCTTCACTAAGTCCGCGTCCAAAAGCTGATGGATTAATTGCCTGCACAAATGATTACTTACTAAAGGAAGGGTACTGTCATTTAACGTGAGCTCTTCCAAATCCATGCCGATTATAAATTGATATTCTAATTAAATCATTTTTAAACATGCTATCTAATTTCTTTTGAAGCAACCACCAATCAGTTATGTGTCTCAATTAGGTATTTAGTCTCAGACTGGTAATCTTAGCCTTGCTTTAGTCTCAGACTGCAAATTTTCTGGCCTACCTGAGACACGTTGAACTGCTGCAAATCTTCTGGGTGTGTGTGGATGTAATGTCACCGACGATCTGGTTTGTGTGGATGCAAGATCAGATTCTGATCTTTGAATTGCTGAAAATTTTGCCATGTTTTGTTTACTCGAAACAACCTGCAACCTATAGCAGATTCTGAGACATATATACACACACATATACACACGGGTTTCATGAATACAATTGAGAGCTAGACTGAACCAACGATCCAATCTCCGAGTGGGTACATGAAACCAGTGGGTGGTTCCCGATTTCCATATTGTGGAATCAGTACTTATTAGGATATTTCTAGTTCTACGTTGGGAATTGCCCATCCTAAAACTAGTTACCTCTACTTTATACTCTTATTTGAGACAAATATCACTTTGGAGTTCCCACCTTGGAATTACTCATCTTTACTATAGACCCTTATTTGAGGCAAAGATCACTTCAGGCCATCTTTTTAGAAAAGTCACTTTGGGCCCTCATTTTAATTTTTCAATAGATTATATGTCTCAATTCGATATCCAAGTACATTTTACTTTTATAGAAATTGATAGATTTGAAAACTTAATTACGTTATATAAATATAACACTTTTTCAACACCGTTATTCTTTATTTCTAAAATGTTTTGCAAGTAGTCTTTCTCAATTTCAATATTAAACTACCAACATGTGAGGAGTCATTACAAGTGCACACATAGCACTGTAACACTCAATAATCAAAATAGTAAATAGATTACTTGAAAAGGTCAAATGACATAAATGCATTGAGCAAGCCAAAGCAGAGCTTCACTGCCATCCAATACAACCGAGATTTTGCAAATTTCGACTAGAAAAGCAATTACTGATATGATATATGCATGTATTAATCATGACTTCTTAATGTAATTATGCAAGGACATCTAATCGACTAGAAAAGCAAATAATGACGCAGACCTAACATGTATGTTAATTTATTTTATTTTATTAAAAAGTCACTGTAAACTTGATTTATGTATGATTTAAGCTATATGGAATAACTTGGGTCAACACATAAAATGCAACACCAATTTATTCGTTTTATTTAATATAATGCTAAACAATAAATAAAATGGTCCTGGAGGGATACTGTGATATGGGCTTCCAATTTCCTCTTGGGGAAAGATTTTGCTAGCCGCATTGCCCGTTTTGCGCTGGGGGCTCTTTGTCATTGAATATGAAAAACTCGGATCAATATCATTTTCCGCAACCACATTCTCTATGTGTCGGCTCTGAAGCCAGTATATTTTGTAATGTTGGTTTTCCTCTCTTTTGTTGTTGTATGAGGCCATTTGCTATTTGGCCCCCACATATTTGACATCGGGCACCATTCCACTCATGAAGATGCTTGTGTCACCATGAGTACAAGTTTTGTTGGTGTCTGATTTTGCACTATAAAGTTTATCTTAGTAAAAGTCAATAGAAATATTCACCTTACCAAATAAATAAATAAATAAAATGGTAGCTAAGAGGGTTGAACACAAATGCTTGTGATTCCACTTCAGAGAATTATTCTCATGCGGAGATCATTTACTTTCATTTACCAAAATAACTCAAATTAAATTGTCCTTTCTATTTTCATTTTCTTCTGGTGCACATTCATAAATGCGTACTCTTCACATGTACAGCACACCCCAACGACATTTTCAATCTCAAAATTTTACAAAGATATTCCATAGCCTATAATTAAATAAATAAATGATGAACATATTTGTACTTTAAGAAAAATCATGCGCTAAACACATATATAAGCCCCTAAATCACTCATATATTCCATCGTACTTTGAATCTCATTCCTAAATACGATTAGATTCATCTACAATCAACAAAACAAAATCTACGTGCACATGTGTGTGTTCTTGCAATAGTACGTACAAGGAATGAACGAGTCGTGAAAGACATGTAAACATTATTATTATGTGTCCATATATTAACTAAAATGGGGATATCATTTTTATCTGATAAAGCTCAGAGCATTTAATGGTAATGTTACGTGGCTGCGCACTTAGTCTTAAAAATGTAAAAGGAGGCTAAAATGTCAAAAGGGAAAAGAGAGAGTTTATGTAGTTTATGACTTTAGAACACGTATTGGACGCGTTATATGAAAGTCTCGATCCTTCTTATTGATGCTAAGATTAATGGCACATGCAGGACCCCCTAAGACGCACCGAAAATCGTGGGTCAACCTTTGCATGCAATACTAAATAACCAGGATTAAAGTCCACTCCATGTGGGTGCAGCCACGTCGGGCGCTGCATGCAACTTCAAGGCAATGGCGGCAAAGTGACGATCCACTAGCGTGTGCAATAGCGTCAAGGTGACGATCTCGCTCATACTATTCTTCAAAGGAGAGGGAAAAAACAAAGAAAAACAAAAGAAAAGCCTTAACGAGGAAGACAAATAGCTGTACGCGCCGGGGTCTTGAAGCACTGGAGCATATGGGTGATCTGCCCGCGTATAAATAATCGGTCGCAAGACCTTTCATTTTCATCACTCATAACTTGAACCAAGCTCCTGTGGCTGACTTCACTCGGCCAAGTTCGATTAGAAGAATCTCAGCGAGAGAGACAGCACGAAGGTTTGTGCTTACTGGCTTTTGCAGTGAGACGTTTTCTCGTGTATTCTGTCTCTATATGATTTTTTTCCATATCATCTATGGACTAAACTCTGTTGCGGCTAATACGTGGTTTTGCCCACTTTAATTTCCTGTCATTTCCAGATGAAGATCGTGATGAAGGTCGAGATGAATTGCGGGAAGTGCAGGACCAAGGCATTGCAGATCGCTGCTCAAGCAGATGGTGATTAGTTATCCCTACACCACACAAACGTAGCATTTCGATATTTCTCTTTGTAGATAGACGCCTTGCAACTTGATAGATTTCGAGATTCTCATTTGACCTCCAGCCCAGTTGTTTTTCGAACTAGTTTGAGTTTCTAAGCCTCTCTCTATTCGCCAGTGCCGAAATATGGAAGCAAATCCAACTGAATCAGTCGTCCTTTGGCGTATATTGTGGTGCCTGGTACAAGTAACTGGGATTGATCTGGCCTTTTCTCAATCTACTTGCAGGTGCGGAGTTCGTGGGGTTCGACCAAGAGCGTCAAGATGAAGTAGTGGTGATAGGGAAACGAGTTGATGCTGTGGAGATTGTGAGCGCGATGAGGAAGAAGGTTGGGAGGACGAAGCTACTTAGCGTTGAGGATTGAATGAGGAAGCCTAAAGCTAGATCGATACGGACTTATCGAGTAGAGAATTTCAGAATTTTATATTAGGCCCATATTGCGCTTCATGTTCACATAGATTTGATTTCTTCTTTCCATGCAAATTCTCATTCTTCCTGTTGTAGAATAAGTGAAGTCAGATATACATATATATACACATTCCTGTACTGTCAATTACATATTTTGTTATTCATGTTAAAATCGTATACGCTTGAAGTTTTCCCTAGTAATTCAAATAATTGTATAACGCGGGATTTGTTTATTGATAACCTGCTATCTGCCCTATACGTACTAACTACTTGTTATCGGTCAAAGATTGACGACTCACCAAAAAAATTGTTAAGTGAACGTGGGGTGAGCATTGAGCAACGATCTCCGTTCAATCCGGGAATTGTTCAACGCCGGCATCATCAGTCCGGTTTAAGGATGGTTCCTAAAACAACCGAGTAAGCTCATAGGCTGAAAATGTACGAGCCAATCGGGTTCGACTTAGTTCCAGGGTTAACCTTTAAATCCACCGATTCTACATAGGAATCGAACCGAGCAGGCCGATTTCAGGGTAGAGCCGATCACGAACTGGCCATCAATTTTTCCTTACGAAAGATTGTAACAATTAACAATTACCCGCAATCGAGGATCACATGTATAGCCTGAGCCTACATCCATCTCTTTCTAATCAAAAGTAAAATTTACAAGTATAATAATAAGACGCCCGGGTCTTACCACACCCCTCTCCCTCACACGCACACCCGAGTGGCCTCACCACTCAAACAGGTTCATCAGCCACTCTTGCGGTCTTGCCCTCTTTGATTCGGTTCTGTCTCTTGCCATCTCGGATGCGGACCCAAGACAGATTCTTACTTAAAATCACTAATTGCTAAAATTAATTGAAAATTACAAGTTATTTTAAATAGGGCGTTGCACATGAAAAAATTTAAGGCGAGTTGTTCCCAGTGCTAAGGTAGGACCGATTCGGTGCCTGATTCCAGATCTTCTTGGAATAAGCCCCCGGTCAAGCTCTCGAATAGGACCACTCAGATTATACTTTCTCCTAAGTGGAACGAGAGTATAGAACCTAATTAGTGCTCGAAATCCAAAACATAACCACAGTTATTAGGCATTGGACCAAGGACCCAAAAGCTGAATGGTCAGAAAAAAGTTCTTTCATGAAAATGTTTTCCAGCTACAAAATTATTTTCTTGAAATGAGCGGATCAGTAACAATTGGATCATCTATTGTTACTTTTTATCTATTAGTGTTCAAGTGTGAAAACTTCTTAGGTATTCCAAATGCATGTGGCCCCAATAAAATCACAACTTTTGATATTGGTGGCTCTCCACATGATTATGAAAAGAAAACTTGGATAATTCACAAGTAGTAAACCCAAGTTCACTTGTATCTAGATCTGTCAAAATGTGTCATAAACTCATTTCTTAACGTATATTCGACAGGCTGAATCATTATATGAGTTAGTTATACTCAACAAATGAATGATAAATGAGTTTAGAATGACAAAATTCAATAAAAAAAATATATATCGGTCTTAAATGTGCTCATATTTTAGCCAAACTCAACTCACTTATTTTTTACTCTCTTCTCATCTTCTATAAAAATTAATTGATATTTTATATATCATTCTAAGTTTAAGAAAGTGTCGGTGGGCTTACAAGATGGGCTCGACTTTACCTTTCTTAAAAATATCAAGATGGCTTCTTCTTTTTACCTTTTATTTTTTTCTTTTTATTAATCTTGTAAGTATCGTTTGTTAGTTATTGGAATATATAGTTCGTTAATTGCATTTGATATTATTATTAAACATACACAGGGCTTTTATTTAAGATTACCGTGCTGTGCTAATAACTAATACAATGAATAGTATATTTAAAATATTTGGGTCCTAACAATTTTAGTATGATTTTTAACTATCAAAATTAGAGGACTCAATTTTTTTCCCATCCGGGGTTAATGCTCAATTTGTATGATGGAAAATTAATGGTCTAGAAATTATTTTCTTAAACGTAACCACTTCTATTACTTACAAAAATAAGTAAAGAAAAATATGGTTATCATCTATAAAAGTATTTAAATATAAATTGTAATCAATGATGAAAATATTTTTCATTAGCTAATTATCTCAATGGATATAAGTGACTATCTTTAAGAAAATATTTTTCAAATAATTTATTTTCTAGAAATAAATGAAGACTCATAGTATATCTAACTTATTTTCCATGGTGATGGACGGTGGTCGCTATTGATTTGTAGTACTTCAATCATTTTAGGCATCGGTCAGTTCATTAGGCCATGCATGCAAAAGGAAATCAGCACTTTGTCAGCCGGTCTGTCTCTAAAGATGGATTGGCTTTGAGGGCTTTATCCATTCTTAATTGAAACACCTGCTTCCAAGATATAGTTACTTTCAACTAGCTCCCATGCAAACGTTCAGCCTTTGGTCGAGTGGCATTACATTTGGAAAAGAAAAAATGAGTGCACAACCAAACATTACATTTACACACTTTCTCCTTAAGAAGTAAATTGAAAAACATCATCCGAACTCAAAATTTTGCCAAAATTTTTTCCGTAAGGTCCGTGCGAGAGATGCATTTCATTTCATTCAAGGAGCATGAGCAGGAACGTAGTAGGAACATCAAAAATTTAAAGACCCCGAAGGCTTGAGGGTGCGTTCACGAGGTTGAAAGACGATGAACAGCCAAAGGAGCTCTCAGGGGGGAAAGAATGAAAAAATAGAAAAAAGAAAAGAAAAGTAGGGAAAAAAAAAACAGACAGGTCTGAAGAAGAATGGCATTGTTTTGTTCAACATTCACCTCATATTAGTTCGGTGAGACTTAATTGAGAGGATTTGATTTATTTTACCCTCAAAGGTTTAGAACTATGTTGGCTCAAAAGATTTATGATTTAATTGGTTTCCATGCCATAAAGTTAAAATTCATTTTGCCAATATGCCCTCCTACACACACATGCATACATGTGTGTGTGTGCTCTTGTGCTACTACTTACGTGTTGATGAAGTCATGAAGCATATGAATATATTATACTTATGTGTTAGGAAAAATTATCTAAAAAGTCATAAATCACTGGACTTTCATCAATTTTTCTAATTAATTTTTAAATATTTTCACGTTTTGCCAAATGAGTCTATCCGACCAATTTTAAATGAAATTCACTAAGGTAAACAGAGGTCATCCTACGTGACACGGCCAACGCTAACATATACACTTTTAATAATATCTTGATACATTTTCAATTTTTCTTTTTTTCCTTCTTTTCTTTTTCTCGTTTTCTCTTTCTTTCTTTTTTGGGCCTCGTAAGCTTCAGGGATGCCGATGCTTGGGCTGGCAAGGGCAATTTTCGACCTCACTAAACTTGTAGAGCTTCTCAATGTGCTTGGCATCGTAAGAGGGTTTGATCATATCTGAGAGAAAAATTTAAAGAAAATAAGTGTGAGTACTTCACTTCTCTCCCGGCAACTTGCAAAGAAGTTGATACGGACAGGCTTTTCCATCTGTAACAAAAAAAATGGAATGCGACTGGAGATTAAGGAAGAAGTTACTTACTTATTAGGGTTTTGTGTGGGATAGGGCAAGAGGAGGAGAAAGATCGGAGCAGAGAGCAGAGGCGTTGGGCGACTTGATAGGGCCAACAGAACATTGCCACCCTTGCCCCGGGCATCCCTTGCCTGAGGTCCGATGGTGGCCAGCCAAGGGAAAAAGAGAAAATGAAAGGAGAGAAAATGAAAGAAGAAAAAAAAGCAAAATAAAAAATCAATAAAAATTCAGAGAAAATATATCAAAATATTATTGAAAATTATCTATGTCAACATTAGTTGTATCACAAAGAATGGCCGCAGTCCATGTTAGCATTTTCAATAAAAATTGGTGGGATGAACTCAATTTGGAAAACGTGAAAATATTGAGGATTAAATAGTAAAATTTAAAAAATTAAGATTAAATTGACAAAAGTACAATAAGTTTCGGTTTTTTCGGATAATTTTTCCTTTGTATTCAATTTATTCTTTTCACTCTCACCATGAACACAATTTAATAATGGACTTGTAGAGTAAATATTATATCCGATATATTAACTACTATTTCAATATCATTTCTAGTGAAATCAAACATGAGATCTCTAGTTCTAATGTCATGCAGCCGTGCACATGGTTTTACTATAATACTTAGAGGGAGCTTATGCGTTCCAAGAAAAGACCTTCCCCTTATTTCTCTCCAAGTCCCACTTTAATAAATTTCCACACTTCGGTCATGAACTAGATCACAACCTATCGAAAGCAATGCCGTTCAATATTTAAATGCTAAACTATATTTCTTTTTTGAAATTTACATTTCTTTTGTAATATTTTTGTACTGCATAATTAGAAATTATTTTATCTCGCCTCCACCCAATAGAAGTTCTTGGTCCCTAATCGGTGTAAGGAGGGTGATGGGTTAGGTCGACTGGATGACCTCGTGCGAGCAACATGGGAAGAGAGGCTAGATTGTCAAATACGCAAGGAGAGAGAGAGAATTTATGTAACTAATGACTTTGGAACGCGGCGTTCTACGAAAGTCTTGGTCCTCCTTATTAAACAACCGAGTGAATAGAAACGTGCAAAAAGCCCACCCTGCGCGCCGAAACTTTTGGGTCAAAGCCATGGAAACAACAGCCAACGAATATGACACAGTAATGCCACCCTCCTCAAAAAGTCTTAAATGTATTGTGTAATAATCAACTTAGTTGTACACCCGTTTAATGTGCAAAATTAATCCTAATTTTTTTTTATTTTCCAAATAAATTGGCTGGAAATCTCTGACGTGGATGCCAACCATCTTATATGGCACAGCCAGCCAGATTGAGGTGAAGAGATTATGAGTTTTATGATTGTTGAAATCCATATTTGGTTTTTAAGGTTGAAGATGGATAGTAAACATGCAAAGAAAAGAGAAAGTTGAGAAAAAGAGGGAAAGAATATAGAAACATTAAAAAAATTATAAAAAGTGTCCATGCCACCGTTGGTTCACTAAAGATTATTAGAATCGACTAAACCGTTAAGTCAGCGATTCTCGATTAAAATTGATTAGAATGATCATATTGAAAAACTGTTGAAAAAAATTTAGATCTAAAGTTTCCAAATTGAAATTTTTGGGATTGACTTGGTTTAAGACTTTCTTGGATAATTTTCTCCTTTCGTCAATCGTCCATTTACTGCAAAGGCATGAATCACTAAAGATAGTTTTTCCTCCCAAAAAAGCTAAGTAATTACCAGGATTGAAGTCCATCCACTCTACGTCGAGCAACTTCTTGGCAATGGCGTCGAAGTGACGATCCAATTCGTGGCAATAGCGTCGAACTGAAGATATCGTTCATATTATTTTTAGAATAACAACGAGGAAAGCCTTAACGAAGAAGACAAAGAGCTGTAAGCGTCGTGTTCTTATAGCAATGGAGCAAGCAGCGGATGATAATGCTCGCGTATAAATAAGCGGTCGCAAGAGCTTTCAACTTGAACCAAGCACTGGGAAGTGTCTCCCGCAAAGCCACATACGATCAGACGAATCTCAGAGAGAGAGACAGAGACAGAGACAGAGACAGACAGACAGACAGACAGAGACAAGAAACAGGACGAAGGTCCGTACATACTTGCTCTTGCAGGGAGATGTGTTCTGGTGTCTCGTCACACCAATATCGTTTTGTCTCATCCATCTACAGATGAAGATCGTGATGAAGGTCCAGATGAAATGCGGGAAGTGC
This sequence comes from Melaleuca alternifolia, assembly GCA_019926035.1. NCBI lineage: Eukaryota > Viridiplantae > Streptophyta > Magnoliopsida > Myrtales > Myrtaceae > Melaleuca > Melaleuca alternifolia. Next base: position 825,597 of record JAGKPW010002174.1, read on the forward strand.
AGGACGAAGGCATTGCAGGTCGCCTCTCAAGCAGATGGTAATTCATCGTCCCTACACTGCGCAAACCTCGCATTTCCATACGTTTAATTTTTATAGACAGATCCGTCGCGCATCGATATATTCCGCAATTCTCATTCGCCCTCCACCCCAATAGTCTTCCTAAATAATCCGAGTTTCTACAACTTCTCTTTTCGCTAATGCCACAGTTTCAAAGAAAACTGAACCGAATCAGTCATCTTTCTGTGCACCCCGCGGCGCGCGGTTCAAATAACTGGTTTTTAACTTGGTCATCGCTCTATTTGCAGGTGCGGAATTCGTGGGGTTCAACGACGACCGTCAAGATGAAGTGGTGGTGAAAGGCAAACGAGTTGACGCCGTGGAGATCGTGAGCGAAATGAGGAAGAAGGTCGGGACGACGAGGCTACTGAGCGTTGAGGATTGATCGGGGAAGCCCGGAGCAAGGTCGAGACGGACTTATCGAGTTCAGAAGAATTCAGAACTTTCTACCATGCACGTTCTTGCCCTAGATGTTCACATGGATTTGGTCACTTCTTTCCATGCAAATCCTCATTCTTCCTGTCGTAGAAAAAGTAAAGCCTGATGTTTATATCCTCGGACGGTCAATTACATATTTTGTTTCATGTACTCAATGCCCTTAAAGTCATAAATACTTGTAGTTTGCCCTCGTACTTGAATAATTGAGTTGCTCAGAATTTGACTTACATGCTCTATATCTATTAATCGCTCGTTCTATGTCAAAGACCGGCTCGCAGAAATTATCAAGCGGAATTACGCGTGGAATATGCTCTCGGTTATAACTAGAAACACGTCAAGTCCAGCCTTGCTGGTCCAAACCAAGGCCGTGTCCGGGGACCATCGGGTAAATACATTGATTGAAAATATGGGAAGCGACCATGTTTGATTTTCCTCAGTTGAGCCTTAAATCCAGTAGTTCTATCTAGGGACCAAGCCGACTAAAATCAGGTCTCGAATTGACTTTGAATTGGTCATCAATTTCTCCGTAAGAGAAAACGTATAACAAAAATAGATAACTTTAGACATAATGAAAGAGCCACAAAGATATATTGCATTTGCACGAGACCACATGCGCAGCCTTGAGGAAACATCCATATTTTTCTAATCAGATTAAAACTTATAATTCTAAATTAGAAAGGAAAAAAAATCCCCAGCTCTCATTTCTCTCCTGGTCTTTCGTTTCTTTCGGTTTGCCTCTCACTCTCATCTCTCAATCTTTTCTATTCTCTCACATGGCAGTGTAGTCAACGATGGCTATAATACATAAGATGTTAGACACTAATTAGATCGTCACATCAATGATTTTCGATCAAGATTGACCAAAAGGATTAATTGATAAATCATTAAAATTTCTAAAATTAAATCGGAAAAGTATCAAAAGATCTTGAACTATGGTACAAGTGAAATGTTCAGAATTAAATAGATAAGTTGTTAAAATAATTTAGAACTAAATTGACCTAATTGAAAAGTTTAGGATTAAATTAGCAGCCATACAATAGGTATAGAATTGTTTGAACAATTTTCCATAAGATAGTTCAATTCTTCATATTAGTAGTTGCTAACATATAAAAAATTATACCCATCCATGGGTAGCCCAACTGGTTAGGGTGAACTTGGACTTCGTTGAGGTCTTGGGTTCGATTCCCCAGAGAAGCGCCTGTGATTTAAGTCATGGCAGTGGGTTACTATGCTAGTCTCTCCCAAGGAATAGTCAAGATGCACGCAAGCTAGCTTGGACACCTCGGTTACAAAAAATAAAAATAAAAATTATGACTAATGGGAAATAACCGGGGTAAAAACAAAGAAAAAAAGGGGGCTAGTCTCGATTCTACGGTGGGGCCTGTATGATTCACGGCTTCTACTCTAAGATAGGGTCATCCAAACCATGCTCACTCCTAAGTGAAGAAGTGTGGAGAACTTATCAAGATCATGTTAATTTATCCTCATAATAATAATAATAAAATTCAATCATTTACATTGGACCCAGGACTCAAAATCTAGATGGTCGAAAAAATTATTAGATTAAATTGCTTTCCAGCTATAAAATAATTTTTGTCATACATGCGGATCCTTAACCATCTCTTGCCTTTTCATTTTTAGGTTAAGTGCAAAATCTTTTGGATAGTCTAAGTCATGCGATTCCACTCCATCATAATCTTTAAATTTTGGTGGGTCCCCACGTGAAAAACTTGGAGGATCTAAGTGGGACGAGCCCAACCTCACTGGCACCTCTGATGATGTAGTATCTGTGATATCCCTGTCCCACATCGCCTAGGGGGGAGTCCTGGGCCAGCTTATAAAGCTATGGGTCCCTTAACAGTGTGGACGCGTTTTCTCGGATAGACCGAGAAGAACAAAACCGTGAGGGCCAGTGGGCCCAAAGCGGACAATATCCATACTATGGGTAACGCCGGGGTGTTACAAGTGGTATCAGAGCCGACTCCCGACCGCGTGTGGGGCCACAGTAGGGCGCTCGCTGGTGCTGATGAGGGCACAGCGGGGACGCTGTGCCATTGAGGGGGGGATATTGTGATATCCTTGTCCCACATCGCCTAGGGGGGAGTCCTGGGCCAGCTTATAAAGCTGTGGATCCCTTAACAGTGTGGACGCGTTTTCTTGGATAGACCGAGAAGAACAAAACCGTGAGGGCCAGTGGGCCCAAAGCGGACAATATCCATACTGTGGGTAACGCCGGGGTGTTACAAGTGGTATCAGAGCCGACTCCCGACCGCGTGTGGGGCCACAGTGGGGCGCTCGCTGGTGCTGATGAGGCCACAGCGGGGACACTGTGCCATTAAGGGGGGGATATTGTGATATCCTTGTCCCACATCGCCTAGGGGGGAGTCTTGGGCCAGCTTATAAAGCTGTGGGTCCCTTAACAGTGTGGACGCGTTTTCTCGGATAGACCGAAAAGAACAAAACCGTGAGAGCCAGTGGGCCCAAAGCGGACAATATCCATACTGTGGGTAACGCCGGGGCGTTACAAGTGGTATCAGAGCCGACTCCCGACCGCGTGTGGGGCCACAGTGGGGCGCTCGCTGGTGCTGATGAGGGCACAGCGGGGACACTGTGCCATTGAGGGGGGGATATTGTGATATCCCTGTCCCACATCGCCTAGGGGGAGTCTTGGGCCAGCTTATAAAGCTGTGGGTCCCTTAACAGTGTGGACGCGTTTTCTCGGATAGACCGAGAAGAACAAAACCGTGAGGGCCAGTGGGCCCAAAGCGGACAATATCCATACTGTGGGTAACGCCGGGGCGTTACAGTATCTACATGGACCTGACTTGATCTAAGGGTGAACCTGACTTCGCCATTGGCATATACAGAGAGAGAAATTTGGACTTGATTGATGTGGATGTGTATGACATCGAGAAAGTTTGGTCCATGGGAATGAATAAAGGCCATTGAATAGGTTGTGAATTCTAAAAGAAGTCTTGCCAGAAAGGCTGTCGATCGAGAACATAATTTTTATACATTATAAAGAAACTTATTTAAGCAAACGCGGTGGTGAAGGTCTTAGTCCTCTTTTAATAATCTAAGATGAGGTGTTTGTTGCTTTAACCATACTACAAGTTCATGTCGCTCTAATACTAAACTACTGCATAGAGAGAACGCCGATAATATGTGGCTGGGTCACTAGGAATAACACGAGTACTAGGTTACTAACCACTTTTTGTCCATGTACTTTTACGCTATTTATATACTGTTAATATGTTTTAGTCAAGTCTTACTTTTGCAAATTTCCTTATCAAATCCCTCCAACATCAAATCCAGTTGCACGATCGTCGGACGACATTGTAGCATGGCGTGGATAAGAATTTGCCAGCGCAAACATCCACATGCATTGGCTTAACCTCCATGCACTTCACCCCTCCAACTAGGAATTTGGATTTTTATCTGCATCACATTTTGGCTTTGTCAAATGGCCCCGTTAGTTCAATATGGTCGGATTCAGTATACAAGGATCGTAAGATTTGAATTCACATTGCCATCTCCATTAAATGCTCCAGCAATACCAATTTGCAAAGGACGTCTTGTGGGAGCAAGTGAAGCTTTCGCTAAGGAAGCCTTTTTCTTTTTAGTCAACTTGAGATTAATCTGCTAACTAAGGGAAGTCTGTCGAGTCGTCATGGTCTCAGTCGGACCAAATGGAAAGGGCACATGACGATGGTGTCAAATTGAAGATTTTGTACATTCATAGAAAACGAATTTGCCTTAGGGAAGCAGCTAAATAGCTGTACGAATATATCAAACTTCATATTACAAAACAAGCACTGCAGAGCTTCATTTTTTCCTCTCTATGCTCGTACATGGAATACATTGCCCTCGATTCTGATGTTGCCTTTTAGGATATTTACTTTGTTCCTTTGTTCTTCATAAACTATTTTATTCGTCCTGCGTGCGTAAAAGTTATAAGTTGATGTTCTTTAGTTATGATGGACAAATTCGTATTTTAAGAGAATTTATGTAAGCAACACATGTATAATCTCCTAAATCACTCATATATTCCATTTTTTTTCTTTTACTCCCACATTCCAATTGAAATGTAAATTTATTTCCCAACTATCGCCGGAGTCATCTATAGTTCAACAAAAGAAAATCTATTTTTTTTCGTGAATGAGTCATGAAAAATATGTAGACATTACTCTTATGTACTCTTTCGACTTTGACCCTGAGTGCACTTTGTAATAGACTGATGGAGCACGTGCTGTATCCGATATATTAACTACAATTTTCGATACCATATCTAATTGGAATCAAGCTTGAGAACTCTAAATCTAATTCATGACTTTAGAGCACGTATACGCGTTCTATGAAGGTCTTGGTCCTTCTTAATAAATACTAGATAGATGGCAGATGCAAGAGCCCCCACACGCACTGAAATTTTGGGTCAAAGCAACGTGTAGGACAGCTAAAGAACATGACCGAGTCAATGCCAACCTGCGTGCCAATCCTAAATTGTCCGAAGACGAGAGATGATGATTAAAAGAACCTGCTGGCTAGAGGCATTTCAAGTTAAATAGAGTGATTTCCTTGAATAACTTTCAGCCCAAAACCAACTGAGGTCCACTCCCCAGGGCATACATCGACATCGCAGCTTCGTGGCAATGGCGTCAAAGTGGCTATCAAGTTCGTGAAAATAGCGTCAAAGTGAAGAACTCGCATTGAGGAAGAAGGTTGGGAATACGAGGCTAATAAGCGTTGAGGATTAATCGACGAAGCCTAAAGCTAGATTGAGACATAATACATACAATTCGGAAGATTTTAAAATCATCTTTCGAGCACAAGACTTGATTACTCCTTTCCATGTAAATTCTCATTCTTTCAGTTGTAGAGAAGTTCAGCCATATCGTACTTTAAATAATTGAGTTACTTTTAGAGTCTGTTTATTAATTGCTTCTTATCTGCCCTATATTTATTAATTACTTGTTATATGCCAAAGTCCGGCTAGCAGAAATTATTGGTGGAAGTAGGAATAGGCCACGGTGCCCGTAAAATCTGGAAACCGGACAGAACCGGTCTTTCTGGTCTTGTTCAGGGCAGTTTCCTAGGACAACAAGGTGAGTTCATGGGCAAACAACCCGGCAACCGACTAGGTTTTGCATAGTTCTCTGTTTAGCCTTCAATCTACAGGTTCTACCTTCAAACCGACCAAGTTGGGTCGGTTTTAAATTAGTTCGGTTCTCAGATATAACTAAATTCAAGAATTGGCTTTGAAGCGTTCATCAATTCCTTTATAAAAAAAATATAACAGATTAATAAGTTTACGATAATAGAAGGGACACAAAGACATGCAATTTCCAAGATCATATGCCCAGCCGATTTCCTTTCTGGCCTCTCGCTCTGGGTTCCTCATTTCCCTTGATTTCCTCTCTTTTACCCGGCGCCTCACCACTCAACAAGACAAGCAACCACTCTCACGGTCTCGCCCTCTCCTTCTTGGTGGTTTCTGTCTTTTGGTCCCAGCTCTCACTGTCCTAGATGCGAACCGAAGACAGGCCAATTCTTGAAGTTACTAGTTACTAACATAAAGTACATTTTCCCCAACAATGAGTAGCTATATCGATTAAGAGCTCATCCCTTGTTGCCAAGGTTAAGGGTTCGAAATCCACAATTGCTAGCGTTTTAAATGGGGGCCATAGTGTTAGGGTCTTGTGCTAGTCTCTCCTTAAATATAGGGGCCCAACCCTTCTGTGATTACTTTTTAGCAATGTCCATCTAATTACTATAATAATAAACCGTCAAAAAGCTTAAGATTAAATTAATATGATTAAAAATTTTAGGATTAAATTAACCACCGTATAATATGTTGATTACTTTTTAGACAATTTTCCCGAACGCCGTGGTTTCATACTAGAGGTCAAGTGTGTATGCACAATTTTTTTAAATGAATGCCGTCAAACTCATTTTTTTCAATGGAGGGATCTCGAGATGGAAATCCACGCCCCCATCTCCATGAAATGATCTAGCTAACACTATTCTGCGATGGACGTCTTGCTGGAGCACGTGAAGCTCTCACTATGGAGACTTCTTCTTAGTCAACTTTGAATAAATCAGCTAGCTCCCGGAAGTTGCGCTCTCAATCGGACCAAATCAAAAGGCCACATGACCATGATATTGAGAACGTCAATTTGAAGATTTTGCACATTTATACAAACGAATTTGCCTTAGGGAAGCAGCTAAATAGCTGTAACGCCTCGAATTCCTCTGAGTTCATCTTATATAAGAAGCACTGCGGAGCTTGATTCTAATTTTCCTCGTTCATCTGACGATAAGCAAATTTGGGGATGTGTCTTTTTGGCAGAGAAAGAGATCATGGAGGCAATATGACCGAGGTTAGTACATGCACTAATAGTTTTGTTTATTCAATTTGTGTTTGCGTACAAGTTCGTTATTTGCTAATTAACATTCTACGCTTTTTCCATCATTTTCCAGAAGAAGATTGTGATTAAGCTTGGTTTGAAGGGCCAGAAATACAGGACCGCGGCATTCCAGATTGCAGCTACAGCCGATGGTGACAAACCCTAGAAATCATATATCATATGGTCGACATACCTAATTTAACCCCAAAATATATGTTTACCATGTCGTTATTATTTAATATTATCTATGAAAAGTACTTTTTACCCAAACTGGTATCCCGACTATGGCTTTTGTCCTAACAATTTATAACTTTGGGAGAATGTCAAAGATCATATGTAAAACTGCTTAGCTACGATGCTCCAATGCCATTGTAGGGGAGGAATACGTGGGTTTTGATGAAGAGCGCGAAGACGAGATGGTGGTGAAAGGGAAAGGAGTTGATGCAGTGAAGATCGTGAGCAACTTGAGGAAGAAAGTTGGGAGGTCAACCAAGTTGTTAGGTGTTGACGATCTTGTGGGTTAATAAAACAAAACCAAAAGCTAAAGCTGACATGGAAGACAATGTCCTAGATCCAGACCTTACTTTTTAGCACATTTACTTTATCTCTTTGTTCCTCATGAACTATTTTCAATCGTGAGTGCGTAGAAGCTCTAAGTGGATGTTCTTTGGTCGCCCGGATTTATCTTTGTACCCACATGTTGGACGGCACTTATTTCTATGAAATAGCTTCTTTAGCCTCTCCTCTGTATGATCTCCTTTTCATCCGCTTCTAATATATATAAGTGCATGAGCATAGCTTTATCTTTATAAATAATGGTCGTAGGTTTATGCGGAAAATAATGGATTTTTGCAATTCAATATTAAATACCAGAGAAAGAAATTACTTGAGAAAATTACTAATTAAATAATAAGGACACTAGATATATACATAGTTAAACCTGACCATTGATACATACACTACGGCAAGAGATTAGTCCACAAAATCTACAATGCTCAATCGCTTTAGTATATCTCAAATTTTATATTACAGTCAAAGTAAATGTAGAAATACTATCTTACAATATCTTACATAGAACTTACCTTTAAAAACTGAGAAATTTCTCGAAGAAAGTCTTAAAATTATTATAATTATATCAATTTAGTTTTAAACATTTTAATTTTGTTAATTGTGCAATTAAGTCGTAAAACTTTTTCACTTTTAACCAATTAAGTCTATTTGGTGAATTTTAGCTAACAATCACTAACTTGTATGTCAACTATTCTATATGACATAACCAATGTTGATGCAGATAGTCTTATTATTATTATTTTTTAAAATTAAATTTTTTATTTTTTCCCTTTCTTTTCATTATTTTTTTTCTTTCGGCAAGGGTTGGAGCCAACCCTCCTCGGTCACAGATTGGGGCCAACTGACCCCTAACTATCATAAGCAAGAGCTAGCCAACTGTCGCTAGCCATTAGGGGTCATGGCTCTCACCTAGTGGTCGACAAGGGTTGCTAGCACTTGCCCAATGGTTGGCGAGGGTTGGCTGGGGGTGAGGTTTAGCTAACAACCCTCGCTAGACTTGGTAGAAAAGAAAAGAAAACAAAAGAAATAAAAAAATAAAAGAAAAGAATTATAAAATTAATTGGATAGACTTAATTGATAAAATATGAATAAATTTATGACTCAATTAACAAAATTGAAAGGTTTAGAACTGATTTGGTACATGTGCAATAGATCTAGAACTTTTTTTTTTTCATAATTTCCTCCTTTATTAACGCGTGAAGACAAAATCCTATCATTACTCTCGATTACTCTGAAGTGCAATGAGTATCATACTTTCTATGGTGAACGGAACATTTGAAATTACTTGCACACAAGCCGGGCTACATTATCAAACTGGAAAAATAATTTCATGTTAAATTCATGATAAAATATGTTACCAAAGGCCCGAGTTGACTCGATTCAAAAAGTTCAGATGAAAGCCAATGCTTTCTTTTCTCACTACTTTTTTGACTTCTTCTAATAAAGCTATGGCTTGATTGATTAACCGTCGTGCACGATACGCACAATATGACATGTTCGACTTGAACGTCTGCCCTTAGTGGCCTTTTTTTCCACAAAATAGTATGTGATATAAAAAAATAATTTATGAACTAAACGCCAAGTATTGGGCAAGTAAACATCTGTGATACCCAATTACACCTCATCATTTTGTTAATTTTTGTTTTGTAAAAGTTGTGTAGTGAACCTAATATTATTCTTGACAAAAGTTCATTGAACAATAAATTTTACATATACATTGTGCTCTAAAGAAAATGCCCATGCTCTTATCGTTTGGAAATTCATATTAAGGACTTTGCTGAAGAGTGCTGCAAGGGCACTTGTTAAAAAGTGCCTTGGAGGCTTCCGTGAACAAGATTTGTTAACAGATTGCCATACACTATTTTTCTAGTACTATGTGCAATCAATGCTCAGGAAATGATAACATTTCTCATTAAGTATGCTTAGTGACTGTTCCGGGCATCCGTTAACCAGACCAAAACATAAATACTAAAACTAATTGAAGTTTTCTCCCCTTTTTATAAAGTTTGAAAAAGTGAAATTAATTCCTTTCAATATAGGAGAAGTTCATGAAGGCTTTTCATTGGCTCAAAGCCCAACCAGACATCATAGCTTCTGCATGAATAATTACAGATATTAAAAATTCACAGAGTACTATAAATTAACATGTCGTAAGAAAAATCAACTCGCGCGAGCAATCTTTAGGTAGTTTTCTATCACACAACAAGGAGTAAGGGAAAAGTTGAAAATATAATTAGAAAGAAATACATGTAAGTGTGAATGTGATCATACCAAACAGAAGATGATGCAGAAAAAGCACGGGATTAATCGGAGAATAACAAGAAGAGTAAGCAACACAAAGGAAAACTATTAGGTACTCATTTTCCTGTATGGTATCAGAATACAATCCAAGAGTGGTTTGGCTTCCTCATCATACATCCAGTCGATTATAACATGCCGAGTTTTTTGTATTTACAGAAATGGACCCTAGACAATTGGTCTGAAAAATCCAATTATCCTAATTTAATCCAGAACCTGTTGCTGCCCATTTTGACTTGAAATTGCTGACGTGGTGGTCTAATTAGCGTGGTCTAGTTGATGCTAACCATCATACTTGGTATGTCCAATACAGACATTGACAAACTGTTGAATAATCTTCACAATTTTCTGAAATTGTTATTTGCTTGTTGTTTTTCTTTCTTTATTTATTTATCTTTTTCTTGAACCTTATGCCAAGAGGAGAATGTTTATAACAGAATTGGCAAAATGAGAAAGGACAACAATGGACAAGCGTGGAATTTGCTAGGAACTAGCGTGAGATCTGACGCCACTTTGACCGAAGCTTCCCTTGAATTGCTTTTCTTTGTTCTTCATCTTTTTTTTTTTTTTTTGAGTCCTCCTAAGTCGATGTTGCCTTGCCCGAGAAGGCTTAGAAAACGCGTCGTCAGCGTGTGCGTCTGCATAAGCCAAGTGTATATAAGCCCTTCGCCACTCCTTCACCACCACCCTCGTCTCCTCACAGGCCAACCAGTATTCACTCATTTGATCAGAGCATATCTGAGAAAACATGGCGGTTAGTGCATTCTGCTTCTGTGCTTATGTTTGTGTGTCGAGATCTCTTGTTTGTCTTCTCTTTTATTTCTCTGAGTTAACTGGTTTTGCGTGTTGACGATGTCTGTGCGTTGATCCGCAGAAGAAAATCGTGTTGAAGGTTCAGATGAAATGCCAGAAATGCAGAACCAAGGCACTGGAGATCGTCTCTGGATCAGATGGTAACGACTCTCTTCCTCCAATAATCTGGATTTTTACTCAGGTTAATCTGCCTTGTTCGCTGATGTTTCCATCGTGTCTGATCTTGAATAATCACTTCTGCTCAACCTGAGTGCCTCCTGAACAAATTGATAACATTCACTTCGGTCGTTGCAGCCGTTCTAAATTACAATGTTAAGCAGATAGCATTCACAAAGTTTGTGTCGGATTTAGATTTGTAGAGTTCCTTCCACAATGAACGCCCATGACGAGCTATGTTGTCAACATATGCAGGTGTAAACTCAGTGGCCTTTGAAGGAGAAGACAAGGACAAGGTGGTGGTAGTTGGGGAAGGAGTAGATGCAGTGCCTCTGGTCGACTGTTTAAGAAGGAAGGTCGGTCCGACTCAGATAATTAGCCTCGGAGAAGCGAAGTGACACTCATGGAAAGATAATACTCACCAGAAGAAAATGACATAACTCTTGATTTTTCTTCTGTTCTTCTCCTTCGTCACAGAGAGAGTTTGTCGAATTTAGTCGGGAGGCTGTCGAATTTTTTTTTTGTTTTACTTTTTTTTAGCTCTTTTGGCAATTGTGGTTCAATTTGAATAACGATATCAAAGATTTTAACTTATTTAGTGAGATATTATATAGGCTGTCCTTTTTGTCATAAACCTATTTGTCTTATTCCTTGTTTTTGTCAGTAGGTAGTTCGAGGGTCTACACATGATCCCGGAAGCCAGTCAATCATAGTCAATACTTCATTGTCTATCTTCTTCTCCTTTTTTCCCCTGTAGATCTGTTTGTGACTAAACATTTTACAGATTCATTCTATGAGAGAGCGGGGAAGAGAGAGAGGGGGAGCGACAGGGTCATGTGAAAAGGTCGACAAGTCCAAGAATTCTGGCTGGAACTCTTGTTCACCAACGGACTCAATGGGCAAACTCGTTTGCGAAGGTCTTGGTCGTCTTTGAATAATCGAAAATAAGGTCTTTGTTCCTTTTATGAACAGAGAATTCACCGAATTATTAGTTGGGTCAAAGTAGCATGAAGAAATGCTAACAACTAAAGGTGGCAAACAAAGAGTGCCCTGATAATTAGGCCACGGTTTCACACTTCAATCAGGGGACTTGAGATTTCTAATGATCGGATCCTCCTTGAATATCTACGACCTTTTTCATGAGTATTCCCACTAAAGTCATTTCTCGATAATCAAAAACTACACAAGGATGACCAAATATTGTCCCAAGTCCCCAACCCCATGAAATGCTGTATCTACATACCAATTTTAAATGGACATCTTGGGAAAGGAATTGGATCTTGTTATTCTCTATTAAAACTACTAGAGCTATAATAACTGTTTGGTAACTCCCAAATGTAGCATTCCAACATTCTACAGAGTTAAGTTGAGTGGTAGAGTGTTTAGTGTGGATCCGTCGATCATGTGCTCAAATCAGGTAGAGAGTCCTCCAACTTAGCGGTGGGCCACGTGTCAACTACTTATAGAGGCCCTCCTTGAATGCTCCGAATACTTATAAATAGCATCTGACCTATAAGATGCACAGGTTAGATTTAAAATATTTCGTTGTAATATTGCCCAGTTAAAACCAAATTTGGTTTGACCTTGTATGTAAATTTAAGCATTAAAATTAAGTGTTGCAAATAAGTGATAACATTATTATTGATAGGAATTTCCTTGTAACGACCCTATGAATTGATTGAATCTCCATATTTATTCTAAATCAACCATATATTACAAAGAACTTATATATATCGTCGTCTCAAACTTTTTCAATTTCCTTCAAAAAACTATGTTAACATAATATTATGATCGAAATATGTAAGTAGTCGCTTTGAGGATACTGGCCATCGATATAATTCATTATTGTTTTCTAATGAACATCTAGTATCTATTCGTCTGTGTTTTTTTCGTATTCTTTTTGGGTTAAATGAATGTATGATTTTGATCCCAGGTGATCATTCATTCAATAATTGCCATTGAAAAAAAAAACATTTACTCACTTACCACTTATTCCTAGCTAATGTCGAAGAAGTTGCATCTACATCTTCCCTTTTTTCAAATCTTCATCTACAAATATTTCTTGTTATTTGAATATGTTGCTCATTTGGGTAATCTCTTGTGGCCCTTATTCGGACGGAGACATCTACCGTCAGTTGGGAATGAGATATCAATTCCTTTCTTTATAGACTTGAGTTGTTCTTCATACGCATGAGGTCCTTTAAGATTTCCCTAACTCAAAATCTTAACCAAATATTACTCTTCCACATTAAATTAAATACTTGTTCCACATCTTTGCTTATTGCCACAAAATCTCATATTTTACGGCCAATCTTTTTTTTTTGTATTGATTATTTTGGTCACTTACAATTTCTGATTTCACATGAATGCAGTCAGGTTGACATATAACTTTGACAACTCCATTTACAGCATAAGAGTATTAGGAGTTGACCATGGCCCCAAACAAACAATATTATTAATTTTTCCTGTAGAAACATCTAATAGTAATAGGTCTGATAAATTGCATTTTAATTGGATTGATGCTGAATGGCTTTAAGCAAGGAAACTTTTAGCTTAATTTCATTTTCAAGATTGAGACCACATGAGCATGAAATTTGGCAAACCCATAATCCTCTCTATTGGCCGAAATTTGCCCGTGCCTTGCATATGAACTTCTTAAACTAGGGGAAATTACTTTATTTAATAGAAATGGGAGTTTTTGGCAATGTAAGATGCTGATAACACCCGAAAAAAGAAGAAGAAGGAGAGAATAGACGCATGTAAAAAACATTGAAGCCAAGGAGGCGAGCAAACTCCTCATACCGCTATGACGTCCCCTCAGGCTACCACCACCACCAAGCATCGTTGCGGTTGCCACAGTACCTCCGAACGGTCCCAAGTGTCTTTGGAGATGAGATATTTTGTCTCTAATATAGAAAAACTGTCATGTTTTCAAATATAATAAAATCAAGAAGATTGCATTGCACATTATATCATTTAAATTTGATTTTTAGGTTAGATTGCATAAACAAGATTACATTATAGGATTAGGCAAATTTGGAATCAATTTGAGTTGCATGTTAGATGATATTTAGATTAGATAACATGTCTAAATCAAAAAGCATGTTCAGACAAACTTCTAAGTTAATATATGACTTAGGATAGTCTACTTCCCAATGTAAATTAGATAATACCACCAGAAGTACGAATTTGATACAAATGTCATAGGTTTTCAATCAATCTACCATAAATAAACTAGCGGTGATTTAAAAAATGAAGACAATTATGCATGTTAAGAGCTCAAACCTAAGTTGTGAACCGATATGAGTTTAAGAGAGCTCAAGCACAGTTAATTTTAATTATTCCATTAGCCAAACCCTAAGTCATGCACTTTAGGAGAACTTAAGATTACTCTAATTGCAATGAGCATTAGACTTTGCTTGGTGAACTCCATATTTGAAATCACTCGCACACCAGGCCGAACTACATTATCAAACTCGAAATTTTTTTTAGTATTAATTTCATGATAAACTATGTTACCAATATCACGAGTTGACTCAATGCAAAAAGTTCAGATGAAAGCCAACGCTTCCTTTCTCATTACCTTTTTGACTTTTTCTTATAAAGCAATGGTTAGATTGATTAACCGTCGTGCACAATACGCACGTCTAACGTGTTCAACAAGAATGACTGACTTTAGTGGCCTATTTTCCGCAAAAATAGTAAGTGATATGATTAATATACACATACATACATATATATAGACACACTAGTACGCCAAGAATTGGGCAAGTAGACCTATGTAATGCCCAATTATATGTATTTTTTTAAATTTATTTAGTGAGCCAAATATCATTCTTGACAAAAGTTCATTGAAGTCGATAATCTTTTTCATATACATTGCGCTCTAAGGATAACGTCCACGTTCTTATCATTACGGATTTTTTTGTTAAGGACTTTGCTACAAAATCCTCCTAAGTGCACTTCTTAACAAGTGTGTTGGAGTCAAACGTGAACAAGATTTGTTGACGGTTTGTGTTATATGCAACTAACGGCTGGGAAATCAGAACATTTCCCATTAAGTATGCGTAACGACTGTTCAGGGCACTCGTTAACCATACCCAACTATGAATACTAAAACTAATTGAACTTTTCTCCCATCTTCATAAGGTTTGAAAAAGTCAAACTGGTGCCTTTCATTTTAGGAGAAATTTAGAAGGCTTTTCATTGGCTGAAAGCCAAACCAAACATGCTCGCCTACTCCATGAATAATCACAGATATTGAAAATGAGACGAGTAGTACAAATTAACGTGCTCTTATTAAATTCAACTTGCACGAGCAATCTTTCAGTAGTTTCCTATCATACAACATTTTTATATCTCAGCAATCTTCATGCATAAACTGGGCCTTGCATATTGAAAACAAAATATATAGGCATGATCGTACCAGACAGAAAACGACGCGGACAAAGCATGAGAAGAGTAAGCGATACAAAGTAAAGCTATTAGGCACTCATTTTCCTATATGTTATTAGAATACAATTCAAGAGTGGTTTGGCTTCCTCATACATTTAATGGATCATCATCACACTTCAAGTTTTTCTATTGATGGAACTTGACCCTAGACAATTACTGTAATTTGACTCTGAATTTTCACTCGGAGGTGCACCTATGACTTTTTCAATGCAAAAACGGGAAAGGACAACTATAGACAGCCTGGAATCTGCTAGGAACTTTCGTACGATTCTGACGCCACTTCCCCAGAAGCTTCTTTGGAAACGGTTTTCTTTGTTCTTTGATTTTTTTGGGTCCTCCTTCATCAATCTTGCCTTGCACGAGAAGGCTTAAGAACGCGTAGTTGACGGGTGTGTGCCCGTTCAAGTCAAGCGTATATAAGCCGTTCGCCACCATTCCCAGCTCAAGTAAGTATTCACTCAGTTTTCTAGGGTTTATGTGGCTCCTGTATAACATTCAGCTTCCATCAATTTGATCAGAGCATATCTAAGCATATCTAAGAAAACATGGCGGTGCGTGCATTGTGCTTCTGTGCTTATGTTTGTGTGTCCAGATTTCTTGTTTGTCTTCTCTTTTATTTCTCTGAGTTAACTGGTTTTGCGTGTTGACGATGTCTGCGTGTCGATTGGCAGAAGAAAATCGTTTTGAAGGTTCAGATGAAATACCAGAAATGCAGAACGAACGCACTCAAGATTGTCTCCGGATCAGATGGTAACGACTCTCTACCACAAATAAACAGGGTTTGCACTTAGGTTAATCACGCCAATGTTTTTTTTTTTTATTGTTTCTGATCTTGAGCTAAAATCCTTGTTTGGTAACTTCCGAATGTAATTCTAATTGGTACATTGATCGGTCGATTATTTAGGGTGGTTCCTTCGATCATGTGTTCAAATCATGGAAAGCTTCTTCCAACTAAGAAAAAGAAAAAGAAAAAGGCTTTTTCTTTTTTTATGACCGATGACTCTATCACGGGTCTTCTGTGTCCGAACAGTATCGAAGGGCTATGCCCTTATGCCTTGAAGGACAGTATCCAATACCAGGCTCCCACTTAAGACGCTAGTAGTTGCGGTTTTTTTTTTTTAAAATTTTACATAAAATGAATAATTTGAAAATTACATTTTTAAGGATTGTTTTTATGGCTTAGAAAAATGAATGAATGAAAAATATTTTCATCTTTCAAAAAAATGTTTACAAATAAATTATTGTTGATAACAAAAAAATTTCTATTGACTTAAGATTTTGACCAGTATAAATGATTTTTTTTAGGAAATCTTTTTTCAAATATAATATTTCTTGCGAAATAAATGAAGCCTAAGTGACATGGCAACTACTTATAAAGGGCCTCTTTAAGTGCTCGATATGCTTGTAACTAGCATGTGACTTGGGAGCCATGCAATATAGCCTAGTTAAAACCACAAGTTGTTTGACATTCTAAGTGACTACAAGTGTCAAATTAAGTTATTGCAAATAAGTAGTAACATGAATAAATATACTAGTTTAGAATAGTACGACATTTTTGCCACTGTTTACCTTTCGCTCTCACTGGGCGAGCGAGAGGTCGTTGTTGCTGCTGAGCGATTTTTGGGATCCCAATCCGTAGAAGCCATGGATTGAGCTGATTCGTTGGGCATTTTGCTTCCTCCTTCGTGTGGAACTCCCCCTCCAAAACTTTCCTCTTCTCTAGTTGAAACGCGGGTACTGTAGCTGCAAATCTTTGACCCGAAGCTTCACCCTCACCCCTCTACACTTCTTCCCGGTACGCCTTCTATCTTTCATGATGAACTTGGGGTTTTAGGATTCCTGCGGTGCTTCTATTTGGGCTGGCTGTATCATGGCCAGTAGTGTTCAAGGATCCCATGAGCAGAATAATATAGAGAAAGTACTGCCTTTAGTTGTGGATTTTGCTTCCAGACCTGAACATGAGAAAGAACATGATGCAATCGGTCTTTTGGGACAACCTGATGCATTTGATCCTCATGTCCTGGACAGTGACCATGCCAAGATGAGGCGAGGGCGTAGTAAGAGCTTGATGAATTATCGCGGTACTGATCTCAACGGACAAAGAGGAGATAGTTTATTTGTGGATCTTGGCTTGGGGTCCCCAACTAGTCGACATAATACCCAATTCGATTTGAGTAACAATATTGCTCATGTTTGTTGCTCGACACCTATTCGACCGAATGCTCAGGCCATTATTGGTAATTTGGGTGGTGTTGGTAATAGAAATACGCTCTCTATTGTGGAGATGTGAGTGAATAAGGCTTCGAAGGAAGTTGATTCAATTGGTGCTACTGGTAAAGGGAAGGCTATAGTAGTTGTCGACTCCACCCAACAGCCTGGGCAGTATGAAGACCAAGTACTCAACCAAGTGTGGGTATCTCAGGGCTTGGATTAGTCGCTGGCCTAAATACTAGACAATCTGATGTGGGTAAGGTTGCTAATCGGGGCAGAAGCAGAGAGAGCCATGCAACCATGGTTCCTGTAAGGAACAATACTGAAGCTGGTCAACCCAATACTAAGTGGGTTGCTGGCCGTGAGAGAAGTCATACAAGGGACTATTGAAGATCCATGGGTGACCACGCTGGTCATGGCCGAGCTGTGGGTGTTTCACAGCTGGTGTCTTCACCAAATAATGGCCCAGGTAATCCTGGCCAGTTACCAATCCAAAACTAGGCTCGCTCTTGGGCCCATATAGCTAAATCTACAGCTAAAGGATACGACCTCTCTTATATTCCGCCTACAGTCTTGGATGAGGACTTGATGATGGACATTCCCAACGAGGTTGTAAATGCATGTGATCCAATGTGGCATGATTACCTGGTAGGTTAATTCGTGGGTAGAAAGCTTCCATTTAAAATGACTGAAGCTGCTCCTAAGCAGTTATGGGGTACTCATTTAGTTGAAGTTCTAGCCAAGGATGGTTTCTTCTTTTTCCATATTCCTGATGGCGTCTTTAGATGGAAGGTGCTAGATGGGGATCCGTTGATGATTGCTTGTGTCCCATTGATTCTACAACAATGGCACCCTTATCTTAACTTAAGGAAGGGCGTCATGAGACAGTCCCGGTTTGGACTCGACTAAAAAATATTCCTATATCGTTATGGTCTGCTACGGGCATCAGCACCATCGCAAGTCGGATTGGAAGACCTCTTTTATGTGGATGCTCAAACGGAAAGGATGAGGATGCTCTTGTATGCTAGGGTCTGCTTGGAAATAAGGCTAACAAGCCTCTCCGGAACTCTCTCTCCTTTCGCATCAGTGATGTAGTTCACAAGATTGATATTGAGTATGAATGGAGGCCTAGAGTGTGTCCAAAATGCGGCATCTTTGGCCATAATTGTGTGGTTGCTGGTTAGGACCCTCCTTCTGCCCAGGCGGAAGCACCAACCGCCCCTGTTATTGCTGTGACCTCTGTCCAGCTATGGATACAGCTGGTCCTCTTCCTGTTACCATCATAGAGGTCTCTCGGCCAAAAGCTGATCCTCCTATTATTTCACCGGTGGAAGATAATTGGGAAAAGGTAAGCTCTAGGAAGAAGAAAACCCGAAAATCTATTGGAATCAAACAACAAGATCCTGTGCGAACAGCTCCAAGTAGTTCAATGAGGCAGGGGACTTTGGAGCCCGCTAAAACTCCTTTTGAAGGTACATGACTTCCTCTTTCTCTAGGCCTGGTTTCTTCAACCTCTGATGATGACTCTGATCACCTAGCAAGCTGCTCATCGGATGGTAATATTGCTGATCCATCCTCTTCAGAAGTTGAGGTGGAGAACACCTCGGTTGTTGTAGCCTCGATGCAGTCAAAGACCCCGAAAACAACAAACACCCAGGCTAAGGCTCAGGCTTATGGTGCTAGACTTCCTCCTAGAGCCAATCCTAAAAGGAAGGGTAAGCAAGCAAAAAAAAAAAAAAGTAACTCTCTTGCCTTTGTAAATACGTATATTAGAGTGTGGAATATAAGCGGCTTAGCTAACTCGATTAAACAAGCTGAGGTGAGTAACCTCATTAGAGTAAATAAGTTGTGTTGTATGGGTATTTTGGAGACGAAGGTCTCATTTTCTTGCTTTCAAGCTAGCTCTTCCAGGCTTTGTCCAGGGTGGATGTAGAGCGCTAATTATGATCATTCCCCAAGGGGGATAATTTGGTTGGGTTGGAATCCGACCTTGACTACTTTTGATATTTTGTCGTCATCTTCTCGGGACATTCATGGTTCTTTTAAAAATGTTATCTCTAGTATGGTTTTTATGTTAACAATTGTATATGCAGACCATACTTTCTCTGATAGAAGACCACTTTGGGAGGTACTTATCCAGAGAAGCATTATCCTTCTTGATGCTCCATGATTGTTGCTGGTGATTTTAACGCCATTAGGATCCATTTGATAGGATAGGTGGCTCTAATTCATGGCTCCTGGCTTTTAATGACCTGCATAATTGTCTTGACATGGCTGAGCTTTATGATCTTAGGTATGTGGGTTGTCGGTTTACTTGATTGACTTCTTCCGGTGTTAACCGCATTCAGAGGAAGATTGACATGGTTTTGATCAATTCCCATTGGAGTACCATATTCTCTTATTCGGAAGCTACCTTCCTAGCTCCAGGTATTTTTGGCCACTCTCTTATGGTTGTTAGAATTATGCTGGTGCAACAATCAAGGAAGCCTTTTAAATTCTTTAATTTTTGGATGATGCACTTGGATTTTTTTTCGCTGGTCGCTCGTGTTTGGGATACTCAAGTTATTAGGACTCCCATGTTCATTTTGTGCTCTAAATTAAAAAATCTCAAGAGTAGGCTAAAGAGATTAAACATGGAGTCTTTTTCTAATATTTCATCACGTACGGCGGTGGCGTGTAAGGAGCTTGCAGGGGTCCAAGATCTACTCCAAATGGACCCTTTCGACCTTTCTCTAGGCCATCACGAAGAGAATTTTACTGACATTTTCTATTAACTTCGGGCTCAAGAGGAATCTTTCTACAGGCAGAAATCCAAGATCATATGGTTGAAGGATGGTGTCTTGGATACCAAGTTCTTTCATCAATCGGTTAAGAACCACCAATTACATAACAGGATTTTTCTATAATGGATGCTTTAGGGGTTCGTCTTTCTGAACCAGGCGAGGTTGCTAGTGCTTTTGTGTCGCATTTTAATGATTTGTTCAGACCCACCCGCAAACGAAATCGTTTTACTAGTTAGGATATTCATGCTAATCTACTACATACACTGGAGGATACCTAGGTACAACTTCTATCTGCTCTGGTCACTGATTTAGAAAGGTGCAATTCCCAATTTTCTCTATCCTCGAGGAAAGCTCTAGGACTGGATGGATTCAATGTTGATTTCTTTAAATGTTGATGGGACATAGTGGGTCCTTTGGTCATTACTGCAGTCAAGGACTTCTCTGTATCAGGAAAATTACTTAAGGAAGTAAATGCTACTATCATTTCTATTATCCCTAAAACTACCAATGCGTTTACGATGAATGACTACAGACCAATTGCTTGTTGTAATACTATTTACAAGTGCATCACAAAGCTAATAGCGATCCGCTTGGCATCTGTTTTACCCTCCATTGTTAGCGTGTCTCAGAATGGCTTTGTTCGGGATCATCGTATCAATGATAATATTTTATTTGCACAAGAGTTATTCTGTGAGTTTCACTTCGAACCTTATTCATCGAAATGTGCTATTAAAATGGACTTTAGGAAAGCCTACAACACAGTAGATTGGCAATATCTGGAACTTACTTTATTGGCTTTTGGAGTCCCTAAGCTGTTAGTTGAACATATTATGGAATGTGTCGGCACTCCAAGATTCTCGGTTACCATCAATGGGGAGTTACATGGTTTCTTTCCTAGTGGAAGAGGCCTTGGACAGGGGGATCCGATGTTACCTTACCTCTTCACCCTTCTCATGGAGGTTTTCACAGGATTTATTCAACAGAAGACTTTCAGAACGGACTTCAAATATTATTGGAGATGTAAGTCTACTGAACTTTCTCATTTGTTTTTTGCCGATGATGTTCTACTATTTTGTGAAGTAGATATGGAGTCAGTTGCTATGTTGAAGTCAACATTACAGTCCTGCTCTGAATAGTCGGGTCTAGTGCCAAATATGGACAAGAACGAAGTTTTCTTATCCGGTGGTTCTAACAACCTTTGGAGCTCTATTCTAGAGTTGCTCGATTTTAGGGGAGGTGTTCTTTACTTTCGATACCTTAGTGTACCTATAATATTCTCCAGACTCAAGAAAGCTGATTATGAGTCTCTTGTGTTAGCTATTACAAAGAGGGCTCAGTCCTGGACACAACAATTCCTTTCATTCGCGGGTCGCCTACAACTCATCAGGTCAGTCCTCCATGCTATGCAGACTTATTGCGCATGTCATTTTGTTTTTCCTTGGTTAATCCTGGACAAGATTGAGCGTGTGCTTAGACAATTTTTATGAAAAGGTCCTAGCTTGGGGACAGGAGAAGCCAAGGTTGCTTGAAAAGATGTGTGCCTTCCTAAGGAAGAATGGGGTCTTGGCATCTGAAGACTGCGTGAGAATAACAAGGCTGCCATGATTAAACATATTGGGCCCTTTTTACAGACTAGGAGTCTCTTTGGTGTAAGTGGATTCATACTACCTTCTTGAACAAGACCAATTTTTGGGGGGTTAGGAAGCCTTCTTTATGCTCTTGGGCTTGGAAGAAAATCCTAGATCTTAGAGAGGAATTCCTGTTTTTGTTTCGATGGAAGATTGGAGACGATCGGTCAACCTCTCTCTGGTTTGATTCATGGAGTTCTATGGGCCCCCTTCATCTTATGTTTTCTAATGGTGACATATACCGTTCGAGAATTCCCAGACAAGCATCGGTTGTTGATTTTACCGCTACAGATCAGTCGTCTTCGCTTAAGGAATTTCTTCTAGCTAATGGTGAACCTATACCAATACTTCAAGATATACCAGACAGTTGCACTTGGTCCGGGCACTCATCAGGGACATTCTCCATTTCATATGCATGGAATATTATCTGATCTAGAGACTAGTCGGTAGATTGGCATCGCTTCATTTAGGATAAAGCGATCTCCTTCCTCGACATCAATTTCTTCTATGGCTGATAACCCGTCGGAGATTGTCCACTCAGGTATTCTTACATTACTCTCATAGAATAGTGGATACCAATTGTATTTTTTGTAACTTGTGCCCGGACTCTATAGATCATTTGTTTTTCTAGTGTCCTTTATCGGCACATTTGGCTATGTTTTGAGCAACCAAGTGTAATGTCATGGCTATGCTTTCTGATTAACCTCAAGTGGGCAATTAAGTTTATTTCTGGGAAGGATTTCCATAATAGCCTAGCCCTATCAAGCTTTGGTGCATTATGTTACATTATTTGGATGGAGCGGAATAATGCTATATTTCGGATCTATCAGTTCTTCTTGCCGGCGATGAAGAAACATCTTGAGAAGTTCGTGAAAGATAAAACCATGACATTTGCACATGTCCCAAACACCCCGAGGAACAAGCATATGCAACGCGGCTAGAATATTGATGTATTTATCTTTGGTTAAGATGCTCGGTGCTACTAACTTTGTTAGACTTCCATTTGGATGTTTTTTATTTCCATTGTTACCATGACATCCTTTCACTCATAAAGACATACTTGTCTCGTGAGTGTGAGTTTTGTGATGTCTGGTCGATCCTTTGTAATTTTGGCAAAAGTTAATACAATTCTTATCTTACCATATATATATATATATATACTATTTATCTAACAATCAACTCTGCATTACATAAAACTCATGTATATATATAATCGTCATCATCTCAAACTTTTTCAATGTTCTTAATATAACTCTGATTACACAATATTATAATTAAATATGAAAGTTCAGTCAATTTGACAATATTAGTCATCGATCTATTTTCTTTATATGTTATAATGAACATCCAAAATCGGTTTTTTTTTTTTGCTTATATGAATGTATAAAGTTAATCGTGCATTGAACATTTGTTCAATTATTGCCACTGAAAAAAAAATCAGTCACTTACCACTTATTCCTAGCTAATGTCGAAGAAGTTCCTTTTGTTCATTTGGAAGCTTTGTTCTAAGATTTACGACGGCTGAGTGCGCCCCTCAATACTTGTTCCACATCTTTGCTTATTGCCATAAACTCTCATACTTTAGTGCCAATCTTCCTCTTTTTTGTACTGATTATTTTGGTCACTTACAATTTTTTTTTTCATATAACATGAATGTGATCTTGTTGACACTTAAATTTTGACAACCTCATTTACTGTACAAGAAAATTAGGAGTCTGCCCTGGGCCCTAGATTAAGATACTGTTTGTTTACATTATATCAATATAAATCGCATTTATATTGTGTTGGCGCTGAATGGATTTAAGTAAGGAGGCTCTGAGCTTAACTAAATTTTCAAGACTGAACTTACATGAGCATGAAATATGGCTGAGTCCATAATTCTCTCTACTGGCCGAAATTTGCATGTGCCTTGCATATGGATGTCGTAAACTAACAAAAATCGCATTATCTAATGGAATTTGGAGGAATATAAAGATATTATTGTCGGGAAATCAATTATATGGAGATAGTTAGAGGTTAATATCTTAATTTGGATATGTGAGGAAGATAATATATCTCTCTGGTCTTAATTAGAAAAGTGCTACGCTGTTGGGGGTCTCGTATCCAATGTTGTAGCGAATTCAATTGCCGTTGAGACCACAATTTATAAATGGAGTCCTATATTTTTCCCAAGCTTTGGTATTTGTCTGTCATCGTGTTTCATTTTACCCGAAAAGGTCTTTAAGTTACGTGCGACTTCTCTGCTCTTGGATCAATTGAAACACAAGAATGAGGAGTTCTTCCACTTCCCATCAAAAGATTTGAGGAGAAATTTAAAGCAACAATAAAAATATTATCGGACACAGTCTCTTAAAATGAATGCAAAAACAAAAGACGCCATATGACGTGATGATCACCCTCAAGGGGATGCACTCCAACGTCTTCTGATTCTCTCCAGGGCATCTGTAACTCTCGGTGATCTTTCAGCCTTACATTCACTCACGCTTAGCTCCTCCAAGGATGTTAACTTCTCAAGGCCTTCGATGTCGTGGATCCTCCGGCATCGATGGATTTCCAGGACTTTCAACATTGTGAGGTTGGATACATTGGGCAAATTGCCGAGGGTTTTGCAGTTCTTGAGCGACAATCTCTTCAATGATCTCAATTTGGAGAGGCCATTGAGATGCACTATCTGGTGGCAGCACGACATGACCAGGATCTCTAGACTTGTTAGCCCTCCAAGCCCTTTAATCTCTTTGATGGCGGAGTTTGAGAGCTCTAGCTCCAACAAGTTATCCAATTTCCGAACTGTCGGCAAACTCTTCAGCGACAAACAAGCTTGGATCGACAAGATGGATAACGATGAGGGAAGCCCCAACACTACTTGAAGATTCCCGCCTGTCAGGACAACTTTCTTGAGCTCAGGAACGCACTCAAAGTCCAAATTGCAGATTTGGGAATGAGACAACTCGAAGCTCTTGAGCTTCGGAAAACTTACGGGCCAAAGAGCCTGCGGCTCAGTCAAAATGGATGCAGGGTCAAAATCCGAAGGAGGAACCATTAGCTCCTTGGGATTCTCATCCCCGAAGGTCAAGTCTTCCAAGTAAACTAAATTCTGAATATTGGGTATTATGTTCAACTTCTTTGAACTTACACGCAGACAAGTCAAACTCGAGGGAAGCATCGGCAATGTTTCAAGGTTGTCGCAAGCAAGTAAATCAAGGGTCTGGAGATGGCTTAGCGAGTGGATTGACGCTGGTAGGCTAGAAACACCACTATATCCTAGGATCAATATTTTCAGGGATTGTAGATACCGAATTTTACTAGGAATGCCTCCCTTTAAATTCCTACAGCGGGAGGCATGGATCTCTTCAAGCTTCCTTAGCCCGGCAATGGCACTAGGAAACTTTCTCACATAACAACTCTCCATCTTGAGAACTCTCAATATCTGCAGGTTTGTCATGGAGTCAGGCAGTTCTGAAATAAGCGTCCCCGATATATCCAACTCCACCAATGAGCATCCTAATTCGCCGATAGAATCTGGAAGTTTCTCCATGTTTTGGCAGCCCCTCAATGACAACCGTTTGAGTTTCACCAAGCTTCCGATTGAATCGGGGAGTTTGAGGATCTTCGCATTCTCCAGCAAGAGCATCGAAAGAGACTCTATGCAGATAGACTGGGGCAGCTTAGTTAGTGAGTAGCAATTGGATGCACTAAGAGTTTCAAGTTTCTTCATACAAGCTATCGATTCAGGGATTTCTTGTATGGAAGTGCAATCTATGAGAAGTTCTTTCAGCGACTCCATACCACCGATTCCCTGTGGCAACGTACTGAGATTTCTGCAGGATTTCAAATTCAAGGAAACCAGAAATTTTAGATGACAAATTGAAGGGTCTATCATGACCAATTGGAAACAGCTTTCGAGGATCAACATCTCTAATAGTGGGTAACGGGAGAAGTTGGGAGTAATCAGCATTTCATTACACCCTGTGAGGTTCAATACTTTCAACCGTGGCATCTGCAATCCCAAATAAAATGTATTTCAGATTAAGTTAATTCCGGGTAAAACGAAATAAAATGTGTTCCATGTCACCTCGATTTGACTCCAACCCCCCCACTTTTGAGTGACCTTGCTCCATGATAAATTAAGAATCAGCAAATTCTGCAGATGCAAGTTCTTGGCTTGAAAGGTCGGGGGGCACCCTTCCCAGTCGAGCCACCTCAAACTGGAAAGTAGCTTCACGAAATCTCCCTTGATATTTGCGTTGTCCAATTTGAGGAACCTCAGCTCGGGCAGGCTTTGAAATTCTTTAGATGTGAAACAATCGGTTGAACTACGGTCGAGCTTAAGACAGAGGGCCTGGACTTTTTTCCTTCTCTGGTAGATTGAAAGAAGAAAATAAGTGAATTCTGCTGGTTAGAGTCAGAAAGGAAGTATAACATAGATAGAATTGCAAGACAAGGATATCTTCACCTCTTTTCTCCTCAAGGTACCGAGGGCCTCCTCATGATTCCATAGCCTGCTGCGCCTTCCAGGGTTTGTGGGGTCTTCCTTGGAGACAATTGTTCGACCAAGGTTTCTTAAGAGACCATCCACGAAGAGCTCGTTATTCTCTTCGATTTTCACCAAGGACATGAGGAGGAGCCTCTCAATACCGATACGAGGATTAAAACCACAGTCCTCCCACATGTACGAGGGAATTCTCTTGTCCTTTCCTATAAAGAAACAAGCTATATCGAGAAATATATCTTTTGTATCTTGATCTAGAGCTTCATAGCTAATCATCAACACCTTTTGGATGGAATCAACTGTCTCTTTCTCTTTCTTTAGTTTTTGTAACGTATGATTCCAGTGTTGCATGTTTTTTCTGTACAGAAATGAACCCACAACCTCAATAGCTGTAGGAAGTCCACTAATTGTGGAAACAATCTGCCTGGACATATCATCATAGTTCTCTCGTGGAGAACTTCCCCCAAAAGCGTGTAGACAGAAAAGACGAAGGGATTGATCAAAGTCCATATGTGCAGCTTCATAAATCACAACCTCTTTAGGGATATGAAGAAGATGGGCGTTTTTGGTCGTTACAATTATCCTGCTTCTTGAACCAAACCAATTCAGCTTCCCGGCAAATGCTTCAAGATGATCCTGTTCACTGACATCATCGAGCACAATGAGAACTCTCTTTTTGAGAAACATTTGTTCAATGTGGTAAATACCTTCTTCTAAGGAACCAAAGCTTGTGCGCTTTTGTTTTAACAGGTCCGAAACCAGTTGGCTTTGCAGATGCTCCAGGGGATTGGTTTTCGACATCTCTCGGATGTTTCCCAGATAGCTACAGCCTTCAAACAGAGGATAAATTTGGTTGTACACGAACTTTGCAAGAGTCGTTTTCCCAATCCCTTGACTTCCATTTATTAGGACCATTCGGACCCCATTGCTGCTTATTTCAACCGCTTCTCCGTTGCGATAGTCAATGTCAAGCCTCGTCATCATCTCATGGACTTGATTCTCAATTCCAACTAGCATGGAAGTACCAACTAGTTCAGCTTTCTTCAGCTGCCGAGTGACATACAAGACGATCTCAGTTACAAGCCTGGCACTCCAAACAATCAAAATGAGTAAATGAAAACAACGTTAATCATGATAAACTGAAGAAAGAGATGACAAGAAAGGTAAAAATTGAAGCAAAACACTCGAGTTATACCAAATTAGTGGCCCACGAGGACAAGGCATTATGGAAAAAGTTAATGAATGACTATGACAAGTAGAATCAATCAGAGCACAGAATCGAGTGTCTGCAAATTTTGTGAATTAGCGTGTGCTCCACGAGTTCCTAATCAAGATTTGGGTCATCTGTTATTATGTCGGACCCGGTGAACGAAAGAGGTTTTATTGTCGCCGATGACTGAGTAGTCAACAATCGGCCTATTTCAATTCGATAAATGACTAGTTGTTGTGCGAACTCAGGATTTACATGTGCAAAGTCCCCATCTCCTCTCCCAAGGGAAAAAAAAAAAAAAAAAGGAAGAAGAAGAAGAAGAGAAGTTATTGATGTTCCCCTCACTTTTAGCATGAGAAAAGTAGATATGTTCTTGAAAAGATACTAAAAGAACTCCAAAAGCAAATGAAGGCCGCTGTCTTGAATAACCACAGTGGTGCTTTCCTCCAGAGCCGTTTCAAAGCATAGAAAGAAAGCGGGCGGACATAAAAACTCATATTCTCCATTCATTACCAAGTTAATCTAAAGCAACTCAGATAGTTCAACATCAGTCAATTCACATTTGAATCCATAAGGAGGTACAGGTAAAGGAAAGTAGAATAGAGTTACTTGTCGCTCAGCTGGTCAAGATGATATCCCTCCAACTTTTCAATACGATAGAGGACGGACTTCCAGGGGTCGACAAGCATGGGATCGATCCTTCGTCTTTTACTATCTGCAGAGGGGTCGATGGCATAGAAAATGGGAATGATGGCATGGTTCATGGTGTCCATGCACTCCAGCATCTTGGCCAGCACCATGACGCAGCTCTTGGTGGAAGTGTACTCCTGCGAGATAATCGGTATCGATATTTTCGACTGTCCAATCGCTTCGAACAGCATAGGGTCAATATCCTGTTTTCCCCCGATCTTCATTTCGTCTCTCAGCACGCTTATCCCAGCCTTGGTCAAGCTGGAGTAGAGGGTATTCGCAAAATCCCTGTACGTATCCGCTCCTCCAAAGCTCAAGAACACTTCGGTTCGTACAGAGGATACTGATGAAGATGAATAATAAGTAACGTCCATCGTCAAGAACTGTCTCGATTTGGGTTTGCCTGCAAGCTATCTGTCTGTCTGTCTGTCTCTCTCTGTCTCTCTCTCTGTCTCTCTCTCTCTCTCTCTCGCTCGCTCTACTTCTCTGCCTTCTCTGCCCTTTTTAACTCGAGCATGGAGGGAAGTTATAGCTACACTTCCAAGTTTCCGAACGAGATAAGTGTAGTTGACTTGCAGTTGGTGCCCGTCGTTTACTGTTTAAAGTTTGACCAGCCATAAAGAGAGAAAAAATGGGGAGAAGAACGCTAGAAGTGTCAAAAGTTATGTGTGGCGCTCATTTTAGTGCTAAAAGTTTCAAAACGCTCACTTCGGTTCCATTATTTCAAAAAATCGAAAATTTCAGTGCCAACTCTGATATACCTGTCGAAAATCCAAAGTTGTCTATTGTTTATTAATTTTCAAATATGATGTGGCTCACTAGAGGCCCAATAAGCATATAAACATTAAACGGCATTGTGTAGTCAATTTTTTCCGAAAATAAGAACCCTAAATCGTCAGCCAAACCCTAAATCGAAAAAAGTCCTCCGTCAAATCATAATCTCCATCGCCCCCTAATCGATAGTTTATCCCTCTCACAAATGAAGAGCATGATTATACAATCAGAGAGACAAGATGTCATGGGAGGTGATTTTCCACCCCCACAAAAGTGTGATTTCCCACCCCCAAATTGGCAAAATGAGAGAGACGGCAGGTGAGTTAATGACGACTGTGTGAGCGACAACAAGCGATGTTGGCGTCAGAGCAAGCAATGATGGGCGATAGGAATGAAGCAATGACAACACATATGGCTGAAGATGAAGATAGCAAGATCAAACCCTAATTTGATCGATTTCCCCCACCCCCAATTTTGGAGTTAACCTTAATCTGAATTGGAACCATAAGACGTAGCAGAGTTGTTTAAGGAGTCTACATGAATTCTTATTTTGGCCAAACAATTACCACGTCAGATAATGCCAATAATTATAAATGCCACATCAATTTTTGGCATGAATTCTCGCCATTGGCACTTAAAAGATCGTGTTTTTCTGGAATTGGTACTGAAATAAGCGTTTTGAAACTTTTGGCACTAAAGTAAGCGTTGTCCACAACTTTTGGCACTTCTGGTGTTCTTCTTCCAAAAGAATGTAATCCAACTCTTTCCCCTTCACCATTAGCCACATAGAAACTTTTATAGAGTTGCCATCAATGCGTAGATTTTCTTTTTAACGGTTTGGTGGTCATTTGTTTTTCAAAGGAGGGTCAGTCCAATCTAAATAGGCACATAAATGACCCATACAAAATTCATTTACAAATGAGGTATTTTACAAACCAAACTTGTATTGATCCAGACATGGATATCCGAAAGCCCGTCTAAATCACTAGAGAGATCTATAGTGTATTAATTTAACTAAAAAAGTTCATGATGAAGGAAATCTTTTTCCATGAAAACATTTTTGAGAAAAATACTCAGTTTTTCTTTGGAAAAAAACCACCAAAAACCCTAAACTATATACATCGTGATATGTATACCCCAAACTTTTATTTGTGACATCAAAACCCCCCAAACTAACACCCGAGTGACACATCTACTCTCCGTTTGGTTTCCGTTCTAAATTGCCATTAAAATCTAACATGGTGTGGCGCTGATGTGGCCCTGTCATAAAAATTAAAACTAAAAAAGATAAAATAAAACTGAAGGATTGTCATGGCGGTTACTATTCATTTTCTTCAATGCACCGTTCATCCTTTTCCTTGTTTCTTTAGTGTTCATCTCTCTAGGTAAACTCATGCCTTTTTTTTTGTCAAATACTTTCCCCTCTCCTTTCATTAGTCAAATGTGGGAAAAAATTAATCACCAAACTTCATCACTTTGATCTCTGCTTCTCCTAACCTTGGAAATCTATCCATTGGACAATTGGCAAATAGTAGCTGATGTTTGCACTGTCATGACTATCCAAGGCATACTCCATGATCTGGAGATATTTCACAGCTCCAAGAAAAAGAGGGAAAATCTTCAACTGCTATTGATTATTACAAAAATGGATTAAAGACATGAAGAGTAGCCCAAGTAGTGTAGAAAGTCATGAGAAAGTGAAGGAACAAAGTGACATGGACAACTTGGGTACTTCGGATCTCGGTGAGCTCGGTCCCAAAGAAAACACAAAATTGGGTTTAAATCTTACTCTCTAAGTTCTTCATGCTAAAGTTTAAGCCTTGTAAAAGCCGAGCTTAGTTAGCACGATTGAGGGAGAAAAAAACTAGAACCTTTAGATGGGAGAGGCCAGAGCGAGATCTCGCTCTTGAACAACGAGTAAGGCTCTTAGTCAACAGACCACTACGAAGACCTTAGATTTGAGGTGGTCGAGCCCCCATGTTCTCAATCCCAGATCAAGAAAGGGTGGGCAGCCTTGATTGAGGTCGTTGTCCATGGATGAGCGCTTGAAGAAGATGAACAGTGCATCAAAGATGATGAACAGTAACCACAATCGCGGTCCTTCAATTTATTTTATCTTTTCTAGTTTTAATTTTTCTAATAGGGCCCCATTAGTGCCACATTAGATTTTAACGACGATTTTGAATGGAAACCAAATGAAGGGTGCATGCGTCACTAGAGTGTGTTAGTTTGGGGTTTTTGATGACACAAATAAAAGTTTGGGGTATATGTGTCACAATGTGTATAATTGAGGGTTTTTAATGGTTTTTTTCCCTTTTCTTTATTTTCCAATTTAAAGAAAATATTTTTTTACCAAAAAACATCATTTTCCTCCTCAGTGGCTATTTGCTTTGTTGTATAAGGAGCATGCTCGAGGGGGTTACCACACACTTGCATCACCACCCTATAAATTGATTAGTTTTTCATCTTTCAAATATCAAAAGGCCAGAAAACATTTTTCCAGAAACAATTTTCATTAAAAAAATGGACTATTATATATTATTCTCTCTTCGCTAACTTCTCATCTTATATCAACAAAAAAAAATGTAGCAGCTATTGTTTGTCGAATATAACCATAATATTTTTAAAAGAGAAATTATACCTTTATTAACCCGATTTACAAAATTAATGTGTCAAATAATATGATAAGGTATAGTTGGGTATTAAGAATGAATTTCCTTTTTAACTTCCTAGCAATCTCTCTCTCTCTCTGTCTCTCTCTCTAGCAAAAAAAAAATCGGAAAAATAATAAAAATTCAAAAAATTAAAATTAAAATGTCATAAAAAGTTGTCCATGTCAACGCTGATAGTACCAATTAAGCCTATTGGCATCCACTTCAGCAATATCTAACCAAAATGACTAAGTTGATAGAATTAAAGAACTTATAACTAAGTTGACATAAATGTCATAGATCTAAAACTTTTTTAAAACTTTTTTTTTCCAATTTTTAACAATTGAAACGTTGCATTGTTAAAAGAAGTACCAATGGCTGAGAGAAAAACAATATCAAAATAGTTATAAACTTATTATAATTGTGTCAATTCAATTCAAAACTTACTAATTCAGTCTTAAAGATTTTTGCATTTGTTCTGATTTAATTCATCCAATCAATTTTGGCTGGCATATATTGTACAATCGGCACTGACGTGGACAAGTTTTAATAATGGCTTTTATTTTTTATTTTTCCTTTTTTATCTTTTTATTTTTCCCTTATTCCTTCTTCGTCTAGCAAGTCTCAGATAGAGGTGGTTGCCCAAATGCGAGGGCTAGTGAGAGTAAGTCGAGTCTTACCAATGGCTAGGCAAGGTCAACCTTGCCCAACTACTGGCAAGGTGAGTCTCTGCCAAATTCAGTGAGGGCAAGCCTTGCTAGTGGCAAGGCAAGGCGAACCTTGCCAAGCCTTACCTCTAGCTAGTCCCTTCTCGAGGATAAGGAATGAGATATAACAAAATAAAAAAAGAGAGAGAGAGAAAATAATAAAAAAATTAAAAGATTATTAAATTTTGATATGGTAGTGCTGTTGGTGCCAAATTAGCGCCGGGTAGAGGAAATTGGCCAGATAAATTAAATTAATACAGATACAAAAGGTTTATAACTGAATTAGTTAAAAAAAGATCGAATTAGCACAATTACAATAGTTTTGAGACTGTTTTAGTAAATTTCCCCATGGTTGAGGTATAGTAATACGTCCATGAAAGTACCTTTTTTCTTCTTTTTTGTTGGAGTCAAGGAAAGTATTTTGCACGGTAGGAGTTCATGTTTCATTTGTGTGCATCTGCTCTTGATTGTGAAGCTTGTTGATTTCCATCAAAGGTTCTGTTGAAGCGTGGTTGGAAGTACTTGTTGAGAGACCATGAACGTGCATCAAGGATGATTAAATTACATAATTTGTACAAAACCTGAGTAACTGAACACTTCCATTTGATTATGACAAAGGGACATTTTATTAACATTCTTTTTCTAAGTATATGAAAAACTCGTGACAAATTTTGCCGCCCCCTCGGCTAATAGATAACAAAAAAGACATTTTATTGTGATGCAACTTTGAACATCACAGAGCTGTCCAAAATATAATGTCTTTAGCTTCTTCCCTTAACATTTCAAATAACCCTTGGCTAGGAAGAAATTTTTCCAGCACAGAATGAAGGTATCTTCGGTTGACCCAAAGTCACTTTCCAGGAAATATAGTATATCAACGGCGCGATAGATTATTAAGACACCCATAAATTGAAGGAAGCAAGTGTCACACATTGTAAATTTGCACGAAATGAATACAACAAAAGTTATTGATTTTCAGCTGATTCAAAGGACAAGCTCATTACAAAAGAGAACATAAATAGTCTATAAACCCTAATAACTCACTAATAAAAGATCAATGGAAAGGTATTCAGAAAAGTATTATCTAGAATCTAATTATCATCTCTAATAATCGAAGTGGAGGGCATCGGGGGTCGGCGCTCGAGATGTTCGCATCCAGAGATGTCGAGTCTCTGAAGACCAGAAAGGCGGGAGAGGCTTTCAAGTCGGCCAGAAATCTTAGTTTTGGACAGGTTCAGGATTGTCAAAGACGGCAATCTCCAAATATCGCAGGGGATTGTCCCCTTCAAACTCGGGCACAACGAGAAATCTATCTCTTCCAGCTTCTCCAGATTTAGTATATCTTTAGGGAACTCCTCTATGAATGTACGCCTCATCCTGAGCACTTGCAAAGCTTTCAATTTGTTGACTGAAGGAGGTAAAGTCCCAATATTAGTGTAAGATAAGTCTAGAAATTGCAGCGAAGTGAGGTTCCCTATTTCTTGTGGAAGACCGGTTAGCTCCTCGCAGTTCTTTAGAGACAGCGTTTCTAGTTTCTCCAGCGACACGATGGAATTTCGGAGGGTCTTGATTGCAGTGCCATCGAGAGCGAGGTATCTAAGAGACTTCAAGCAACTGATCGAATCGGATATTTCTGTCAGCCCTTTACAGTCGCGAGCATTGAGAAATTTGAGCTTTTTCATGGAACCTTCTCGGAAGTCGATCCGAGAAATGGAAGTTCCTTCGATCACCAGCTCTTTCAAGCCTCTCATGGGAAGAAAATCTGGCAGTTCACGGAGGAGACTGCATCCCTTCATATTCAAAGAAACCAACTTCTTCAGATTGCCAAATGACCGATCAACAACTGCCAAATTAGAGCAGCCTTCCAGGAAAAGTCTTTCCAACTGCATTGATAGCGGAAATTTTGGAGTGGCACTCAATTGGACACAGCCAGTCAGTTTCAAAACTTTCAGTTTCTCTGCCTGCAAGATAAAAACAGGATGTGATGCCAAGTGTCTAGCTCCTGAGAGATACGTAGTCAAAAGAAAACATCTAGGAAGAAAGTATATTTATTCCACACCTCCTTAAACAGCAGCTTCCAACCTCTCCAGTCTTTATCAACCTGACTCCACGACAAATCAAGAACCACCAAGTTTTCGAAATTCAGATTTAACGCTTGAACGTCAAAACTCTTAGGGCAACCCTGCCAAATAAGCCATCTTAAGCTTGAAAGACGATCCCCAAAGTGTCCCCGAATATCAGCCCAATCCAGCTTGAGGAACCTCAAGTTTTGTAAACCATCGAATTGATCACATGTAAAACTGATATTCGCTTTGGATCTGTCGCCAAACTCGAGCCTGAGGCCTTGAACTTCATCAGTACCCTGTCAATCAGGCAAAACAGAATTAAATTTAAGAAGCAAAAATAGAACTTTCTTTTGGCATCCGATGGCTAATTGAACGAAAAGGATCATTAACAGCATCAATCGGCATCTAAAGAAGAAAAGACGTCGCGGAGAAGTTACCTTCCCTGATTGTAATACTTTCAGTGCTTCACTGTGGTCGTACAGCCTACTGCGCTTGTAAAGTGTCTTTTCTTTATTGACCATCTCCCGGCCAAAGTTCTTCAGTGTTTCATGCATGTATATTTCTTTATCCTCTCCGATTTCTACCAAAGACCTCGTTTGAAGAGCTTGAATTGACATCGCAGGTAGATACTTACAATCAGCCCACATGTAAGAGGGGATTCTCTTGTCATTGCCGGTGAAGAAGCAAGCTATATCAAGAAATATCTGCCGTTCATTTTCGTTTAGGTGATTATAGCTCTTCTCCAGAGCTCTTCGAACACTCTCGTGGGGAGCTCTTTTCAATAATTTTAATGTTTCCTTCCACATTTTTCTTTTTGCACGGTTCAGATCTGAACCTATCAGCTCGAGCGTCAAAGGAACCCCTCCAGTAGCAGTAACGATGCTTCTTGACCGTTTTTTGAATTCATCAGGGGGAGAATCCGTTCCAAAAGCATGCCTGCAGAATAATTTCAGAGCATCATCTTCTTTCATCGGTCTAAGGAAATAAGTTGTTGCCCCACTGATGTTATTAAGGAGGTCATCTCTTTGGGATGTCACAATGACCCTGCTACCCAGGCCAAACCAGTCAGGCTCCCCGACTAATTGCCTGAGCTGTACACGATCTTTCACATCGTCAAAGAGAACGAGGACCTTCATGTTGCCAAGTCCATGCTTAATATAAGTCAGAGCATCGTCAGTACCATGAACCTTCTGGGCATTTCCTTTGCGGAGGTCAGAAATTAGTTTGTTTTGCACCGACACAACGCCATTACGTTCAACTTCGGCTTGGATATTCCCAAGAAAGCTACAGGCATCATACAGATTATGAAGTTTATTATATATGCATTTAGCTAGGACCGTCTTACCAACCCCGGATATGCCATGTATTAATACCATTTCACGTGTGTTGCCAATTTCAACCGCTTGCCCATTGTGGTAGGCAAACTTCAGCTCTGCCATTATCCTTTGCACATGAGGAGCTACTTCGACTAATTGTTTTGTCACAATTAGCTCCTTCTTCTTCACCTTCATCTGGACTTGGTAGACAATCTGCTTTATTATCTCGGCATCAGACCTGTCAAATGTACATGGAATAAGGAGGAGAGGCAAGAGGAGGATTGCAAACG
The DNA here is from genome assembly GCA_019926035.1 of Melaleuca alternifolia. Lineage (NCBI taxonomy): Eukaryota > Viridiplantae > Streptophyta > Magnoliopsida > Myrtales > Myrtaceae > Melaleuca > Melaleuca alternifolia. Next base: position 861,603 of record JAGKPW010002174.1, read on the forward strand.
GAAGAAAACCTATCTGTACGTAATGCGGCCGTTTTCATAGTTATAATAACAAATATATCATTGGATATGATTTAGATCTATTTGACGTTTACGAAAAAGTAGGCAAAATACATGCGAAAAGCAATCTCAGGCTAGAGCGTGTCATGGAAATTACACTGCACTATTTGGGTCGAGATGGTATCCCTTCAACCGTCCGATCTGACTGAGAGCAGTCTTCCAGGAATTGATCAATGCACCATCTGTTCCGCGCTTCTTGAACCCTGCCAGGTCCTTGAAGGGGCCCTCGCAGTTGCGTACATGCGACGGGCTCGTGCGGTAGAAGATGGGGATGATGATGCGATTCATCGCGCCCTTCCAATGCAACATATGCGCCAATTCCCTAAGGCAGCTCTTGCTCTTAGCGTAATTTTTGGAGATGACCGGTATTGATATCTCGGAGTGCTTGATCGCCACCATCAGCTGTTCATTGATTTCTCCGCCTCTCGACAGCTCTTCCTCGTCCTTAAAGACACGGATCCCTGCATCTTTCAATGCTCCGTAGAGGTGACCAGCAAAAGTCCTGCGCGTGTCCGGCCCACGGAAGCTCAGGAACACGTCGTAGTATGTCTGTGTGGGCATTGATGAGAAATGATTGGTGACGTGACCAAAGTCCATCTTTTGTGAAGAGGTATGAAGGAGCTCGGTCACTACGAATGTGCGCGTACTTTGTATCGACCATCCTTGGTTCTTATAGACCAAGACCAGAGTTGGTTCGAGGGTCTTGGTGAGCAAATCGACTGTTGACTGGTCGGTGGCAGTGACGCCTGATGATCTTCTCTTCTGGTTGGTTCTATTCTGTATCCGGATTAGTTTTCGAACAATTTTTTTTTTTGCTCTTCTTGTTTCGGTTGTTCTTTTTTTTTATGTTGGAAAAGAAAATATTTGTTGGAAAAGAACAATGAAGTCCAAAAACCCATTCATTGTTTTATTTGTCGGTAAAAAAAAGGCATCACCTATGGATGAATCGATAATTGCAATTACTCAGTATGTTCCAAATCTCACGAGCTAGAGCCTCACCTAGCAATCATGATGCTTGATTAAACCCATCAATGGCGAGGGTGAGGGCAAGGGCGAGGCCAACCTCATCATCATCGGGTGAGGCTTGCCCTTAACGACCTCACCTCTGACCGGTCGCCAAAAGGAAATAAAAATAAAAATTTTAAAAATTATCTAAATATTATTAAAAATTATCTAGATTAACGTCAATGCTGCCACGTAGGATGTCCGGCATTCACGTTGTAATGGCTCATTTCCGACCATTTTGGGGTATAATATTTATAGTTCTGGATTTAATTTAGTGGCTCGTTGACCCCGAGGGCCCCCCTGGGCTAAACCTTAAAAAAAATTTGGGCGGTCCCCCAACTTTTGGGTATTTACAATTCGGCCCCAAAATTTGAATTTTAACCCTAAGGGCAATTTGGTAAACTATTCCCAAAATTTTTCTCTGTCTCTCTCCTCTCCCCCTTTCCTGCTAACCTCCCCTCACTTTCACTGACCCTCCTGACTTCTTCTCTTAATGCACTGAGGGGGCCCACCCCGCGACCCCATCCAATCAGGCGTAGGTCTGCCCATGCAGACTTGCTCTGTCAACTCTCTCTCTCTCTCTCTCTCTCTCTCTCTCTCTCTCTCCCGACGCATGCTCGAACTGCTGCTTCTTCTTCTTCTTCTTCCTCCTCCCTGCTTTTTCGCCGCTGCACAGCTCCGACACCACTGCTACTGCCTGACCGAAGGACAACGCCGCCCGAGCAGTTGCTGCCTCGCCTCACCCACCACCGAAGCTAGCTGTCATCGTGATGCAGCCCAAGTAGGCTACTCGATCAATAGGATAGGGAGAGTGACTCGCGCACGGGAAACAAGACGAACAGAAATTTCAGCACTGCGCAAGCTCAGTAGAATAGTCATATCTTTGTCAATACAGATCGGATCGACCTGATTCCAAAGCCAAATGAACAAAGACTTCTTGATCTACAACTTCTCTTTTTTGGGTTTTTTGAAATAAGCTCTGTAGGATGGTCGAATTTGGGGTGGAAGTGGACGAAAATAACGAACAAAAACAAGAAAAGATAGAGACTTCGTTGGTTGCTCTTCTAGGCCTCCAACGAAGTTGAAAGGGCATCGATTCTTTGAGATCGACGGCTGCAACTCTTCAAGGATGCAGACTTTGGAAAGCTCCGACTCTTCTAGGACGGAGTGAAACTCTTCTAAGTTTTCAAGGGTATGAACTCTGCAAGATTCACGATACTTGCTTGAAAGCAAAATTTTCATTAAACAAATTCGTCTCCTTGTACAAGGAATTAGATGGCTTCTAAAGCAAACCGAGAGATTAAAGTCAAGTCTTGAAATTTTTAAAATACATAAAAACTAGAAACGCTTAGAAACTAGAAGTGATTAAAAGCAAATCATTTCCAATGCTTCTCGCCGTCCCAAGGTCCTTGCAAGCTTCCAATGCTTGGGAAATGACAGCTTGAAATCAATGAGAAGACTCTTGCCGGTGAAGGACTTCGAGCTTTAATGCGAGCTGATCTTCTCGGATGAGCCAGCTGGTTGCGGGCTGCATCATTCTCCCCATCTTTAAAAGAATTCGTCCTCAAATTCTCGCCATCATTGTTAGAAGAATCACATGCATGTTGTCGTTTATCGACATTTTTTCTATAGGATTCAGCTTTGCTCTCCAACCTTTGGCGCACATCTTCATGAACTACCCTCCTTTGAGAAACAATATCATTCACCTTATCGATCATCCTTTCAACAAAAGGGATGGGTACAAGATCAAGAGCAATCTTCAGTTGGCGCCCATACACAATACTAACCTTTTTCATGGCTCCCTTTACATCTTTCATTGTGAGTAAAGAAGAGGACAATGAATTCATAATGAAAAGAGTCTTGAGAGGTTCCTTACTTGGTGCCAAAGTAATTTTCTTTCCTCTGTACTCAAAAGAACACGTATTACGAAAGCCATCATGGGTAGTCTTTCGATCAAATTGCCACGGTCGGCCAAGAATAATGTGACTAGCATCCATAGGTAGAACATCGCACCATATCTTGTCAAAATAAATAGAGCCAACAGAAAAATTGACAAGGCATCGCTTGGAAACGGTTACCTCGGTACCTATCTTCAACCAAGACATCTTATAAGGTGTGGGGTGCGCTTTCAAATCCAACTTCAACTTGCTTGCCGCCACATTAGAAATTACATTTTCACAACAACTAGAGTCAATAATTAATTGACATACCTTCCCCGAAATAGTCCAAAATGAATAAAAAATATTGGTGCATAGCCACATATCTCCAGTGGCCTCTTTAGGAGTGAGGAAAATCTTTCTCATCATGAGAAGCTCGCCAGAATCAGCATGCACTATTTGTTCATCATCCGCAGCTTCTTCATCATTGTTCAACTCCTCTTCAAATGGCTCCTCAGCATTCCCATTAGAATCATTACCCACCAAAAAGGCTTTACCGGCTGATCGATTCTTATTGATTCAACAATTGCTAGCACGATGACCCAACTCCCCACAAGAATAGCAACGTATTTTAGACATAACAGGTTGCTTCGAAACATGGGGCTGAGTAGAAGGCTTACTAGCAGATTGCATTGTAGTCTCAGCAACTTTAGCAGTGCTAGTGGTACTCGCCATTGCTCGGTTTGGCACGATAGGGGACTACTGCCTCCTAGAGTGAGAACGCTTCACTTTGAGTGCCCTCTATGCGCATCTCCTAAGTCCCAAATGTCAAGGACTTCCAAGGCATCTTGGATGTAAAATTGAAGACCATTCAAGTACTTGCTCACAAGCACCTCTTCCGGATCTTGAATATTGTTGCAAATCACCAACTCGTTGAACTCATTGGTATATTGGTCTACCGTTTGCGTACCTTGTCTCAAATTTTAGTACCTTTGGTAGAGCTCCCTCTTGTATCCTTTAGGAAGGAAATACTTTCGAATCTTGTCCTCCATTTTTCTCCATGAAGTGCTTGGAGCCTTTCCAATAGATTGGCGAGTTTGCTTCTCACGTCTCCACCAAGCTATGGCCTTGCCTCGGAATCGCATAGCAATGATGCCAACTCGGCGATCATCCGGGACATTCCTATGCTCAAAAACTTCCTTCACAAGTGTCAACCAATCAACAATTTCATCAGGAGACTCATTACCTGTAAATTCTGGAACATCTTTCTTGATTTCCTTTTCCCAATCTGGCTCACGAATATGTTGTAAACGATGTCGAACATGCCTCCGACCGTGAATAGGTTGAACACTCTCTGAAGTGGAAGAGTCATCATGGGAATCTTCAGTCCTGGAACGGGGTGGAGAATTATTTGCTTCAACCCTCAAACGCTGAACTTCTCACGTCAATTCGTCAATTTGTTGTTGCATACGTTGCTGCAAATTCTCAGCGAGTGTGTGCACTTCATCAAGGGGAATGGTTCTGCCGCCACAACGTCTAACTTATCTTGGAGGCATTGTCCTCTCCTCCAAAGCTCTGATACCAAATGATGCAACCCAAGTAGGCTACTTGAACAATAGGATCGGGAGAGTGACTCGCGCACGGGAAACAGGACAAACAGAAATTTCAGCACTGCGTAAGCTCAATAGAATAGTCGTATCTTTGTCAATACAAATCAGATCGACTTGATTCCAAAGCCAAATGAACAAAGACTTCTTGATCTACAACTTCGTTTTTTTTGGATTTTCTGAAATAAGCTCTGTAGGATGGTCGAATTTGGGGTGGAAGTGGATGAAAATAACGAACAAAAACAGGAAAAGATAGAGACTTCGTTGGTTGCTCTTCTAGGCCTCCAAGGAAGTTGAAAGGGCATCGATTCTTCGAGATCGATGGCTGCAACTCTTCAAGGATGCAAACTTTGGAAAGCTCCGACTCTTCTAAGACGGAGTGAAACTCTTTTAGGTTTTCAAGGGTATGAACTCTGCAAGGTTCACGATACTTGCTTGAAAGCAAAGTTTTCATTAATCAAGTTCGTCTCCTTGTACAAGGAATTAGATGGCTTTTAAAGCAAACCGAGAGATTAAAGTCAAGTCTTGAAATTTTTAAAATACATAAAAACTAGAAATGCTTAGAAACTAGAAGTGATTAAAATCGAATTATTTTCAATGCTTCTCACCATCCCAAGGTCCTTGCAAGCTTCCAATGCTTGGGAAATGACAGCTTGAAATTAATGAGAAGACTCTTTCCGGTGAAGGACTTCGAGCTTTAATGCGAGCTGATCTTCTCGAATGAGTCAGCTGGTTGCGGGCTGCATCACATCGCTGCCTTGCCCAGCCACTGTCCCAAGTTCCCAATCGTTGTCCCAAGCTCCTCGCCACCGTCTCGCACCGTCCAGCTGTTGCCCTAACATCGTCCAACACTTTCTCAACGTTGTGCTTCGATGTTCACCACCGTACCCAGCCCCTTCGGAGCCATACCACCGACTGAGTTTAGTCAAAAGCTTGCCGAAGCTTCATCAGAACATTACCACCGTTGTGTCATGTCGTTTGTGCCCTCGTTGCGTGAGTTTCGCGATGTCGCGAGCTCGCCACAAGTCGTCGTTGTTGTTGCCCGAGGTTGCAAGTTCCGAGAAGTGAGCTTACATCCTAATCCTTAGGACCATTTAATTGTTTTAGTAGAGAATGTTTGCTTGATTATGCTAGATGTATGCTTCGATTGCAATTAGGGTCGGGGTAGTGGCCGGGAATAAATTAAGGATGCATTGAGGGAGATTTGGACTAATTAGGCAACTATCAACCCAGGGTTGGCCAATTAAAGTGATCGTGCCAATAGTGTATCGATCGGTGGGTTGCCGCTCGAATTAGGTAAACTGTCAAGTCCCTAATTGACCAACCAAAGCTAAAAACGGCATAGAATAGCTAAGTTGTACATGTTGTATATTAATGGCGAGTTTTGGTGTACTATTTGGCCTGATTGGCTGTTTCAGGCCGATTGTGGACTGTCTTACTAATTGACTAACGCATGTACTTAAATTGTGATTAGCTCTTGTATGGTTGATGTGACTAATTGTATGGCTTAAGCCAAAACTCAGTCGTGGATTGATTAGCTGTTAAATAAGGGCTTGTAGAGACTGCCGAGCTGAGTTGGTTGCTAGAGGTCTAGATATAGCCATAGACGGCACGTGTGAGACTCATGTACCGACATGTTGTATCATGTGCCGATTTGGCCAAAGAGCTTATGTATTTGCGTATGGTGAGAGTGCCAACGTACCTAGGTTAGTTATGATCACAAGTACGGTTTATGATAAGCTAATATAGTATCGCTAGGAAGCATGTGTGAGATGTGTGTGGCATATGAGATATTGTAAGACTGATTAGGATCCCGAAAGCGATTGCCTTCCTAGTTGGAGCTTAAGGCGTAGACTCATTGAGATATTATCTTATTTGTCATTATAACCCTTTCTTTCATGTCCTAATCATGGAAGTGTTGTACGAGCGCTAGGTTAAATTGAAAGGGCCCGTAGATGGCGGCTGGGTGATTAGCATTTTTATCTCCAATTATGGATATATTTTTTAGAGGCATGAGAGGAGCGGCTGGGAGTTCGATTTTGATTTTTAGTGTTAGGTGTCAACTAGTACTGGATTAGGTATTCTTCTTTTGAGGGAGGTCAATGGGTGAAGGAGCTTGATCACCATGAAGATCCTTCGGGAAGGTATGACAAGTGGTACCTCAACTGGTAGAATGGCGACCCTCTAGGTGGTATTGTAATAGATCCTTAGAGTACCCCTAGACTTGCCATTACTTTTTGGACTAGCCCCAATCCTATATAGAGGGGCTAGGTAGACTCCCTCTTAACCCATTTTTTTGGTTAGTATGTACATGAGTTATGTTCTTCTCGAAGATTTATGTATTTAGGTTCTTCTCATAGATTTATGTGTAAAACATTGGCCTTGATTTATGAAATGAGAAGTTCTTTTATATCCAGGATTTGTCAAGGTATTACGTATTTTGCTTTTGCTATATGTTTATCTATTGTGGTTATTTGGGTCGGCGACAAGTCTTGGGACGTCATGGGATATCGACCATTGAGAACTTCGAGGACCGTCGCGCCTCGGGCTAGGGGCGTGACACACGTCATTACTGGCCTGCCAAAATTGGTTGGATAGACTGCTAGCACAAAAAAAAGATTATAATTGCGTTGTACAATTGCAATTGATTTAGTATTCGTTTTGTAATTTTTCCCTCTATTGAGAGTAAAGCAGAAATAAAGATTTGAGGAATTTCTATATATTTTGATGTGTTTTTTTTAAATAGCCAATCAATCACTTCATAAAAGTGCTTATAGGTGATGGCATGGACCCATGACGTGGGGGCATGTGGTGTCACGTGAAGAGGCTTCCCGGCTTAGTTGTTGACAACTTTTCCGGGTCTGGATCATCTATATCCATGAATCTGATAATAGTGTTCGCTTTTTGAAACAAGCAAAGAAGTTATCCAAACAGCAATCAAGGACGGCAGTTTGATGATGAATAAACACCGGCATGGCTGTGAGGAGTTGCTATAACACCATATAACTTCAGCTCAAGGCTCAGACAAGAGTAGCTCTACTATTATGTGAGATTTTTATAGAATCAGTGTCAACTCCTTTAAAAACTTTATAATGATTTGCTAGAACAGTTAACAAAGATTCCACAAAATCCGATATAGTCTATATATAGTCAACTATCTCATTTTTCAAGAGGAAGAAGTCGACGGCCTACTATTATGACAAATGACCTATAGTCTACTAGTGAAATCAAGCACCATTTGAATCGATAGATAGTCATGCATATGCCAATGGATTGCGCTATATACTGAACTAAAAGCTTACGCAATGATATGATGGATGACAGCACGATGTCTTATAAGTGGAATTAATGAATTTGAAACCTGACAACACGAATCCACACACAAAGTGATTTGTTTATTGGTTCGTAAACGATGGAAAATCTGAATCTCATCCTATAGTAAAGACAATAAAACTTAATAGCCTAAATTGCAATGCTGGGATAGCCATATTTAGCTAGATTCCACAGTTACCCGCAATATGTGATGTAATATGTCCCTAGCAGGACAACCCAAGATCTATAATTGTTATCATGTTTACACGATATCGGAAATGTATCTTAAGATATTATCTGCTGTCACTAGAATAATGGGGATAGAATATTTATTAATTTCGAGTTCTGCTTTGAGTTTCTTAAGATTATTTTATCATTAGGAATTGGATAATATTGTCATCTATGTAAACTTCGTAAATTAGGTTAGTTATCTTTTCTTCACTTGTAATATTCTTGTTTGGTGGAAGACTGGGGTCATGAGCAATCAAGGGACTGTTTGTACCTCTCGAATAGCCTTGTAAGGTGATGATTCGGCTAAACGAGAGCTAAATTATCCAGTCTCTTCCTTCCTATTTCCCCTAATGGCGTTTTCACAATAGGTAAGATCCGAAAGAATTCTCTTATTTGTTTATTTGTTCAACATTTCCCGACATAATTTGGTCTCAAAGGGAAGGTTTGAAGTGCCTCCGTGCCGAAGAAGTAATGAATTACAGATTAACGCGAAATCGAGATGTCGGAGGTGAGTCATCAGATTCAAAAACTGTAAAAAGAGTGGCGTGCTCGTGAAGATCCTGAAAGTTCCAATGGTGTGGAAAAAAAAATAAGATTTCAAATTTGTTTGAGAATGAGCTGGAGGAATAATTTTAAAATATGTTATGCATTGTTATGTGGACTGTCGGTTTTGGTGAGGCCCATAATTTGTGATGGATCGAATTTAATTCAATACATACCCTATGCTCCTGTAAAGATCTCTCTGTCTGATATAGATTTAACTGAAAACAAAAGAAGTTCAGTATGCTAAAAGGAAATGAGCATATACTCATGGCGCAACAAGGAACGGTTCGACAATTTCTAATGTGTTCATAATTGTGGACGAAGCCCCTAACAATATTCGGAAAAAGAAGGACCTATGATATATAGCTTGTACATTTTATATTTTAACTTGGCTATTACTTAGCCAACACATAAGTTTGTACTCGACTAATGTAGGGATAAATATACAGAATAAACATATGTATGGAGAGTAAGAGAGCCTCCTCATTTTCGCTTTCTATTACCCACGGAAATGGATCGTCTGATTTAGTGCAAGGGTGATATTCCCGAATTTCAGCTAGAAAATAAATTTCAAAAAACAAAAAACTTTTCCTAATTTTTTTTTTATGAGGGATATAAGACGGCCCTCTCCCTATGTCGGGGATTCTCTGATGTGACGTTAGAGGATCTTAATCCCCATGATGTCAAATCCTGTCTGCAGTCACATAAAGAAAGGAAAAAAGAAACAAGGAGGAGAAGTTGGAGAACCACCACCTTTGGTCTGAATATTTAACCTAACTCAAGTCTCGGAGAGGGCGAGATATCGAATTATGTACCAAAATTCGTATAAATTATAGCATATTTTTCCACAAAACGTGCGCTGAGCACTAGGCGGCAGGGACAACAGCTTCACTAACCTCCCTTTCTATTCGTCACTATGCATGAGATTCTTGTTATCTCTCCCATGTGTCAGCAAAACAGCTTTTCAGGAAAAAAAAAAAGAATGTCGGACTTAGCTTTTTGCAGGATTGTCTTTGTATATACATACGGTGCAGTCATGCTTTTAAGAGGAAACTTTGCTTAGATCACGAAATGATTAATAACTCCAAGAAAACCGCTTATATCACGAAATGATTAGGTAAAAGAAGATAATTAACTTTACATTTTTCTAGAAAATTATAATTAAAAAATTCGTGATTATGCACATGATTTTCTATAATCAGGGCTCTCATCTTTTGTTGCATTTGATTTTTTAGTGTTCAATGCTGTAAATGTCATTTTTGTCATATCTTTAATTGCCAACAAAGCGGAAACAAAAGTAGTAGGGTATGTCATAGCCTCTAATTTATTTATTTAAGGTGATCTTTCTTGTAATATGAAGTAAACTAGAAGGAGTCATCTCCATTGATAGGCATGGGTAGACCTATTAATGCAGTTATAATGGGTCAGAGAAACATCGGTTGGAGCAAAAATTGCATGGAGGTACTAGCAAAATTAAGTTAAACCAAAATCCTACATTAAATAAACTTACTATATGATTATTATAACTTTCCAATATATTATTATACCATCAAGCCGAGAATCTTTGAACAAGCATACCTAAAAAATTCATTTTTATCTGTTCTAAGGAGTGAGATTCTTGTTATTCCCCGTATGTATCATCTTCATGTCCATGTTTTAGATTAATATAAGTCATCTTGATTTGCGAGGAAGAGTTACTCCGTCAATAATGAAACAACTAAACATGTTTGGATTCCTTGTGTCATGTGAAGACACATATGCCTAACATCATCCCCAAAAAAGTAGGTCTAACGGAGATTCGTGCAAGAGATGTTATTCGGGCGAGATCATCTCTCGCACCAATACATAAAATGGGGACATGACTAAGTAATAAAAGGAGACAAGCTCATCCGTACATTTCCTTTATAAGAAAGCAATAGAATAATCATGATCACGCACATGATTTCTCGAATTTCAAAGTGTGAATAGTCATAATAAAGAATTATAAGAGAGCACACTTCTTGCAAAAGAAACTTGTTATTGAATAGGATTCCCGAGGGGGGTGGGGGGAAAGAGTTTTGATCTTCTTTGAACGTGACTTTAAAGTATTGCTTGGTCATACGCGCCAACATCGATAAGGGCATCAGTCTTCAATTGGACGGTTTGTGATATCTTATTTCACCTATATGATGGGTGAGATTTTGTGATATCATATACGAGTAATAATCCCTCTCAAATAAGTAAATTAGAAAAAACCCTAACATTTCTCTTATTTGCTTTTATGTGCAATAACTAAGCCAAAGTTTCTTTTTATGATGTCGCTTACCAACTCAAATTAGGAAACTTGATTCCTCCTTATATCTTTAATGCAACATCAAATTCCACCAAATTTTGGACTCCACTGAATTTTCGTCAAGATAAAGTCCTAGTCAAAAGTGCTTGTTTTGTGGAAATAAATTATTTGGAGGACATTTTCTTAATGTAATGTCTCCTATCACTTAGAAAATGAATGAACAAAAAAAATCATCCACAAATATATGTATAGACATATTGTTATCGATGATGAAGTATTTTTCATTGACTAACAATTTTAAGCATTAAAATTGATTATTTAAGCCATTCATTTTCAAGAAAGATAAACAAAGCTAGAATACTAGATAGACTTCTACCAAATCAGATTTCATATATTAGCTCAAACTCGAAACATAGGTTAGCAAAAATCATCAATAATGTGTGAGATCTTGTGAAATACTCCTCTTGATTAGATTAGGCAAACGGTGAGTCAGATCGGGTCGAAAAATGGTTCAATCCATATAGACTCATGTAACAAGTTGGACTCATTAATATTTAATGCAATGTTAGTGACTCATACTTGACCCAACTATACTGGTAAAACAATTGCATATTTAACACAATCTATGAAAAATTATACCAAAACTAAGATGAGAGTAGGGAGGGAGTGAATGCGAGATCGAGTGAGCCAAAAAGGAATTAAGAGAGGGTCATAAAAGTGGGCTAGGTGTAATTAAGTTGTAAATCCATTTATGACCCATTTAATACCCATATTGTGTTTAAACCCATTAACTGAATATGATTAATTAATTCATGCCCTATTAACACTCATTGGTTAACCCGCTTTGATTGTCTACCCTTCATATGTTGGCTGGTGTTTTTGCCTACATTGAAAGCATGGAAATCAATTATTGGAGAGGTGAATAGGATTTTAGAATATTTGAATTCGAGACCTCATGTTTTGATATTTTGTGAAATTCTATGGAGCCACTACCAACTAGTTTAAAAGATAAGTTGTTGAATGCAAATATAATTTCATTTTTAAATATTATTATTTTATTATTTTATGTATGATTTAACAAAATAAAACGTCCTAATTCTTGAGAATAGGGAGTCGATAATGTATTTAATGGAAAGGTAAGGCGAAAACCAAGTTGCGTGGACTTTACAGCTATAATTATTAGGATATAAAAACTTAAACGAGAGTTTAAACTGGATTCAACATTGAAACAAAATTAGAGTTTCATCTTACACTGCATTTGAGTTTAAGTATTATCATTCTTATTATGGACACTAAGCTTAAGTATCAACTGATAAAGAAAAAAAGGAGTCATTAAGGAGTCATTTAAGTCGACAAAGGTGGAAATAGAAATTTAACTTTGGCCTTGGATGAGATTAAACTAAGCTGCCAGATAAAATTTACTTTTTGATTACTATAACTTAGATTTTCAATATGAAAAATGAGTTAATTGGATAAGAATCTTTGAATGCACATACATGTCTTGCACAAAGATCATCTTTGTCTGTCCATGGGCGGGAGATTTTTGTTAGCTTTCTCAGGCGTCATATAGAAATCTTAATAATGAAGTAGATCCGGCATGTCATGTAAAGACTGACATGCAAAACAGTTTTTCGAGAAAACAAATTACATGTGACTTAGATTCTTGCAGAATTATCTTCGTGCGAAGATACGATTCAAAAAACTTTCAAGGGAACAATTTGCTAATGTCGTGAAATGATGAATACATCCAAGTTGAGGTGGAAAATGGGTCAAAGACCCAAATTTTAATTTATATTGGATAATTTGGGTCATAAATATGTTAACTCAAAAGGTTAAATGGATAACTTAATAATCTAGTGGGTCTTGAATGTGTTTTAAATGGGTCATAAATGTGTTACGTAATTAATTTTAAATGTTATTAATAAGTCATTTTTAGACTATGAAAATTCTAAAATTCTAAAAAAAAATTTTAAAAAATAAAAATTTGATTATTTTTTTCTCTTTTTTTCATTTTTTCTCATTTATTCCCTCTTTCTAAGTTGGTTGCCGCCAAGAGGCGAGGGATAAGCTCACTAGACCTCGGTGACTAGAAAAGGAAAAAGCAATAAAAAAAATTTGAAAAAAAAATTAAAAAATTTGAAAATTTATCAAATAAATCGTATTGCATAAAATTATTTTAACAATACATTTAAAAAAAATCATGAAGCAAATTTTCCTGGACTTGGTTAAATATGAAAGTGTTTTAACAATACGGATCAAGTAAGATATGTGTCAAGTTAGGTATGGGTTGCTAAAACTATATTGTATGAAAATTGGTCAAAATGGATTAAATAGGTCAATATGGATCGGATCATTTCTTACCCTATCCGACTCACCCATTTGACACCCCTATATGCAAGGGATCGACTTGCTCGTATAAGGACATGATTAGGTAAAATAACAGAATCAACTTCACATTTGTATTCTAGAAAATGAAAAAAAAAAGAATCATGTTCTGCACACAATTTCTCTAATTCCTAGGTCTAAATGGTCAGATGGAGAGAGTATCGGGTAAGATCATTGTGTCTTGAACATGCTAGAATTAGATTTTTTTTAAGCACCAATCATTAATGGGCTAATTAGTCACAAAGACAAGAGATGTACATAGGTTGTACTTAGCAAAAACTTTCTGGAGCCCATTTAGGGTGGGTTTGGTTGGGCATTTGCAAAGGGGTTTAGATAAATTGGAATACTGAAAACCCAAAACCCCTTGGGAGAATGTAAAATACATTTGGTAAAAATGTATTTACAACGGGCTTTGAGTTGAATTAAGTGTTTGGAAAACTTGAATTTGGAATAGGTTTTCAATCAATTTTTGTTGTCTTTTATTTTAAAAGAATGGGGCAAATGGAGGAAGCCAGGTCGACAAGGTCTGACCTTGCGGCCAGTCGTTGGACTGCACGAACTTGTCGCGAGGTCGGAGAAGATGAATAGGGGGCTGAGGTTGGAGAAGATCGCAGTCCAGGGCAAACTTGGACTTTTGATACAATTTTGAGGGCAGAATGGGTAACTCACAAAAATACTTAAACCTTGCTTTAACATTCCGAAAATGTTGAAAGCCCAAAGTACCTTCGGACCAACATTGGGCTTTTAGCATTTTAAATGCTGATATTTGGGCAAATGAGCATTTGAAAGTTAAACCAAACACCCAAATTTTGGCCAAAGGGGCTTTGAAGGCTTAATGAACTTTCCAAATGCTTATGGTTGGGCTTTTGGAAAGCCCTTTGGGATCCAAAAGCCCTTTGAGAGAAAGTCAGGGTATTTGGCAATCTTTTTTTTTTGGCATTTGGGAGAAAGTTGGCCTTGGGAAGGCTACTTTCCAAAAGACTACTTCAAGTAGCTTTGGACTTTTAGCATTTTCGGAATGCTAAGGGGGAAGCTAAATGAAATTTATTTAGTTTCCTTTTTTGCCCTCAATAACTTAAGACAAGTCCAAATTTACCCTTTTGAAAACAAACCCTGGTGATAGGCTAATAGCTTCGTTGTGGGTTTCGTGAGACAACTCCATTCCTCCGAGAGCTCTCCCTCCGCTCCAGTCCATTCGAGATATCTCTCCTCCGTCCTCGGCACAAGTCTATGTCGAGGCTCTGGCGCTCGCTCCCTCTGTCACTCAGTCCGATCTAGCACATCAGCTCTTGATTTCTAGGTCAGTTTTTGCGTCCCTCGGGTTGTTTGTTGTTTCAGTGTTCGGTTTTGTAGTTTTCGTGCGCTTGGTTCATTGGTTCGATGACTTGAGGTTTTCCGTGCTGAGTCGCGAGCACTTGATGCGTCGGTGGTCCTCGTGTTCGTCTTGGTACTGGGTACAACGCAACTTTGGGTTTCGAGTCGCGCCCTATTCTGCTTGTTGTTTGATTGGTGCTGCGCCCGTTGGTTACTTGCGTTGGTACTCGGTAATTGATGCTCAGGTGTAGACATGGGCATGGTTTCTGTAATTGATGTTCTGCTTGTTGTTTGATTTCTGTTCTCTTCCTTTCTATGCTTTCATACCCTCGTCTAGGTCAAACTGACCATGTTTATGCCTGCTCTGATCTATGTGTTTCCAATTTTGCAGGGGGGCTTGATCTTAGGAATCTTGCATTGTGAATGCTGCTCGTATCCTTAGAAACTCCACGGTTTGCTTCTGAAATCAGGCTCTTTATGGGTTGCATATTTAATTCTATTTTGCTGAAGGGGTCTCGTTTATGGCAAGCCTAGGAGCGTACATAAAGCACATTTGCGTGGAGGAAAGTGCTAAAACTTAGGCATTTATTAAAACCACATATCAAGCATGTGGTAGGTAGTGGAGAGACTCTCTTTATGGAAATGGGATCTTGATTGAAATATATTCTCTAAATCATTTATAGCTTTAGGTGATAAGCTACGGTTACATATGTTTTTAAGGCAAATGAATGGGGATGGCCTTAAGCAAGATCTGTTGATCTATTTGAAATATGATTACTTTGTGTGAATTGCTCCGAACTCTGGCTCTGTAATGGTATTTGCTGAATCATCTAGTGGCTCTTTCTCTGTAAAGGAGACTTGAAAGTCAGGGAGGAAATGTGGGAAAAAAGTGACTTGGCACAGGCTTGTTTATATTTGGCCTTATATGCCAGAATATGGCTTTACAACTTGGGTTGTGATCCATAGTAGGTTGCACGAATTGCACAGGATGAAAACCTGGTGAGGCCTGGATAGCACTTGTGTGCTATGCAGACAACGGGTGAGTTTGGTTTGACTTTTGGGTAAAGCCATTGGGAAAATGCAAACGCCTTTAGCTTAAAGGGGTTTGGTGAAATGCAAATACTGTTTGGAGAATTATAACTGAAAACTGCATTGAGATGCAACTTTGAGGAAATGCTGTTTGGTAAACATATATTTGGAAAGCTGTTTCATTTAACAAATTTCTTAAATTTCTTAACTTTAATTTGTTGGGAAATGAAAAAAAAATAATGAAGAGAGTTGTTAAATGCTATTTGGTAAATTATATTTATTTTCACGTTTAGAGTAATGTAATTTATAAAATAAAAATTAATAGTAAAGAAGATCTTTTTAATTAAAAAGAAGAGAGTTTACTTCATAATAAACATGAGTCGCACATAATATCAAAGAAATAAATACATTGTTCTTAAATATTACAAACATCTTCAACAATTTATTAAATTCATGACTATTTCATTACGTAAACTAGCCATATCAGGAAATGCATTGTCATTTGAACTACTTGCCATCTCATTTACAGCATCAAGTTCAATTGAACATCCATAATCTGGATCCAAATCTGCTGCTTCAAAATTTGTATCGCTCACGGCACTTCTTTGTATATAATTGTGCAAAGCCATTGTAGCTATGACAATTTGCACTTGTTTTGCATAAGGAAAACTTGGCATGTCATTTAGTTATATCGTCATTTCATTATAAGAAAAATGAGTCCTTCAATTTTATTTCCATGTAGTCACCTTCTATATATGATCATTTTTTAGTATTTTTGAGAAATTTTTATTAAAGAAAAATATTAGAAATTTCCTTCATTTTCTTTTTATTCATTTTCCCTCTTCTTTGGGCGTTGGCTTGGCTCGGCCCATCCCCCTCTAGCCATGCAAGCAGCCCAGCCCACCTCCATCATCTTCTTCCTCCGTCCTCCTGTACGCGCAAGACTGGAGAAACCCTAGCCGCCGCGCCAATCAATGCGAGAGGGAGGCGGAGCAGGGACGATCGAGAGGGAGAGGGAGGCGAGAGGGAAGGGCGACCGAGAGGGAGAGGGAGGCGAAGCAGGCGAGGACGAGAGGGAGGCAGAGCAGGGGACCACCGAGAGGAAGAGGGAGGCGAGAGGGAGGGACGACCGAGAGGGAGAGAGAGGCGGAGCAGGCGAGGACGAGAGGGAGGCGAGAATCTTGGCGAGCTGTGGGCGGCGAGCTGGGGCGGCGAGCTGTGGGCGGCGAGCTGGGGCGGCGAGCTATGGGCGGCGAGCTCGGGTCGGTGAGCTGTGGGCAGCAAGCTCGAGGTGGCGAGCTGTGGGCGGCGAGCTGTTGGAGGCGGAGCAGTCGAGAGGGAGAGGGAGGCCGAGGAGAGGAGCGAAGGAGCTAGCAGAGAGTGCAGAGGAGAGAAAAAATGGGCCTTTAGGTTTCGCGTAGGGTAAAAGTGGAATATTGATAAAAAAATGAGGTTAAAATGGTCATGATGGGTCAATTTCATTAAACACCTAAGTTGCATCCCGAAAATGCAATATCAGAATGCACCTTGGGAGCTCCTTTGGGCTAAAGGTCCTTGGGGGCCTTTGGGGATGCAATTGCATCTGCTGAAAGTTCTCCAAAATGCTGAGCCAAACGGCTTTGCATTTAGCCAAAGGCTCTTAGAGCCCCAAAGCCCATTTGGAATGCTGAACCAAACGGGGCCAACATGAAGAATCTCGAATGCACTTCTTTTTCAAGGTTGTGTTCTGGCAGCGGATTTAGGAACAAGTTTGGCAGCTACTCTCCTGTCCCAGATCTGCAAGTGATTGGAAGCATGAATCTTTTTGGGTAATGCAGAACATGGAAGGAAATAGTTTAAAAGTTGCTAGGAATGCAACAATTCAGTGTCTCTGGAGAGAGAGGAACTTAGTGAGGCATGAAAATGTGTCCTCTCAAGTTGGTCGTGTCCTTGATGCAGTTGTTTTTACTGTCATAGTCTCTGTGGAAGCAATGATTCGAGAAGATAATCAGACACTTACTGCTAATGTGAAGTGTTTTGCGTAGAAATTGGCACGTTGATATGACTTTCATTTCATCTGGTGGCATGGGTTTGAGTTTGCATCTTGTTTTTCTGGGTAGTGTCTTGCTATTGGTACTGGCAGTGCGGATGTGGAACATATGATTTAATATTGTTCTTTCGGTGGGTGGCTATTAGATTGAATATGCTGTAATGGACCTGTGTGGGATGTTTATCCTGCCATACTTTTGCCCACAACTTGTGCAACAAAATGGAAAGTTGATCATCAAAATTTGTATAATATCACTGCTCCTCATGTATAGACGTCTAAAAATATGTACATTTAGTATAATGAGTTTGCATGTTCACGTTATTTATTCCGTCTTTAAAAGACCAATTATGCACGGTCAGCTATGCTATATTCAGTGCGGAAAAATTGCTTATTTGTTGGGAAAGGGGAGTCAATAGCCTGCATAATGACAAATTCGTGCTAGAAATTAAAAACCTGAAAATCCATTGTTAAGCACGTGATTTTTCCCAGATTGCAAGAGCTTATTACTGCCATGTTTTTAGGAAATAGCAAGTTAACTGGGATCTTGAACTGGATTCCCAATCTTTTGGAGCATAGATGAAAATTATTGTTAAACCATTGAGAAGCATTGGCACAAGCAATAATCACATGGATGCATGAGATTAAATAAATCGACAGCAGACCGGTAACATAAAGTTAAGCCAAAGATCCATGTTACGTCAAATATGAGATAATTGTAACTTTCTAATATGAGGTAACGCTTCTTTGAACAGACATGCTTGACAAAATAAGTCATCTTTGTCCTGTTCTAAGAAGTGAGATTATTGTTATCACCCGTGTATCATTTTCCCATACTTGTTATCCTTGACATAGTGGTTGATCGAACTGAGAATCCTGCAAGAGATTTTAAAGTAGATCCAACAGAGATTCACGCCTAACTTAGTCTTAGAGCGGGGGAAATATTATTATTTTATGCACAAGTTTCATAGAACTTGCGCTAAGCACAAGGCGGCTAAGGCAACAGTCCCCCTAACCTCCATTTCTATTCGTCATCATGCATGGATATACTGAACCAGTTACATTAAGTTAAACTGAACTTCCGTACAAAATTTGACCTTTGATTACTGTAACGTAATCTTCAATATGAATGACCATTGACCAATGACCTAGCTTATAATCTTTGAACACACATATTTGTGCCTTGGACTAAGGTGTTCTTTGTCTGTCGATAGCGGGAGATTGTTGTTATCTCTCCCTTTTGTCATATGAAAACTTTTGTACTAGCATAGATCCTGCACGTCATACAAAGATAGACGCACCAAAGGTTTTTCAGGGAAAAATAAAGTAATTCTCACGTAGATTCTTGCAGGATTATATTTGTATTTATGTGGGATGCGGTCATACTTTCAAGGGAATATTTTGCTTAGATAATGAAATGATTAATGCTTCCAAGGGAATCACTTGCCAATGTAAGGACAAGATTAGGTAAAAGAAGATAATCAATTTTACTTTTTGGAGAGAAATTAAATATAAAAAAAGAATCATTGTTGTGCACATGGTTTCTTTAATTCCCTGTATAATAAGGGAAAGCCCAACTGAATGCTGTTTGTTTATTATAAACGTGGTTGCTAAATGCTAAGCGAGATTTTCTTAATAATGCACCTAATGCCCATCTTCGAGAATGCTAGTTTAAAAGTACCAATTGCACACGATTATCTATATGACAAAAAACTTCTTTAATCCTTGGGAGCAGGGAGTCGACAGCCCTACATAATGACAAATTCAGGTGACAAATAGATATAAGTTTGGTGCTTAGTAATAAAAAACTAAAAATCCATCGTTAAGAACATGATTTCCCAGATTAATGATTACTATGACTTAGCCTTTAGGAATATTTTCCATAAAATCATAAACCTACTTTACAAGTTATTTTAGTTCTAAACCTTGTATTGGAGCCAATTTAAATTACTAAAAAGAAGAAAAAAATAATAATCAGAAAATAATAAAATTTAAAAAATTATCACCATCAACACTAACCATTTTAGTGCCAGTCACGCTATGTAGAATAGCTGGTACCACCATGTCAGTGAATTCCGATCAAAATTAATCGGGATGACTAAATTAAGAAATTGTCAAAGGTTTAAAACTAACTTGGCCAACATCCAAAGTTTTACAACTAAAGTGGCACAATCAAAAGGTTTATGAATAATTTGATAATTTGTCAAATTCTTAGGATTAAATTGTCACAACTAAAATATTTGGGATTAAAATGGCCATCGTATTATAGGTTTAAATTTTTTTGGACAAATTTCTCCAAAAAATGGTTTTCTTTATGTAGATCATGAACGTCATATAAGGACTACAAAGCCAAATTTCTTTTTTAGGAAAAAAATAAGTATATTTGACTTAGATTCTTGCAAAATAATCTTTGTACATATGTACAATGCAGTTAACTTTCAAGGGACAATTTGCTTAGATAATGAATTGATTAATACTTCCAAGGGAATCACTTGCTAATATAAGGACATGAATGGGTGAAATAATATATTCAACTTTACTTTATCCTAGAAAATGAAAAAAAAAAAACATGTTATGCACACGAGGTTTAGATGGTCACAATGCAAAGGGTGTTGGGTAAGACCCAATTAGTACTTTTCTTTTAAGGTACAAGTCATTAATGGGCTTATCATTCACAGAAGCCCAACTGAATGTTATTTGTACAGTATAAACATGGTTGCTAAGCAAGAATTCTTTAATAATACTCTTAATATGGATCTTGGAGTATGTGATGCATTAAAAAAAACAACTATTCAATTAATTTAAAAAAATTTAACTACTCATCATGCAGACACGTCTACAAAAATGTGACAGTTAGTTTAATAAAAGTTCACATGTTTATTTTTTTTTACTTTCCAGGTCTTAAAAGTACCAATTACGCACGATCATCTATGCTATTTTAGAGAGAAATTTTGCTTTATCATTGGGAATAGGGAGTTGATAGCGTGCTTAATGACAAATTCGTACTTGGAAAAAATATTTAAAAACTACAAATCCATTGTTAAGCACAAGATTCCCACATTTCATGGAGCTTTTACTGCCATGTTTTTAGGAAATAGAAAGTTGACCGAGATTTTGAACTGGAATTCACATTTAAATATCTATAATCAAAGGTCTCATCTTTTGAAGCATTTGATTTTTCAGGGATCAATGCTATGAAAATTATTCTTATTATAATAAGAAGCATCGGTTAGAGAAAAAGTTGCATAGACATAAGCAAGTAACTAATTTGACACCGGACGAGTAACATTAAGTTATTCCAAAGTTCCACAGTATATTAGTTATATGATTATGATAACTTTCTAATATGAAATAACGCTTCCTTGAACAGACATGCCTGACAAAATAAGGCATCTTTGTCCTGTTCTAACGGATATTCGGGCAAGAGATGTTAAAGTAAATCCAATCAAAGAGCTAGCACTAATAACAAGGTGGCAAAGGCAACATTCCCACTTTCCTCCATTTCTATTCGTCATTATGCATGGATGTGATGAACCAGTCACCTTAAGTTAAACTGAACTTCCATATAAAGTAACTCAGTTTTCAATATGAAATATCACTGGCCTGGCTAAGCATCTTTGAACACACACATATGATTTAGAATAAGGTCCTCTTTGTCTGTCCAACGCACGAGATAGTTGTTATCTCTCCCATGTGTCATATGAAAATTTTATACTCGTGTAGATCCTGCACGTCATGTGAACAGGCGCAAATAGTTTTTCAAGGGGAAAAAAGGTATTTGTGATTTAGATTATTGCAAGATTATATATGTACACACATGTGATTCAATTATATATTCAAGGGAACATTTTGCTTAGATAATGAAATGAATAATGCTTCTAAGGGAATCACTTGCTAATATAGGGACAGGATTTGGAAAAAGAAGATAATAAACTTTACATTTTCTATAAAATTTTATATGTATAAAAAAAAGAATCATGGTTGGGGCAAATGATATGGTTGTGCAAATGGAAAAAGAAGAGAAAAAAAAAAGAAAAAGAAAAGAGTAAAAAAAAAAGAAAAATATATATATTGCCACGTTGTCGTCGGGATGGCCAATCGCGCCACGTCGTCCCCACGTAAGCATTTTCTGGTCAAAATCCACCGGAAGGACTTAATCGACAAAGTTGCAAAAAGTTTAGAACTTATTTGGCATAAAAAAGGTTTAGAACTCAATCGGCAAAGTAGCAAAAGGTTTAGAACTTAAATAGCAATTCTCCCACTTAATCTAAAACTTGGACATGACAAGGATACATGGGGAGGAGGGGGGGGGGGGGAATGCACTCCTTGGTATATACAGAGATTAAATTCTTTGTAAGGTATGTTTGTTCAAAGATTTTTAGTCATACTGGTGTTCCATCGTATTGAAAAGTTATAATAGCTAGGTAGTTTATTTAATGTGAAATTCTGGTTTAACTTCATATTACTAGTCTAGTATTAATCTACCTACTCACGTACTACCACGTAATTTTCACTCCAACCGATGTTTTTCTAACTTAAAAGAACTATAGCAACTTTGATAGGTCGATGTAGGCCTACTCATGTAGATGGGTGCTTCAATTTTTATCTTTTTTATAACGAAAAAGACCACCTTAGAGTTTATTAAATATCCTATTCTTTTAGTTCTCTTCTCGTTTAGCACTTCAAAATATAATAAAATTCAAAATATAGATCATAGTGCGTAATTGAACTTTTAAATTGGCATACTCCAAAATCGACATTAGGAGTATTATTAAGAAAATTTTGCTTAGCAACCATGTTTATAATATACAAACATCATTCAGTCGGGCTTCCCCTTATTAAACAGGAAATTAAAGAAATCATTTGCACAACCATGATTCTTCTTTTTCCAAATCATGTCCCTATATTAGGAAGTGATTCCGTTAGAAGCATTATTCATTTCATTATCTAAGCAAAATGTTTCCTTGAATATATAATCGAATCACATGGGTGTACATATATAATCCTACAAGAATCTAAATCACAAATACCTTATTTCCCCTTGAAAAACTGTTTGCGCCTGTTCACATGACGTGCAGGATCTACACAAGTATAAAATTTTCATATGACGCATGGGAGAGATAACAACTTTCTCGTGCGTTGGACAGACAAAGAGGACCTTATTCTAAATCATATGTGTGTGTTCAAAGATGCTTAGCCAGGCCAGTGATATTTCATATTGAAAATTAAGTTACTTTATATGGAAGTTCAGTTTAACTTAAGGTGACTGGTTCATCACATCCATGCATAATGACGTATAGAAATGGAGGAAAGTGGGACTGTTGCCTTTGCCACCTTGTGATTAGTGCTAGCTCTTTTATTGGATTTACTTTAACATCTCTTGCACGAATATCCGTTAGAACTGGACAACGATGGCTTATTTTGTCAGGCACGTCTGTTCAAGGAAGCGTTATTTCATATTGGAAAGTTATCATAATCATATAACTAATATACTGTGGAACTTTGGATTAACTTAATGTTACTGGTCCGGTGTTAATTTAGTTACTTGCTTATGTCTATGCAACTTTTTCTCTAACCGATGCTTCTTATTATAATAAGAATAATTTTCATAGCATTGATCCCTGAAAAATCAAATGCATCAAAAGATGAGACCTCTGATTATAGATATTTAGATGTGAATTCCAGTTCAAAATTTCGGTTAACTTTCTATTTCCAAAAAACATTGCAGTAAAAGCTCCATGCAATTTGGGAATCTTGTGCTTAACAATGGATTTGTAGTTTTTAAATATTTTTTCCAAGCACAAATTTGTCATTAAGCACGCTATCAACTCCCTATTCCCAAGGGTAAAGCAAAATTTTCTCTTTAAAATAGCATAGATGATCGTGCATAATTGATACTTTTAAGACCTGGAAAGTAAAAAAAAATGAACATGTGAACTGTTATTAAACTAAATGTCACATTTTTGTAGACGTGTCTGCATGATGAGTAGTTAAATTTTTTAAATTAATTGAATAGTTGTTTTTTTAATGCATCACTTACTCGAAGACTCCATATTAAGAGTATTATTAAAGAATTCTTTCTTAGCAACTATGTTTATACTGTACAAATAACATTCAGTTGGGCTTCTGTGAGTGATAAGCCCATTAATGACTTGTACCTTAAAAGAAAAGTACTAATTGGGTCTTACCCAACACTCTTTGCATTGTGACCATCTAAACCTCGTGTGCATAACATGTTTTTTTTTTTTTTTCATTTTCTAGGATAATGTAAAGTTGAATATATTATTTCACCCATTCATGTCCTTATATTAGCAAGTGATTCCCTTGGAAGTATTAATCAATTCATTATCTAAGCAAATTGTCCCTTGAAAGTTAACTGCATTGTACATATGTACAAAGATTATTTTGCAAGAATCTAAGTCAAGTATACTTATTTTTTTTCCTAAAAAAGAAATTTGGCTTTGTAGTCCTTATACGACGTTCATGATCTACAGAAAAAAAAACATTTTTTGGGGAAATTTGTCCAAAAAAATTTAAACCTATAATGCGATGGCCATTTTAATCCCAAATATTTTAGTTGTGACAATTTAATCCTAAGAATTTGACAAATTATCAAATTATTCATAAACCTTTTGATTGTGCCAATTTAGTTGTAAAACTTTGGATGGTTGGCCAATTTAGTTTTAAACCTTTGACAATTTCTTAATTTAGTCATCCCGATTAATTTTGATCGGAATTCACTGACATGGTAGTACTAGCTATTCTACATAGCGTGATTGGCACTAAAATGGTTAGCGTTGATGGTGATAATTTTTTAAATTTTATCGGTCGAGGGCTGCCTCACCCAGATCTAGGCGAGGTTGGCTTGGCCTGGCCCTTGCCGGCCATTGGCGAGGGCGGCGAGGGCTAGGGATCCCCCACGGCCCTCGCCAGCGGCTAGCGAGGACCGGGTAAGGCCAGCCTCATCCAAATCTGGGCGGGGCAACCCTCGCCGGCCACCGCCAAGGATGGAGGGGGCTGGGGACCCCCACGGCCCTTGCCCGTGGCCGACAACCCTCCGAAGCGACTGGCGAGCTCCGGCGAGCTCCAGTGGCCGGCAAAGCTCACCAACCAAGTGCTTTTAAGGGAAAAGGAAGAGAAAAAAAAATATATATATATATTATCACGTCGTCGCCAGCAATGGCCGATCGCGCCACGTCCTTGGCACGTAAGTATTTTCCGGCTAAAATCCGCCGAAATGACTTAATCAATAAAGTTGCAAAAGGTTTAAGACTTATTTTGCATAAAAAAAAAAGTTTAAGACTCAATCAGCAAAGTAGCAAAAAACTTAGGACTCATTTGGCAATTGTCCCAATATAAGTCATCTTGATTTGTGTTGAATAGTTAATTAATTGATAATGAAATCATCGAAATGTTTAGATTCCTTGTGTGATGCAAAGACAGACAAGAATAACATGATCCGAAAAAAGTTAGATCTAACTAAGATTCGTGCAAGAGATGTAATTCGGGCAAAACCACCTATATGATGACATGATTAGGTAATAAAAGGAGTCAAGCTCAACTAGTCTTTTTTCTTTTAAGAAAACAAAGGAGTAATCATGGTTATGCACGTGATTTCTCTAATTTCAAATCATAAATAGTCATAATAAAATATTACAAAAAAAGGACGCTTCTTGCGAAAAAAAAGTCTGTTGTTATTGAACAAGATTTCAAACAAACAAAAATTGATCCTCTTCCAATGGGACTTAGGAGTACTTACTCATAGTTAAAAACGAAGTTATATAATTCAATAGCCAGTCCATGATAGTAATTATTAAATTATTTTGTCATCTAAAGTTATGAAAAGTGACTTCGTAAGTAAAGAAGGGAAAACTAAAGTTGCCTATGTTAATTTCCCACGTCCAGGCTGATTACTCTTGAGAATGATGCCTAATTTAATTTGTTGGAGAGGCGTGCAACCCCTAGTTGGTAAACAGACTAGCCAGTATCCAAATTCACGAGGGCCGGAAGTGATCACCAAAACGAGAGGATTCAAGTAGGTTCGGCTCCTAATAGACATCTAGAATCAAAGGTCTAAAAATGGACCTGACCACTTATCAAATAGGGCAAGCATCGCCTGATTATATGTACCTATATTGACGATTGTTAGGATTCAATGCACTAACACAACGAAATAGAAAATAAAAATGAGAAAAAAATTGAGACATAAGAATTTATCATAGTTCACTCTTAAACTAGAACTTTATCCAATAGAGAATTCAACTATATTAACACCTCGTATCTCTCCAATACATTCCTCAATTACAAGAGAAATTGACTTTACGTATTTATCGGCTATTCATGAGCTCAAACCCAAGCTATTAATAAAATATGGACTCAAACTATAAAAGTTCTCTAGCATCATAGGACCCCTATACCATCCTATTGATGAAGAGTACGAACTATACTCCAATAATGAGGACATCAACTATTTTATTAGAGAGTTTGCGTCATTTCATTTAATATAACTGATGAGTGAGATCTTTAGATATCATTCCTAAGTATGACCCAACCCCAAAATGTTCATCACTTTGCATGTTTACTTCAAGTATTCATTGCGGGGATTTGGCCGACATTAAATGGAGTAGGTCATTCCATCAGACCTTCTCTTTTTATAATCTAGTTCTTTGATCATTATAAAGAATATGTAGGTACATATTGCAATTTGTAAATCTTATAAATTGTGAGGATGCAATTGAAACTTTAGCTTTTAAAACTTTGATATCTCAAGTAAAAAATTTAACGGAAAAAGTCTATACCATAGTTCCTGAAGATTTTTGTCATTATCATAAATAAACTATTTATGGATGTTCTTTTACCAAAAAAAAACTATTTGTGGATGTTCTTGTGTATGCATATGCCGGCTGACGTCCTGTATTGGATATGTAGATTTCGTCATGATGATAAATCTCCATCTTGAAAAATATCGAGAACACTAAAAAAAATCTCACTCGCGTCTACTGCTGGAGCATATAGAATATTGCACAAATGTTTAGTCTCTTTGTTTTAAAATTATTGTGAAATAACACAGATATTAAGTAATATTGCAATTCAAGTCAGAAGAATTAACTACCAAAGTAATACCGAGATGCAACAAAGAGCACTAGAGAATTGCTTGGAACGGTGTGAATATTAGTACTTAATTCACACAGAGAACCAAGAACAAAAAAATCCTCTGTGAATCCGAAGAATTAAAGGGTTACGATTGCTCAAATATTTTCTAGCCCTAAATTATATTCAAAACCAGCTCACAAATATTATCTGATTATTTCTGACAGAAACTTGCTGAAAGAAAGCTCTAAATTATATGTTCTCATTTGACTTGCTAACTCAAACAAGAACTAGAATGCATCGATTCATTGCTCTTTTTTAAATTTTAATCCAATAAATACATCGATCTTACGCTGCATTTTATTTTAAGTGTTATAGCTATGACTGTGAGTATCATTACGCTCTAGTGTCAACTAATAACAAATAAGAGGAGCCATTTAAGGCGACACCGCTGGATGCAGAAATCTAACTTTGACAGCAAAATGATAAAAAAATTATTATAGATACCTAACTTCTTCATAGAAAATATAGCATATTTCTCCACAATACTTACCCTAAGCACTAGGCGACAGGGGCAACAGCCTCCACTAACCTCCCTTTCTGTTCATCACTATGGATGGACGTGCACGTGAATGCACAATTTTACTGCTGCATTGTGTGTGTGTGTGGGTGTGTGTTTGTCAGAAAAATTAGATTGGAGCAAACTTAGACAAAAATGAATATCAGCCAATTACATTAAGTAAAAATTAACTTTCAGATTAATTGAAATTTTGATTATTATGATTTAAATTTTCAACTTACGATACTACCAGCCTGGCTAAGAATCTTTGAACATGCATTCATGCCTTGTACCGAGGTCTTCTTTGTCTGTCCAAGGCGTAAGATTCTTGTTCTCTCTCCCATGTGTCATGAATAAAAAATAACTTTTATACTGGTGAGATCCTAGACTGACACAAATAATTTATCTAGAAAAAAAAAATATATGTCTGACAATGATTTTTGCAGGATTATCATTGTATATACGTTCGATGCTGTCATTCTATAAAGGTGACAATTTGCTTAGTTAATGGAATTTATCAATACTTCCAAGGGAACTATAGGTATAAGGACATGATTAGGTAAAAGAAGATAATTAACCTTAGTTTGTTTTTCTATAAAATGAAAATAAGATCATGGTTGCGCACCTGATTTAAGTAATTCCTAGGTTTGAATAGGTCATGATAGATTGGGTCACACCATTACTTCTTAAAAGAATGGTAGTTGTTCTTGAACTAGGTTTTTTGTTATCTGGAAACTTGCGTTTGACTGTTAAGTTACCAATGTGCAACATGGTTGCTAAGCAAGAATTATTTAACAATACTTGTCTGTTTTAAGGAGTGAGATTCCTGTCATCGCCCCATGTTTCATTTTAGTTTCCAGGTTTTCGATTAAAATAAGTCGTCCTAAAATCATGAGGAAGAGCAACTCAGTTAAAAATAAATTAT
The DNA here is from genome assembly GCA_019926035.1 of Melaleuca alternifolia. Taxonomy (NCBI): domain Eukaryota; kingdom Viridiplantae; phylum Streptophyta; class Magnoliopsida; order Myrtales; family Myrtaceae; genus Melaleuca; species Melaleuca alternifolia. The sequence goes on from JAGKPW010002174.1 coordinate 889,835, forward strand.
TAAACATATGACTTTGGACAGACATGAAGACAGAGATGCAGAACATTATCCCAAGAAGAGTAGGTCTTCTTTAATGTGACTTTGGAGTTCTTGCACATTGTAGGAAAAACTAACTATTTTATTGTCTTAAGTCATGAGAAGCGACTTGATAAACAAAGAAGAAAAAACTAAAGGAAACAAAATATCTGTGTCAATTCTTGGAGTTGGTTGTATCAATTTTAGTTGGCCCAGGTCCATTACTCTTGAACGGTTGGGCCTAATTTAATTTGTTGGAGGGGGATACATTCCTCAGTTGGTGGGCGAACTAGGCCCACAACCAATCTCATAATGGCAAGAACTGATCACGAGGTGCTACTCCTGGCTGGCATCTAAGAATGGCGAAGGCTAGTGGACAGGACCGCCCGGAAGTATTGCTTAGTCATGAGCGCCAACATTGACCATGAGCATAGTCCTCTAAGTAAATGTGTGCAATTTAGCAATATTGTTATCATTTTGTGTGGTTATTTCCAGCATTAGCTCTCGTAAGCCATTAAATTGTATTCTTGTTAATTTAAAAATCTGAGTTTTTCCATTTTAAACTCTATCGTGAAGATTTTTCCCATCATCCTAAAAAACTTTTTATGGACGTGCTTGTGTAGGCATGTACCGACGCACGCCTTGAATGTAACTAAAATTGTTGATCTTGGAGCATGTGATGTATTAGAAAAAAAATTTATCCTATTAGTTAATAAAATTTTCGCTGGCATATAGTTTAAGTACTTGCAGAAATATACTCTGTTTATTCTATTTGCTTTTAAATTATCATGAAAAAACTCGAAAACTTATGATTCTTGCAATTCAAGTTTAACACGAGCAAAAGAAAAAATCACTAGAGAAGTCAATGGGTAACGGAAAAGAACACCAAAAATTTACCTAAATTGATCTAAGTGTGGTTAGCTAGTTTATAGGGAGAACCAACAATATAATAATCCACTATGAATCCGAATAGAACATTTATTTTCACTCAATCGCTCAAATGCGTACTAATCGAGTAGAATTCACTTTTATATGATTTTATGTGACTTAGAGACTTGATTTAGGATACCATGATTTTTCTTCTTCTTCTTTTTCATCTTCAATCTGATATCAAATTCCACCAAATTTTAGACTCCATTGAATTTGCTCAAAAATAAGGTCCAAGTTTGAGGACTTCCAAGTTACAGGCCAAGCTTCTGCTTAGTCACATTTCATATTCAAACTCAAACTTGAGACATTAATTAACTAAAAAGATGTAATAATGGTGTACGGTTTAATGAAATAATACGTTGAAATTCGTCGGCAGTATAGAGTCGAGGCGAAAACCAGATTGCATGGACTTTTATGACCATTGGTATTTAGAGATAAAAAGTTAAACTAGACCTCGAACTCTGTTCGCAATTCGAATAAAATCAAGGGTTTCGTTCTGGGCTGCATTTGATTTTAAGTATTATCATTATTATCGTATCAACTGATAAAAATAAAATAAAAGGAGGAGCCATTTAAATTGAGAGTGGTGGACGTAAAGCTCTTAACTTCGATGGTAAGATAATAGACGTTCTATTTATAATCGACATGGTCTTGGAGAGGGCCAGGTGTTACATCTTTATGCAAAGCTTTCTCATGAATCTCGCGCTAAGCACTCGGCGGAAGAGGCAACAGCCCCCACTAACCACCTTTCCATTCGTCATCATGCATGCATAGGTATGAATAGAGAGAGTGTTGGGCAAGACCGACGCTCAAATGAAAGCATGGTGGTTGTTCTAGAACTAGATTTCTTTTATCTGGGAACGTGCATTTGACTTTTAAGTACCGATCATGAATGGGCTAATCACTCGTGGAAACGAGAGACATAAATGGGCCGGACTTAGCAAAGACTTTCTAAAAGTCCAACTGAATGCTGTTCGTCCATCCCAGCAGCATTACATGGACATTCTTTTTTTTTTTTTTTTCTAGAACGTCGGATGTGGATGTGTTTATAGTTTCAGTACGTTCTACTGTCATGTCGCAATGGTCACTGAGATTATGACTCTACATTCTGTTTTTGAACTGTTCACCAAGTGGTCTTTAAAGTGCCTAAACGAAATTGTGATAAGTACTCTTATGCTTCAGTCTCTGGAATGGTCATTCTGTAACATATACATGTTCAGTTACAGCGTCTCTATGTAACAGCCGTGTTCCGACTCTCTTTGGACTTTATTATAGAGATATCTATGCTTGGATTGCGATTTAAGAGGCTTGGAAATTTTTCTAGTATTTATTGTAATTTCTATATGGATGTGGAAATTTCTAAAATTTGTTTTGGACTCCGAAAATTTATTCGATAGCACTTCGGCCCAAAAATACCTAATCTTATCTTTGGGAAGCTTTTCTAAATTTAGGATTTTTCCTCTAATTTTATTTATTTTTAGTTATTTATTATTATACTATTACATTATTATTTTACTATTATATTATATTTTCTATATGTTCGGATTTTCCCCTGCGAACCGGGCCAAGCTTGTGTGAACCAGCCAACGCACGCGCAACCCGGCCTAGCCCGCAAGCCTGACCCAGCTCACACTTGCTTCATCCTTTCTCCTTCCTCCTTCCTCTCACTAATCTCTATGGCATTCTGACAAGCAGTTGGTGTAAGAAACCTGTTGGCCAAATGGTCATCTAGCCGTTGCCATCAACCACCTTTCGTCCTTAAGGCGTGGCCGAAGTGCCTTACAGCCATTGGGAGGCCGCCGCGTGGCACCGACAAGCTCATTCCCTCGGCCTTCAACCACCTCTTGTTCCCGAACCGGACAAACACCCCTACTTTCGATTGACCTATCTCTCGACTCCGAGCACCATGGTGATCGCCGTTAATGTCATTGTGAAGTCTACCACCGTCTTCAAAAAGCCACCAACGGCAGCCGCCATCTACACCTGGTTCACCGTCGGCAGCCCTCGAAAGGAGGCTTTGCAACACAACTCCTTCCAGTTTTCCCGAAAAACTCCCCAAGCTTCAAGAGGTGAGTTCTCACAGTCCTTCAATCTACAGCTTGAACAACTGTGTCCAACCGATTCCTAGGTGTTCATATACCTTAGTTTTGGCCTTTGATTGAATTGATTTGGTTGAAAATCGAAGGATTGAAGCTCATTGTTCTCGCCCTTTTCTGTAAAACTTAGCTCACCGAGCTGCTACCCTCAAGGAGCGATTTCTTGCAGTTCAGGCCACCTCAGCCGTCACCACCACCACCGATCGATGCACCAAGGAAGCAGCTTCCAGATCCAATTGGTCACGAGCTTCGATTTGGCTCGAGGAGGAAGAACCAAGCCTCGATCCAGTTGCTCTCCTCTGACCCGGCCCTTAACCTGGTTAACTGGTAAGTCTATTGATGGATCGCTGGAGATGTTGCCAGAGCCCTCACCATCGCCAAAGGCCCTTGAACAGGCTTAGTGGGCCTCAGTCTAGTTCAGCCCAGCTTGGCCCAAGCGAGCTAGGAAGAAGGAAAAAAAAAAAGGAGAAAATTTCCTTTTCGCAGCAGCCACCTTGGATACTCGCACCAATCGCCCTTTTAGCGAATTTGAAGTGAATGAACCTCATATACCTCAATTAGGCATATTTATTGCTTTGGTAGAATTATTATGATTATGGACTATGTAGCACCGACACGGACATGAGACACGCGACACGACACGACTCACTGGCACATCATTTCTCAAAAAGTAGAAAATTTCGACACATTCCGATACGTTATATATTAAATAAATATTTATATATATAAATACATAAATAACTAAATAATAATAATAATAATAATAATAATAATAATAATAATAATAAGAGCCTATAATTAATTTATATTAAAAACATTAATCCTACATGTGTTGATGTCATTCATTGTTTTAATTTGACAAATTCAACTACATTTGTTAATATGCAGAAGTTTTAGACATGATCTTCTTTCTCCTCAGTGGTGAAGATGAGGACTAGATAGGGCATGAAAATTTATGGTCGGTGTTGAAGAAAAGAGCAGACAGGAAAATTTATGTACATCATCTCACCCTCATCATCATCTATCAATTAAACAACCCAAATCCCCCTTTCCCTGAACTAATTCTAGGGTTTGCAAAAAAATCTCAAATCGCATTACAAAGAAATCTAAGATGCTGAATTGGAAAAGAAAACAGAATAATAAAACTTGCTAACCTAAGATGAACAAAAAGATTAAATCATGAGAGGAAAAGGTGAAGCAACATTGGCGAGAGACTCACGGTGAAAGAAGAGAACGAGAAGTGCCTCAGGTGCGTGCGACTGAGAAGAGTCCAGAAGTATTGAAATTTTTTTTTAGCTTTTCTTATCATCATCATCATCATCATCATCATCATCATGTATTTATATTTAGACCTCATAAGTATTTGAAATTTATAAATATAATCACATGCGTGTCGGAGTCACGTGTCGGAGAAAGTTGATCGCATGCAGATTTTTCGACATGCATTGACCGCGTGTCAGAGCGTGTCGGAGAGTGTCAGACACGTGTCTAAGTGTCAAGGGTCCTGAAGAGTGTCGGTGCTTTTAAAATTATGGATGATTAATTACCAAATTGGATGATAATGTATGTCAAATGTGGCGACCAATGGACCGATTAGTGGTCAATGGGCCTTAATCGTCGATGGATTGAGCTTGAAACCAAGGAGTTTAACTAGGGCTTCAGGCTGGTTGTGGATGGCCTTAATTATTTAATTGCATAATTTATTTATTTATTTAGTAATTTATTTATTTAATTAGTAACCTATTTATTTAATAGTAATTTACTTATGTAATAATTTATTTAATTCAGCTAGTAAATTATTTATTTATTTTGTAATTCATTTATTTAGTTAGTCATTTATTTATTTAATTATGGACTCATTTACTTGATGAATTTCGGACTATTGTAGCTAACCTTAACTTGACAGGTGGTTGAGCTTAGTGCAAAGTCCCAGTCACGGACCGGTTGACTCATAAATAGTGAAAGGCTCGGAATTGATTATGGCATGGGTATGAACTAGGTGACAAGAGTTTTACTAGAGGTAACGATCAATGAGTGAAAGATATTAAGGACCTTAAGGCGGTAGTATTTCTAAGTTCTAGCATAAGGGGTAAACTCACTAAGTTATCCTCATATCTCACATTACCACTATAACCCCATTTCAGGATTTGGATATGGATTTGGAGGAGGAGTCGATAAAGATGGAGGAGCAATACGAGGAGCATGAGCCAGTAGAGGAGGAAGAGTCGATGGAGGAGGAACCCCTGGAGGAGGAGCATGAGGAAGATTGGGTGCTGGAGGCCCTTAGTAGTTTGGATGAGGAGAGGAAGACCCAGAGGAATGGGTCATCCCCGATCACCCAGCGAACTCTGGATGGGTGATGGATGAGCTAGAATTGTAAGATGGACAAGTTTTGGAAAGGCACGAGAAAATAATATGGGAGTGGAGTGCCGATTACTGGAAGTGGATTCCCCATCTGAGTAATTTACAAGGGTTCGAAGGGGGGTCCATTACATTTCTACACGGAGCTTCACGAGACACCATGGGGTGTATATGATCCGTGGCACACCGACCCTGACGAAACGAATCCTTTTGATGGCTGAGTGATTGACCCATGGATTGTTTAACTTAGGTCAGTTGTAAGTGTAGGCATCCTTCCTTTTGTTTGTTGTACTACCCGACCCCCACCTCGATATTTTGATTGTATAGTTCGCGGGACTTAGTCTTCTCCTGGGCTTACTTTGATAGTCTTTTGGGAACCTACTGTGTCTTTGATGTACATGAACTGGAGCCATATGGTGAATTAAGCAAGTAAAGATCTAGATTGCAAATTCTTCTTAAGTAGGGTTATTTCATAATTATCTTCCTCACTCTCGTTGTTGACAACTCTAACATTTAAGGAAGCCAGCGACCTACCTAAGATGTTGCATGTTATTTTGTGTAGAAGATAAGGTAATCGAGGACTGCCGCGTGCTCGAAAGAGAGGCGTGACACTCTATTTCCAGTGGATTTTAGACTATGGCTGACCGAGACCTCCACATGCCATAACCACTTGATTTGTTATGCAAATCGACTCAAGTATGTTGTCTCTGATCTTGATATTCTACCATGTATAGATTCACATTAATCAATCATCTAGACGGGCAAAGCATGTAGACTTACACCATGAGTAATATAACTTAGGTTGCACTGACACTCTCTGGAAACTTTTGTGTCATGTCCGACACTCTGACACGTATCCGACACACAGTCAACGTGTGTCAAAAAAATCGACGCGTGGTCAACACTCCCCAACACACTTTGACACTCAAGTCCCAAAATTCAACATATGATTCCGACATGCACGTGGATAATGTTGATGAATGACTTTTTTATTTTCCCTTTTTGCTTATTGTTCAAGATTGAATATAATAGTGAGATGTGAATTACTTGATTCAAAGAGAGTTAATCCACATTTATGTTCCTATCAGCTCTCACTCTTGTGCAATTAATCGTTTTCCCTTTTTCGTTTGAACTCACTATATACACAAGATTTTTCTTTTATTTTGGTGGTTTTTGATAATATTGGAAGCTCAAAATTAATAATATTGGAAGCTATAAATGATTAATTATCATTTACAAAAAATATATATATTCAATATACAACGTATTGGAACGTGACGGAATTCTCTATTTTTAAGAAATAACGTGTTGGACACTTGTGTCGTGTCGCATGTTGGTACAACCTAGCATATAACCAAGGGGTCATTAATTCGTTTCAGCATCTGATGAGTTATATTCGTTAAATTGAGATTACGCTTGCTGGTTGTGTATTTTCTTGATCGGCTGATTGGTGTTGTGGTCTTAATTTGGTATTGCTTTAACGATGCTTGATGATTTTGTGCTTCTGAATTCGATTACGCTCGCGACTTTCCTTTAGCTGTCGCGTGGGCTAATTGATGATTTCTCAATTGCATTGATTGCTGTTCGTATGGTAAAAGCTTTCATATTGACATGATAGGATAGCAAATTTGTCAGGGGCCAAGTGCGCCTATTGTCTTGCATCATAATATGACTATTGTCTGGAGATATGAAAGTAGATGGGCCGATGAATTCTGACTTGGGCAAAGAGAAGAGAAGTCTTAACTATTGAACCTATTGATAGCCTGGAAGGTCTTCTTACCTTAGATGTAATAGTTCTTTGTCATGAACCAACATTAAAAAGTACGAGGAAAGAATGAAAATAGAGAGCAGCAAGGTGCTTAGCGAGTGTGTGTGCAAATGAGTGAAGAGTAAGGAAGTGAGCATTTTGTCGCTAAATCTTCCCAGCGCCATATTGGCATCTTCTTTGCTTGGTATTTATGCTTTGAGATTACAAAAAATATAAGTCCTCCACTCATTGGTGGTAAATTGGTGGTTCGATAATCGATTCCCCGAGCGGTCCAGTTCCTTTCTGGAATCGAGAATCGGACCAATGGAACCGGTTCCCAAGACTCTAGAACCAGGAACCGGATCAGACCGGTTGGTTTGGGCTGGTTCTTAGGCAATCCAATGGGATCAGGAGAATTCAAACAAAAAAATTGAATTTTTTTGTACCGACTTAAACTGCCTATCAAAAAACAATTTTTCGAGAGAAAACAAATCTTAGATTCTTATATTGGCATATGTGCGCGATGCAGTAATGCTTTCAAGGGAAAACTTTGCTAGATAATGAAATGATTAACACTTCCAAGGGGATCACTTGTTAATATAAGCAGGTGATAAGGTAAAACAAGATAATTAACTTTACATTTTTCAAAAAAATTATAAATTCATGATTGTGCACATTATTTCTCTGTAATCACGGCTCTCATCTTGAATTTGATCTTTAGTGTTCCATGCTATAACAATAGTTGTTATTATATTTTTAATTGCCAAGAAAGCAATAACAAAAGGGAAAAAAAGCCAAGAAATTCATAAATGCATTGCACTTGTTATACTTTATTTTTAAAGCTTTCAATTTGGTTAAGTAAGTCCTGAATATTTTGATAATTTGACAATGTAATACATCTAGCAAGTTTTGGAAAGAAATCGTCAATATGGACATTATCCGCCCCCACGTGATATGATCGTCGCTAATGTGAATCATTTTTAAAAAAAATAATTTTTCTTAATCTTTTTCTTTATTTTCCCTTTTCTTTCTATTTTCCTTTTGCCATTGGCTGATATACTGCCACAAGGCAACGGCTAATGAGGCCTAGCCTAGCTTAGGCAAGGGTTGCCCTTGTTGCCACGGCCATAGTCAGCCTTTCCTAGACAAGTGCAAGCACTAGAGAGGGTGAGGCTGCCTTGGCTTGGGCAAAGGCGAGAGCCAGCAAGGGCCACCCTTACTAGATTTGACAAGGCTAACCCTTGCCCATGGGATGCCCAATGAGGCTGACCTTAGCATGTGGTGGTGAGGCGAAACTAGCCCTTATTGACCATTGACTATGGCTATTGGCTAGTAATGCAAAAAGGAAATAAAAAGAAAAAGAATTCATAATAATTATACTACATGGGTAAGAAAGTATAAGAAAGGTTCAAGAGTAATACATAAGATGATGAAGACTTCAATGAAGATTCACTGAAATTCCTCTTTGATATTGATCTTCAAAATATATAGTACATGAGATGACTCTCTCTCTCTCTATTGTTTATGTATTACAATCTCATACAGACTTTATCTTCTTCAAAGCTCTTTATACTTGTTGGACATTAACAGAAGTTCGTTATTTAGCTTTAATAGAAGAAGTAATAGAATGTTGACACGTGTTATTCTCAATAGCTTGAGCTGGCTCTTTCTTCTTCATATGTTCTCGATCACTGATAGAAGAAGAATATATAGCTTTCTCTTCATGGCAACTGGAAGTCTTCTCTTTACTTCTTCCAACGAGCTCCTCTATTTCCCAGTGCTTTACATGGATTTCTAATTGACCCACCATAAATAGATTAGTGGCGCTCCAACTAAAATAAATCTTACGTGTTAAGAACTTTAACTTAAGTCCGAATTGGTATGAGCTTGGGAGAGCTCGAGCAAAATCAAACTTAGCAGTTCATTAGCCGAACCCTATGTGGTGTACCTTCGGGGAGGTCGCAACAGATTTCGACTCTCACAGTTTGTTGCGGAGAAAATTATCTTCTGCAAGTTTGATTGTGACGAAGTTACTGATATTGACATGAATCGGAAATGGAAACTTTAATATCCTTGTCGCCATTGTAAGCTAGATATGCATACCTGATTCTCCTTCTGGATCAAAAGGCTCTGATACCATAAGAAATTATAAGGAAGCTTCAAGAGTAATACATAAGATGATGAAGACTGCTGTGAAGATTCACTGAAATTCCTCTTTGATATTGATCTTCAAAATAGAGTACATGAGATGCCCCCCCCCCCCGCTTCTCTCTCTCTCTCTCTCTCTCTCTCTCTTTATCTATTGTTTTCTGTATTACAATCTCATATAGACTCTATCTTCTTCTAAGCTCTTTATACTTGTTGTACATTAACAGAAGTTCGTTATTTAGCTTTAACAAAAGAAGAAATATAATGTTGACACGCGTTATTATCAATAGCTTGAGCTGGCTCTTTCTTCTTCATATGTTCTCAATCACTAATAGAAGAAGAATATATAGCATCCTCTTCATGGCAACTGAAGTCTTCTCTTTACTTCTTCCAGCGAGCTCCTCTATTTCCCATGTTTCACTTTTCAAGCTTTTCAAGTCTTTCAGGAGATTACATTCAACATCCTACCCCAAACTAGGTAATGGTTTGAAACCTAAACCCAATTTGGTGTGGAAATGACAATGACTAAGCCGAGAGAGAGACTTGGTGAAGATGTCTGCTAATTGATGATGGCTATGAAGATATTAAACACAGAGTAGGCCCATGGACACTTTCTCTCGAACAAAATGGAAATCTATTTCAACATGTTTTGTTCGAGCATGTAATATAGGATTGGCAGTAAGCACAAGAGCAAATTGGTTGTCACAGAATAGCATTGTAGGAGCAGAAAGAGAGATAGTACTGTCACAAAGAACAAAAGATATCTAGGTAAGTTCTGCAGTAGTAGACGCCAGGACTTAGTATTCAGCCTCAATCGAAGAACGAGAAACTATATGTTCCTTCTTGGCTGACCAAGAAAAGTACAAAACCTTGTTGTAGAACGTCGAGTACGAATATAACCAGCCCAATCAGCATCAGGGAAGCCATATAAATGAATAGAACTATTGGAATGAATGAAAGGCCTAAGTGGATAGTAAACTTGATGTACTGTAGAACCCTCTTTAAGCTTTGAGAATCTCCCACAATTGGCTTGAGCATTTCTGACATAGCAAATTAGTAGCAAAAGTGATGTCTGGCCTGGTTAAAGTAAGATATTGTAAACTACCAACCAGGCTTCTATAAGCCAGAGCATCATGCCAAAAATCATTATCACCATTATGCAAAATAGGTTTCAAAGATACAGGTGTAGAGATAGGCTTACAATCCTTCATGCCTGCTCGGTCTAGAAGATCAAGAACATATTTGGTTTGGCATAAAAATAATCTGTTAGCCACATAAGTAGCCTCTACACCTAGAAAATAGTGTAAGTTACCCAAAACCTTCATATGAAAAGAAAAATTGAGAGAAGTGATCAATTGATTGATCATGTGAGTGGAGCTGCCAGTGAGGATAATGTCATCAACGTATAGCAACAGAATGATTATAACAGAAGTATACTTCAGTATGAAGAGTGAAAGATTAGTGGAGCTGCAGAAGAAGCCATACTCCAAAAGAAAAGTACTTAACTTCTCAAACCAAGCCTTTGGGGCTTGTTTTAAACCATACAAGGACTTATGAAGAAGACAAACATGGTTAGACAGTGTGATGAAACCTAGAGGCTATTCCACATACACAGTTTCATTTAATGTACCATGGAGGAAATAATTTTTAACATCCAATTGATGTATCTTCCAATGAGAAGTCATAGCAACAAAAAGTACAATATGTATTATTGCCCGTTTCACTATAGGACTATATGTTTCAAGAAAATCAATACCCTCATCTTGGTGAAAAGCTTTAGCAACAAGATGTGCCTTTAGTTTGTCAAGAGAACCATCACCAGTAAGTTGGGTTTTAAATACCCATTTGCACCCAATAACTTTCATTTGATCAGTGCGAGGAACTAAAGTCCATGTCTGATTTTGATGCAAAGCATCCATTTTCTCTTGCATTGCCTTACACCAACTTTCATGAGCTAGTGATGATTTAATTAAATTAGGCTCTGAAGGTACTTGATATTTAGCCAAACAAGCATATCTAGGATTAGGCTTAATAATGACAGCCTTTAGTCTAGTCTGCATTGGATGTATAGAAAGTGTTCTATGTGGTGAAGATGGTGCTACACTGGAATTAGGAGACTCATATGTAATACTTACAGATGAGTTATTTCAAAGAGAGCTATGTGAGAATGGAGATTTCACTTCTCTACAAGAGTCATCATCTTGTCCAGCTTCCAACTCTAAATCCTCTAGATGACTAGAATGATCATATACATACTGTCGTGCTTCAGAGGTAATAGTAGGCTCTAGGAACTTTACTTCAGCAAGCCACTTCTCATAAAGCACAGTAAATTGAGGGTATACTCTATGTAGTTTATGAGCAAATGAAAAGAAGTGCTCATCAAACATAACATTTTTCCTAATATAGACTCTGTCATTTGTTGGAATCAAGCATCTATAACCTTTGTGTTTGTCACCGTTTCCCATAAAGACACAAGTTAAAGAACGTGGGTCAAACTTGTGTTGCCTATATGGTCTAAGGCATGGATAACACGCACAACCAAAGACCCTAAGAAAGTCATATCGTGGCATGTGACCAAAGATTTTGTGATATGGATTATCTGACTGCAAAATAGGTATAGGTAGAATATTGGTTATATAGTTAACAATCAAGAAAGGATCAACCCAATAAGCCAAAGCAAGCCTTGCATGATAGAGCATGGATAAGCCAAGTTCCACATTATGTCAGTGTTTCCTTTCTAAGATTCCATTTTGCTTAGGTGTATAAGGACAAGACAGATTATGTTGAATGCCACAATTCTGAAAGTGTTGCTGAATTTTCATGCTGGTAAATTCACCTCCTCCATCACTTTGAAACACCTTAATGCGACATTCAAACTAATTTTCGACATACTTTTGAAACATAAGAAAAATATTGTAGAATTCTGACTTGTACTTCATTGGATATATCCAACTATATGGAGAGTAGTCATCAACAAAAACAAAATAGAATTTAAAACCTTGAAAGGACTTAATAGGAGATGGTCCACAAACATCATAGTGAATCCTTGCTAAAGGACTCTTTGTTCGAGTTTCAGAAAGAGGAAATGCCAATTTTGTACTTTTGGCAATTGGACAACTCCTACGCATGGACTAACTCTACATAGTCCATTATATAAGATTATGACTACGTAAAAGTTTAAGAGTTTGTACATTTGTAGGAGCAAGTCTCTGATGCCATACATCCTCAGTTACTTGCTTATGTCTTTGAGTGAAGAAAACTTCAATTGCTTGTTGATCTATCTTGTAGAGCCCTTGTACTTTCTCTCCAAGCTTCAGAACTATGTTGGATTGATTGTCCTTGACATAAACACTACATTTATTAAAGATAAAAGAACAAGGGTAGTCATTAGTTATTTTAGAAATTGAAAATAGATTCTTCTTAATGTTTGGCACCATTAGAACATTATTGAGTGGCAAAGAATCCAACTCAGTATTCAGAAGTACATTGCCAGTATGTGTAATTGACATAATAGATCCATCTCCTATCATCACACTATTAGAACCATTATATGCTGATGAATTAAGAAGAATACCAAGATTGGAAATAATGTGAGTCGTAGCTCCTGTATCAAGATATCATTCTCCTCCCTAAGAATCTTCAAGATGTATAGCCGTTAATGCAATTGAAATTTCTTCATTTTGAAATGAGTTGTCAAATCCGTACCAGCATTTGGAAGCTTCATGTCCTAGCCTTTCACAAATTTAACAAACTACCCTTACATTGTCAGTAGACTTTCCTTCTTGTAACTTCTTTTCTTCAAGTGAACGATATGTTTTAACTTCCCTATATCCTTGATAGGTTGTGCATATGGTCTAAAATCTTGACTAGAATTAGAAAAGTTCTGCTTTTCTACCATTTGTGCTTCTCAAGTCATATCATATGACCTAAACCCCTGACTCTTTCCTTGATAGCCTGAGGTATTACCTCTATTATAACATCAGCCTCTACTTATTCTTCTTCCTCTTCTATCATTACAAACATGATTAGTTCCTCTTAGACCAACAAATGCATAAGTCATGTAATTAAAATCACTGTTTGACTCAGCTTTATGATTACTTCCTACTATTCTCTGCCCATAATATGGTAGATTGGGGTTAAATTGATTGGAAGCATAGTTTTGTAATCTTGATTTGAATCTCTCAAGTTGAGAAACAACCTCATCATAATCAGGTTGAGGTTTTAGGCAGTAGATTGTAGTCCTAAAGTTCTCAAACTCAACACTCAAACCTTCTTATACACCAAAAACTTTTGTAATCTCATCGACAGGTTTTTCAATCGCATTCAATTGATCACAAATGAGTTTAAACTCTCTAAGATGCTCAGTCAATGATTGATCTCTTTATGACAAGCCTAAAGCTTTCCTCTCAGCTCAAACTCCCGTGCTATCGACTTTCGACTTTCGACTGAATCTATTACAAAGAGTTTGCCATACTTCATATGGTGTTTCAAGGCCAATGATTAACCCCAATATGCTTTCAGAGACAACTCCATTAATCCAAGATGAGATCAATTGATTTGTCTAATTGTTGTTCTCTTCTTTGACTTATCTTCCTTCGATTTATGTTGACACCTAAATTTTTGTCACATTAATGAATAATTGGAAAGAATCTTTGGGGGAATATGTGCATTAATTTCATGGATTCAGTCGAGATTACGAAATATGTGAGGAGAAAAAAATATGATTTTATTGCATGTGGACTTTGACAGGAAGATGATCCCATGACATATATTCGATAAGAAATCATCCAAGAGATTTGACTTTAGGAAGAGAATCTAAGGAAAAAGTAAAGTATATCGAATGAAGACATTCTTGGCTATGAAAGGCATGCACCAAAAAAGAAGAATAATGAAACAATTGATTTCGTTTTTTTACTTAATGCTCCAAGTTCTTGGCTATATAAAGGGGGCACTCACACAATTCAGAGAACGCCACACAATTGATAAACACGACCACATTGAGGGAGAAGGTGAAAAAAAAGTGAGGGACGCGTGCTGATAAAAGAGAGGAAAAAGAATAGAAGGGGAGGAGAATGTCCAGGGAGAGACAAAAGAGATACATACAAAAGAAAGAAAAAGTTTTCATTCTTTTTTCGCAGGTCACGCAAGGACCTACAAGTCTCTCATCGTTCTTCGAGTCCGCGGCAAGCCACACTTGCTTGTGAGTGCGAGGCAATACCACCAGCGCCACCGTATCTACACGGCCACGAGCAATCGCAACGCGACCAAGGCTTGCTCCTTTGCTTATTGCTGCATTTAGGTCCAAGCCGCGTCATTGGCCACTTCACTGATGAGCATCGCCGCTAGTCACTGCACTCGTTGACTGCAATCGGTTTAAGTTTGGAAAGATCATCCCAAAGATTTGGTAAATAACTTATTTGAGTTTCACCTGAATATTTGATTAGCGATATTTCATATCTAACTTGATTATTTTGAGCGATAGGCATTACCTATTAGGATTTATCTCCTAATTTGCAACCGTACATCAATTTTTTATTCTATCTTTAAGTCTTTAGATAGAATAATTAATTGTGTGGGATTTTTAAAATTGATATTTTGATCTTTAAGACTTAAGATCAATTTATCGATTTTAACTCGCGAATCTTCTGGTGGTCTTGAAAGTTTGGTTTCCATAGTTGAATTGACTTGATGAGTTAGGATGATTTGTTTTAATTTCTTTCCTTATATAAAAAAAATCAAAAAGATTACATGCAAATAAATTAGGACATTCTAGATAGCATCGCATGTTTAAATTACATTGCATGTTAGATTAGCATATTTATTTAGATAACTTTGCATATTCATACGCATCTAATTAAAATATTTTCCAAACAAGAATAGGACTTAGCTTTGCTTATCTCTTAAGTTTAATTGGAAAATATCTTTCTTAGATAGTTTAATATTAAGTAACTTTAATTACAAATTTTATAAAAAAATTTGCCAAAAATATCATGTGCATGTCAAGCGTAAGTCATTTCACATCACATTTTCATGTACATGTCATATAGTTTGTGCATTAGGTTAGCTTAATTAAGAATTGCATGTCATATAAAATTAGGCACATTTATCATATGTCATATTAGAGTAGTTAGATGAATTTTCTTTTTACTTGTCATTAGGATTAGGACTTTAATTGCATTGCAGGATCACTTCGCATGTTAGGGATAAATTGAAATGAATCCAAGCTACTTGCCAAACATGTTTTTTTAAAGAAAAGCAAGGTATCGAAATATTGTTAGTGTAATCTAGCGTAACCAAGTCCCCGAATTCATAATCTTTGGTTCGTAGGGGTAAAGTATAACTCCCAGTGTTTTACATGGATTTCTAATCTATCCATCATAAATAGATTAGTGGCGGCTCCAAATAAAATAAATCTTGCGTGTTAAGAACTTTAACTTAAGTCGCGAATTGGAATGAGCTTGGGAGAGCTCGAGCTAAGTCAAACTTAGTAGTCTATTAGCCAAAACCTATGTGGTGCACTTTCGGAGAGGTCGCAATAGATTTCGACTCTCACAATTTGTTGTGGAGAAGTAATTTCACCATTAATAAACCCAATGAGTTCCTGACTTTTAAGAAATTTAAGCTTCCCATAGTAAAAAATTATCTTATGCAAGTTTGATTGGGACGAAGTTACTAATATTAACATGAATCGGAAATGGAAACTTTGGTATCCTTGTCTCCATTGTAAGCTAGATAGGCATACCTGATTCTCCTTCTGGATCGAAAGGCTCTGATATCATAAGAAAGTATAAGGAAGCTTCAAGAGTACAGAATATGATGAAGACTCCTATGAAGATTCACTGAAATTCCTCTTTGATATTGATCTTTAGAATAGAGTACATGAGATGACTCTCTCTCTATTGTTATCTGTATTACAATCATACAGACTCTATCTTCTTCTAAGCTCTTTATACTTGTTGTACATTAACAGAAGTTCGTTATTTAGCTTTAACAGAAGAAGTAGTAGAATGTTGACACATGCTATTCTCAATAGCTTGAGCTGGCTCTTTCTTCTTCATATGTTCTCCATCACTGATAGAAGAAGAATATATAGCTTTCTCTTCATGGCAACTGGAAGTCTTCTCTTTACTTCTTCCAGCGAGCTCCTCTAATTCCCATGTTTCACTTTTCAAGCTTTTCAAGTCCTTCAGGAGATTACATTCAATAATGGGAAGCTATTAATTGGCTTACGGAACTAGATACCGTCTTTTATTACATGGACATACTAGAAATAAGAACAGTGAAATTGGTGAAGAATAAATTGACGGCGCATTGTTGGAGAGAAGACAAATCACACGTCATGACTTGGTCGAAGCAGCGTAGGTTGTTAAAGATGTCGATTTTTGCCAAGTGATTACGAAGAATATTTTGTATGATCGTCCAAATCAAAAGACTGTACCCAGGGCCAAAAAAGCATTCGGGGATTACACTGGGGTCGTCTTTACGAAAATTTCGAAGATCATGCAAAATCCATGCAACGTTTCAGGTCTCGAAGGCAACCCGTTGCCAGAAGTTTGGTTGGAATCTTGTCTCCAAGCAAGAGTTTTTTTATTGATCTCGTGGACGTGATTCCTAATTTTTTAGGGGTTCCGAGAGATTTGCTCCATGACACATAATCCAGCAATTGGAAACCGACCCAGTCGAAATGGATAATAAAAAGTCACAACT
Organism: Melaleuca alternifolia; assembly: GCA_019926035.1. NCBI lineage: Eukaryota > Viridiplantae > Streptophyta > Magnoliopsida > Myrtales > Myrtaceae > Melaleuca > Melaleuca alternifolia. The sequence goes on from JAGKPW010002174.1 coordinate 906,839, forward strand.
TGTGATAACATGAAGCGCGAAGAAAAACTCTTGATTTTTATAACCTAATCTCTAAAAACATTAACCGAATGGGGAAACTTTCGTAGGCTCGGATAATTACTGCATCCGGGAATGTGGAGTTCCCGGAGACGAGAAAGGCGGAAAATACTTGGAGGTGGGCCAGAAATCTGAGTGTTGGACAGTTTCAGGATTGCCAAAGACGACAATGTCTCCATGTTGTCGTCGAATATCCTCTTTAATTTTGGCACGACGACAAATCTCTCTCTTCTAGCTTGTCCAAATGTAGTATAGCTTCATCCTAAGCACTTTTGAAACTCTTATATGCATTCTAAGCACTTTCGCGGCTTTCAATTCCATGACTGAAGGAAGTAACTTCTGAATTACGGTGCAAGATAGATCCAGGTATTGCAGTGACCTTAGCCCCCCTATTCCATCGGGAAGACAGGATAGGCTCCCACAGTTCTTCGGAGACAGTGTCTTCAGCTTCTCCAGCGATTCAATGGACTCCCCAAGAATTTTGATTACAGAGCCGTCAAGAGCGAGATATGTGAGAGTTTGAGTACCTGATCGGATCAGATATTTCAATCAGTTGTTTACAATCGCGAGCACCGAGACATTTGAGCTTCTCATGGAACCATTTTGGAAATCAATCCGACGAATGGAAGTTTTATCGATCACCAGCTCTTTCAAGTCTCTCATGGGACCCAAATATGGCAATTTACAAAGTTCACTCCATCCCTTCATGTTCAAAGAAACCAAATGTTTCAGAGTACCAAATGATGGATCGATAACTGCTAGTTTAGAGCAACTTTCCAGAATAAGCCCTTTTAGCTGCATTGAAGATGCACACTTTGGAGTGGCTATCAACTGGACACAACCAGTTAGTTTCAAAACTTTCAGTTTCCTCGCCTGCAACGTTGATAGGATATAATAGTAAATGTTGAGTTTCTGAGAAATGCGTCAGTCAAAAGAAAAAAATGCATGAAGATAGTGAATTCATTGCATACATCCGCAAGCAGCTCCGTACCTCTCCAATCCTTGTCAACCTGACTCCCCGACAAATCCAGAATCACCAACTTTTTCAAATTCAAATTCAGCGATTCAATGTCAAAAATCCGAGGGCACCCTTGCCAATCAAGCCATCATAAATCGAAAGAAGATTCAGAAAGTTTCCACAAATATCAACCGGATCCAGCTTGAGGAACCTCAAGTCCTCTAAAAGATCAAAGTGATTACATTCAGAAATGGTTCTCCCTCTGGATCCGTCACCAAGCTCAAGCGCGAGGGCTTTTGTAACGCCCCGGCGTTACCCACAGTATGGATATTGTCCGCTTTGGGCCCACTGGCCCTCACGGTTTTGTTCTTCTAGGTCTATCCGAGAAAACGCGTCCACACTGTTAAGGGACCCACAGCTTTATAAGCTGGCCCAGGACTCCCCCCTAGGCGATGTGGGACAGGGATATCACAATATCCCCCCCTCAATGGCACAGCGTCCCCGCTGTGCCCTCATCAGCACCAGCGAGCACCCCACTGTGGCCCCACACACGGTCGGGAGTCGGCTCTGATACCACTTGTAACGCCCCGGCGTTACCCACAGTATGGATATTGTCCGCTTTGAGCCCACTGGCCCTCACGGTTTTGTTCTCCTCGGTCCATCCGAGAAAACGCGTCCACACTGTTAAGGGACCCATAGCTTTATAAGCTGGCCCAGGACTCCCCCCTAGGCGATGTGGGACAAAGATATCACAATAAGGGTTGTCAACAATATGTGCACAGTGAAGACTTACGGTTGTCAACACATTTTTCTTGTAACACCCTGGGCCTCCATTGTATAGATATTGTCCGCTTTGGACACTAAGTCCTCACGGTTTTGTTCTTCTCAAGGCATCCCATACTACCCGAGAAAACGCGTCTACACAATTGGAAAGCCCATTGCCTTATAAGTTGGCCCCAAGACTCCTCCCTAGGTGATGTGGGACAAGAGAAGTGCCTCCCTTTGCGCGCGTCCGGGGACCGAGGCGCGGACGCACCGCCATCCCTCCTCCCCGCGCACCGCCGCCTTGGGACGTCACACTAAGTCCTCACGGTTTTGTTCTTCTCAAGGCATCCCATACTACCCGAGAAAACGCGTCTACACTGTTAAGGGACCCACAGCTTTATAAGCTGGCCCAGGACTCCCCCCTAGGCGATGTGGGACAAGGATATCACAATATCCCCCCCTCAATGGCACAGCGTCCCCGCTGTGCCCTCATCAGCACCAGCGAGCGCCCCACTGTGGCCCCACACGCGGTCGGGAGTCGGCTCTGATACCACTTGTAACGCCCCGGCGTTACCCACAGTATGGATATTGTCCGCTTTGGGCCCACTGGCCCTCACGGTTTTGTTCTTCTCGGTCTATCCGAGAAAACGCGTCCACACTGTTAAGGGACCCACAGCTTTATAAGCTGGCCCAGGACTCCCCCCTAGGCGATGTGGGACAGGGATATCACAATATCCCCCCCTTAATGGCACAGTGTCCCCGCTGTGCCCTTATCAGCACCAGCGAGCGCCCCACTGTGGCCCCACACGCGGTCGGGAGTCGGCTCTGATACCACTTGTAACACCCTGGGCCCATTGTATAGATATTGTCCGCTTTGGACACTAAGTCCTCACGGTTTTGTTCTTCTCAAGGCATCCCATACTACCGAGAAAACGCGTCCACACTGTTAAGGGACCCACAGCTTTATAAGCTGGCCCAGGACTCCCCCCTAGGCGATGTGGGACAAGGATATCACAATATCCCCCCTCAATGGCACAGCGTCCCCGCTGTGCCCTCATCAGCACCAGCGAGCGCCCCACTGTGGCCCCACACGCGGTCGGGAGTCGGCTCTGATACGACTTGTAACACCCCGGCGTTACCCACAGTATGGATATTGTCCGCTTTGGGCCCACTGGCCCTCACGGTTTTGTTCTTCTCGGTCTATCCGAGAAAACGCGTCCACACTGTTAAGGGATCCACAGCTTTATAAGCTGGCCAAGGACTCCCCCCTAGGCGATGTGGGACAAGGATATCACAATATCCCCCCCTCAATGGCACAGCGTCCCGCTGTGCCCTCATCAGCACCAGCGAGCGCCCTACTGTGGCCCCACACGCGGTCGGGAGTCGGCTCTGATACCACTTGTAACACCCTGGGCCTCCATTGTATAGATATTGTCCGCTTTGGACACTAAGTCCTCACGGTTTTGTTCTTCTCAAGGCATCCCATACTACCCGAGAAAACGCGTCTACACTGTTAAGGGACCCACAGCTTTATAAGCTGGCCCAGGACTCCCCCCTAGGCGATGTGGGACAGGATATCACAATATCCCCCCCTCAATGGCACAGCGTCCCCGCTGTGCCCTCATCAGCACCAGCGAGCGCCCCACTGTGGCCCCACACGCGGTCGGGAGTCGGCTCTGATACCACTTGTAACGCCCCGGCGTTACCCACAGTATGGATATTGTCCGCTTTGGGCCCACTGGCCCTCACGGTTTTGTTCTTCTCGGTCTATCCGAGAAAACGCGTCCACACTGTTAAGGGACCCACAGCTTTATAAGCTGGCCCAGGACTCCCCCCTAGGCGATGTGGGACAGGGATATCACAATATCCCCCCCTTAATGGCACAGTGTCCCCGCTGTGCCCTTATCAGCACCAGCGAGCGCCCCACTGTGGCCCCACACGCGGTCGGGAGTCGGCTCTGATACCACTTGTAACACCCCGGCGTTACCCACAGTATGGATATTGTCCGCTTTGGGCCCACTGGCCCTCACGGTTTTGTTTTTCTCGGGTAGTATGGGATGCCTTATTGTGATATCCTTGTCCCACATCGCCTAGGGGGGAGTCCTGGGCCAGCTTATAAAGCTGTGGGTCCCTTAACAGTGTAGACGCGTTTTCTCGGGTAGTATGGGATGCCTTGAGAAGAACAAAACCGTGAGGACTTAGTGTCCAAAGCGGACAATATCTATACAATGGAGGCCCAGGGTGTTACAAGTGGTATCAGAGCCGACTCCCGACCGCGTGTGGGGCCACAGTGGGGCGCTCGCTGGTGCTGATAAGGGCACAGCGGGGACACTGTGCCATTAAGGGGGGGATATTGTGATATCTTTGTCCCACATCGCCTAGGGGGGAGTCCTGGGCCAGCTTATAAAGCTATGGGTCCCTTAACAGTGTGGACGCGTTTTCTCGGATGGACCGAGGAGAACAAAACCGTGAGGGCCAGTGGGCTCAAAGCGGACAATATCCATACTGTGAGTAACGCCGGGGCGTTACAGCTTTGATATTCCAAGTACCCTGTCAAACAACCAAAACAAAATTAACTTAAAAAAATGGAGCTTTCTTTTAGCATCACATGCTTGGTGAATAATTGAACAAAAAGGATAAACAACAGTATCAATTGGCATCTGAAGAAGAAAAGACGTGGTGCAGTGCTCGCAGAAGTTACCTCGTCTTCGTGGTCACACATCCTACTGCGACCGAAAGGTATGTCCGGGCATTCATTCTTGACAATGACAATATCCCGGCCAAGTGGTTTGTGCATGCGTAGCTCCTTATCCTCTCCAATTTCTACCAAAGACCTGGCATGAAGAGCCATCGATGTAGAAGGAAAATACCTCAAAGCATCCCCCATATTATATGGGATTCTCTTGTCCTTTCCATTCTCATCTAGATTGCTACAGCTCTTCTCGAAGGCTGCTTCGACTCTCCTAGCCGGAGCATCTTCCAATGCAGTCAATGTTTCTTCCCACACAGACTTTGATTTTGGACCACGTAGCGATTTTCCTACATTGACCAGCGCTAATGGAAGCCCGCCAATAGCAGCAACGATATCTCTTGACAGATTCACGAATTTCTTACAGGGAGAATCCATTCGAAAAGCATGCCTACAGAATAAATTCAGAGCTTCGTCTTGTTTCATCAGTCCAAGGACAAAACTTTCCGCTCCATTTATGTCTCTGAGGACATCGTGTCTCTGGGATGTCAGAATAACCCTGCTCCCCGGGCCAAGCCAATCAAGCTCTCCCACTATTTTGCTGAGCTGGTCATCATCTTTCACATCGTCGAGGAGAAGAAGGATCTTCATGGTACGAAACATGTTCTGAATATGAATCAGAGCTTTGTCAGAACACTTTATCTCTTGGTAATTTCCGTTATAGAGGTCGGAAATCAGTTTATTTTGCAGAGACAAGAGGCCTCGATGCTCGATTTCGGTCCGGATCTCCTTAAGAAAGCTACAGGCATCAAACAGATGACAAAGTTGATTATAAACATATTTCGCCAGTTCCGTCTTACCAATCCCTGCCATGCCGTATATTCCCAAAACCTTGATACATGTGTCGTCAAATTTTTTCACTTCCCCGTTGTTGTAGTCTATATCCAGCTTTGCCATTATGCCCGACATATGATGATCAACTCCGACTAATTGTTTCGTCACTAATAGGTCCTCCTTCTTCAGCATCTGCTGAACTTGGCAGACAATTTTCTTTACGAGCTCGCCTTCATGAGACCTGCCAAATGTAAATGGAATTATAAAGGATAAGGAAGAGAACGACTCAAAGAGGAGGAAAATGTACTTGTGAAGGATGCAACCGTTATCTTAGTTATAACAACGAAAATATATTGCATATAATTTAAACCTAGATAGTCTTACGCAAAATTAGGCATGCTACATGAGAAAAGTAATGCCAGACCCGAATGGGTAACGGATATTACACTTCACTATTTTCGTGAAGATGGTATCCCTTTAACTTTCCGATCTGATTCAAAACAATTTTCAAGGGATCAATGATGCTGCCATCCCCTCGGCGCTTATGCCCACAATAGGACCTCTTGAAACGGCCGCGGCAGTTGCGTACATCCGACGGGTCGACATAGTAGAAGATGGGGATGATGATTTGACTCTCGTTGCACTTCCATATTTGATCCAATTCGATGAGGCAGCTCTTGCTGGACCCATAACCTTTGGAGATGATGGGTATTGATATCTTGGACTGCTTGACCGCCTGGATCAGACTGGGGAGGATTGTTTCGCCTCTCCTCAGCTCTTCCTCGTCCCTAAAGACGCGAATCCCAGCATCAGTCAACCTGTGGTACAGGTGGTCCGCAAAGGTCCTGCGCGTGTCCTCCCCTCTAAAACTCAGGAACACTTCGTAGATTGGCCGTCTAGACATTGATGACGAATGATTGGTGGCGTGACTAATGCCCACTCTTTGGGGAGCACGACCTTGAGAAACGAATGAAGGAGCTCCGTTGCTATCTACGTGCACGTACTCTGAATTGACGTCCACACAGAGTCACCCTTATGGGCCAGAGTTGCCTTGGTTTTTGGTGAGCTAATCGACTGTTGACTGGTCGGTGGCAGTGGCGCCCAATTGTCATGCCCCCATCTTCGAGCACGCGACAGTCTCTGAAATTCTTTTTCCTTTCCTTTGGTCTATGAGTGCGACATCCCAGGACTTGTCGCCGTCCTTCCAATCTCCAACGGAAGCGCGGGTTTTCGCCCTATCAACTCCCACAGAACTCGCCTCCAAAGTTCGATCTCCAATCATGTACCTGAAAAATGATTACCACGACGGGTTGAGATATAAATATCTCAATGAGTCTACCACCTAATCCTCGATTAGGAGAGCCCTCACTCTAGGGTTCCTATCCAATTAGGTAACCTAACTCTCGTGTCATGTCATGGTTGCTTGGTCCAAATATCTGACTCCTCACCAGCACCAACCAATGATTAATCAATTAAATCTACAACCAATAAATTAATCAATTAAACTTGACTTAAATAAATATCAATCACAATCAATTGGTAACCACAACCAATTATCAACCATAATAAATGTCAACCACAATCAATTGTCAAACACAATCAATTATCAATCACATCCAATTGCGCAATTATTGATATTAAATAACCAATATAACAAGATAATTAAATTTCCAGAATAAATTTTGATATAGATAATCCATCCCTAATTAGGTAAAATTGCAGTAAATAAATTTTAATTGTGTAAATTCCCAATCTAATCTCGCCTAGCTAATTATCAAAATTAACCAAAGCCATTAAATTATTAAATTATCACTAAATTCTATAATTCAGTAAAACACCCCTTAAAATCCTAATTAGACTATAAATAGCCAAAATTAGGCAAACTAATAGTAATTCTCAAAATTATAAATTCAACTCCAATAACTAATAAACCGAATACCTAGAGCTAACAAACTACCAATTTGTCCTCTAGCTATTCAATTTTATCAATTCACTCTTAATTGACTAAAATTATCAAATCATCCCTAAATCCTCCAAAAGTAACTAAATTAATTCCTAATCGATCAATTGACCCCCTAATTATTTAATTGGCCATTTATTTTACCCAATTAAGCCAATAATTAATTACTAGAGTGTGTAACCACCCTAATTGGGGATTAGGAGGCAACTCACCTCTAATCCAAACTTTAGGATTTAATTGGCGACGGCGAATCCAATTAATCTTCAATTTTCGCACTTCGATCGTGCAATTGGATCTCAGACTCCACGACATAGCTCGGCGCGACGCAACGGCGGCGACGATAGATTTTCCGGCGAGTCGCCAGCGGGTTCCGGCGACGTCTCGGGTGAGCTAATTGGCTCCGGCGAGCTGGCTGACTTGCTGTTTTGGCTCGGTGGCTCGGCTCAGCAGCTGGACGAGGTGGCCGGGAGCTCGGGTTTGGCTGGACGGCACTGTGGCGGCTGAACGGCGAGGGAGCTCCGGCGAGTTGAAAACCAGAGCTGTGGCTGCGGTTTTCTTCTTTTGGCTGCGGTTTTTAGGTCTTTAGCTGCGGTTTTCCGACGAGTAGAAACATGTCTTCGGCGAGCTTAGTTTGCGGCTAAATCGAGCTGAGGGACGGAGCTGGCGTGACGGTGGCGAAGGCGAGGCTGCTAGGTGACGTTGGGAAGCTCCACGGCGTCGATTAGGGTCACGGCGAGGCTCGGCAAGGCAGAGGCGACGACGCTCGGGCGATGGACAACGAGGCAGGAGCTCGAGCGGCAGCACGCACGAGCAGAACGTAGACACAGCGAGCAAGGATGGCTTCCGGCGAGCTTGAGCAAGAAGCGGGTGTCGCGAGCAAGACCAAAGCTGGACGAGGCGGAGCTAGCGGCGATGGTGACGAGCAAAGAGGAGTGCGACGTCCGACGAGATGAAACAGACCGAGCAACCCTCCTCCAAAACGCAGAAATTGCGAGGAAGAAGATGAAGACTCGGGCGCGCGCGCGCGCGCGAGAGAGAGAGAGATGGGACAGGGGCGGTCTGCCGAGGGAAGCGTTTGGCAGGAGGGACAATAAATGAGGGAAAAAGAAGGGGGGGGGGAAATCAGTGGATAATGGGGAAAAAAAACGACGAGAGAAGGAAGAGGGAGGAGAGAGAAGAGGGGTTCGGTGGGTGGGGGAAAATAAAAAAATTCATGGCTGTTACTCCGATGAACTTCTCTTTTGGTAGATTATGTTGTGTATCGGGATTACTTTTTGAAACTCTTTTTCGATCTTCTTATTTCAGTTTTTTTTTTCGGCTTTGTATTTCTCTTCCAATAGATGAAATTATATGTTGAAAAAGACCAATGAAGTCCAAAAACCTCGTGTTTTACTCGCGAGACAAAAAAGGACTTCACCAATTGATCATATGGTGATAGCAATTCCACTATATGTAGTCTGCCATCTTCATTTTCGCAGGAAGGAGTCCACGACCTACTATTTTGACAAAGGACTTACACAACACTAACGTAATCCAGCACCATCATATCCCGGTTTGCATACAAGCATGCATCATAAAAAGTTATTTAAGAAATGTAATTGTGCTATATATTGAACCAAAAGCTCAATCAATAATATGATGGATGACAGCAAAAGTGTCTTAAACGTGGAATGAATGAATTTGAGAATTGAGATATCGACACACCAAATGATTTATCAATTGGTTCATGCACCGTCAGAATCTCATCCAACGAAAAAATGATTCAACTCCACGAAAATCCACACCCGAAGTTATATATTAATATGTTCATAGACGATGAACGATCGGACACTCGTCCAATAGTAAAATGATCAACACAAAAGCTTAGATTGTTGTGCTCGAAGAGACATACTAAGTTAGATTCCATTGCTGCCCATATTTATGCGATGTAGCATATCTTTTGTTGAATAAAAATGCAAAAGCTAACGGATCTTGCAATTCAAGTCTAATGCAAGATAAAGAAGTTATCAAAAATTTCATCGATGAACAAACACATCAAGGAGTTACATGGTTCGTCCGAATGTTGGTACCTACTCCATAGAGAAAGCTAGCCGCCACGAAATTCATTATGAATTAAAAAAAATATAAAGTTTATATTCGCTCAATTACTCGATTATTTCTCAATCCTAATTTATATTAAAAATAAACTCACAAGTGTTATCTCATAATTTCTCATAGAGATTCACTTAAAAAGCTCACAATGCGAATATCCTAATAGTCATCTCAATTACTCTAGTGTGGTATAACCAATAATTATACATACAATATTTGGATAATAAACTAGAAAACCCCTTTTTAGGGAAATTTATTCAAACTAGGAAACTACTTAAACTATAAACCTACTCAATTAAGAAGCTTGGTTTGATCAAGCTTTATTCGCAGGCTCAAAATCGAGACATATCTTCAATAATCTCTACATTGGCTTAACGTTGGTAGCCAAATCATAGAACTCATCATCAATACCGACTATTATGACGCCTTAACAGGTGCTCAACTATCACAAATGCTTACCAAGTCCCAGCTAAACACGGACTTGTCTAGAGGAACGAATTTGGTTCACGTGTTCGTAGGACTTTTTTGCAGCAAGAAGCTTCTTCACAATCACATCCTCTCCAAACGTGCCATATTTGATGTGGAAATTCTGATCATCAATAAACTCGAGCGTTCTAGTGTTACCTCTAGCTTTCACATAACACCATATAAACCCAATGTCCTATGCCAACATCACTAACCAAGTCATTAAGTGGCATCAGCTCATCGGCTCATTTGTTGCCACCATGTTTCCATTCTCAATCATGAACGAAACCACCATGTTTCTCAATGACATCTCCCAACTCACAACACAACTAACAGAAGCAAAGGCAATTGTTTAGGTTTGGACCATCTTTCAGGCTCCCTACATGATCCAGGTTCTCAAAGCCAGTTATTGCCACACTAATTGAACTACATCCTCCAAAACATGCCTCAACGTCTATTGTCCCCAACAAAACCATTAAGGATTTTCTTCACGGCATCACAATTTACACTTGGATATGAAAGATCAAGCTTAGTACTAGCCACGATATAACACAAACAACCAACGGAACTCTCATGTAAAGCATAAGACTAGTCCATCAAAGTACACAATGACAGTCTGGACAATTTATGATATGCATCAAGCGGGCTATTGATAGAATTTCTCAACCGCATGTTGGAGAACCTCAAAGCTTTGCCAATTTAACCTTTCGATTCACTCGCATCATTCCTACAGTCTTCACTTTCTGCATTACCGTGCTTGAAGTTGTCTCTATTGCACTCAGATTATCTATTTCAAAATTTATATAACTGTTGCTCTATCTTGTTTAGGAGAATGACACCATGAGTGCTATAATTTGTATACAACGCTAACTTTAATGACAAAACTTTCATTCGAATCACTTCATTGTGACTTTTTCAAAAAAAAATGATCATTTTGGTACCAACTCCGATCCAACTTGCCGGAAATCCCACGTGGCTCACAGGAAGTGCCAAATCATCGATTAAAATAATTAAAAAATTAAACTTAAAAAAATATTTAAAAAAAGAGGGGTGTTTAAGGGGGAGGGCAGCAAGTCCTCGGCGTCTCCCACCCTCCACCATCCTCGTCATCATCGATCCCCACCAGCCCATCATCAGCTCCTATGTCCACTAACGCGCCGCCTCCTCCTCGTGCACCGACAACCTCCGCTTCGTCCACCTCCCTCTGCCCGACTCGCCTCGCCCAAGTGAGTACCAGTCCACCTTGGCTTACATCTCTCTACACATCACAACACGCCTCTCGTCAAACAAGCTTCGGTCGACCTTAGGTCGACGGGAGCCCAAGTCGCTGCTGTGTTCTTGGACATGTTCGCTGCACCCATGGCTGGCGTGGCCGGCGTGGCTTGCGAGCTAGGCATCCCTCACTATCTCTTCTTTGCATTCTTGGCAAGCTCCCTTGGGTTCATGCGGCCCTCATCAGTAAGGGTTGCCGACCCATGGCCGATGTGGCCACGAGGGAAGGCGACACTGCGAGAGACCCTTATCTGCCAAACGCCGCGCGATTGTGACCTGTCGTAGTAGATGGATTGTTGTTCGCATCTCCGCTGCTGGGCTGCTCATGCAGGCTCTGACAGTGAGTCCGCACTAGTCAAGCTACGAATTTATGGCTGGATTTCTTTAGGACCTTACGTTCTCTTTTGACCCGCGGCTGTGGATTTAGTGGTTGTTTCGAGGTAGTTCTCCAAGCATGTCAGAACAGAGATTGTTTTGTTTTTGCCCCCTCGAATTCTTCGTTCATCATATCGTTCTTCGTTTTGCGCGGTTAAGGTGACCCAAACTTGTCTTGTGGTTTATGTTCATGATGCTGACCTTGGGTCAAGGTCTGTTGGCGCTTGCAAGGTGTCAGATACTAATTCTCATGTTTGATAAGAAGCAGAAATTCTTGATAAAGGAATACATTTGTGAGGAAGCCGCATGGCTGGAAAACCTCGCCTGACTCGAGAAGGGCCGCAATTAGCCAGATTTGGGCGAGGGCCGCAACCCTCGGTGAGCAATGGACGTAGAAATCTTGCTTCGGAAGTTAGAGGAGAGAAAGATTTTTAGAATTTAGCGCTCGATATTAATATTTTTTATGTAAAATTTCATAGAATTTATTGCATATGTTTCTACAAAACTAAGACTAAGCACTAGGTGGCAGGTACAGCATCCCCACTAAAATCCCTTTCTATTTGTCACTACGCATGGATACAATGAACCGGTTTGATTAAGTTAATATAAACTTCCAGATTAAAAAACCTATGACTACTATAAATTAGTCTGTGGGAATATTTCCCATAAAATCATAAATTTACTATATAGCGGATAATTCAGTTCTAAATCTTGTAATAGTGCCAATTTAAATTAATAAAAAAGAAGAAAAAGAAAAGAAATAATAATAATAAAGCAAATTTCAAATATTATTTACATCAGTGCTAGCCATCTTATGTAGGATGACCGACGTTGACTAGACCGTCTTGTCAATGAATTCCGGTCAAATTGACCAGAATGATTAAATTAGGAAATTATTCAAAGTTTTAGGATTAAATTAGCCAATCATCCAAAGCTTTAGGATTAAATTAGCACAATTAAAAGGTTTAGGACTAAATTGTCACAACTAAAATATTTGGAATTACATTGGCTACCGAACAATAGACTTATGATTTTTTAGACATTTCTCCCTAAAAGATTTTATTTTGACATGGATCATGAACCTCATGTAAAGACTAACTTGCCAAATTGGTTTTTGAGGAAAAAATAAGTATATTTGACTTAGATTCTTGCAAAATTATCTTTTTATATATATATATATATATGTGTGTGTGTGTGTGTGTGATGCTGTCACGCCTCGCTTTCGAGCACATAGCAGACCCCTATAATCTTTCCTCTTTGGTTGATTAGAGAAAGATCCCAAGATATGTCGTCGACCCTCAAAGTAATCAAATAGATTTACATATAGAAGCGAAGTAAACACACATCCCTGACAACAACGAGGTAGCAAAACCACATATTTCATATATACATAAATATGTTCATCACATCAATACCTAAATACAGACTCTTGAGTACCATAACCCACAAATATACGGCAAATAAGGGGCGGTGAGGAAGACATATCAAGTCCTACTATAAGAAAAGGGACTGGATCCATGGTAAAGTACAGGTTTGGGCTATTCTTAGGGTCTACAACACTACAAATAGGCGAGTCATCCTTCCTCGGATAAAGTTTCCATAACTCATAAACTCCCCAGGGGTCTTCATGATGATCCATATGAAACACTAGGGGTCCTCCGATCTCACCGGCGTACCTCACCTAGTTCCGGTGTGGTACCTAACACCAAAGATGGCAATGAAACTCCTATCCTTGGGTTTCTCTGGCATCGCCAGGTCTTCTTCCATCGAATCCATGCTTAGAACTTGTAAAGAGGGTTAAGACAACAAATGAGATAAAATCTCAACAAGTCTACACCCTAAGCCCAAACTCAGAAGGAAATTGTTTTAGGGTCTCTAACCAACCATTCATTCACTTAGGGTTCTATTCCTATCTGTCACCACTGGCCTACCTATCCCCTCACTTGGCTCTTAGGTGAGACCATGAATGACCTTGGCGTGGCCTGGTACAGGGCAACGGCGGTCTGGAGAGGCTAACGATGGTGGTTTCCGGCAGTGGCTATGGGCTTGTTTGGCAATGTTTAAAAACAGGAGTGTTTTCTGTTTTTTTGTTTCAGGAAACAAAAAAAGAATAGAAACGTGTTTGTGTACGCTTTTGTTTTGTTTTTTTTTTTTGTTCCTGGAAACACATTTGGACCAAAAAGAAGAAACAAGAAAAACTTGTTTCTTTTTTTTTTTGAACACTTTGTAAAAAAATACTATTTCTTTTTTTTCCTCTCTTGGCACTTGCAACCTTTTGCCGCCGGTCGCCGGCCGCCACCGATCATCCATGAACAAGAAGAAAAACCGAAAAAAAAAATTATCAATTTAACCAAATGCGCTTTTATTTTTTTTATTTCAAGAGTGCTTTTACCAAACGCTCTATTTTACTCAAAAATTATTCCATGGAGTAGAAATACAAAAAAGTGTTTATGTTCAAAAATTATTTCCTAGAACAGAAATGTTGCCAAACACGCCCTATGTGGCCAAGGGCCTGGATGAGGTGGCGAAGGCTGATGGCCAGCAGAACAGCTCCGATCGGCAGCCAACAAACCCTGTTGCAGAGCGGACAGCACCGACCGGTGTTGTTCTGGAGGCGAGGCGATGGCCCGAGGCTCAATGACAGCTAGGGGAAGTTGTGGGTGGTCCTAGGAGGTCAGTAGGCCTGAGGGTGGCGGTCGGTGGTAGCCGAGCAGCGTTGAATTGCGTTCGGAACGTGTGACCTGAGAGGCAGGGCAGAGACCCTGAAATAGGGGGAGTTGGGTCGCGGCTGAAATTGAGCTACTGGTGAAATTATGACTGTGGTAAACGATTGGGCGGTGCTCAGAGTCCCCAGGAAGCTTCTTGAAGCAATGGAAACAGCTGGGTAGTCCTGGACTGCACGCGGTGCTCACGCACAGCAACTCCGTGTGCAAACAGGGGGAACTGAGGGTTAGGGCGGCTGCCGGTGACCTCTAGGTGTGCAAACAATGGGTCAATCACCAACGTGCAAAATAGGGACTCCTCTCGCCGGGAGGGGGAAAACAGCCAGATTTGGGGTAGCTGGCAGCCAACCGATGGCCATAATGCCAGGGATGGGACACCTGTTGGCAGGGTGGCTTGCTGGTCGTAGGACACCGTTGTGGTCCCCCATCGCGCGTGCACGCCACTCATTTGGCAAAATGCCAAAAGAAGAGAAAAACCAGAAGTGGGCGGCGGTTCGCGCGTAGTCAGACCAATTTGTTAGTGAAAACCCCGGTTCGCTCGAGGTTTCACTGACCAATCAACAGTCAACGTTGACCTGGTCAACGGTCATATGTTGACTCGGTCAAACTTGGGTCAGTAGTTTACGAAAATACCCATGGTTCAGAAATTTAAATTATTGGGGGTCAAAACGCACATAACCAAAAGTCAAGGTACCATATAGTTATATTCAAAAGTTCGTAATCGTTCAAAACCAAAACCCACGGTTTAGTCCGAAGAACTCAAAGGGCTCATGGGCCATTAACCAAACTTAAATCTTTACACGATAAATCCCCAAAAAAGCCAAAATGGGCCGTTACAGATGTGCTTGGGTAAAAGAATATAATCAACTCTACATTATCCTAGAAAATGAATAAAAAAATGCTGTGCGAACGACCTTACTAATTCCGAGGTCTAAATGGTCAGATGGAAAGAATATTGGGTAAAACCCACACTACTTGAATGGGCTAGAATTAGTTTTTTTTTCTTAATGTACCAATGATTAATTGGCTAATCACTCATAGAAGCCCAACCGATTGTTGTTTGTACAATACAAACATGGTTACTACGCTACGCAGGAGATCTTTTTTAATACTCCTAATATGGGTCTTGGAATATACAAGGCATTAGACAAACAACCATTCAATTAGTTGAAAAACTTTTCACTACTCGCCATGGAGGCACGTCTGAAAAATGTGACATTTAGTTTATTAAGTTCACATGTTCACTATTTTTACTTTGCTGGGCCTAAAAATACCAATTACTCCCTATCATTTATGCTATTTTAATGAGAAAAATTTGCTTAATCCTTGGAAATAGGGAGTCGATGGCATGCATAATGACAAATTCGTGCTTAGAAATTATATATTAAAAAAAAACTAAAAATCCATTGTTTAGCACATTATTCCCAACTTGCAAGTAGCTTTTGTTGCCATGTTTTTAGGAAATAGAAAGTTAACTGAGATCTTGAACTGGATTCTCACACACACACACACACATAGAGGCCTCATATTTAAAAACTACAAATCCATTGTTAAGCACAAGATTCCCAAATTGCATGGAGCTTTTACAGCCATGTTTTTAGGAAATAGAAAGTTGACCGAGATTTTGAACTGGAATTCACATTTAAATATATATAATCAGAGGTCTCATCTTTTGATGCATTTGATTTTTCAAGGATCGATGCAATGACAATTATTGTTATTATAATAAGACGCGTCGGTTAGAGCAAAAAATTGCATGGACATAAGCAAGTAACTAAACCGACACCAGACCAGCAATATTAATTTAATCCAAAGTTCCACATTATATTAACTATATGATTATGATAACTTTCCAGTATAAAATAACACTTCTTTGAACAGACATGCCTGACAAAATAAGTCATTTTGTCCTCTTCTAAGAAGTGAGATCCTTGTCACCCCCCCCCCCAATGTATCAATTTCGCAGAGAAATATTCGACTAAAGAAAGTTGCCTTAATTCGCGAGGAAGAATTACGAAATAGATTATAAAATAATTAAACAGCTGTAGATTCCTTGCGCCACGTGGAGACAGACATGCATCACAGTTGATCTAACGGATATTTGTGCAAGAGATATTAAAGTAAATCTAACCGAGAATCTAACCCCGATTCATGCCTAATTTAGTCTTGGAGTGAGCGAGATATTATGATTTTTACAAAATTTCAAAGAACTAGCACTAAGCACAAGGTGGCAAAGGCAAGAGTCCGACTTACCTCCATTTCTATTTGTCATTATGCATGGATATGCTGAACCAATTACCATAAGTTAAACTGAACTTCTATATAAATTTTGATTTTATAACTTAATTTTCAGCATTTCGACCAAAAAAAAAAAAAAACTTAATTTTCAGCATGAAATATCACTGGCCTGGCTAAGCATCTTTGAACACACAAATATGATTTAGAATAAGGTCCTCTCTTTCTGTCCAACGCATGAGATTTTTCTACTGTCGTAGATCCTGCACGTCATGTAAAAACTGACGCAAAATAATCTTTCAAGGGGGGCAAAAGAGTATTTCTGATGTAGATCCTTGCAAGATTATATCTGTACATATGTACGTGCGATGCGTTTATACTATCAAGGGAACGTTTTTCTTAGATAATGAAATGAATAATGCTTTCAAGGGAATCACTTGCTAATATAGGGACATGATTTGGCAAAAGAAGATAATCAACTTTGCATTATCTAGAAAATTTTATATATAAAATAGAAGAATCATGGTTGTGCAAATAGTTTCTCTAATTCCCTGTTTAATAAGGGAAAGCCCAACTGAATTCTGTTTGTCTATTATAAACATGGTTTGCCAAGCAAGATTTTCTTAAATTATACTCCTAGTATCGATTTTGAGGCATGCCAATTTAAACGTACAATTACGCACGATCATCTATATGCTATATTCAATGAAAAAAAACTTCCTTGTTCCTTGGGAGTAGGGAGTCGACGGCCTACATGATGACATATTGAGGTGACAAAAAGATAGAAGTATCGGTACTCAGTAATAAAAAAAACTGAAAATCCATGCTTAAGCACATGATTTCCCGGATTGCAAGGAGCTTTTACAGCCATAATTATTAGAAAATATGAAGTTAACTGAGATCTTGAAATGGATCGACATTTAAATATATATAATCACTGTTCTAATATTTTGTTGTATTTGATCTTGTAGTGTTAAATGCCACAAAAATTAATTTTAATATATTTTGAAGTGCTAAACGAGCAGCAACTAAAAAGAATAGGAAATTTAATAAGCTCTAAGGTGGTCTTTCTCGTTATAAAAAAGGTCAAAATAAAAAAAGCCATCTACACTAATATGCCCACTACAAAAAAAATGTAATTTAGCTACAAAATTTGCCACGGAAAATTTGCAAAAAGTCGTCGCTAAATCGGTTTTGCTACGACATTAGCGACGAAAATAGTTTTGTAGCTAATACGGCGTCGCTAAATTTAGCCACGAAAATTTGGATATGTCGTCGCTAATTTGCCACGGAACATATCCGTCGCAATTGTCGTCGCTAAATGTTCGTGGCAAATGTCATCACCAATTTGCCACAAAAAACCAAGTCGTCGCAAAATTCGTCACTACAATTTTGTTGCTAATTCGTCGCAAATTTGCGACGAAAATTGTACGTCACAAAGTTCGTCGCTAAAATTCGTCGCAAAAATCATGGCCAATTTCATCTGAAAAATTTAGTCGCACAATTTGGGAATACCTGTCGCTAATTAGCGACGGACCTTCTTAGTTTTGTGGCTAATTAGCGACGGATATTCTTAGTTTCGTGGCTAATTAGTGACGGACATTAGTTCTGTGGCTAATTAGCCACGGATAGGCATCGTCTGTGGCTAACTAGCCACGGACATTCTCAGTTCCGTAGCGAATTAGCTACGGATAGGCATTGTCCGTGGCTAATTAGCCACGGCTAGGCATCATCCGTGGCTAATTAGCCACGGACATTCTCAGTTCCGTTGCGAATTAGCTACGGATAGGCATTGTCCGTGGCTAATTAGCCACGGCTAGGCATCATCCATGGCTAAATAGCCACAAAAATTCTCAGTTTCGTGGCTAACTAGCCACGGACATTCTCATTTCTGTGGTTAATTAACCACGGACGATACCTAGCCGTGGCTAATTAGCGACGGGACTGAGAATGTCCGTCACTAATTAGCCGTGTACATTCTCAATTCCGTCGCTAATTTGCATCGATTTTTGTTCTGTGGCTAATTAGCGACGGATATTCTTAGTTCCGTGGCTAATTAGCGACAGACATTAGTTCCGTCGCTTATTAGCTACGGATAGGCATCGCCTGTGGCTAATTAACCACAGACATTCTCAGGTTCGTCGCTAATTAGCTACGGACATCCGTGGCTAATTAGCGACGAACATTCTCAATTCCATCGCTAATTTGCGTCGATTTTTGTCTTTTAGGAGTGTAATTTGCAATGAAATTTATCGCCATTTTAGCAAAAAAAAATTGATTTTTATTATGAGCATTGTTCCGGAACGAATTTTGAGACCAATTTGTGATCAATTTTTTAGCGATGAAATCTGCAAAGAATATTATTTAGGGACGATTTCTGCATGAAATCTAATAAACATGAAAATGTATTTCTAAAATTAATTCTGAAGCACTAATAATATCAAAATATTATAATGATATGAAAACGAAATACATTCATCAATATTATCCACAAGAACAAGACAATGTATCATCATAATAACAACCACTATGCACCAATAAAGTTCCTCTTTTATCAGAATGCTAATTACAAAAGTAAGACTACTAAATTGATGCCAGTCATCCTGATCATCCATGCTGCAACCATACTTCAATTTACTACCATCTCAGCCACGCATTGTCTCCAACTGATCAGAGACGACATATTATAAGCATCCAATACCATACTTCAATCTACATTCATAATCATAGAATGGAGATTTAATTAAAACATAGGTTAATACCTGGGGTATCGATAACCAGAGACTGCTGGGAGTGGCCCTCATGGTCTATATACTCTTGACATGTTCGTACTCTCTAAAATGCAAATCAACAAACTAAATAAGAATGCCAGGGCATACTTGAACTTTGTTTCATTTACAATGCACAAAACATGAGATAATACTCTACAAGCTGAGTTACTCATAACACAAGCTGTATAACACTCTATGGACTAATACTTAAGCAAACTGTCAATAAAAGCACATAATCCATGCAGAAAACAATCACTGATCTCATGTGACAGCTCTTCAATGAGTACAAGCGATTACACAATTGCATATATGATAATAGTGTAAGGATTAGGAGGAACCTCATTGTGATGGAGGTTGAGGTGTCGCAATGCCATCATCATTGTGCTCATCACCTATAGGATTAGTGGGAGGTACAAGAGGAACCTTGCTAGTAAAGTTCTCCAAAAGAAACACCTTACCTGCTGGTCAGTTGATTTAACACAGCTTGGGTGGTCATTGGACAAACTGTTGTTGACAGTGCCCATAATGTCCATTCCATGACTACCGGCATAGTAAAGTTCAGTTAGTCCTACCAAATCTAAACCTGTAAATTAGGACAAGTAGACTCCAGTTTGTAAGTGTTGATCAATAGATGAACAAAAAAAAAAAACATTGTGAAGTTCCTCGATTACCTTGTTGTGGCTACTTCCACTAATAATTGTTGTAGGAAAGTGATCCGCAACATTCTTTACAGCTACACGCATCTGAAAAACAATTTATATGGTTCAACATAAATAAATGTGTAAAGACGAGCATTTACAGTAGCAAATATACATCTGCTTACATCATCGCTTATCTAGACTTTAGCACTTGTTTTTCTTATATGCCTCAAATTTGGCAAGAACCATAATTTTAAGCAAAAGATGCACGCCACAAGTGCAAATCACTTCAAAGCAAAATGAAGGGCAATGGGAATGCAATTCCGAAAATTCGACCTAAATGAAAGATCACTCAGCTCAAGAACGAAAAGGCAAATTGATCAAGTATTACTGATCTTTCAAACCATATTGCAACTGTACTGAAAATCATAACGCTAATGCCTATAGACACACTAACAGAGCATAAGCAAATTTAACAAACCCATTGACTTTCCCTGTCCACCCAATCAAACAGAGTCAAGGGCCCTTTCGTGATGTTCAACAAAATCAATGAGCCAAGCAGTCCAATGGAACCATCACATAAAACTGAGCATGTCCATCGTGCTCACCAAACCATTTCCACCAAAATCAGGAAGGAGTAATGTTCATGCAATGTGTAGTCATGGTTTCAACATCAGAAAGCAGACAGTGAGATTTCTGAAGCTAAAGGAAACCAAAAAATAAAAATAAAACAAGCAGAATTCTACCGTGACAATGTGGGCTGAACATTCTGTAGTTGAAAACTTACATCCGATTCACTGAAAAAATAAATGCTCGATACCTACTTTGCAGCTGTAATATGTTGCACCAATATCTTGATCAAGTATTACAAGGTGGAACTTTTCGCCTTAGGGCACACATAACGCCTAAAGACACTGTCCACGAACCGATCACTACAAGATGAGACAGAGAACCTGAGATCCAAGATAGAGGTACAAACAGACCACCATCTTTTAGACAAAATGCACGTTTTCAACATCTATAGAACCTATGCCACAATCTGAACTCAACGATAGCATTTACAATTACAAAGGTAAGCTTCTACTTAACATTGCCAGCAAATTAACCTAAGCTTCTACTTGGTCTCTAAGCATTAATCAAGAAAAGATCCACCTACTAGCATCCCTGCCGCCCCCAAAAAAATACGAACTTCCACAATGAATACTCAGTTTCAACTCCTTATTCAATAGACAAATCTCAGTTCAATCAAAATCGTTAAGAAAACATGTTAACATTATAAAAAGTAACAAGAGGACAATAAACTAGTCCACAATCAACAGTTCACAGAACATATAGATGTTCTATTAGTTTGCCATATCAGCAATTCGATTTGATTATATAGATGTTCTATATAGGAGAAACAGCAGAAGCAAATATAACATAATTCTCAAGGAAGACCTAAATTACCAGACACTGTGATCCTGCTATTCAGTGCGACGACTTTCCGAAAGCCAGTAGTTCCCGATCAAATTGCCAAAACTAATTACACCTCACACCTGAAAATTTAAATAAGGCACGAAAGTCAATCCACATATTGGCACAAACACGCAATAATAGGAAAAGATCAAGCGGGTACCAACCAGAATCACAGCCAATTCGGCACTAGTGGAGGCCTCAAACATAGCGAGGAAAAAAAAACGAGCAAGCAATGGACAAGAACCAATACCTCGTACGACTCCAATCCTAGACTTCAGACGGGCCGAGCGACAATCAAGAGCGACCAAAATTACCCTTAAAGGAGGAGATCAAACCCTGGAGGCTCAAACCAAACGAGAGAGAGAATGACGAAGAGAACAAGGGAATTCCCAGTCCTGTGCCACGCCCTCTCTACTCCGCGACCAAACGAACAAAGGGATTACGGCAATTCATTCAAGATCAACCTCGTAACTGATGCTGAGGAGGGCAAGCAAAACCAAAATTTCAACCAATTCACAGATCTAAGCGAGAATGACGTACCTAGGGCAGAAACGAGAGGGCGCAGCTCGGAGAGAGAGTTCTTCGCAGCTCAGAGAGAGAGTTCTTCTAGAGTGAGAGGGTTCGGAGCTCGGAGAGGGAGGAGAGACCTGAGGGGAGGACGTCGGAAAGGGAGGCAAAAGCGTTGGTGGTGACACGCGAGGAGGAGCTGCAGTCTGGTTGAAAATTACGGGAGATAGGCGCGCGATCAACCTTACGGGAGAAGTGCGAGATCGAGCGGAAGAGGGAAAGTTAGAGAGTGGCGTGATCGAGAGGGAAAATTAGCAAAAAGAGAGCGGGAAGAGGGAAAATTGAGTTTCGGAAAGTGGAACAGTGATTGAAAAATAGAGGGAAATTAGCTACGGCTTATTAGCTGTCGCTAATTTTAGCCACGCAAAATTTATCTTTCCATCGCTAATTAGCCACAAAAATAATTGTCCGTCGCTAATTAGCTACAAAAAATTATTTCCGTGGCTAATTAGCCACTGCCAATTCACTTTCCGTGGCTAAATTTTAGCGACAAAAATATTTTTCATCGCTAATTAGCAATGGCTAGTTCACTTTCTGTGGCTAATTAGCGACGAATAATTTTTCGTGGCTAATTAGCCACGAAAAATTGTTTTCCGTCGCTAACTAGTGACAGCTAGTTATGTCGTCACTAATTAGCGATAGATTTTCCGTTGGACACATCCTATCGTAGCTAATTTGCCACGACTTGAATAATTTGTCGCAAATTAGCAACGAAAAGTTATTCGTAGCAAATTCCGTGGCAATCTAGCTACGAGTTTTTGATCTATCGCTAATTAGCGACGGATTTTGCGACGAATTATTATTCCATCACTAATTAGCTATGGCTTTTATTGGGTCGTCACAAATGTCGTCACAATTAGCGACAAAACTTTTTCGTAGCTAATTAGCGACAAAAAGCTTTTTTTCGTAGCTAATTAGCGACGGAAAGCTTTTTTTTGTAGCTAATTAGTGACGGACTGTGTGTTGTCGCTAATTTTCCGTAGCTAAATTACAGTTTTTTTGTAGTGGCCTGCGTGGACCTATCAATGTTGTTACAGTTTTTTAAGTTATAAAAGCATTGGTTGGTGTGAAAATTTTGCGGTAGTACGTGAGTAAGTAGATTGATACTGGACTAGTAACATGAAGATAAACCAAAATTCCACATTAAATAAACTACCTAGCTATTGTAACTTTTCAATATAGAAGAACATCAGTATGACCGAAAATCTTTGAACAAACATACCTTACAAAAAATTTCATCTGTCTGTTCCAGGGAGTGAGAATCTTGCTATTTCCCCCATGAATCGTTGTCGTGTCCAAGTTTTAGATTAATATAAGTCGTCTTGATTTGCTTAAAATAGTTACTCATTTTATAATGATATTATCAAAATGTTTAGATTCCTTGTGTCATGCAAAGACAGACATGCAGAACATGATCCCAAAAAAGTTAGATCTAAATGAGATTCGCGCAAGAGATGTTATTCATGCTAAATCACCTATATGATGACATGATTAGGTAATAAAAGGAATCTAGCTCAACTAGTCATTTGTTTAAGAAAACAAAGGAGTAATCGTGGTTATGCACGTGATTTCACTAATTTCAAAGCGTAAATAGCCATGATAAAATATTACAAAAAAGGACACTTCTTGCAACAGAAAGGCAGTTGTTATTGAACAAAATTTCAAAAAAAAAAAAAAATTGATCCTCTTCCAATGTGACTTTCGAGTTCTTACTCATAGTTATAAACTGCGTTGTATAATTCAATAGCCAGTCCATGATAGTAATTATTAAATTATTTTGTAATCTGTTATGCAGAGTGACTTCGTAAATAAAGAAGCGAAAACTAAAGTTGCCTATGTTAATTTCCGGCATCCAGGCTCATTACTCTTGAGCATGATGCCTAATTTAATTTGTTGGAGAGGCGTGCAACCCGTAGTTGGTGAACAGACTAGGCCAGTATCCAAACTCACAAGGGCGGGAATTGATAACCAAATCGAGAGGATTCAAATAGGTTCAGCTCCTAATAGACAACTAGAATCAAAAGGTCTAGAAATGGACCGGACCATAGATCAACTGGGGCAGGTATTGTTTGATTATATCTACGTACATTGACAATTGTTAGGATTTGACACACTAACTCTTGCTTCCCAGTCCGACACCAATAATGTCTAGCAACGCTGTGAGCAACCTGTAGCCTTGCCAAGGCTATTGCAGCATCTTCAAGCAGCTCATCAAGTTTAACAATCTTGCTTCGCTGCTCTTCGTCGCCCTTCGACAAGCCAAATTCGCCATTAATGCATTTTGTCGTTCGTTCCGATTCGGAAAGCCCCTATCCAAAAAATTAGAAAAATATCTTATCATAATTTGACTTGAATATTTGATTGGTAAAATTTCATATGTCTAACTTGGTTGTTTTTAGTGATAGGCATTATTTATTAGGATTTATGTCTTAATTCGCAACCGCACATCAATTTTTTATTATATTTATAAGGCTTTAGATAGAATAATTAATTGCATGAGATCTTTAAAATTGATATTTTGATCTTTAAGGCTTAAGAACAATTTATCGATTTTACTCGTGAAATAATCTGGTGGTCTTGAATCTCTTTTTTCCATATTGGAATTGATTCGATGAGTTAAAATAATTTGTTTTGATTTCTTTCCTTATTAAAAAAATCAAAAAATTTCATGTGAATAAATTAGGGTATTCTAAAAAGCATGTTAGATTAGCATATTTATTTAGATAACATTGCATGTTCATACATATCTAATTAAAATATTTTCCAAACAAGAATAGGACTTAACTTAGCTTATCTCCTAAGCTTAGTTGGAAAATATCTTTCTTAGGTAGTTTAATTTCAAGTGTTTTTAATTACGAATTTTTATTAAAAAATGCAAAAAATGTCATGCACATGTAAAGCATAAGTCATTTCAATCACATTTTCATGTGCATGTCATGTAGTTTGCACATTAGGTTCGTTTAATTGAAAATTGCATGTCGTATAAAGTTAAGTGCATAAATTCCTTGCTATGCTTGCCAAACAGTTTTTTTTTAAAGAAATGAACGGTACCGAAAGGGCGTTAGAGTAATCTAGCATAACTAAGTCCCCAAATTCACAATCTCTGGTTCGCAGGAACTGGGTGCTTTACATGGATTTCTAATCTGAAAGTGTTAGTGTGTACATCTAGAAGGGGGGTTGAATAGGTGTTCTTGCAATTGTGCGTGGAAATTAAATTTGCAAGATAAACTAAATGGAAAATAAGAACAGAGAGTTAAGGAAGAGAGTTGAACACAACAGTTATAGTAGTTTGGCTTTGATTAAGCCTACGTCTACTCTCGGTCTGACAGCCAATAGGCTAGAATTCACTATGTTTCAAAAGAGATTAAAAGATCAAGAACCAGGCTTCTTTACTCTCACGAAGCTGCAGTATTTCTCTCTTTTGATTACACGATGTGCACAAGGACAAGTAGAGTGAATAGGTTCAGACTGTGGAAATTTCTCTTATGTTCTCGACACCTTTCACAACTAGAGACCAATACCTTAAATACTTCCTCTAGCCTTGTTGATCGTTGATACTTACCAAAGAGGTTATTCCAATTATACAGTTAGACAGAATCAATCAAGGGATCTCGAGCTGCTTTTAAAAATCGAGAAGAGAGTGTGTCAATCCTAATTGCTTATACAATCAGGATCTTCAGCTTCCAAGAATGAGCACTTACTTAAAATACTTGCCTTCTAGTCAATCAATAAATTCCATATATAACCAGATATACGACCAGAGAATCAAACCATAAACTGTCCAAATATATCTCACTTTGAGGATAGATCTTTAAGCAAATATACTCCTTAGATTGACCAAGATTAATAATATAAAATATCCATCAAATATTCCAGAAGCTTGAAGACACATCTTAGTTTCACATCGTCTAGACGGTATAAATATAGACGATGCGCGTCCTGATGTCTTTCCAAACTGTGCAGATGACTTATCCAAACGATGCATGTTCTGACATTGTCCAGACGATGCGATACTTATATATATATATATATATATATATATATATATCCCCCCTTGGCTCTGATACCATCTGGACCAAGGATCTGAGGGAAATGTATAGATGGAGAGATAACTATAGGGATTCTAACGTTACTCTAAGAATAAACAAATTAAACCTAAGAAAGAAGGCAAAGAAGAGAAAAGAATTAGCAGAAAGATAAACAGAAAGGAGCTGTCTTCTTCAGCAAATAACAATTGCAAATAAAACTGTGTTTTGTCAACTTCAAAATAATACAAAGAGATTCTCTAACATGATCGACCCACCATAAATAGATTAGTGACGGCTCCAATGGACATTTGACGATGCAAACATGATAAAACCATCACATATGAAAAAAAAAAGACTTGATTGAAATTAATGCCTTGATGAATGCATATGTTGTTTCGCACTAATTGTGTTTGACAGGCAATGTTTCCTTGAAGACTGAAGAAGTTCTGAGTGCTAGAGTTTGTTCTTTGAGGCCTCACATTTGTCTCAATATTCCAGAATGCCCGATTGGAATTTCAAGCATCATATTAAAAAATCTGAAAGGATAAACTTACGTAATAGAAATTTCATGCATCTTTTTTCAAAAAAATCGAAGGGAATTCTTGATCCTGCATAATGCTTGATTGGAGTTTGAAGCATATTTTCTTTGAAAGTCTGAAGGGCATTTTCAAGTCAATTATCTTATTTGAGTTTGAGGTGTCTTTTTTGAAAGTCTGAAAGGGGTTTTCGAATCAATTCCATGTTTTCCTTGAAAGTCCGAAGGGAATTTTCAAGTCAATTACCTTATTGGAGTTTCGGGTACCTTTTTCCGAAAGTCCGATGGGAGTTTCTGAACCAATTTCACTATTTTATCTTGAAAATCCGTATGGAGTTTTCAAGTCAATTACTTGATTTGAGTTTCGAGTATCTTTTTCAAAAGTTTGAAGGGAGTTTTTGACCCTATTCCACTCTTTCCTCTTGAAAGTCCGAAGGGAATTTTCGAATCTATTGAGATATCCAATTGCAGTTTTAGATATCTCTGTGAAAGTCGAAAGGGAACTTTCCAGTATGCAAATATCGAATGAGAGTTCTAGATATTTGTTTAAAATAATTATGTACCCAAAATTTGCTTCCTCGGGTGCTTAGGTAACTAGCTATGGGTATGA
This sequence comes from Melaleuca alternifolia, assembly GCA_019926035.1. Classification (NCBI taxonomy): domain Eukaryota; kingdom Viridiplantae; phylum Streptophyta; class Magnoliopsida; order Myrtales; family Myrtaceae; genus Melaleuca; species Melaleuca alternifolia. Next base: position 933,846 of record JAGKPW010002174.1, read on the forward strand.
TTTCTATCTCTGCATTAGCATCATATTTCATTAAAAAAAATGAATGTAGACTCATTGAGGTATGCATTTTCCAAAAAAAAAAATCATCGCATAACATTTGCATGGACAAAATTTAGATATCAATTAGTCTTTGAATGCAACTTCTGCCAACTCACCTTCAAAGAGGGGTAGCTGTTGACACCTAAATTTTGGATGGAGTATGAGTGCGTTTGGTTTAGCATTTGGGGAAAGTCATTGAGAAAATGCAAACGCCTTTGACCTAAAGGGGTTTGGTGAAATGCAAATACTGTTTGGTAAATTATAACTGCAAATTGCCTTGAGATGCAACTTTGAGAAAATGATGTTTGGCAAACATATATTTGGAAAGTTCTTTGTTGTAACTAATTTTAATTTTTTAAACTTTAATTTGTTAGAAATTGAAAAGAAAATGACATTATATTTTCATATTTAGAGTAATGTAAAAGAGACACACTAACAAATTCAAAAATAAAAAATTCAAATTAAATGAGATGTTTTTAATTAAAGAAGAAAGTCATTTCATTATTATAAACATGAGTCCTCTAAAATTTGTCCTTAGGAAAAAGATTTGGACAAAAAAGTTCAGATTACATTTTCCTATGCTGCAAAACGATCATAAATTAAGTGACAAAAAATCCTTCAAATTTCAACTTTCTCTCAATCACCTTCGTCATCAATTCAAATTAACAAGCTTGGCCTAGCATTAAGAAGGGGCTCTTCAAGTATATTTCCGTGCAGTCACCTCCTATATATGATCATTGGGCTAAGGACAAGAATTGCTGAACACGAGCAAATGGAATTATTACCATTTAGAAGAGACTCTTCAAGGAGGTTCTCTTCAACCTCATTTTTCCCGAAGAACCCCACATATAACAGAAGTACAATTGAGACATTAATTCCATTTGCTGGGTTCAACGAGAAAATCGCTACTAGGGCGGTCCGGTTCCCCCCAGAACCGGGAACCGGACCGATGGGACCGGTTCCCATATTCTAGGACCGTGGATCGGACCGCCAAAGTCTTGGACCGGACCGGACCGGACCCGTCGGTCCGGTCTGGTTCTTGGGCGGTCCAATAAGACCGGGAAAAATTCAAAGAGAAGTCTAGAGAACTTCTCATTGGGCTGGTCGCCGGCCACGGTTAATCACGAAACCAATCAAAAGAGGATAAAATGGAAGAGGGAGATGGCGAAGGAACCCATTTTTTGCTCTACAATTTTCTCTAGAGCTATATGTTTAGAATTTGGGGTTGTTGTCTTGATGAAAGTTGTTTCTCTCTTGCACTTCTACAACATATATTAATTCGAGAATTTTCTGAAGTGTTTTGATCATCGACTTGTTTGAATTCCATACTAGTGTTCAAACTGTTTTTCAAAAACTGTGATTGACCCCGTTCAAAGAAGTGTCATTTTGAGCTTGTTTTGTTGCGAATTTTGATTGATGATCTTCATAAGAATTGTAGCTCATGTTTAGGGATACAGCATGTCAAAATTTCAGATTCATACGATGACAATTGATACCCTTTTGACATGCATTTATGTCCGAATTTTCTTTGTAAACTGCCTTGTTTTTTCAGTAAAATGGATGCCTGTTTTTAACACTCTTACTCAATGAATTTGAGGACTATTCCTTCTTGAAAGTTGTTTAACTATGTCTTAACTAGCTTGTGGTGAAATATCAGAATTTTTGGATGAATAAATCTATTCCTATGATTTAACAAAGAGAATGACTTCCCGATGCATTACTGTGGTTGTTTGCTGCCTATGGGAGAGAGAGATGACGGGATCAATTGGTTTTGTAACGACCGCGCTCGGTCCGGTTCGCGAATTATGGCTTAATTGGGATTTTTCGGGAAATTGGATAATTTTCCCCGGTATTTGCGAAATTTGGAAAAATCTTGAAATTAATACAAATTTGAAGTTTAAAATTTTATAGGGGCCCAAAATATCTTAAATTTCAATTTGGGAATTTTCAGAAATTTCCCAGGAAATTTTTGGAATTTTAAAATTATTTTTCCAATTTTCGGAAAATAAAATACATTATTTTAATTAAAAAAATCCCAAACCGGCTAGCGAACCGGCCGGTCCGACCGTGCACGCCGCCGGTCCGACCGGGTCGGACCGGGTGGCACGTGCCCAGCACGTGCCCCGCGCCCCTCTCTCTTCCTCTCTCCTCCTCTCTCTACGGCATTAGGTTGAACAGTTGATGGACGTCCATCAACTGTTCAACCCGTCGCTTCCACCGGCCGTCCAGCCCTGCAGCCACCCACCCCTGACTTGGAGAAGACCGCCGGAGGGGACTGCAGCCGTGGGGGAGGCAGCACGTGGCCGGCAAGGACGGATTTGCCGGCCACCCTCACCCACCCCACTCGGCTTAAAGCCGAGTGGGCAAGGGTTTTCGGGGGAGCGTTTCACCGAGTTTCTGGCTTCATCTCCAAGCGTTCTTGGTGTCCTCTCGAAGCTGGTGACTTCCTCTTCCAAACGCCCCCAACCTCCGCCGCCGTCTCGCCGTGTGTTGCTGGGAACAGCCAGTTGCAGGAGGCTTCGCGGCCAGCCTTCCGGAATTTTTCTGGAAAAAGCCGAGACCGCTTGCGAGCAGCCGACTTCACGGAGCCGCCCCGCCGTGCTCCGGCAGCCCCAGGCCGAGCCACCACCGCCGTTCAACACGTCGTGGTGTAGGCTTCCAGATCCGACCAGAACCAAGCTCCGGCGAGACCCCAAGGCGACGTACGGAGGTGGGTTCCGAGCGTCCACGACCAGCCGGAAAACCGCAAGGAAGGGGTCACGATCCGGTTCGTGACCCAGCTGATCCGATCCGTGAACCAGCCACGATCCAGTCCGTGACCCAGCCGATCCAATCCCTGACCCGCGCCCTGATCCATCCGTCCGATCCGTGCACTGATCCGTCCGATCCGTGCACCGATCCATGCATGACCCGTGCCTAATCCGTCCGACCCGTGGACCGACCAGGCCAGCAGAGGAGGAATCGGGCCCCTGACCAGGCCCAACAGCCCGGCCCGGCCAGCAGCCCCACGGGCCCAACTCGTGGGCCCGACCCGTGGAAGCCAGCCCGGCCCACTTTCAGGCCTAGTCAACAGCTCAGGCCCACTCGGCCGGCCCGGAGGAAAGGAAAAGAAGGCCCGGCCCGAAAAAAAAAAAAAGGAGAGGAACTTCAGCAGCAAGCTTGTGGGAACACTCTCCAGGTGAGTGGATCCTAACCTCTTACTAGGCGCATCTCCGTCTTAGTAGATTTAGCGGGTAAAATTAGAGCGATTAGAACGGCTAGGGCAATTCGAATTGGTTTAAGCATAAATTGCTAATTGTGTAGACTTGGGTTTCATGCTTGATTAATTATTAGCCTAGTCGAGTAGATGGTTGCTTGTTTGGACCACGACTAGTGGTCGGGCCAACTTGTATTGGTCAAGGGTGTCCCTTCTTGTGAAATTACGAGAACACACTCGTGCTTAGTTCAAACTGGGAGTAGTCCGATCGAATTTCCCGCAATTCTGCGATTGGAATTGGGACTTACTCGAACTGGTGGCTTGGGTGTTTGAATAGTATTTTACACTCCTTTACCGCTTTATATTATAGTTTAATTTATCATTAATGTTTTTTTTTCTTTCCGCCTAACTAATTAGTTAAATTTTATAGCTTACTCCTTAATTTCGGTCGTACTTATTTAATTTAGATTGCAATTTATTTACTTTCTCGCTTATTCATGTGGTTGAGTTAGACGTTACCCCGCGACCCAGCTTAGGCACCCCGTTTGGTTGTCAATTAGTGGAGAGTGATATATTCCGATTGTGGGGCCATGGGATGTGAGATTAAAGGTAGGTCTTACCTAGTTCTGCCTGATACCACTCGGAGACTGAGAGGGGATGGGACGTTTCAAGGACCCTAGGACTGGGCTGTTCCTAATCTAGGGTTATGGTTTGCTCACTGAGACCGTGGAATCTCACCCCACCACCCCACCACACCAGGACCTCAGGATGGACACGGACAGCTCCGACTCGGAGGACATGGTGGTGGAGGACCACCTTATGGATTGGCCTTCCGAGGAGGAGGAGGCTCAGGATCAGCAGGTGCCGGACCCTCAGGATCAGGAGGAGGATTGGGACTAGGAGCTGGATCGACTGCTGGAGATGGAAGACCCGGGGTCCGATGAGGACCTGGAGGACATCGGGGGATATTTGCCGCCGGATATTCCCTTTGACCCGGATGAGTTACCAGAGGACGGGGAAGAGTACGAACTAGGAGCGATACCTGAGGCTCCTCAAAGTATGGGAGAGATCATAGACACAGATATCCAGGAAGACGGGCTGATCGTCGAATTCCACCGGGAAACGGGGTGGATCTGGAGCACTAGGAGGGATATTTGGTACCCACACCAGCACGTCAGGGTCTACTCGGGGTTCCAGGAAACCGAACTAGAACTCTTACACGAGAAGTGTGAGGAGCCACAGGGGGGCTACCTGTCAGGTTTTGAAGACCCCGACGGAGGGGACGACTCAGAGGACGGCACGGTAATCAACGAGAAGCCACCGTGTGTGAGGACTTGGCCCAAGCCCCCGACCACTCCCTAGGATAGCATCAGCCCTCCCTACCTTAGACCGCGACTTTTGCGTGTATAGCTGAGCGGTGCTAGTGTACGTAGGTTTTTGTATGACTCCCTTTTTGGATCACTCCCCTCTCCCCGCACTTGTGATGTGTACCCCTTTTTTTTTTTGTAGAGAACCTTCTGGTAATAGAACTGACGGTGATTATGGATTGCAAATTTGATGTTTATGGGATGGAAGATGTTTCCTTGAAAGTGTTGTATTTATTTGGATCCTGAAGTAATTGCTACGACCCCGAAATCGGGGCGTCACAGGTTTTCTCTCTCTCGGCCCTAAAAGAGAAAGTGTCGCTCCAATGGTCCGGTCTAGGGTCGGTCCTAGTGGTCCGGTCCGGTCCCACCACACTAGGAACTAGGAACCGGACCGCCCGGGAACCGGTTCCATTCTTTGGAACCGTGGACTGGACCAAAGCTTTCAAGAACCGGACCAACCCGGCCGGTCTGGTCCGGTCCGGGCGGTTACCGGGTTAGGCGGTCTATTGTGCTCACCCCTAAGAAGCAACAGACAAAATAAGTGCCATTCTAATTGAAGCTTTCCAAGATCGATAGGCTTGTAAAAGATTGACTCAAGTAGATCCAACAAAAAACCACCACTAAGCTCTTCAAACTTCTTGACCAGATGATCTAGTCCACTCTCACTTTTGGGTTGTCAGCTGCAGCACATATTGGAAGCTGATACTTTAGATCAACTTATCAAGAAGTTAGAACTGGTGAACAAATGCCAAAGCCAACATCCTAGATTAATCTCCTTTCTGAAGCATTTCGAGAATATTACCTCCCCCATGTGGAACTTTCATAATTCCAATTTGACAACTGTACTTATCGTGGGATCGCTGACCAAATGGCTACAAAATACATTTCAACCAGTCCACTGTACCAAGCAGCTATCCAAATGAAGAAGAGAAGAGAAGGATGCCAGAAAAGATACAATACCATCTAAGCTATAATTTTGAGCCCAACTAAGACAAACAGGGAAAGTTGAAAGACTCACAATGACATATCTGAGTGAAAATTTCTGGTGAAGTGAGCTGAGAACTTTCCCAATGGGCACACAAAAATTGAGACAAAACTAAACGACCCAAAATAGAATTTGCACTTCTTGACGAACAAAGCCTATTTTACAAAAGCTCTTAGAGATTAAACAAACGGAAAGTTTAAAGAGATAAATCTCCAATAGGGAGGTGGCCGAACTCAATATAAGATTCCATGTGCATAAAAAGAAGATCATCGGCAGAGCACTCCTTTGACAGCTCGACAGTCCGTCCACCACAACAACGAAAGCAAAGCAGCCACCAACATTCACACCTATGGAATGAGAATCGACAAGTACCAAAATTAGCAAAGGATAGCGTGATACACCAAGATAAAGCCCATATACATGATAACTAATACCCTAAACACCATTATCAATGGACTTCTCAATCAAAACATACAATCTTTCCTCTTGCTTTTTCTTGGAGGGGGGGGGGTTGTCAGGTGCACATTGCAGATGAAATGGAAAGCAATTTGCTTTAGCTGCCTCACTGATACTCAACACTTGTATGCAGTCAGGCCAAGGGCACGGCATGCCAATGCAATCAATTAATCATATCCCTCAACCAATTAAGGACAATGTCTTGGATGATGGATCAATAGAAAGGTTCCGATAAAAGTTAACTCGTATTGAGCTTCATATGAGAACCTGGTCGGAATGGGGACCCAATATACATGACAGGGTATTCAATCATGTCAGCAGAAAACAATGGCAGAAGAGAAAACCATGACGCATCTGCTTTCCCAGAGAAATGCAACTACAAATGCCAATGCTAAGAATAAAGGAAAATCCACAGGTAAGACTCGGCACCCTTCAATCTTTACTGCAAGAGACATTAATTCAAGAGAAATCGAGTGATAAAGGTGTGTATTGAAGGGATATTGAAGGGATTTCACGAAGCTATGTTCAGCCTCAGCGGAATTTAACTTCTTGTGGACGTAGCTCGATCTTCGGAGTTTGTTTGGTTTATCATTTCTCCATGCTCTTCAAGAGATTGTAATTAAAAATCGGATAAAAAAGGAGAACATTTAGGGATAAAAGCTTTTAGAGATAAGAAATATTCATATTAGATGACAAGAGATCAAAGATCTCAACGATTTTTGGTTAGAGAGGGGCGTTCTTCGTTAGATTTAAAAAAAAAAAATTCTCTAACTATGGATCAACGCAATCTTTGAAAAACTTATTAGGAGCCCTTTTGAAAGTACTATTCATCTCTATAAATAGAGGAACCAATTGTTCGTGCAGGAACATGCCGCACAATTGATAGACACGGCCATATTGAGGGGAGAAAAAAACAAACGATCGGCAAAAAATAAAAGAAAAAAAACAAAGAAGCCGAACAGAGAAAAGAGGGATGTCTTGGGAGTCCACAAGGAAAAAGTCAAAGAAGGGGGCGTTCGAGAGACAACCAAAAATCGGAGAAATCAGCGGAAAAAAAAGAAAGGGAGGTCAGCAAGGGAGGAAGAGTCAAAGGCATAAGTTTTGTTTTTGCTTCTTTGCCTCCCGTGGTCACACGAGAAAGGGCACATTTTTTTCGTTCGTCCGAAGGAGGGAGCAACGCCAGGGGGTATTCAAAGGGCTTTACGAACGAGTCAGGCTTCCGTTAGTCGACGTGCGTGACCGCGTGCTGTGGTATCAATGAACGCTAAGCAACTCTTGCTTCCCAGTCCGACACCAATAATGTCTAGCAACGCTGTGAGCAACCTGTAGCCTTGCCAAGGCTATTGCAGCGTCTTCAAGCAGCTCATCAAGTTTAACAATCTTGCTTCGCTGCTCTTCGTCGCCCTTCGACAAGCCAAATTCACCATCAATGGATTTTGTCGTTCGTTCCGATTCGAAAACCCTCTATCCAAAAAATTAGGAAAATATCTTATCATAATTTGACTTGGATATTTGATTGGTAAATTTCATATGTCTAACTTGGTTGTTTTTAGTGATAGGCATTATTTATTAGGATTTATGTCTTAATTCGCAAACCGCACATCATTTTTTTATTATATTTATAAGGGTTTAGATAGAATAATTAATTGCATGAGGATCTTTAAAATTGATATTTTGATCTTTAAGGCTTAAGAACAATTTATCGATTTTACTCGTGAAATAATCTAGTGGTCTTGAATCTCTTTTTTCCATATTGGAATTGATTCGATGAGTTAAAATAATTTGTTTTGATTTCTTTCCTTATTAAAAATAATCAAAAAATTGCATGTGAATAAATTAGGGTATTCTAGATAGCATTACATATTTAAATTAAAACTCCAATCAGCTGTGAACCGCCACCGTGAACCTTGAGTCGACAGTGAGGCAAGGCGCTTTCAGAGAGAGTGAAAATCGGAGGATCTGAGCGGATTCGAGAATGTGGTCTCCCTTCTCCTTGTTGAGCATGTGTGTAGAATAGGTTGTCTCTCTCTATCTGTCTATCTATTGTATATTTTCGCTCCTCATCACCTCCTACCCACGTAATAAAAAACCACGACAATATTTATCCGTGAAAAAAATAATATAAGTTATCACTGAATTTTTAGTACAATGTGCCTAAAATTTTAATTTATTCAATATGATCCATGAATTATTAAAATCCCTAAAAAAAATTGTGCGTGTTCAATTTAGTTGCCGAACAATATGAAAATGGTCAAAGTTCAGGGACTAAAACATGCATGAAAATTCATGGACCACATCGAAGTTTAGGAATCATATTACATATTAAGCCAAATATTAAGAATTGTTTGTGTTATTATCTCTTAATTACACTGCCTTCTTTGGAGAGAGGAGAGAGCGCGTGGGAAAGGATAAAATGGTCGGGCCTCCACTCGAAGCTTTTGTCCCCATGGGCATTTCTGTTTAGAGAGTAATTGCCCGATGGACAACTACTAATTCTACAGCGTGTAGAGCAGGGTTGTGGCTTCAAGGCCTTTGTTCTACAGGCCATGTTTGTTAATAGGCCTTGATTGAGATCGTGTACTCATGTTTCGTGAATGCAGTGAGCCCGCATTCCGATTGAAACTTCTAAGGAATCAATTCGTCGGGCAAATGGGTTTGGGCTAGTTTTGCGAGTTGGGTTGCATACATAGGTTAACCGGGTTTCCCTATTTCTTTTATTTAGTTATATGCTTTTTGAGCACTACTTTTTATGGTTTTACTTTTTGTCTATTCTTATTTCTTTTCTCTGGAAAATGGACGCTTGGATCGTCGACGAGATTCAAATGAAGGGCGACATGGTATTTGTTGCAATATATCCATTAAAGCTCTCTCTAACACGGTATATGCGCTTAATTGGGTTATCACTTGTCCCACCCTATAATGGAAGATCGGTGGCTTCTTTCCTGGAGGAACAGTTTTAGGAAACTCCTTTTACTCCTTTTAGGAACAATTTTACATTAAACATTTTCAAAGTTAAGAATAAGTTAAAAGTTAGGTTCTTTGGACATTTTCACAATTAGCTAGGTTGGGACTATGTACAAAATTTCGTGTGAGTAAGGATCAATTATAATGCAAACCATATGCTTGATGTACAAATTTGAATGTAGAAAAACGTAGATATACATGTGTATACATCCACTCCCTTTTATATATATAATCTACCCCAAGTCAAAGGATTTAGGAAACAAGGTTATGATATCAAAGTCTCGAGTCAAAGGTTTGAAGTTTACATGTTCTTTCTCCAGGTGATCTGCCCTTGACCCTAGCGGTCTATTTGAATTGTCGAATTAAATGCATTCATATTACATCTTGTATGTTTAAGTTCTCGCTCATGCATATATTAGTCATGGCAGCTGGAGCCACAGGGCGCACTCATTTTCCATTTACCCAGTAATTTGCTTTTGATTGTCACTTTAGCAAATCTCTAATTTCCATACTTATCTAGCAAGATCTCTATTGATGTACAAGAAATATTAGAATTGTGCATGTTTTGGTATAAATGAATATAGGATATATGTAAGCGCGTGTCTATGTATATAATATATATATACATATATTTTTTGAAAATTAAGATGGGGTTTTCAAAGAGTTCAGCAAAGTAGCATGGACCTATTATGACATAATATATCACACTTGACTCATATATGCCAAATAAGGATCAATTAAAAAGTTGTCCATGCTTACAGAAAAAAAAATCATATCTAAAATAAGTGAGTATAATAAAGTTACCCATAATTCCAAATAGAAGGAAGGTTAGAGGGTTCTATTTACATGACTGCGTATTTCACCAAATACGTATAACGAAAAGTTGAATGAATACCCATTAATTAATAACTTTGCAATGTTTGACATTAGTTCGAAATTACTAACTTTGTAAAATTTTAAAGTTACCTGAACCTTGGAAAGTGACAAAGCACGTGACGAGCTTCTTAAATAAGGACAAAACAAAACCTATTTTCGTGCTTCCCAATGTAAGAAATCTTGCTTTATTTTAGTTATCCAAACTCATGCATCGGTACAAATATACAAATTGAATCACGATATTTAAGTTGCTTACTTTGAATAGGTCTGAACTTGCATCTAAGCATGGAAAACGACCACAAACGTCGGCGGAGCTAGTCACTGCTGACCGCAAGAACATGAGTATATAAAAATGTAATTAAACAATAATATTGTCGTTAATTGCGCATAAGCCCCAAGCATCGGATTGTGTAGCAAGGCAAACCCAACTCAGTTCTTACCTGCCCCTTTTCGATCGTGCTTACCCAGTTAAACCCCGTAACTATGATTTATGTTCAATCCGTTAATTGGAGTCAATAAACCAAAGATAAAAAGATCATATACACTAAATACTTAAAAATTATATTACCGCGCATACGTGAATAAATCAAGTAATCTAAAATACTTAGTTTCTTTTGTATTAAGTAATGGTTAAGAAACATTCATAAAGACTCCGTTGGTCAAGTCTTAACAACTCTTGAAGAGCCACATAATTCCTGTGCCAGGAAGAAGCCAGCTCAGCTAACTGCGCAGCACACTATGCATGCATCAGGAGAAAATAAGAGGCGACAACAAGCGAAAGCAGATTGATTCTGAGGCACGTAACTCTGATCGGACGAACGAGTCACGCATGACTCGGTCATTGGACATGCATCATTCTTATTATTTAATTCGTAAATAGCTTCACCAATCGGACACCAGCGGATACAGATTGAGACCTGGCGATAATGAATCTCGAGATCAAGATCTGTTCGTGGAAAAGCAAGTTCGTTCATTCAACGCAAGCTTGAAGGACGACCAAGTCCCGCTTTAATAAATGGAGAGACTGAGAAATAAATGCCATTGGTACGACTTTGCATTCTCTACTTTCATAAGGAGTTCAATTGTTCAAGGAATTTATCACTCCTTAAGTAGTAAGGAGACCTTTTCTTTTCTTTCTTTTTTGTTTCAATTATTGCAAAGAAATTATAGAAATACTATACTTTCATTTTAAAGCTGCCTGAGTTATATCCTGTTAGAGTTTCTTAAAAAGTACTTGAAAGTGTTCATTTACAAGTATCTTTTACAAAGGAAAGAGAGATTAGAATTCTGCAACAACATTGGCATATTTGATTTATTATGTTCATTCTGATATTTGTGACCGCACGTGGTGTGGGTTCGCGACTAATTTCATATGATCAAAGTGATTTCAATCGAAAACTTTACGTTTATCCATCTTCTCATGTCACAAATCTTTGAAAGATTAGGAAAGGAAATATTGACGACTAAGGTTTTGCTTCACTTTTCTTATAACTTTAAAGAATATGAATCCCAAGGTCAAACTAGATCGTGGAATATGAAAGAGTCACATATACTAATATTCTAAGGAATACTTGTCTTGGAGGAGAAGCCAGGGCTAACGCATACATTTACCAAGATATTATTCTTTTTTTTGTTTATTCTCTTTGTGATTTTTCTCCTCTGAGGCATGTCGTAAAGAGTAATTGATATGCTGATATATCCACTAGAAAATTTTCATCTGCTGAAAATAGTGAAAAAAGTTGATAGATGTGTACGGAAAGATTTTAGCTTTTTCGCATATAATAAAAGTCAAATTTTGAACATCAAGAACTAAAGAGTAGAAATAAAAGTCACAGTAAACCACCCTAGTATCATCCATCAACAATCAATTCAACACAGGATAAATTACTAAAAGAATCATGAACCTATTGGACTTGCCAATTCAATTCTAAAAATTTCAATTATGCTAATTAAGTCTTAAACATTTTGAAAATTTGTCAATTTAGTTCTTCCTATCAATTTTAATTAGAAATCACTAATATAAATGCTAATCATCTTACGTAATATGACTAATGCTGATGTTGGCAACTTTTTTAGTACTTTGATTATTTTTCATAATATATTTTTCCTTCTTCCTTCACCAATCGCCGATCATAAGCATGGCCCTCGATAGATCTAGCGAGGGCAAGCCTCTTCCAAGGCCAAAGAGCCCAGAAAACATCAGAGGAAGGAGGAAAAGAATAAAGAAAATAAAAGAAAAGCATAATATGATACGTAGCAGACCACCTACCTCTTAAAGGACAAACTTGAGGGAGAAGAAAGCCGCGGATATCGCATATACAATCGGGTCAAACTCAATGCTCTGACCCTTATATTTCGCGGGATGTTGTAAAATGTTATGAATCTGAAGATCGACAAAATTCAACAAGTTTATAAATTATCAGAGAAATAATACTACAAACAATATAGAGGAGTTCAGGGAAGAAAATAAGAACATAAGGTTTATAGTGGTTCGGCTTAATCCAAGCCTAAGTCTACTCTCCCAAGCTGGATTCCGCTATGTGACAACAAAAATTACAATTATGTGATTGTAGCTTCACAGTGAAGAGCCTTCACTACTCTCTCACGAAGTAATACTAAAAATCTCTCTCTTTCTTTTGTATACAATTTTGAGCATAAGATATAGCAAGAGAATATGAAGTATTTGACTTTGAATTCTTCTTTCACGCACCTTTTACAAATAAGTGGAGGTGTCTCCTTTAAATACTCCTTCATGTCTACTTGACTGTTGGCACTTCACTTTTCAAATGAATTCTTCTAATCTACCCATTGGACAAAATCAATCAAGGAGATCATGAGCCGTTTGAAAATTGTGATGAAAGCTCGTCAATCTTGTTCGCTCATATAATTAGGATCTTAGTTTCCATAAGTAGATTATTTCCAAATTTACTTGCCTTCAAAAAATTGGACGTATCAAAATTGACTTCAATCAAGATAGCCAATCGTGTAAATGGTGTATCCAATCAACAAGCTGTTTGTGATTCATGCAAATCAAATCCTTGAAGAAAATCCCGCATCTAAATAAATTTTCGTTTTCTTTTCTGGTTCAGTCTTGGAGTCGTTAAACTTTGGCACTTGAGTCTGTAGTCTTTATACTTTGACACATGAGTCTGGTGTTTGAGCCTGACAGTCTTCAGAATTTGACACTTGAGTCTGACTATTTTCAGACTTTGATACTTAAGTCTGGCGATCTTCAGACTTTGACATTAAAACTTCAGACTTTGAATAAGTTTTGTCAACTTCAAAATATTAATGGAGTTTTCTCCAACACTTCCTGGTCCTTCTAGCTTTCCGGTGAATGGACTTGCTTCTTGAAGAGAACTTTGATTTACATTTCATACTATTTCGAGGTCATCCAATGAAAGAAGATGGTAAAACTACTCTTTACCCAACTGATGCTGGGAGCTGTCTTCCCTTTGAAAACCGCATCTTTTCTTTCTCTAGTCAAACTCGCTTCGTTGTGGTCGGTTCTCAAGAACCAATGCAAACTTCCTCCATTGTGGCACAGGCATGAACCTTATCTTGCTGGAATAATCTTCCTCCAGAGAGCAATGTAATTGGTGGAATATCGGACCTGCTAAATGTCTGTATCTGAAGATGAAGAGATTGCTCCCAAAGAGAGGAAAATGGAAGATTTCGGTGATAATTTGAGATTGAGGGAGAAAGTGAGAATGAGACTTTGAGAGAAGAGAACAAGGAAAGAAAAGGAAGGGTATTTATAGTTATATACTTAAGGCTTGAACAAAAAAGAAGACAATAACTAGAAGGTTGGTTCAGATTAGACCAACCTTAAAGCCTCAGGACCAAGGACCAACCTCAACAATATAAGTTTGGCTCCATCACTAGGGACTGGACCAGTCCTAAGGGGAACCAGACTAGAACCAACCGGATTGAGCTGGTCCAAAATTAGTCTAAGGTCAACTTTTGACCCATGTTCATCCCTACTTTGAAGTAATAATACATGTATTTGGTGTCGTTGAGAAGCGCTATTTCATCAGAAAAACACGTTGTCCTCCATGCAGCAAACTAGTCAAGCAATGAAAAAACGCAAGAAAACTTACGTATGTTCTTTCAGGTGAGAAGGAAATAGCTCTCGGAAGTAATATTATACATTGTTTAGAAGTGGTACATGTTGCGGTACTCACCGTCATTGTTGTAGCATATTGAATTGTCGTTGAAACAGCCTTTTGATCATAGAGTCGCGTATCTTTCCCAGGCTTTGGTTTTTGGCCTTTACCATCTTTCGTTTTACCTGAAACTGTCTTAAGTTACATGCGACTTCTCTGCTCTTGGATAAAATGAAACTCCAGGAATGACTTGTTTTTCCACCTTTCGTGAATAGCATGGTGGCAAATTACATAAAAAAGAAAGATTCATGAACAGAATCTCTTACTACGAAGGCCAAAACCAAACACATAGTATGACGTGACTGTCACACTCAAGGGGATGTGCTCAAACGTCTACTGATTTTCTTCTGGGCTCGTATTACTTCTTTCGAATTTTCAGCCTTGCATTCACTCACGCGCAGCTCTTCCAAGGATGTTAGTTCCTCAATGCCTTCGATTTTGCGGATCTTCTGGCACCTATGGATTTCCAGGACTTTCAACTTGGTGAGGTCAGATACATTGGGCAACTTGAGGGAATTGCAGTACTTGAGAGACAATTTCTTCAACGATTTCAAATTGGAGAGGCCGTTGAGATTTTCTATCGGGCATTTCAATGCAACCAGGATCTCTAGGCCTTTTAGCCCTCCGAGCCCCTCAATTTCTTCGACAGCCGAGTTCAAGAGCTGTAGCTCTGACAAGTTAACCAAATTCTGGACAGGCAAACTCTTCAGCGACAAACAAGCTTGGATCAACAAGACAGACAATGATGAGGGAAGCCTTGATACAGTTCGAAGATTCACGCCCGTAAGGACGGCTTTCTTGAGCTGAGGAACGCATTCAAAGCCCAAACTGACAATTTGGGAATGAGACAACTCGAAGCTCTTGAGCTTCGGAAACCTTATGGGCCAAAGAGACCGTGGGTTGGTCAAAATGGATGCGGGGTCAAACTCCGTAGGAGGATCCATTGGCTCCTTGGGATTCTCATCGCCAAAGCTCAAGTCTTCTAATTCAACTAAATTCCGAATATCTGGGATTGCGCTCATATTCTTTGAACTTATTTGCAGACAAGTCAAACTCGAGGGAAGCTTTGGCAACGCTTTCAGGCTGTCGCAAAGAAGTAAATCAAGGGTCTGGAGATGGCTTAGCAACTGGACTGATGTCGGTAGGCCAGAAACACAACTATCTCTTAGGATCAATATTCTCAGTAATTCTAGATTCTTAATGAACCTAGGAATGCTTCCCTCCAAAGTTCTACACTGGGAGGCATGGATCTCTTCAAGCTTCGTTAGCTTGCCAATGGCACTAGGAATCTTTCTCACATGACAACGGTTCATCCTAAGAACTCTCAGCAGCTCCAGGCTTCTCATGGAGTCGGGCAGTTCCAAAATAGACGTCCCTGATATGTCCAACTCCACCAATGAGCATCCTAATTCACCGATGGATTCTGGAAGTTTCTGTATCCCTTGACAGTTCCTCAACGACAACCGTTTTAGTTTCACCAAGCTTTGGATTGAATTTGGGAATTTACAGATCTGCACATTGTCCAGCAAGAGCATAGAAAGTGCTTCTGCATCACAAATGGATTTGGGCAGCTTAGTTAGTGAGTTGCAATTGGAGGCACTAAGCATCTCGAGTTGCTTCATACGACCTATCGATTGAGGGATTTCTTGTATACATGTGCCATCTATGAGAAACTCTTTGAGGGCTTCCATGTTACCCATTTCTGGTGGCAGCTTACTAAGACTGCTGCAGGATTTCAAATTCAAGGAAACCAGGAGTGTTAGATGACAAATTGAAGGGTCTATCGTAGTCAATTTGAAACAGCTTTCAAGAATCAACATCTCCAACTGCGGGTAACAGGAGAATTGGGGAGTAGTCATCATTTCATTACACCCTGTAAGGTTCAAAACTTTTAATCGTGGCATCTGCAATCCAAAATAGAATATATTTCAGACAAAGTAAATTCCTAGTAATGAGTCAAACGAGATGAAATATGTTTCATGTCACCTTGATTTGACTCCAACCCTGCCAGTTTTCAGTGACCTTGCTCCGTGATAGGTCAAGAATCACCAACTTCTTCAGATGCAAGTTCATGGCTTCAAAGGTGCCAGGGCACCCCCGCCAGTCGAGCCATCTTAAATTGGAAAGTAATTTCGTGAAATCACCCTTGATATTTGCATTGTCCAATTTGAGGAACCTCAGCTGGGACAGGCTTTGAAATTCTTCACGTGTGAAACAGTCGTGTAAACCATTGTCAAACTTGAGACACAGGGCATTTACCGCTTTCCTTCTCTGCAGATTGAAAGAAGAAAAAATTAGTGAGTTCAACTAGTTAAAGTCAGAAAGGCAGTATGCGTAGATAGAATTGCAAAAAAAGGATATTTTCACCTCTTTTATCTGTAAGGTTTTGAGAGCTTCCTTGTGATTCCACAACCTGCTGCGCCTTCCAGGATTCTTGGGGTCTTCCTCGTAGACAATTGTTCGACCGAGGTCTCTCAGTAGATCATAAACTGAGAGCTCGTTATTGTCTTCGATTTTCACGAGGGACGAGAGAAGGAGACTCTCAATACCATAATGAGGATTAAAACCGCAGTCCTCCCACATGTAGAAGGGAATTCTCTTGTCCTTTCCTATACTGAAACAAGCTAAATCAAGAAATATATTTTTTGTCTCTTGATCTAGAGCTTCATAGCTAGTCATCAGCACTTGCTGGACAGAATGGACTGGCTCTTTCTCTTTCTCTAGCTTCTGTAACATCTCATTCCATATCTGCATGTTTTTTCTGTACAGAAATGACCCCACAACCTCAAGAGCTATAGGAAGCCCTCTAATTATGGAAACAATGCGCCTGGACAGATAAACCCAGTTATCATGGGGAGAACTTCTCCCAAAAGCATGTAGACAGAAAAGACGAAGGGATTGGACAAAATCCATACGCTCAACTTCATAAGTAGCGACCTCTTTAGGGAACTTAAGATGATGGGTGTTTCTGGTCGTTGCAATTATCCTGCTTCTCGAACCAAACCAGCTTAGCTTCCCAGCAAATGCTTCAAGATGATGGCATTCATTGACATCATCGAGCACGATGAGGACTCTCATACTGCGAAACCGATGTTTGATGAAGTAAATACCTCCTTCTACAGAATCAAAGCTTTGGGGCTCTTGTTTTAGCAAGTCAGAAACCAGTAGGCTTTGCAGATTCTCCAGGGGCTCGGTTTTCAATTTCTCTCCGATATTTCCCAAATAGCTACAGCCTTCAAACAAAGGATATAGTTGGTTGTAAATGAACTTTGCAAGAGTTGTTTTTCCGATCCCCCCAGTGCCATGTATTATGACCATTCGGACCTCATCGCCGTGTACTTCAACCGCTTGTCCACTGCTATAGTCGACACCAAGCTTTGTCATCATCTCGCGGACTTGATCATTGATACCAATGGGCAGGGAAGTATCAACTAGTTCAGCTTTCTTCAGCTGCTGTATGACATACAAGACGATCTCCGATATAGGCCTAGCATTCCACAAAAAAAAAAAAAAAAGATTGAGTAAATTGCAAACAACTTGAGAAACTAAATAAAGAAATAACAAAAAAGACTGATAATGAAGCAGAATACTCGAGTTATACCCAATTAGTGACCCACGATAACAAGGCAATATGAGAAAAGTCACGTCAAACTATGACAAATAGAATCGATCGTATTACGATATCGAGAGTGATAAAAATTAGTGGAATTAACGCATGCTCCACATGAGTTATTAAGCATGATTTGGGTCCTCGTCCTCTATTACAATGTCGGACCCGGTAACCACACCATGTTTTGCTGTCTCTGTTGACCGAGTAGTCATGCAAACTGCCTACTGCAATTCGATAAATGGCTAGCTCTTCTACGAACTCAGGATTTGCATGTGCAAAGTCCTCGCCATCTCCTGTCCCAAGAAAATGCGAATTCAATGACGTCTCACTCCCACCTTCGACGTGCGGCGAAGTAGAAAAGTTTTGAAAGAAGGACAAAATCAAATGAAAGCCGCTGTTTTGAGAAATTACAATCGCGCTTTCTTCTGGAGCCATTTCAAAGCATAGACCTGTGTGCTTTGGCGCTTATAAAGTCCCAAATGCTTTATTATCACCAAGATAATCTACAACAAAGTGATAATGCAACGCTAATCGAGAATTTATAAGGAAAGTAGCGTAGAATTACGGTTCTTTAGCAGGGTCAAGATGATATCCCCGCATCTGTCTAATGCGATGGAGGGCGGACTTCCAGGAGAGGAGCTTGCCATCGATCCCTCGTTTTCTGGGATCCACGAAGGAGCCAATTTCGTAGGGTTCAGGCTTATAGAAGATGGGTATAATGGTATGGTTCCTGGTGTCCATGAAACCCAACATCTTCGCCAGCACCATGAGGCAGCTATTGTTGGAAGCATACGCCTGCGAGATGATCGGTATCGATAACTTTGACTGTCCAATTGCTTCATCCAGCGCGGGGTCAATTTCTTTGTCTGCACCCACCTCCCATTCGTCTCTAAAAACGCTTATCCCCGCGCCGGTCAAGCCGGTGCCAAGGGTATTCGCAAGATGCTTAACCGGACCTGCTCCTCCAGAAAAGCTCAAGAACACTTCGTATGAGGAGGAGGAGTAGGAGTAGGAGGACGACGACGAATAATCGGTTGCCTTCATCGTCAAGTATTAAGAGGAAATTGCCTGCAAGATAATCGTTTCACTTTCTTTCTTCCTTTTTCCCCTTTCAACTCAAGTATGGAGGGAGGTTGGAGCACCGCTTTTAAGTACCAGAACTAGACAAGTATATTAGCGCAACTCCCCCGTTGACTTGCAGTTGGCACGGGTTTCTGACAGCCACGTAGACTTATATCTACCTAACCCCCCGCACCCCCAACAAAAAAAAAGTCATCTTAATGTTTTCCAAATTAATTTCAGTTTTTGCAGTGATCAATCTATAAAAAAAAAAAATCTTTACCAAAAAAAAATCTATAAAAAAAAATCTAAACTAAGAAAGTCGAGGAAATTTTTAGAGCTGACTTTTTAATCAATCCCTAGTCAAAATTTTCAAAAAAAAAATGGAAAACAAATATTAAGTAAATCGTATGTGATTATATCAAAGCAAATTGGACGAATTGAGGTGCTAAAAGTCAAATTGATTGAACTAATCTTACACAATTCGAGCCGATTTGACTTGTTAGAAATCGATTTCAGTAATTGAGCACCAATTTGACCGAATCTAATCAATTGGAATGAAATTAGCATTGCCCATGATTTAGTTGAGAAAAAATGCACTCAATTGGGATGTATCATCCTTTCAATCCAAGCCATCTTTTATGCAAAGTCACAAATCCAAGAGACTCAACTCAGCCAACGAGGAAAAAGCTTAAATGAAATGATTTGAGCCACTGAATTGATCCAAAGGGAAAGTTCAAATTTGGAAAGTGATATGACAAAATTGCCCTCCAAAGTTTGAAGGGGGCAGCCATTTTTGAAGATCAATTTCTCTGTCCAACTCTTCGCCGCTTGAAAACCTCTCTATCGGCCGGCTGTTTCCCTCGCCAGTTTATCGGCCATTTCGGCTGATCGCCAGCCTTGTTCCAACGAACCATTGGCTTGCTGGTCATCCTTCGCTCCTCCGTAGCATTGTGTGGGTCGGCGTTGCTCAGAAATCTCACTGGAAAGTCTCGATTCCAGCCGGTTTTCTCCTGGGTTTTGAAGTCGATCTGCACGCTGATGCCCTTGTCCAGTGTGTTCCAGGATTGCTTAGGGCGCGTTGCGTTTGGTAACAATTCTCATTCTCAATTACTCATTCATGGACAAGTTTGGGATGAGAAATATGTTTAGTAAATTCTCATTCTTATTCTGTCCCGATATGAAAAAATGGCTGGGGATGGGTTTAGAACGAGAAATGAGAACCAACAAATTTTTGGTTTTCTATTTTTGGAACGAGAATGAACAGTACCAACAAATAAATTAATTTTTTTTATTCTTATATTTTGCCACCGCCACCGGTCGCTATTCGCCGCCGGTCACCGGCCACCGTCTCCAATCACTGCCATCGGTCACCGATCATTGGTCGTCGGCCATTAGATGCCGGTTGTCAATCATCGCCGGCCACCGCATTTTTTTTCCTATTCTTAGGATGATAAATTTTGTGCAATTACCAAACGTATTTTTTTTCTTTTTATATTCCCAAGAAAAAAATTTTGTTCAATTACCAAACACGTTTTTCTTCTCAAAAACTCATCCAATAACCATTTCTTAAAAAAACTCATTCTAAAAAAAAGTTGTTTCTGAGATGAGAATGGTTAGCCATCCGGTGACTTCCTTTGGTGGTCTAGCCTTGCGACACTGTCCTCAACGTTCTCATGGCCAGAGTTCCACCAGATCATCATCAAATCAATTTCAATTTGCTTTTATTTCTTGATTGTTTGGTTGAGATTTTGTTGTCCGAGTATCGCATCAATTTTACTCCATTAATTCCATTCAATTGCTGAGCTTCCTTGGTTAATCCGTGGACTCATTGAATTAATTGTGGTGGCCAGATTGCTTGATCACATCTCAAGGAGTCCATAACTTAGGGTGCCAAATAGGTAAATTAGGTCAGGTTTGAATCAAGTAAAAAATGATCCGACTTATATTGACTCATTTAATATATTTTGACCCATTGACATACAATACAATTCTAGTGACTCATATCCGACTCGACCCAACCAATTATTAAAACACTTTCATATTGACTAAGTTCGGGAAAATTTGTTTTACGATTTTTAAAAATATATATTTGTTAAAATAATTTTATGCTATACAATTTATTTGACAATTTTTAAATTTTTATGAAATTTTAAATTATTATTTTTTTAAAATCTATTTTATTTTATTTTTCTTTTCCTCTTCTAGTCATCAGAGTCTAGTAGGGCTGAGCATAATTAACCGTACAACTTAGAAATTGCTCAAACCGGACAGGACCAGCTGAGTTGGTTCCCGAGTGGTCTGGTTCCCAGTTCCTAGAAAAGCAGAACCGGACAAGACCACCTAGACCAAAGAAACAATTAGAACTAGGCGACCTAAGTAACAAAAAGGAGCAACAAATTTATTCACTCTCCCAAAAAGCCCAAGTAATAGAGTAGGCTTATACTTTAGGCAAGAAAAGCCCAATTGCTACACATCCCTAGCCTCAAATTGTTTGATCCTCCCTTGACCGAGATGGAGCCTCGCCATTCCATCCTCAAGCCCGCAACAAATCTTCACCAACACGTGTCGATCCGTGTAATGCCTCGGGCCACAGATAATGCCCTGCAAGGCGAGCAAGAACTTGGGTTGGGATTGTTGAGGATGAGGACGACATTATATAAACAAGAAAGAGAGGGAGGAATGGTGGGGTGCAATCAGTTTGAGAATATTCAAGGGAGCTTCATGTGAAAATGGCAATGCACAAGGACCATGACCGGCTCTGTGAAACTTAACTGGTATCCACTTCCATTTCCATGGAATATTCTTCACCCCCTCGGCCCGCTTTGTGTTCGTTTGATTCTTTAGCATGCAAAAAAGGGTTCTTTTTTATGGAGCAATGATGTCCAAGAGGCTCGAGGTCGACCTCTTGCTTCCGAAGCACAAGGCCATCGTGAGCTAGGTTATGCAATCATTCCTCGAGGAAGACAAAGCTCAAGATGAAGGCAGTGGAGGGGACAAATATGGCAAAGAAGACGTGGACGAGATGGTCCCATTGGACCGCCCAAGAATCGGACCAGACCAATTGGTCTAATCTAGTTCTCGATCCTAGAGAACGGGAACCGATCCCACCGATCCAATTCTCGGTTTGGAGGGGGAGCCGGATCGCCCAATACTTATCACCCTTAGAAAGAGGGGAAAAAGAGAAAAAAAAAAGAAAATACAGGAAATTTTAATTTTTATTGTTAAAATATTAAAAATAATTAGAATATCAAAATTTTCATATTCTAAAAATGATTTCTTAAAATGACTATTAACAACACTTAAAATTGATTAAATAACCCATTTTAAACCCATTTAAGATCAATTATGTTATTAAATGACACATTTAAGACTCATTTAACTTTTAAGTTAATACATATATGACTCATAGTTAAAATATGGGTTTTTGACCCATTTTACCACTTCTATAAAAAAACCAAGGTTGTTATGCTCAAACTTGAATAATGCCTGGCCAAAGTGTGCTAGGATAAAATTCAAAGTTAGTTGATCAAAGCATGTTTTGCTGTAAACTCATGCTCAAATCAACGTATATTGAGTCAAGCATGCTTAGGATTTGATTTGATGCAATTTCGTGACATGGTTTATGATCGATGACATGTTTCGCTACTCGTGTTCGTCGCGTGCTTAGCTATATCCTTAAAGACTAGATGAATGATTGAGATGTTCACTACTGGAAATATGCTTTCATCTCTCTAAATATTGATAAATTTAGGTTGAATGTGGCCTATGATGACTGGAAGTAGATTGATAATGGTCTGATTGGCTGTAGTCCATGGTTAGACCTTGTTGAACTCAAACAGTACCTTACAGTCGAATCTGCTCAACCTTTCTCAATCCTTCAATTTTTGTGATTTTTTGTGTTTGGATTTTAGAAAAACTTTATTCAACGAAAGTTGTAGAAAAAAATTTCAAACTTTCTAATTATAGATATTTCATAAAATCATGAAACTGTTTGATTGATATGATCATCACACCATCAGAATAATGTTTGATTTGAAAAATTCTAGTTCCATGAATCGATATTATTTCGCAAAATTTGACACAGCTCAAATCCTTTATTGGCAAAACTTCAAAGAAATATTGTTCATTAGGGTCTGAAATGCTAAGTGGAAAGTTTGAGGACACAATAGAAAAGTTTAGGGGGTCAATTTGGCCAAAAATCGGATAAGGTCAGTTCTGGCCTACGAAACAGTTTTCAATTGAATCCGTTGGAAAATCTACAATTTTCACATAGCTTGATGGCTTATTTAAAAAACATGAAATATATTAATGACTGACTCAACTAATAACTACCTATTAAATTGGGCAGGATTTTCAATTTTCTAGATATTTTCCCGTATTTCTAAAATTTTGGGTTAGAATTGGGTCAAAATCAAAAGTAGTGCCAATTTTGAATCAGTAAAGTCCAAAGGAGTGCCAGTATTGGTGAGGACGGAGTCATGAGCTAATAATGTTAAACCCGTTTCAACAATATGCCTATAACGATGCTCAACCGTCCATGAGGGACAAAAATGCGATGAGCAATACCAATTTTTGAGAAAAATGAGGGAATAGCATGAAATTCCTCACCCTAGTCTAATATCATATTGAAGCAGAAATTGTTGTTCTATTTCCATTAAGGTTAGGTGGGGATTTATATACCCAATAATACATTCTAGAAGATTTATTAGCAAGAAAACAAATACATAAAATATAAAACTTTTAAAGATAAAGGATTTTAAATCTGATAACGCAATATTGATTGATATTTTAAAGATAAGATCGTAAATCTTTCATATCTGATAGCCAGATATTTCATTGATTAAAAGGATGATAGTACATAAAGTAAACGAATTCTCTTATAATATTTTCTAGAATTTAATTATCATCTCTAAGAACATTAATGCTAGAGGGCAACTCGGGTAGGCACCGAAGATTGTAGCATCTGGAGATGTCGAGTTCCCGGAGACAAGAAAGGCGGGAAATACTTGCAGGTAGGCCAGAAATCTGAGTGTCGGACAGTCTCAGGGTTTCCAAAGATGACAATCTTTGGATGTCACCGTGAATTTCACCTCTTAAACTCCGGCATAACGAGAAATCAATCTCTTGCAGCTTCTCTATATTCAGAATATCTTCAGGAAACTCTGGTATGAAAGTAGCCCTCATCCTAAGCACTTTCATAGCTGTCAAATCCTTGACTGAAGAAGGTAACTTCAGAATCAGAGTGTGAGATAAATCCAGGAATCGCAGTGACCTGAGCTTCCCTATTTCATTTGGAAGATTGGTTAGGCTCCGGCAGTTCTTCAGAGACAGCGTCTTCAGTTCCTCTAGCGATCCAATAGACCCCCGAAGGGTACGGATTTCAGTGCCATCTAGAGCGAGATATTTGAGAGACTTTAAGTACCTGATAGAATCAGATATTTTGTTCAGCCTTTTACAATCGCGAGCACTGAGATATTTGAGCTTCCTGATGGAACCCTCTGGGAAATCAATCTCAGTAATGGAAGTTCCATCCATCACCAGCTCTTTCAAGCCTCTCATAGGTTGCAATTCTGGCAATTTATAAAGGCGACTGCACTGCTTCATATTCAAAGAAACCAAATTCTTTAGATTGCGAAATGATCGATTGACAACTCCTAAGTTAGAGCAACCTTCCAGAATAAGTATTTTCAGCTCCATCCGAAGAGGAAATTCTGGAGTACCATTCAATTGTACACAACCAGCTAGTTTCAAAACTTTCAGTTTCTTTGCCTGCAAGTTAAAGAGGATATGATGGCAAATGTTTAATTTCTGAGAAATGAGTCGTCAAAAGGAAAGGGACGAAACTAGTGTGAATCTAGTACATTCGTTCCATACCTTCCCAAACAGCTGCTTCCAACCTTTCCAGTCCTTTTTAAACTGACTGCCCGACAAATCAAGAATCACCAAGTTTTGCAAATTCAGATCTAGCGATTGATCGTCAAAACTCTTAGGGCACCCCTGCCAATCAAGCCACCTTAAGCTCGAAAGACAATCCCCGAAATTTCCCCGAATATCAGCCCTATCCAGCTTGAGGAACCTCAACTTATCTAAACCAACAAAATGATCACATTCAAAACTGATATTTTCTTCCGATCCGTCACCAAACTGGAGCCCCAGGGCTTCAACTTTGCCGGTACCCTGTCAATCAAGCAAAACAAAATTTATTTTGAAAAAATGGAATTGTCTTTTAGCATCACATAGGACGAAAAATAGAATAAAGAGAATCAATAAAAATATCCATTACAATCTAAAGAAGAAAAGTACGTGACGCAGTGCTCGCTGAAGTTACCTCCCTTTTTTTCAGTACATGCAGTGCTTCTTCATGGTTGCACAGCCTACTGCGCTTGGAAGGTTCATCCGGGTTTTCTTCCATGACAATTTCCTGGCCAAATTTCTTCAGTACTTTATGGATGCTTAGTTCTTTATCCTCTCCAATTGCTACCAAAGACCTGGCACGAAGAGCAGTCATTGAGAGAGAAGGATAACAGTCACAGTCATCCCACATGTAATAGGGGATTCGCTTGTCCTTCCCGATGAAGAAGCATGCTATATCAAGAAATATCTTCCGTTCATTCTTATTTAGTTTGTTATAGCTTGTCTTCAAGGCTTCCAGGACTCTCTCATCAAGAGGAGCTTCACGCAATCGAGTCAATGCTGCCTTCCACTTTTTCTTTGATTTTACAAGAAACAGAGATGAACCTAACAACTCAAGCTCTAAAGGAAGCCCACCGATAGCATGAACTATCTCTCTTGACAGTTTGTCGAATCCCTCGCGGGGAGTATCATTTTTAAAAGCATGCCTGCAGAATAATTTCAGAGCGTCATCTTGTTCCATCATTTCAAGGACAAAACACTCCCTGCCATTGATGTGTGTAAGGACGTCCCGATTTTGGGATGTCAGAATGACCCTGCTCTGTGGGCTGAGCCAATCAAGCCCTCCAACTATTGTGCTGAGCTGTTTATGATCATTCACATCGTCAAGGAGAATGAGGACATTCAAGGTGCAAAACCTGTCCCGAATATAAATTAGAGCTTTGTCAGAACAATCAAACTTTTGGGCATTTCCTTTGTGGAGATCGGAAATTAGTTTGTTTTGCACAGACACAAAGTCGCTCTGATGTCTAATATCGGCTGGGATCTTCTCAAGAAAGCTGCAGGCTTCAAACAGATGACTAAGTTGATTATATACATATTTCGCCAGGACTGTCTTACCAAGACCGGGGATGCCATATATTCCTAGCACCTTTCCACCTGTGGCCCCAATTTTAACCGCTTGCCCATTGCGGTAGTCAACCCTCAGCTTTGCCATTATGTTTTGCACATGACGATCGACTCCAACTAATTGTTTGGCCACAACTAGGTCCTCCTTCTTCAGCTTCTGCTGTACTTTAAAGACAATTTGCTTTATGAGCTCGCCATGATGCCTGCCAAAAGTAAATGCGGTAAAAAGGATAGGGGAAGACAAGGGTTTAAAGGGAAAGAAAACTTTGTGCGTGATGCAGCCGTCGTCATAGTTACAACAACGAATACATATAATTGGATGTGATTTCAAATTAGTTAATCTTAACAAAGTCAGCAAGATACATGAGAGAAAGGTAATCTCAGAACAGAGAGCGTCATGGAAATTACACTCGACTGGTCTCCTGGAGATGGTGTCCCTTTAACTCTCCGACCCGATGGAGAGCGGACGTCCAGGAATCGATGATGCTGCCATCAATTTTGCGCTTGCCGTGCCCACGCAACGACTTTCCGAAAATGCCTTTGCTGTGGCGAACATTCCACGGGTCGACGTAGTAGAAGATAGGGATGATTATGTGACCCTTTTCGTCCATGCACTTCAACATTTGCTCCAATTCCATGAGGCAGCTCTTGCTGTCCGCGTAATTTTTGGAGATGATGGCTATTGATATCTTGGACTGCTCGATCGCCTTTATCAGCTGGGGTTTGATTCCTTCGCCTTTCTCCAGCCCTTCCTCGTCCCTAAAGACGCGAATCCCAGCATATGTCAACATGGTGTACAGGCAATCCACGAAGTCCTTGCGTGTGTCCGGCCCCCTGAAATTTAAAAACACTTCATGGGATAGCTGTGTAGATACTGAAGAGGAATGATTGGTGGTGTGACTAATGTCCATTGCTTGAGTAGCAGATCTTGTGAAAACGGGCGAAGGAGCTCGGTCACAATATACATGCACGTCATTTGAATGGAGCAGTCTCAATGTTATAGACGAGAGGTGGTTTGATTTTTGGTGAGCTTATCGACTATTGACTGGTCGGTGGCAGTAGCGCTCGTCTCTTTTGGTTGACTACGTTCTTTTTTTCCTTTTATTTTTTCATTTTCCTTTGTCTCTTTTCTTTTCTTCCTTCTTCTTCCAGACAGCTGGTAAGGAGCAACTCACCAGCCTCTGGCAAAGCTCACCCCTGCCAGCCACTAGCAATGTCGGCCTCAACCAACCATGGTAAGTCGACTCACCCCGGGCAAGTGATGTCTAGCTAGCCTCGCTGTGGCCTAGCGACAATGAGGTCCAATCTTGCCATGGGTGAATGAGACTCTGCCTCCCCAGCTCGCCTCTAGCCGGCCACCAAGTTTCAACGATCGACTAGAGGAAGAAGGAAGGGAAGTAATAAAAAAAAAGAAAAAGAAAATAAAATATTATTATAGACTATTCAAATTTTATGAAAATTGTTCATACTAGCAACGACCAGACTGAGCAACATAGAATAGTTGATATCCATATCAACAATTTCCAATTGAAGTTGGCCAGATGGACTAAATTAATACAATTAAAAAAAGAGCCACGCCCCAGCTCCCAAGCACGTGGTAGTCCCCGATTACCTTCTCTTGAGACCCTTGAAGAGAGAGAGAGAGAGAGAGAGAGAGCGACGTCCTAGGTTGGTCGCAGTCTTCTTAAAAATAAGAGTCATGAGAATATATGGAAGCAAGGTAATTAAAGGATCTACATTCCTTCTTGAGTCAACAACCAATATTGGTTCCTCTATTAAAATATAATCACTTATCCAATCCATCATTAAAGCAAAAGGGCAGCAATTCTAGGAGAGAGAGAGAGGCCTCGACCTAAGCCTATACAACAAAATACATTTAAGCGGGGGTAAGGGAATACATCAAAAGAAAGAGGACGGCCTACTCCTACTAACTAGCCTACGCTAGGAAATCTAAGAGTCTATCACACAATCATCTAGGGGATCGGCTCCATTGGGGTCGGTATGCCACATGTCATAACCGCCCCAAGGGATCTCGTGTAACTCGGTATAAAACTCCAACAAACCTCCATTCTCTCGCATGCACGCTACCCAATACTGGTGAGGGACCCACTTCCAAAAGTCCTTGTTCTACTCCCAAATCGTCCTCTCATAATGCCTTTATGCAGTCATGTCTAATAAGAGGCATCATTTCTGAGAAATTAGGGGGACCTCCCAAGTAAGTATGCCCTTCACATTTCTAGTATTTATGCATGTTGCATCATTGTACGATAAATGACATTTTTCTTTAATGCAACTCAAATGCATCATTGTCTAAGAGGAGACACATTTTCATCTTATGTCCTATAAGGGATACATTTTCATCTTATGTATGACAAGTGACACATCTCTAATTTGCCCAATATGGGGCCCCTTTGAAGCAATGTCTAAAAGGGACGCTTCTTCCAACTAATGTCTGATAGCAAACATTCTTGTCAACTTGTGTCATTGGGGACATCCTTTTCAAATCATATTTGATAGGGGACGCTTTCTCAGATGCAACATTTATGGCAATAATGTCTGACATTGGATGCCTTAAATGCGACATTGTCACAATAATATCCAACATGAGTTGCATTTTCGTAAATCAAGGCACTTGCTAGTCAAGTATATCTATATATCGAACACAATCTTTACACTAAAGAAAAGACCATAAACTAAGTTGCTTTTAGATCTGGTATACCCGGGCATTTGTCAAGATGGTGACCGATCTTTTAGAATTGTAGATGCACGAGTCTCTATTTGGTGTTTTTTTCAATCCTATTTTCACTACTTTAAAAATGCTTTGAATTTGGTATACTTGAGCATTTATGAAGATGTTTTTAACACTTCAGGCCCCCTCAAAAATAGGTTGAACGGTGGTATTCCTTTTTCTTTGACTAAGTGTCCCTGAGCATTGATATTATTCAAGATAGTCAAAAAGCTTTAGGAAATCATTTGTATGTTAGCAAACATTTCCATTCATGCACTAAGTATACTTGCGCATTCCACAGGATAATTCCAAAAGGTATAACTAAACATTTATCATGATGACCTCCCTTTCTTATTTGATTAGGTGTATCTAAGTTTTTATCAGGATAGTCAAAAAGCTCTTAGGAATTATATGTATATAAGTAGATATTTCTTTTCCTTCGAGAACGAGGTGTAATAGCGCATTTATCAAGATGATTATGAAATCATTGAAACAAGTGTACATGAGTATCTATCATAATGGTTCAACAGCATTTGATATAGAGATAGGTGAGACCGATCTCAATATCCCCGCTCGAGGGACTTTTTTCTAGACACTCAATTGGCCTCAAATGTCACTAATATTATCAACCTACAAGGAATATTTTAGTCATCAACATATTTTTAATAAATTGGATTAAGTATACCTAAACATTTATCGGAATGATCCTAAAATTTTATTACTCTCGAAATGCTCGATCCATTATCGAGTTGTTTACCCTCAAGGGAATGCCCCTAGTCAACTAGTAGGTACAATATATTTTTATTTGCATGTACATGTATCATACTATACTTACAGTAAAAAAAGGGAAGAGTTTTTAACAAAATACCATTCATCACGTTTGATAGCCAAAATTTATGTCTTATAAGTGCAACCTCTGCGAGCTCACCCTCAACGGAGGGCAACTGTTAATATCTAAGTTTTGATGATTTTTTTATTTATATTGCATAAAAATTTTAAAATAGTAATTACATAGTTCCGAAACAAAAATATTATTAAGTATCATTGCATAGAATATCGTTTTAAGCATTTTATATCATTTGCATCAGACCAGCAATGACATCAATCATAATCAATCACGCAGACCTTACCCACACGCCAAGGAAATTTCGGCCAACATTAAGGAGAGATGGTTGAATTTTTCTAGCTCCTAATTTGGGCAATTTGAGCATTTATTAAAAAAAATATAACCCATTAAATTATTAGGCCTTAAAATTAATTAGATCAAGTTCTAAAATAGGTCAAGGCCTATGATTTTTGAGCCCACAAGCGTAAGAATTTTGGCCAGCCCATTGCGAGAAGGGCTTAGCTGAAGTCTTCAATAGGAGGTAATTTGTAGGGGTAATCGGTTCCCGAGCGGTTCCCAGTTCCACCGATGGAACCGGTTCCCTGTTATGGGGAACCGGACCGGATTGGACTGGGCGGTTCGGTCCGGTTCTCGCCCGGTCCGGTCCGATTCCCGGGTAGGTAATTATCAATTACTGCAGTCCATCCTAATTTCTTTAGATTTGGAAGTGCTAACCCAGCCATGGGGTTAAGCTTCAGACTCCCTAATTTAGCACGAGAAAAGGCCCACTCGCAGAGGCCCGAGACTCAAACTACTTGGTCCAAGCAAACCCAACTGGACCTGGACCTAGATGGGCTGAGCGAAGATGCTAGAGGCCCAAGACAAGACATTCAGGGACCCACGGTGTTCTGGCTCGACTGAGGCAAAGATTCTGCCTCAAGGCTCCTGCCGCCCCCTACTCGGTGAATGACTGGCGGCTGGAGTCAGGATGGACGATCATGCGAGTCCCCCGCAGGCCCGTGCTCCATCGTGACTCCTCAGTCCATGTCGAATACGTTCGCGGCGACCCAAAGAAAGACACTCCATCAAACCACACATGATCTCGTTTGGGCATTTCAACAAACGATCGGCGTGCAAAAGAATAAAAAGCAGGTTTTGGGGCAAAGCGAGGCTAAATAGCTATGCGGGATAACTGAAATTTGGATAACTAACTATGAGCAGCTTCATCAAAACAACAAGCCTGTTCACTCCACAGATTCCGAATTTCACTCCACAAATAAAGTTCGCCAAGAGAAAAGAAGAAGCTCCTTCTCCTATTTTCCCAACTCTTTCATGATCGAGCCTTGTGTTCCACAATGAGCAAGTAGAGAGAAGACACGACATGCTAAAGCAGAATGAGAGCTCGAAGCTCACTTAAACAACAACCAGCCAAAATCGGTCCGTGGGACCCAAAAAAAAATCAAGCAAAATGAGAGTGGTCAAGAGC
The DNA here is from genome assembly GCA_019926035.1 of Melaleuca alternifolia. Classification (NCBI taxonomy): domain Eukaryota; kingdom Viridiplantae; phylum Streptophyta; class Magnoliopsida; order Myrtales; family Myrtaceae; genus Melaleuca; species Melaleuca alternifolia. The sequence goes on from JAGKPW010002174.1 coordinate 964,867, forward strand.
ATCATTCCCCTCTTTGGTTCAGGGGGTTGGCGGTTGTTAGATGCGCTCAAGAAGCTTGAGCCAAGTCTCTGTTTTCCCGCACAACAAACCTTAATCGAGGTCCTTAGGACAAGGCAGAACAAACGTGAGTAGGGGCTATCCAAGAACGACAAGGACCAGGTGAGCCAAGACCAGGCACGAGACACGATAGATGATGGTTACAGACGGTGGGTCTTCAAGCATCATAGTAAACGAACCCCCTATCCCCTTCTTCCTCCTCTCCTTCTTCTTTGTCGGTTTCTTTTTGGGTGCCCCCTTTTACAACCCCTTCTGCTTCTTGTTGTTGTCCTTTTTCTTTTTCTCTTGTCCCTTCTGTCTACTCCGCTTGCTTTTCTGACTTTTTTGCATGTGCAGGTTGTCTTTCCCGAGCTAACCGCATAGGAAGCTGAGAGCATAAAGGCTTAGATTTTCTGGAGGGAGAGAAAAAGAAAGATGTTTATATTTTATTTTTTAATAAATAGTATCGATTTGGTCTGGTTGGTCCGATTCCTTCCCGGAACCGGGAACCGGACCGAAATTTTCCGGTCTGACCATTACGTTTTAGAACCACCCGGAACTGACTGGTCCGGGTGGGTGGTTTAGACTGCTCACCCTTAGTAATTTGTGCAATTTGATCATATGAGGACTTAATTGAAAGAAATTTTAGAAACTATGGTCAATTGTGTGAATATAAAAAACTCCAAGTCCTTAATGAGGATTATATATATATACACATACATAGATATACAAACAAATATAAACGTACATTACCATTATGCAATCATTATAGATCCACAAGTTAACTTGCATGAATATTTATCGCTGGTGAAAGTAATGTCAGCATCTGTCATAGTTCCCACAGAAATAATATTTCGAATAAGATTACGAATATGCATCACATCTAGAAGATTCTAGACTATCCCATATTTCATCTTCAGCTTCATTTTTTTGCGACTAACAATATTAAGCTTCGTACCATCTCATATATGTACAATACCTCCTTGACATGGCTCATAATGGTAGAACCAATCTCGATGATGTATCATTTGGAAAGACGCTCTAGTATCAATTATGCATGCACTGCGGTCAATATGAGATGAATTATAAACGAGATACATATCTCATGCACTACTGTCATCGTCCTTCTTTATACTAGACGATGACGCATCATCTCGCTTCTCTGGACGCACAGTCATCGTCCTTCTACAATCCTTCTTCAAATGTCAAGCTTTTCTGCACTTTCAACATTTAAGTTTTGATAAATCTCGGCTTTTAGATGTTACTCTAAACTTATTTTTGCCAACAAAATTGGATTTCGATCTTTCATCGTTCCTTCCTCTTACGAAAAAAGCTTCATTCGTTGCATTATCAGAACCTGCTGTAACTGCCCAATTTCGGGACTTAAATTTGTGAAATTTAAACTTCGGGAAAAGTATTAAATTTTTCCTCCCCAATTTTGGAGTTTCCTTTATTTTTCTTTTTCTTCTTCCTCCCCTAATTTTCCCTCTTTTCCTTATTTTCTTTCTTTTTCCCTTTTTTCCTTATTTTTCCTTCTTCCGAGCGTGGATAGGGCCAGCCTCTTTCTTTTCTTTCTTTCCCTATTAACTTATTCTTTCTTATTCTTTTATTTTTCTGGCCCATCCTTCCTCATGCCCACGCCACGCCAACCTACGTGTTTTGGCTCAATGTGCACGGCCCAACGGGCGCTAACCCGGCCCAACTCGACTACATAGTGTCTTCTTCCTCCTTTTTCCCTACATGCAAGCTGCTCCCCAAAAACCCTAGCAGTTGATCATCTGGTCGTCTTGTTTGGGAACTCCGTGAGATTGGCTAGGAAGCTTTGCTTGGAACACCGGAACTCGCCTCCGTGGTCGTGGACTTGGCCGTACCATTCCTCGCCCCGAATCCCGAGATCCTAGCCCCTATTTTCCTCTTCGCCGGTTTCCCCCTTCTTGGATGAGCCTTGGTCTCCTCTTCCCTCGCCATGACCTGTGACGCTCCCAAGCATCGCCCACCGCTCCCATGCCACCTTAGCATCGCCCCCAGCTCGGACCAGCCGTACACAGCTCGTCGGCAAAGCTCTCTACTTTCTTTTCAACCATAGACGCCTTCCCATTCTAATCTCCGGCCATGATTGGCCATAGTGGCCCTCAATTGAGCTTCCCTTGTCATCCCGTCGCCCCTGCCGCCTTGCCCAGCCATCTAGGGCCTGTTTGGCAATGTTTAAAAACATGAGCGTTCCTATTTTTTTGTTTTGTGGAATAAAAAAAGAAAAGAAAAGTGTTTGTGTAAACTTTTGTTCCCGGGAACAAAAAATATGTTTTTTTTGTGCTTGGGAACACATTTGGACTAAAAACTTGTTTCTTGTTTTTGAACGCTTTATAAAAAAACACTATTTCTTTTTTTTTCTCTCTCTTGGCACTTGCAACTTTCGGCCACTGGCCGCCACTGTGGTCTCCTGCAGCCGCCGGTCGTCCATGAACAAGAAGAAAAAACGAAAAAAGTAAAAAATTTGTCAATTGTACCAAACACGTTTGTATTCTTTTTCTATTTCAAAAACACTTTTTTCCAAACGCTCTGTTTTACTCAAAATTTGTTTCATGGAGTAGAAATACAAAAAAGTGTTCATGTTCAAAAATTGTTTGTTGGAACAGAAATGTTGCCAAACGTGCCCTTAGTCTCTTCACCGAAGCCAAATTAGCTCGCTAGAACCCTCGCTAAGCTTGTTGAAATCTCACCGGAAATCGTCGAGAAAGTGCACTCATCACCATCGCGTCACGTTGAGTCGTGCCATGGGAATTTTGGACTGATCGTACATTCCAAGTGCGGATAAAGTGGATTAAATTGACTCACCGAGGGCCGTTGCTGTTAATTGGCCCAGAAGCTTTGAATTAACGGTGAGTTTACTTTCTAATTCTTGATTAAGGTGGTTATTCACCCTAGTAGATAATTATTCACCCTAGTTTACTGATTTGATTGTCAATTGGGTGATTAGGTGCGAATTGGTGATTTTTGGGCGAAATAGGGCGATTTGATAATTTTGGTCAATTATGGGTAAATTGGCAAAATTGATTAATTGGAGGGCCAATTGGAAATTTATTTGTATTAGCTACCTTGGTTAGTAGCTAGTGAGAATTAAGTTAGCAATTTTGAGAGATTTGAGGTAGTTTGCTAATTTTGGCCAATTAGGACCTAATTAAGGCAAATAGGGGTAAATTGGTAAAATTTGATAATTATGGGGTGAATTGGTTATTTATTGGTTTATTTAATTCGATTACTAGCTAATGGGAGTTAAATTAGGAAATTTGGAGAAATTAGAGGTGATTTATTGATTTTGTCCATTTAGGGCCTAATTAGTATTTTTAGGGGTAAAATTATAAATTTAGAAATTTAGGGGCAAATATGAAAAGTTATTAGCTACAATTAATTTAAAAATTAGCTAGGTGAGATAGAATTGACGATTCGAGCAATTGGAATCAATTAAGTCAATTTTTGCTTAATTAGGAGCGGATTATTCAATTTTAGTTATTTTATTATATTTTAGTATAAATTACAGAAATTGGGTGGTTGGCCAAATGGCTGCCAATCAAGGTGATGGCTCCCGTAGTTTATCGAATGGGAGATTCTGAATTTGAAATAGGGACCTGGGCAAATCCCTAATTGGTGGACCTAGGCGGTTGACTCGTAGGAATGTTGGATTTATTCTAGACATTGATTGTGTTCCAATTTATGTGATTGTTTAATATTCTTGATTATCACAATTGATTATGATTGCTCATAATTTGTGATTGAATTCTGATTGACAATTGATTGGGCTATGATTATTATGTGATTGGATTAACTGTGACTGACTGGAATAATTAGGGGCTAGTGTGGAGTGAGGAATAGTGAATTAAGGAGGTAAACGAGGTTGGAAGCTCGTGAGATGCGAGAATAAAATTATTTAGGTGGATAAGGACCTTAGAGTGAGTGTCCTCCTAAGACTTACTGAGTTTATATCATTCGTTGTTTAAAACCATTTTTACAAGTCCTAACAATGGTGTTCCTCCTTAAGGGTCAGGTGAGGCTAAAGGCACCTGGTTAATTATTTTTGTATCAAATTAGGAGTTTTTTTTAAAGACATGAGACTTCTTCTGATTTATTTATTTTGACTGAATAAATATTTAGGTTAGACCTTTTTGTGGGTCCTTTGTATACAATGAATCAGTTTATTTGAATTGATGTAACTTTTCAATTACCCCGGGTTTTGTCAAGGATTAATTCACTGCTTCCACCATGTTTGCTTATTTATTTATAGGGACATGTTCACTAGAAGTCCTAAAACTTGTAGCGAAAGTGCAAGTGAATCCTAAAACTTGCAAAAAGTGCAAACGAATCCTAAAACTTGTCAAATTCTTTCAAATGAGTCCTTCCGTTAACTCCGTTAATTAAATAAACGGAAAAAGCTGGCATGGTATTGACGTGGTATTTTTTAATATATCCTTTAAGAAACAGACGCGCCACGTCAGCAAAAAAAGAAAAAAAAAATATAAACTAAATTACATTTTAATAAAGAAAAAAGTTTAAATATTTTTAAAAAGGAGATTATGTTTATTTTAAATTTTAAATTTACAGAGGTTTAAAATTTTAATTTTTAAAAAAGTTTAAAGTTTAAAATTTAAAATTTAAAATTTTAAAAAGTTTATATTTTTTTTTAAAAGTGTAAAATTTAAAAAGTTTAAAAGAATTTTAAATCTTAAATGTTAAATGTTTAACAAATTTAAAATTTAAATAATTAATTACGTCTTAAAGGATAAATTAATTTATAGTTTAAATTTTAAATTAAAAAAACTAAATCTAAATTAAAAATAAAATTAATTAATTTTAAATTAGAAAATTAAAATTTTTAAATTTTAATTTTCTAATTTTAAATGAAAAATGAAAAATTAATTTTTTATAATTTTTAAAATTTAATTGAAATAATTTAGTTTATGTTTATTTTTAAAAAAATTAATTAAATTGAAAGTTTGATCAATTTCTTAATAAATATGTTTTTAAAAAAAATTGATTGAAAATAATATTTAATTCTTTTGAAAAATTAATTTAAAATTAGTTTTTTTCATTAATGGGGGTAGGAACGACGTCGTTTAGGGCACGCAACTCTCCAATACGGCGTCGTTTTGAAGACGTGGAGTCAGCAATGGACGTTAATTGCTACATAGGAGAGAGAAAATAATAAAATAAGCCACGTCGGCATTTTCCGTGAGACTAATTGGATGGCGCTAACGGAAGAATTGAATTGAACGAAGTTGGCAAGTTTTAGGACCCACTTGCACTTTCGCTACAAGTTTTAGGACTTCCAATGAACATGTCCCTTATTTATATAATAAATTTTCATTTGGTTGGCGATAACTCCTGGTATTGTCACAAATTCTTCAACCAACGAGGACTATCTTCAGGGACTGTCGCGTGCTCAGGTGCGGGGTGTGACACATGCTCTCCTTATCTCCTTAGACAATAAAACAGATACAACGTTCTCAAAGGATAGCGCACTAACACTAGTGCCAATCGAAACAATTATATGTTCCCATGAATTCGACAGTGAACACAACAAAGTACATGCTTTATCTTCCCTATCCAGATTAACATCAATAGATGCAAGCTACCCACAGATTGTATTGAAATTGTTTAAGTGTGCAGAAAAGGAATCACCTTCACTCATTCGGAGATTGTATAGTTGCTTCCACAGAAATAACCTGTTCACGAACGACTTGCTTTGATAAAGGCTTCCTATCTTAGTCTAGAGATCTTTCGTCGTCTTTTGAAAGGTCACGCTTACCAAGACGTTATCAATGAGACATAGCCAGATTAGGCTTCGCATTTTCCGATCGCTGCTAATCCATGCCTTCAATTGATTTGATGCAAGCACAATATCCTCCTCCTTCGCCTTCTCCTTAGTAATCACCTCAACTTTATATTCTTCAATCATGTATCACAGATCTCTATCCATAAGCGAAGCCTCCATCTTCAATTTCCATAACTTGAAACCCTTTCCTCCGAACTCCTCTACTTCAATTCGTGAATGACCAACCGACATCTTCCCAAGATTTGATTTTTCATATCTCACTTCACCAAGAGAAAAAACCCTAACTTGAAACCTAAGCTATGATACCAGATGTTATGATCGGTGCACAATCACTGTAAAGTTAAACGAGCGAGAAAGAGAAAATTGAGACACGAGATTTTATCATCGTTCACCCTTAAACTATGGCTACATCCATTAAAGGATTTTACTATATCAACACCTCAGAACTCTCATTATGTCACTTAGTTATAAGAAAAAAAAAAGTATGTATAATAGTAGCTATTCATGAGCCCAAGCCCAACTACTAATGAAAAATTATGAGCTTAAATCATAGCAAGACCCATGTGCTTTTTTATCGCAGGGGAGTATAAACCACACCCCAATACTTCCTTCCTATTTCCCCTATGGCATTTTCACAATAGGCAAGATCCTAACTTATTTGTTTATTTGTTCAGTACCTCCCGACATAATTTGGTCTCAAAGGGAAGGTTTGAAATGCCTCCGTGCCGAAGGAATATTGCGAGATGCATTACAGATTAACGCGAAATCGAGATGTCGGAGGTGAGTCATCAGATTCAAAACTGGAAGAACAGGTGCAACACGTTAATCAACATCAAGAGTGGCGTTCTCGTGAAGATCCTGGAAGTTCCAATGTTGTGGAAAATAAAAAAATAAAAAGACGTCAAATTTGTGTGAGAATGAGCTGGAGGAATAATTCTAAAATATGCTATGCATTGTTATGTGGGCTGTCGGTTTTGGTGGCCCATACATTGTGATGGTCCAAATTTAATTCAATACATACCCTATGCTCCTATAAAGATCTCTCTGCCTATATAGATTTAACCAAAAACCAAAAGAAGATCAGTATGCTAAACATCGTAATCAACAGAGAGGAAGGAAATGAGTACATACTCATGGCACAACTAGGAACGGTTCGACAATTTCTAATACCTTCATAATTGTGGACGAAGCCCCTAAAAATATTCGAAAAAATGAGCTTTGATAGCTTGTACATTTTATTTTTTAACTTTTAGCCAACACATAAATGTGTGCGCGACTAACGTAGGGACGAATATACAGAATAAGCATATATATGAGGAGTAAGAGAGCCTCCTCATTTTGGCTTTCTATTACCCATGCTGTCAAATCCTGTCGCGCAGTCACATAAAGAAAGGAAAAAAGTAAAAAAGAGGAGAACGACAACCTTTGGTCTGAATATTTAACCTAACTCAAGTCTCGGAGATGGAAAATTCGTAGAAATCATAGCATTTTTTTCGACAAAACGTGCGCTGAGCACTAGGCGGCAGGGACAACAGCCTCACTAGCCTCCCTTTCTATTCGTCACGATGCATGTATATGCATGAGACTCTTGTTATCTCTCCCATGTGTCATATTGAAACTTCCTAATGCCTCACGCAAAACAGTTTTCAGAAAAAAAGGAATATATGACTTAGCTTTTTGCAGGATTATCTTTGTATATACATACGGTGCAGTCATCTTTCTAAGAGGAAACTTCGCTTAGATAATGGAATGATTAATACCTCCAAGGGAATCGCTTGCTGTATAAGGGCATGATTAGGTAACAGAAGTAGTAGAGTGTTTTATAGCCTCTAATTTATTTATTTAAGGTGATCTTTCTTGTTACATGAAGTTAACTAGTAGGAGTCATCTCCATTGATAGGCATGCGTAGACCTATTAATGCAGTTACAATGGGTCAGAGAAACATCGGTTGGGGCAAAAATTGCATGGAGGTACCAGCAAAATTAAGTTAAACCAGAATCCTATATTAAATTAACTATATGATTATTATAACTTTCCAATATATTATTATACCAGCTAACCGAGAATCTTTGAACAGGCATACCTAAAAAATTCTTATTTATCTGTTCTAAGGAATGACATTCATGTCCATGTTTTAGATTAATTTAAGTCATCTTGATGTACGAGGAAGAGTTACTCCGTCAATAATGAAACAACTAAACATGTTTGGATTTCTTGTGTCATGGGAAGACACACATACATAACATCATCCCGAAAAAAGTAGGTCTAACAGAGATTGGTGCAAGAGCTGTTATTCGGGCGAGATATATCTCTTGCACGAATACATAAATATGGGGACATGACTAAGTAATAAAAGGAGACAAGCTCATCCATATATTTCCTTTATAAGAAAGCAATAGAATAATCATGATTACGCACATGGTTTCTCGAATTTGAAAGTGTGAATAGTCATAATAAAAATTTATAAGAGAGGACATTTCTTGCAAAAGAAACTTGTTATTGAATAGGATTCCCGAGGGGAAAAAAGAGTTTTGATCTTCTTTCAACGTGACTTTAAAGTATTGGTTGGTCATACGTGCCAACATCGATGAGGATGCCGGTCCTTCAATTGGACAATTCGTGACATCTCATTTCACCTATCTGATGGGTGAGATTTTGTGATATCATTTACGAGTAATAACCCCTCTCAAATAAGTAAACTAGAAAAAACCCTAATATTTCTCTTATTTGCTTTTATGTGGAATAACTGACCCAAAGTTTCTTTTTATATGATGTTGCTTACCAACTCAAATTAGGAAACCTTGAAATTCCACCAAATTTTGGACTCCACCGAATTTTCGTCAAGATAATGGCCGCATTTAGTTCGACTTTATAAATGGAATTTGCTTTCAGCTTTCCATTTAATGTCAATTAAATGGAAAGCTAATAGTAAATGGAAAGCTAATAGAATTTCCTTTCAGCTTTCAACATTCTCAATGTCAATTTTTCATCTCAAAACCCTTTAAGAATGACTTCTAAACATCTCATATTTTCTCTAAGGCCTCCAAAGCCCCTTACCAAAGCTGAACCAAGCGCACCCAAAGTCCTAGTCAAAAGTGCTTATTTTGTGGAAATAAATGATTTGGAAGACATTTTCTTAATGTAATCTCTTCTATCACTTACAAAATGAATGAACAAAAAAAAATTTAATCGTCCACAAATATATTTGTAGGATGAAGTATTTTTCATTGACTAGCAATTTTAAGGATTGAAAATAATTTTTTAATTGTTCATTTTCAAACAAGATAAACAGAGCTAGAGTACTAGATAGACTTCTACCAAGTCGGATTTCACATATTAGCTCAAACTTGAAACATAAGTTTACAAAAAGCATCAATTATGTGTGAGATGTCGTGGAATACTCCTCCTTATTAGATTAGGCAAACAGGTGAGTAGAGTCGGGTTGCGTCGAAAATGGTTATATCTATATAAACCTATTTAACCTATTTTGACTCATAGATATTTAATGCAAATTTAGCGACTCATACTCGACCCAACATATATTAATAAAACACTTGCATATTTAACACAATCTATGAAAAACTATATTCAATCTAAGATGAAAGTGGGAAGCGAGTGAATGCAAGATGTGAGGCAAAATAGAATGAAGAGAGAGTCATAAAAGTGGGCTAGGTCTAATTAAGTTGTAAATTTATTTATGACCCACTTAATACACATATTCTGTTTAAACCCATTTTCTGAATATGATTAATTAATTTTCGACATAGTTAACACTCATTGTTTAACCCGTTTTGACGGTTCTACCCTTCATATGTTGGTCAGTGTTTTTGCCTACGTTGAGAGCATGGAAATATATTATTGGAGAGGTAAATAGGAGTTTAGAAATATTTGAATTCAGGACCTCATGCTTTGATACCTTATAAGATTCTGTGGGGTCACTGCCAACTAGTTTAAAAGATTAAATTGTTAGATGAAAATGAAATTTCACTTTTAAATATTATTATATATTATATTATGTATGATTAACAAGATAAAATATCCTAATTCTGGAGAATAGGGAGTCGATAATGTATATAATGGAAAAGTCAGGTGAACCAAGTTGCACTGGACTTTACAGCTATAATTATTAGGATATAAAAACTTAATTGAGACTTTAAACTGGATTCAACATTCGTATAAAATCAGAGTTGTCATCTTACGCTGAATTTGAGTTTTAAGTATTATCATTATTATTATAGCTACTTTGCTTAAGTATTATCAATTTTTTATGCTCTTTTCATTCTCCGTGTTTCTTTGGTTACCAAAAAAAAAAAAAAAAAAACAGGAGTCATTTAAGTCGACAGCAGTGGACATTGAAATCTAACTTTGGCCTTAGATGAGATTAAATTAAACTTCCAGATAAAATTTACTTTTTGATAACTATAACTTAGTTTTTCAATATGAAAAATCAGTGACCTTGATAAGAAACTTTGTACGCATATACATGTCTTGCACAAAGATCTTCTTTTTCTGTCCATGTGCGGGAAATTTTTGTTAGCTTTCCCGAATGTCATATATAAATCTGAATAATGAAGTAGATCCGGCATGTCATGTAATGACTGACATGCAAAACAGTTTTTCAAAGACTGACTTAGATTCTTGTATAATTATCTTTGTACGAATATACGATTCAGTAAAACTTTCAAGGGAACAATTTGCTAATGTTGTGAAGTGATAAATCATCTAAGGGATCGACTTGCTTGTATGGGGACTTGATTAGGCAAAAGAACAGAATCAACTTTGCATTTTTTTTTCTAGAAAATGAAATAAAAAATTCATGTTCTGCACATAATTTCTCTAATTCCTAGGTCTAAATGGTCAGATGGGGAGAGTATTGGGTAAGACCGACTCGTCTTGGAAGGTCTAGAATCAGAATTTTTTTTTTTTTAAGCACCAATCATCAATGGACTTATCAGTCACAGAGACGAGATGTACATAGGCTGTACTTAGCAAAGACTTTCTGAAGCCTACTATATGCTGTTTATATAATACAAATAGGTTGCTAGGAAAAAATTCTTTAATAATACTCCTAATGTCGATCTTGTCGTATGCAATGCGTTAGAAAAACAGCTATTTAATATAATTCAAAAGCTTTTCAGCGCTCCTCACGTTTTGACGTCTAAAAAAATGTAACATTTAGTATAATGAGTTTGCATGTACACGGTTTTTACTTTCCGTCTTTAAAAGACCAATTATGCACGGTCATCTATGCTATATTCAGTGAGAAACCTTGCTTATTTGTTGGGAATAGGGAGTCGATAGCCTGCATAATGACAAATTCGTGCCTAGAAATAAATAAATAAAAACTGAAAATTCATTGTTAAGCACGTCATTTCCCATATTGCAAGGAGCTTTTTACTGCCATGTTTTTAGGATATAGCAAGTTAACTGGGATCTTGAACTGGATTCACAATCTTTTGGTGCATATATGAAAATTATTGTTATTCTATTGAGAAGCATTGACACAAGCAAAAATTACATGGATGTATGTGAGTAAATAATTCGACAGCAGACCGGTACCATTAAGTTACGCCAAAGTTCCACGTTACATCAAATATGAGAGAATTGTAACTTTCTAACATGAAGTAAGGCTCCTTTGAACAGACATACTTGACAAAATAAGTCATCTTTGTCCTGTTTTAAGAAGTGAGATTCTTGTTATCGCCCCTGTATAATTTTCACATATTTGTTATCCTTGGCATAGTGGTTGATCGAACTGAGATTCGTGCAAGAGATGTTATAGTAGATCCAACAGAGATTCACGCCTAGATTAGTCTTGGAGTGGGAAAAATATTATAATTTTATGCACAAGTTTCATAGTACTTGCACTAAGCATAAGGCGGCAAAGGTAACAGTCCCCCTAACCTCCATTTCTATTCGTCATCATGCATGGATCTGCTGAACTAGTTACATTAATTAAACTGAACTTCGATATAAAATTCGACCTTTGATTACTGTAACATAATTTTCAATATGTGATCAGTGACCTAGCTTGAAATCTTTGAACACACATATATGTGCCTTAGACTAAGGTCTTCTTTGTCTGTCCAACGCAGGAGATTATTGTTATCTCTCCCTTTTGTCATATGAAAACTTTTATACTAGCATAGATCCTCACGCCATACAAAGACAGACACTGCAAAGGTTTTTCAAGGGGAAAAAATGTATTTCTCTGACGTAGATTCTTGTAGGATATTATTTGTATATATGGGCAATGCGGTGATACTTTGAAGGGAATATTTTGCTTAGTTAATGAAATGATTAATGCTTCCATGGGAATCACTTGCTAATGTAAGGACAAGATTAGGTAAAAGAAGATAATCAATTTTACTTTTTGGAGAGAAAGAAAAAAAAAAGAATCATGGTTGTGCCATGATTTCTTTAATTCCCTGTATAATAAGGGAAAGCCCAACTGAATGCTGTTTGTGTATTACAAACATGGTTGCTAACTGCTAAGCAAGATTTTCCTAATAATACAACTAATGTCCATCTTGGAGTATGCTAGTTTAAAAGTACCAATTGCGCACGATCATCTATATGACAAAAAACTTCTTTATTCCTTGGGAGGAAGGAGTCAATAGCCTACATGATGGTATAAATTGAGGTGACAAATAGATATAAGTATTGGTGCTTAGTAATAATAATAAAAAACTGAAAATCCATCGATAAGAACATGATTTCCCGGATTAAATCAACCTTATGATTACTACTCTTTGTATATTTCTCATAAAATCATAAACCTACTTTACGACGCTAATTTAGTTTTAAACCTTGTAATAGTGCCAATTTAAATTAAGAAAAAAAGAAAAAGAAAAGAAAATTAATAATAATAAAAGAAGAAAATTTCAAAAATTGTCCACGTCAACGCTGGCCATCCTAGTACTGGTCATGCTATGTAGGATAGCCGGTGTTGACTAAACCGCCATGTCAGTGAATTCCTATCAAAATTAACCGAAATGACTTTTGTTGTAGATCATGAACGTCATATAAAGATTACCACACCAAATTGGTTTTTGACGAAAAATAAGTATATTTGACTTAGATTCTTGCAAGATTATCTTTGTATATATGTACGATGCAGTTAACTTTCAAGGGACAATTTGCTTAGATAATGAATTCATTAATAATTCCAAGGGAATCACTTGCTAATACAAGGACATGATAAGGTAAAATAACATAATCAAATTTACATTATCCTAGAAAATGAAAAAATAATAATAATTCATTTTGTGCACACAATTTTTCGAATGCCGAGGTTTAGATGGTCACAGTGGAAAGAGTATTGGGTAAGACCCACACAGCTTGAATGGGTTAGAACTACAACTTTTTTTTAATGTACAAGTCATTAGTGGGCTAATCACTCACAGAAGCCCAACTGAATGTTATTTGTACAGTAGAAACATGGTTGCTAAGCAAGAATTCTTTGATAATGCTCCTAATTTGGATCTTGGAGTATGCGATGCATTAGAAAAACAACTATTCAATTACTTCAAAAACTTTTAACTACTCATCATGCAGACACGTCTGCAAAATGTGACATTTAGTTTGATAAAAGTTTACACGTTCATTTTTTTTTTAACTTGCCTGGGCTTAAAAATACCAATTTCGCACTTTCATCTATGCTATTTCAAAGAGAAAATTTTGCTTTATCCTTGGGAATAGGGAATTGATAGCGTTGTCGTGCTTGGAAATAATATTAAAAAACTAAAAAAAATCCATTGTTAAGCACATGATTACCAAATTGCAAGGAGCTTTTACTGCCATGTTTTTAGGAAATAGAAAGTTGACTGAGATTTTGAACTGGATTCACATTTAACTATATATGATCAAAGGTCTCATCTTTTGGAGCATTTGATTTTTCAGGGATCAATGCTATCAAAATTATTGTTATTATAATAAGAAATATCGGTTAGAGCGTAAATTGCATAGACATAAGCAAATAATTAAATTGACACCAGACCAGTAACATAAGTTAATCCAAAGTTCCACAGGATATTAACTCTATGATTATGATAACTTTCCGATTGAAATAACACTTCTTTGAACGGACATGCCTTACAAAATAAGCCATCTTTGTCCTGTTCTAAGAAGTGAGATCCTTGTTGTCCCCCCTATAAATCATTTTTCGTATCCAGATATTCGATTAAAGGAAGTCGCCTTGATTCATGAGGAAGAATTACACAATTGATAATAAAATAATTAAACAGATGTAGATTCCTTGCTTCACGAGGAGATAGACATGCATCATGGTTGATGTAATGGATATTCATGCAAGAGATGTTAAAGTAAATCTAACCGGATGCCTAATTTAGTCTTGGAGTGAGCGAGATATTATGATTTTTATGAAATTTCAAACAACTAGCACTAAGCACAAGGTGGCAAAGGCAAGAGTCCCACTGACCTCCATTTCTATTCATCATTATGCATGGATGTGCTGAACCAGTCTCCTTAAGTTAAACAGAACTTCCATATAAAAGTTGATTTTTATAACTTAATTTTAAATATGAAATATCACTGGCCTGGCTAAGCATCTTTGAACACACACATGATTTAGAAAAGGGTCCTCTTTGTCTGTCCAACGCATGAGATTGTTGTTATCTCTCCCCTGTGCCATATGAAATTTTTTACACTGGCATAGATTCTGCATGTCATGTGAAAACTGATGCAAAACAGTTTTTCAAGGGGAGAAAAAGTATTTCTGATGTAGATTTTTGCAGGATTATATCTGTATACACATGTGATGCGGTTATATTTTCAATCGAACATTTTGCTTAGGTAATGAAATGAATAATGCTTCTAAGGGAATCACTTGCTAATATAGGGACGTGATTTAGTAAAAGAACATAATCAACTTTACATTTTCTAGATATTTTTATTTTAAAAAAAAAAAGAATCAGGATTGTGCAAATGATTTCTCTAATTCCATGTTTGATAAGGGAAAGCCCAACTGAATGCTGTTTGTACATTATAAACATGGTTGCTAAGAAAGATTTGCTTAATAGTACTCGTAATGTCGATTTTGGAGTATGCCAATTTAAATGTACAATTAGGTACGATCCTCTATATACTATATTCAATGACAAAACGCTTCCTTATTCCTTGGGAGTAGGGAGTCAACGGCCTACATGGTGACAAATTTAGGTGACAAAAATATATAAGTATTGGTGCTTAGTAATAAAAAACTGAAAATCTATGTTTAAGCACATGATTGCAAGGAGCTTCTACAACGACAATTATTGGGAAATATGAAGTTAACTGAGATCTTGAAATGGATCCACATTTAAATATGTATAATCTCTATTCTAGTCTTTTGTTTTATTTGATCTTGTAGTGTTCAATGCCACGAAAGTAAAATTTTATTATATTTTGAAGTGCTAAACGAGTAGCAACTAAAAGTAGGATATTTAGAGTAGGATATTTAATAAGCTCTAAGGTGGTCTTTTCCTTTATAAAAAAGACGAAAATAAAAGAAGCCATCTACATGGGTAGGCCTACGTGGACCTATCATTGTTGTTATAGTTTTTTTAAAGTTAGAAAAGCATCCGTTGGAGCGAAAATTACGTGGTAGTACGTAAGTAGGTAGATTGATACTGGACTTGTAACATGAAGTTAAACCAAAATTCCACATCAAATAAACTCCCTAACTATTATAACTTTTCGACAGAAAAGAACACCAGTATGCTTGAAAATCTTTGAACAAACATACCTTACAAAAAATTTCATCTCTGTCTATTCCCCCGGGGCCATGTATCCTTATCGTGTCCAAGTCTTAGATTAATATAAGTCGTCTTGATTTGCGTGGAATATTTACTCAATTGATAATAAAATTATCGAAATGTTTAGATTCCTTGTGTCATGCAAAGACAGACATGCATGACATGATCAACAAAAAGTTAGATCTAACTGAGATTCGCGTAAGAGATGTTATCCGTGCAAAATCACCTATATGATGACATGATTAGGTAATAAAAGGAGTCAAGCTTAACTGGTCATTTTTTTATTAGAAAACAAAGGAGTAGTCGTAGTTATGCACATGATTTCTCTAATTTCAAAGCATAAATAGCCATAATAAAATATTACAACAAAGGACGCTTTTTGCAAAAGAAAGTCTGTTGTTATTGAACAAGATTTCGAAAAAAAAAATTGATCCTCTTCCAATGTGACTTTGGAGTTCTTAGTCATAGTTAAAAACTAAGTTGTATAATTCAATAGCCAGTCCATGATAGCAAGTATTAAATTATTTTGCCATCTAAAGTTATGAAAAGTGACTTCGTAACCCAACGGTAGGTAACTGTGTTGGTTAAGAGCTTATCATTCATCGTTGAGATTAAGAGTTCGAAACCCACTGTTGCTAGCTTCTTAAGTAAGGGGGTCATGGTGTTGGGGTCATGTGTTAGTCTCCTCGAAGTATAAGGGCACGGTCCTTTGATGCCGTCCAGGCAAGGGAGGCCGTGGTGGAGTCCTCGGTTACAAAAAAAAAAAGTGACTTTGTAAATAAAAAAAGGGAAAACTAAAGTTGCCTATGTTAATTTCCGACGCCCAGGCTCATTACTCTTGAGCATGATGCCTAATTTAATTTGTTGGAGAGGCGTTCAACCCCTAGTTGGTGAACAGACTAGGCCAGTATCCAAACTCACAAGGGCCGGAAGTGATTGCCAAAACGAGAGGATTCAAGTTGGTTCGGCTCCGAATAGACATCTAGAATCAAAGGTTTAGAAATGGACCAGAACACATATCTAATAGGGCAGGTTTCCCCTGATTATATGTACCTATACTGATGAATATTAGGATTCGACGCACTAACACAACGAAAGAGAAAATAAAAAAGAGAAAAAAAATCACTCTTAAACTGGAGCTATATCCAATATAGGATTCCACTATATTAACACCTTGTATATCTCCATTACATTCCTTAATTACAAGAGAAATTGACTGTATATACTTAGCAGCTATTCATGAGCTCAAGTCTGAACTATTAATAAAATATGGACTCAAACTATAAAAGTTCTCTAGCATCATGGGACCCCCTACCATCCTATTGATGAAGAGTATGAACTATACTTCAACAATGAGGACATCAACTATTTTAACATAGAGTTTGCACCATTTCATTTAGTATAACTGATGAGTGAGATCTTGAGATATCATTCCTAAGTACGACCCAACCCCAAAATGTTCATCACTTTGCATGTTTACTCCAAGTATACATTGTGGGGATTTGGCCAACGGGAAATGGACTAGGTCATTCCATGAGACTTTCTATTTTAGAAATCTGGTTCTTTGATCATAATTTAAAATATGTAGGTACATATTACAATTTGTAAGTCTTATAAATTGTGAGAATGCAATTGAAACTTTAGCTTGTAAAACTTTGCAAATTTAAGCCTTTGAAAATAGGATACGGAAAAAGTCTATACTATAGTTCCTGAAGATTTTTTGTCATTATCATGAAAAAAGAAAACTTATTGATGTTCTTGTGTATGCATTTTCCGGCTGACGTCTTGCAATTCATGTCAGAAGAAGTAATTACCAAAGTAATTACCGAGGTGCAACAAAGAGCACTAGAGATTTTCTTGGAACGGTGTGAACATTAGTACCTAATCCACACAAAGAGCCAACAACAAAGAAATCCTCTGTGAATTCGAAGAATTAAATGATTACAATTGCTCAAGTATTTTCTAGCCCTAAATTATATTCAAAACCAGCTCACAAATGTTATCTATAATTTCTCAGAGTAACTTGCTGAAAGAAAGCCGTAACATTTATTTTGTTTGTTGTAATATATGTACTAACCATGTAAAATTTCGTTTTTGTATGTTCTCATTTGACTTACTAAGTGAAACTAGAATACCTTGATTTATTGTCCTTTTCAATCCAATATTTGACTCCAACAGATTTTGGATTCCACTAAACTTTCTTGGAAATAAAGTCCAAGTCAGAGGAAATCCAAAATACGAGCTAATGTTCTAGATGGTCGAGTTTCATGTCTCACACAGAGCGAACCCTACACTCCTCTTATTTGCTTTACTCTATAACAACCAAGTACCATTCCTTTTTTATGCGTTGATGTGACTTACCCGCTCGAACAAGGAAACCTTGATTTTCATTCATTTTATAGTAAATCCATGATCAGATTCCACCCAATGACTACTGAATTTTCTTGGAAATAAAGTTGAAGTTATAATATAGACAGAATACAAGCCATACTTCTGTCACGTCGGATTCTATATACCGACTTAAATTTAAGACATAAATTAACAAAATGTATCAAGCATGTAGGATTTAACGAGATGAAACGTCCTAATTTCTTGGGAGCAGGGAGTGGATAGCGTGTATAATGGCAAAATCAGCTGAAAACTAGATTGCATTTTACAGCCGTAGCTGTTGGGAGATGAAAACGTAACGGAGACCTTGAACTGGATTGCCCATTTGAATAAAATCAAAGTTTTGATCTTACGCTGCATTTTATCTAAAGTGCTATAGCTATAACTGTGAGTATCACTACGCTTTAGTGTCAACTAATGAAAAATAAAAGGAGCCATTTAAGGCGACGCCGCTGGACGCAGAAATCTAACTTGGAAAGTAAGATGAGAAAAAAAATTTATGATAGATACCCAACTTATTCTTGGAGAAGGTGAGATATTATGTTTACATTCATAGAAAATATAGCATATTTCTCCACAAAATTTGCCCTAATCACTAGGCGGCAGGGCCAACAGCCCCCACCAACCTCCCTTTCTATTCATCATCATGGATGGACATGCATGTGGTAACACAATGACTGTTACATTTGTTTTGTGCAGGCGCACGCTTGTCAGAGAAAAATTAATTTGGAACAAACGAATAGCAACCAGTTACATCAAGTTAAATTTAACTTTCACATTAATTAAACGTTGGATTCTAAGGGCTTCAAATTTCAATTTGAGATACTACCAGCCTGGCGAAGAATCTTTGAGCATACATTCATGCCTTATACCAAGGTCTTCTTTGTCTGTCCAAGGCGTGAGATTCTTTTTATCTCTCCCATGTGTCCTGGAAAAAAAATAACTGGTGAGATTCTAGACCGACGCTAGACAAAAAAATATATATGTCTGACTGTGATTTTTGGAGGACTATCATTGTATACACGTTCGATGCAGTCATACTTTCGAGGTGAAAATGTGCTTAGATAATGGAATTATCGATACTTCCAAGGGAACTACTTGCAAATATAAGGACATGATTGGGTAAACGAAGATAATTAACCTTAGTTTTTTATGTAGAAAATGAGAATAAAATCATGGTTGCTCACATGAGTTAAGTAATTCCTAGGTTTTAATAGGTCATGGTAGATTGTGTCACACCAATACTTCTTGAAAGAATGGTAGTTGTTCTTGAACTAGGTTTTTTGTTATCTGGAAACTTGCGTTTGACTTTTAAGTTACCAATATGCAACATGGTTGCTAAGCAAGGATTATTTAACAATACTTGTCTGTTTTAAGGAGTGAGATTCCTGTCATCGCCCCATGTTTCATTTTAGTTTACAAGTTTCCGATTAAAATAAGTCGCCTTAATTTACGAGGAAGAGCAACTCAATTAACAATAGATTATTAAACATATGTGGTTTCCTTGTGTCACATGTAGACAGACATGCAGAACATTATCCCAGAAAGAGTAGTTCTTCTTTAATGTGACTGTGGAGTTCTTACACATTGCTGGAAAAACTAACTATTTTATTATCTTAATTCATGAAAAGCGAAGGAAACAAAAAATCTATATATATTATGGGAGTTGGCTGTATCAATTTTAGTTGACCCAGGCCCATTACGCCTGAAAGGTTGGGCCTAATTTAATTTGTTGGAGTGGGCTACAATCCTTAGTTGGTGGACGAACTAGGCCCACACCCAATCTCACAATGGCGGGAAGTGATCGTGAGGTGTTACTCCTGGCTGGCATCTTGAACGGCGAACGCTAACAATTGGAGAGGACCACGCGGAAGTATCTTACGACTAACATTGACCATGAGCTTAGTCCTCTAAGTAAATTTGTGAGATTTAGCAATATTGTTAACAAGTAACACCCAACCTCAGAATAGTTATCATTTTCAGGGGTTATTTCCAAATTTAGCCTCATGAAACGGGCCGAGCCATTAAATTGTATTCTTTCTAAATAAGAAATCTGAGTTTTTCTATCATAAGCTCTCCCTCTCTCTCTCTCTCTCTCATGAAGATTTTTGCCATTGAACATAAAAACGTATTATGGATGTACTTGGTAGGTGTGTGCCGATTCGTGCTTAGATATAACTCAAATGTTTGATCTCGGAGCATTCGATGCATTAAAAAATTATCCTATTAATTAAGAAACTTTTCGCTGACGTCTACTGCTGTTGCATATGAAAAAGCGCAGAAATAATTTGAAAATAAAGACATTTAGTTTAAGTACTTATAGAAATTCACTATGTTTATTCTCATTGTATTAAAATTATCTTGAAAAAACTCGAAAACTAACGATTCTTGCAATTCAAATTTAACATGACCAGAAGAAAAATCACTAGAGAAGTCAACAAGCAAT
This sequence comes from Melaleuca alternifolia, assembly GCA_019926035.1. NCBI lineage: Eukaryota > Viridiplantae > Streptophyta > Magnoliopsida > Myrtales > Myrtaceae > Melaleuca > Melaleuca alternifolia. The sequence continues at coordinate 985,320 of JAGKPW010002174.1, forward strand.
AGTAAAGAACACCAAAAATTTACATAAATTGATTTGAAAGTCGGTAGACTAGTCTATAGGAAGAGCCAACAACAAACAAATCCACTATAAATCGGAAAAGAAATATTTTCATTCAATCGCTTAAATGCATACTAATAGAATATAATTCACTTTTATATGCTCTTATGTGACTTAGCGACTCAAATTAGGATACCCTTATTCTTATTTTTATCTTTAATCGGATTTGAGATTCCACCAAATTTTAGACTTCATTGAATTTTCTTGAAGATAAAGTCCAAGTTAGAAGACAACCAAATTATAGGCCAGGCTTCTACCCTGTCAGATTTCATATTCAAATTCAAACTCAAGACATTGATTAATTAAAAAAAATGTATCAATAATGCAGGTTTAATGAAACAATGTGTCATAATTCGTTGGGAGTAGGGAGTCGAGGTGACAACCAGATTGCATGGACTTTCATGGCCATTGTTATTAAGAGATAAGAAGTTAACCTAGACCTTAAACTGGGTTCCCGATTTTAATAAAATCAAAGTTTTGATTGTACGCTGCATTTTATCTTAAGCATCATCATCGTCGTCGTCATCATCATCACCACTACGCTTAAGTATCAACTGATAAAAAAAAATAAAAGAAGGAGCCATTTAAATGGAAAGGGTGGACCTAAAACTCTAGCTTTGATGGTATGATAATAGACGTGTTCTTTACTGGAGAGGGCCGGGTGTTACATCTTTATACAAAGTTTTCACATGAAACTTGCACTAAGCACTAGGCGGAAGGAGCCACAGCCTCCACTAACGTCCCTTTATGCTCGTCATCATGCATAGATATGCATGTGATAACACAATTGCTGTTAGTAATTATTTATCTATTTATTAACGAGAACCAGAAAAGTTAAACTGAACTTCCAGATTATATAAACATTTTGATTACTATGACTCAATTTTCAATCTGACATATCACCAGCCTGGTTAAGAATCTTCAGACGCGCATGCCTCAAGACTAAAGTCTCCTTTGCCGGTCCGAGGCGCGAGATTCCCGATGTATAGAGAAATTTTATATACGTATGATGCAGTTAGCCTTTCAATAGAACTGTTGTTCAGATGATGAAACGATTAGTTACTTCCCAGGAATTACTTGCTTAATAAAAGGACGTGGTTAGGTAAAAGAAGATGATCGACTTTACATTTCTCTAGAAAATAAATAGAACGTCATGGTTTCATCATGGCTGTGCACATGATTTCTCCAATGCCTAGGTTTGAATAATCAATGATGGAGAGAGTGTTGGGCAAGACTGACGCTCGAATCAAAGCATGGTAGTTGTTCTATACCTAGATTTCTTTTATCTGGGAACGTGCATTTGACTTCATGAATGGGCTAATCACTCGCGGAAACAAGAAACGTAAGTGGGTTGTACTTAGCGAAGTCTTTCTGAAAGCCCAACTGAATGCTGTTTGTCTACTCCAGCAGCATTATATGGACATTGTAGTTTTTCTAGAACGTGTGATTGTGGATTTGTTAGTAGTTTAAGTACGTTCTGATGTCCTGTTGCAATGGTCGGGATCGGAATCATCAATGGATAAGACCCACACTACTTGAATGGGCTAGAATTAGTACTTTTTTTTTAATGCGCCAATCATTGATGGGCCAATCACTCATAGAAGCCCAACTGAATGTTGTTTGTACGATACAAGCCTGGTCGCTAATCGAGAGACCTTTGATAATACTCCTAACGTGGATCTTGGAATATGCAATGCACTAGAAAAACAACAATTCAATTAATTCAAGAAATATTCACTACTCATACGTCTAAAAAATGTGACATTTAATCTCTGTTCGTTTGAAGGAAAATATAACATTTATAAAAAGTATTTTTCAAGAAATTATTATCCTGGAAATGATAATATTTTCCGGTGTTCGTATGTCAAAGGCCACCGGCTTGCCAGCCTCAAGCGAGGTCAAAGTACGCTATTAAAAGTCGTAATATTTAAAGGTAAATAAAAAACACAAAAAATATTTTCCCTTTAAAAAAGCGCAAAATGTTTTCTCCACTTTTGAATGTGTTTTTTCCATTGGTGGAAAATATTTTCCTTGAATATTTTATTTTCTGTGAAATGAACGCCGGAAAATTCGAAAAATATATTCCTGAAAGTTATTTTCCTTGAAACGAACGGAAGTGTTTCACCAAAAATATAGTATTTCTGAAAAATATTTTCTAAGAAATCGTTTTCCTGGAAGATAATAATATTTTTGGGCGTTCATTTAAAACTTAAAGAAAATTATTAAATATATTAATTTTTTTTCCTTTTTTTGTTATACATTGACGTGTCGCCGGTCACAAACCTCGCTAGGCTTCCACAAGCTCCCACTTTGCCAGTAGAGGCCAATGACTTTTACACTTGTTTTCTGTGTGTGTGCGCGCGCGCGCGCTTGTTAGAAAAAAAATAATTTGGAACAAACTTATACAAAAACGTGTAGCAACCAATTACATTAAGTTAAATTTAACTTTCAGATTAATTAAACTTTTGATTATTCTTAAATTTTCAATTTGAAATACTGCCAGCCTGGCTAAGGATCTTTGAACATACATTCATGCCTCATACCAAGGTCTTCTTTGTCTGTTCAAGGCGTGAGATTCTTGTTATCTCTCCCATGTGTCATGGAAAAAAAATAACTTTTATACTGGTGAGATCCTAGACAGATGCTAGACAAAAATATATATATGTCTGACTGTGATTTTTGTAGGACTATCATTGTATACACGTTCGATGCAATCATACTTTCGAGGTGAAAATGTGCTTAGATAATGGAATTATCAATACTTCCAAGGGAACTACTTGCAGATATAAGGACATGATTAGGAAAACGAAGATAATTAACCTTAGTTTTTTTATATAGAAAATGAGAATAAAATCATGGTTGCGCACATGAGTTAAGTAATTCCTAGGTTTGAATAGGTAGATTGGGTCACACCAATACTTCTTGAAAGAATGGTAGTTGTTCTTGAACTAGGTTTTTTGTTATCTGGAAACTTGCGTTTGACTTTTAAGTTACCAATATGCAACATAGTTGCTAAGCAAGAATTATTTAACAATACTTGTCTGTTTTAAGGAGTCAGATTCCTGTCATCGCCCCACTTTTCATTTTAGTTTCCAGGTTTTCGATTAAAATAAGTCATCTTAATTTACGAGGAAGAGCAACTCAATTAACAATAAATTATTAAACATATGTGGTTTCCTTGTGTCACGTGAAGACAGACATGCAGAACATTATCCCAAAAAGAGTAGGTGTTCTTTAACGTGACTTTGGAGTTCTTACACATTGTAGGAAAAACTAACTATTTTATTGTCTTAGGTCATGAAAAGTAGGGGTGAGCATTATAAACCGCCCGGAATGCCTCGGTTTCGGGCAGTTCTAAGAAGCAATGGTCCGGTTCCCGGTTGCATATAAATGGAACCGCGAATTTTTGGTCCAATTCCCGATTCCGGTGGTGGAACTGCCCGCTCGGACATAAACTATTTTTATTTATTAAGATAATAAAATATAAAAAACCGGACTTGCCCCAGTTGAGGGATTCAACTCTATGGATGAACCAAATGAAATATTTGATTGGGTTTGCCTCGTCTTCTTTGTGAAAGGATCAAATCTTTTCATTGAATTGTTGGCTTTAAAAGTTATTTTCGGTTAATCCCTATAGCCCATGAGTTGTGCCATTTTAATTTTTAGTTGGCTTTCTTTTGGTTTATGCTTGATACTGCAGTAGCACAACCTGTGATGAATGGCATGTTGCCTTCGTGTTTTACCATAACCGATCTTGGACTGTTACTTATGTAGTTCAACTTTCACCATACTTTTCTGAGACATCTTCTACTTGGATTTCAATTGAAAATTTTCGCATCGTCTATTGCATGAAAGTATATTTGTGGTCCAGAACACATGAATGACCCCTTCATGAGAGAGGCTTGACTCCTATATATGGTGGAAACTTGTAACACAATCTAGTATCTAGATCCATTATTCATTAGATCATTAGATCGGTTATTTTAACTCATGTTATTTTAACTTACCCACCCGAGAATCAGACCGGACCGCCCAGTCCGGTATGGTCCAGTTCTCAATTCCAAATAATAGGGAACCGCCCGGGAACCGATCACCTCTAATGAAAAGCGACTTGATAAACAAAGAAGAAAACACTAAAGGAAACAAAATACCTATGTGTATTCTGGGAGTTGGCTGTATCAATTTTAGTTGGCTTAGGCCCATTACTCTTGAACGTTGGGCCTAATTTAATTTGTTGGAGAGGGCTACGTTCCTTGGTTGGTGGACGAACTAGGCCCACACCCAATCTCACAATGGCAGGAAGTAATCATGAGATACTAGGATACCTTTGGTTTAGCTTTTCTAAGGGTTTCGAGCCTCCAAAATTTGGAAAATATATGAAGTGTTTGGTAATCATTCTCAAAATATTTTAAAGTGGAAAACTGACATTGGGAAGGCTGAAAACTGAAGATAAGTTATACTAGTTTTGAGCATTTTCTCAGAACTTATTTCCACAACCGAACCAAATGCAGCCTTACTCCTAGCTGGCATCAAGAATGGCGAAGGCTCAGAAATGGACAGGACCGCACGGAAGTATCGCTTAGTCATGAGCACCAACATTGACCATGGGCTTAGTCCTTTAAGTAAATGTGTGAGATTTAGCAATATTGTTAACAAGTGAAACCCAACCTCAAAATAGTTATCATTTTGTGTGGTTATTTCCAGATTTAGCTTTTATGAAATGGGCCGAGCCATTAACTTGTATTCTTTTTTTAATTAAAACGTTGAGTTTTATTCCATCATTAACTCTCTCATGAAGATTTTTGCCATTGTCCTAATAAACTTGTTATGGATGTACTTGTGTAGGCGTGTGCCGACTTACGCCTTGAATGTAACTCAAATGTATGATCTTGGAGCATGTGATGCATTATATAAAAAAAAATATCCTATTAATTAAGAAACTTTTCGCTAGCGTCTATTGTTATTGCATATGAAAACGTGCAGAAATAATTTTAAAATAATGACATTTAGCTTAAGTACTTGTAGAAATTTACTATGTTTATTCTCTTTATTTTAAAATTATTATGAAAAAAAAAATCGAAAAGTCACGATTCTTGCAATTCAAGTTTAACATGAGCAAAAAAAAAAAAAAGAATCACCAGAGAAGTCAATGAGTAACGTTAAAGAACACCAAAAATTACATAAATTGATTAGAGTATCAGTAGCACTAGTTCATGGGGAGAGCCAACAATAAAGAAATCCACTATGAATCCGAAGAGAAAATTTATTTTCACTCAACTGCTCAAATGCGTACTAATCGAGTAGAGTTCACTTTTATAAGTTTTTATGTGACCGGCCACTCAAGTTAGGATACCATGATTTTTTCTTCTTCTTTTTTATCTTCAATCTGAGATTAAATTCCACCAAATTTGAGACTCCATTGAATTTGCTCGAAAATAAAGTCCAAGTTAGAAGACATCCAAAATATAGGCCAAGCTTCTACTTAGTCACATTTCATATTCAAACTCAAACTTGAGACATTAATCAATGAAAAAGATGTAACAATAATCTAGGGTTTAACGAAATAAGACGTCAGAATTATTTGGGAGTAGGGTGAGTTGAGGCGAAAACCAGATTGCATGGACTTTTACTGCCAGTGTTATTAAGACATAAAAAGTTAACCTATACCTCAAACTGGATACCCGATTCAAATAAAATCAAGGTTTTGGTTTTACGCTACATTTGATTTTAAGCATTATCATTATTATTGTTTCAAATGATAAAAAAATAAAAGGAGGAGCCATTGAAATCGAGAGTGGTGGAGGATAAAACTTTAACTCTGATGGTAAGATAATAGACGTTTTAGTTGGGACAATTGCCATTTAAATCCTAAACCTTTTGCTACTATGCCGATTGAGTTCTAAACCTTTTTTTATACCAAATAAGTCCTAAACCTTTTGCAACTTTGCCGATTAAGTCCTTCCGACGGATTTTGACCGGAAAAGGCTGACGTGGCGCGCCGGAGCTCGCCGGCGACGATGTGGCACGCCGCCGATTCATATTACTTACTTGAATTATGGTTGGATTGTGAGCTCGCCGGCGACGACGTGGCGATATATTTCTTTTTTTTTTCCTCTTTTCTTTTTCTTTTTTTTTCTTTCTTTTTTTCCTTTAAGGCACTCGCCGGCCACTCTGAAGGGTCGCCGGCCACGGGCGAGGGCCATCGGGGGTCCCCCAGCCCCCACGGCCCTCGCCAGTGGCCAGCGAAGGCTCGGCGAGGCAGCCCTCACCCAGATCTGGGCGGGGCTGCCTCGGCTGGGCGAGGTCTGCCCCGCCCAAATCTGGGCGAGGCTGACCTGGCCCGGCCCTCGCCGGCCGCCGGCAAGGGCGGGCGGGGCTGGGGAGGCCGCCGCAGCCCTCGCCCGAGGCCGGCGAGGGCCGGGCAAGGCCAACCTCGCCCAGATTTGGCCGGGGCAGACCTCGCCGAGCCCTCGTCGACCACCGGTGAGGGCCGCAGGGGCTGGGGACCCCCGACGGCCCTCTCCCGTGGCCGGCAACCCTACGGAGTGGCCGGCGAGCTCCGATGGCTGCCGGAGCTCGCCGGCCAAGTGCCTTAAAGGAAAAAAAGAAAGAAAAAACAGAAAAAGAAAAAGAAATATATTGCCACGTCGTCGCCACGTCGGCCTTTTTCGGCCAAAATCCGCCAAAAGGACTTAATCGGCAAAGTTGCAAAAGGTTTAGGACTCATTTGGCATAAAAAAAAACGTTTAGAACTAAATCGGCAAAATAGGTAAAGGTTTAGGACTTATTTGGCAATTGTCCCCATTTTAGTTATAATCGACATGGTCTTGGAGAGCGCCAAGTGTTACATCTTTATGCAAAGCTTTCACATAAATCTCGCACTAAGCTTTCACAGGGTCATGGAAGGGGCAACAGCCCCCACTAACCTCCCTTTCTATTCGTCATTATGCATGCATAGATATGCATAGAGAGAGTATTGGGCAAGACCGTCACTCAAATGAAAGCACTGTAGTTGTTTAATTCATTCCCCGAATTATATGAAAATGGTCAAAGTTCGGGAACTACATTGGGCATGCGCCAAAAGTTTAGGGATCACATCGAAGTTTAAAAATCACATTATATATATAGTCAAATGTTAGAAATTATTAGTGTTATTATCTCTACGCTGCCTTCTTCGTAGAGAGCGCGTGGAAAAGGATAAAATGGACGGGCCTCCACTCGACGCTTTTTTCCCCAGGGGCTATTCTTTTTGAAGAGTAATTGCCTGATGAACAACTACTACTACTTCAGCGTGTAGAGCAGGGTTGTGGCTTCAAGGCCTTTGTTCTACAGGCCATGTTTGTTAATAGGCCTTGATTGATGTTGCGGACTCGTGTTTTGTGAATGCAGTGAGCCCGCATTCCGATTGAAACTTTTTAGGATCAAATCGGGGGGCAAATGGGTTTTGGGTTGGCTAGTTTTGCAAATTGGGTTGTATACATGGATTAACCTGGCTTTCCTATTTCTTTAATTTATTTCTATGCTTTTTACCACTATTTTTTTTAATGTTTTTATATTTTATATTTTTCCTAGAAAATGGAAGCTAGGACCAATGACGAGATTCATGTGTCAACAACATGAGAAGAAATTCAAATGAAAGGTAACACGATATCTGTTTCAATATATCCATTAAAACTCTCTCTAACTTGGTATCTATGTTTAACGGGGGGACAATTGCCAAATAAGTCCTAAACCTTTTGCAACTTTGCCAGTTAAGTCATTCCGACGAATTTTGGCCGGAAAATGCCTACGTGACGATGATGTGGCGCGCCGAACCTCGCCGGCGACGACATGGCGATGACCGGACCCCAATTTTTTTTCTTTTTTTTCCTTCATTTTCTTAGAAAAATAAGGAGGCCGACGAGCTCCGGCGGAGCTCGCCGGCCACTCCAAAGGGCGGCCCCGCCCTCGCCGGCTGCGGGCGAGGGCGGGGGAGGCCCTCGCTACCCTCACCTAGGCGGGGCGAGCTCAAGATCGCCCCTACAGTTTGCAGATCCGCAAGCACTGCAGGGGCGAGCTCAAGCTCACCTAGATCTGCAAAGCGGGCTGCAGATCTGCTTGGGCGAGCTCGAGCTCGCCCCGCCCAGGCCAGCCCTCGCCAGCCACGGGCGAGGGCGGCGAGGGCCTCCCCCACCCTCACCAGCAGCCGGCGAGGGCGGGGCCGCCCTTTAGAGTGACCGGGGAGCTCCACCGGCCACCGGAGCTCGCCGACCTCCTTGTTTTTCGAAGAAAATGAAGGTAAAAAAAAGGAAAAAAAATTTTGGAGTCCAATCATCGCCACGTCGTCGCCATGTCATCGCCGACGAGGTCCGGCGCGCCACGTCATCGCCACGTAGGCATTTTCCGGCCAAAATTCGCCGAAAGGACTTAACCGGCAAAGTTGCAAAAGGTTTAGGACTTATTTGGCATAAAAAAAGGTTTAGGACTGAATTGCAAAGTAGCAAAAAGTTTAGGACTTATTTGGCAATTGTCCCGCTTAACGGGTTATCACTTGTCCCGCTCTATAATGGAAGAGAAGTGGCATCTTTTCCAGGGGAATAGTTTTGGGAAACTTCTTTTTCCCCCCGCTATATATTAAATATTACATGGTTTAAAAATTTTCAAAATTAAAAATAAAGTAAAAGTCAGATTTTTCGACATTTTCACAATTAGCTTGGTTAGGACATTGTACAATTTCGTGTGAGTAAGGATCAGTTACAATGCAAACCATATGCTCGATGTGCAAATTTGAATGTAGAAAAACGTAGATATACATGTTCATACCTCCACTACCTATTATATATAATCTATCCCAAGTCAAAGGTTTCTAGAAAACAAGGTTGTCAAAGGTTTAAAGAAAACAAGGTTATGATATCAAAGTCTCGAGTCAAAGTTTGAATTTCACACGTTCTTTCTCCAGGTGATCTGCCCTTGACTCTAGCGGTCTATTTGATTTGTCGAATTACATGCATTCATATTGCATCTTGTATGTTTAGGTTGTCGCTCATGTATATATTTCTCGTGGCAGGTTGAGTCACATGGCACACTCATTTTCCATTTACACAGTAATTTGCTTTGGATTGTCACTTTAGCAAATCTCCAATTTTCATATTTATCTAGTAAGATCTCTATCGATGAAAAAGAAGTATCAGAAATGTGCATGTTTTGGTGTATATGGTTATAGTAAATACGTACATGCGTGTGTCTATATATATTTTGAAAATTAACACGGGGTTTTCAAAAAGTTCAACAAAGTAGCATGGACCTATTACGACATAATATATCATATTTGACTCATAGATGCCAAATAGGGATCAATTAAAAAGTTATCCGTCCTCACATAAAGAAAAATCGTATCTAAAATAAGTGAGTATAATAAAGTTACCCATGATTACAAATCGAAGGAAGGTTAGAGGGTTCTATGTACATGACTGTGTATTTCACAAAATAGGTATAACGAAAAGTTGTATGAATACCCATTAATTAACAACTCTGGAATGTTAGAAATTAGTTCGAAATTACTAACTTTGTATAATTTTAAAGTTACCTTAACCTTGAAAAGTGACAAAGCACAAGACAAGCTTCTTAAATAAGGACAAAACAAAACCTATTTTTATAATAGGGAAATATGCTTACCAATGTAAAAAAAACTTGCTTTATTTTAGTTATTGAAACTCATATTTTGGTACAAATTTACAAATCAAATTACCATATTTAAGTTGCTTACTCCGAATAGGTCTGAACTTACATCTAAGCATGGAAAACGACGACAAATGTCGGCGGAGCTAGTCAGTGCTGATCGCAAGAACATGAGTATTAAGAATGTAATTAGACAATAATATTCTCGGCAATTGGGCATAAGCCCCAAGCATTGGATTGCGCAGCAAGGCAAACCCAACTCAGTTCTTACCTGCCCCTTTTCCGATCGTGCTTACCCATTTAAACCCTATTATTATAATCCATGTTCAATCCGTTAATTAGAGTCAATAAATCAAGCATAAAAAGACCATACATACTAAGCAGTAAGTACTTATAATTTATATTATAAATTAATGGTTAGGAAACATTCATAAAGACTCCGTTGGCCAAGTCTTAAACAACTGTTGAAGAGCTATGTAACTCCTGTGCCAGGAAGAAGCCAGCTCAGCCAACTGCGCACTATGCATGCATCTGGAGAAAGTAAGAGGCGACAACAAGTGAAAGCAGATCGATTTTTTATGCAAATTACTCTGATCGGACGAACGAGTCTCGCATGACTCGGTCAGGACATGCATCATTGTTATTGTTTAATTCGTAAATAGCTACATTGATCGGACACCAGCGGATACAGATTAAGACCTGGCGATAATGAATCTCTAGATTAAAAGTGTTCGTGGAAAAGCAAGTTCGTTCATTCAACGAAAGCTTGAAGGACGACTAAGTCCCGCTTTAATAAATGGAGAGACTGTGAAATAAATGCCATTGGTACGACTTTGCATCCTCTACTTTCATAAGGAGTTCAATTGTTCAAGGAATTTATCACTCCTTAATAGTAAGGAGACCTTTTCTTTTCTTTCTTTTTTGTTTCAATTATTGCAAAGAAATTATAGAAATACTATACTTTCATTTTAAAGCTGCCTGAGTTATTCTGTTAGAGTTTTCTTTAAAAAATAGTTGAAAGTGTTCATTTACAAGTATCTTTTACAAAGGAAAGAGAGATTAGAATTCTGCAACAACATTGGCATATTTGATTTATTATGTTCGTTTTGATATTTGTGACCGCACGTGGTGTGGGTTCATGACTAATTTCATATGATCAAAGTAATTTCAATCGAAAACTTTACGTTTATCCATCTTCTCATGTCACAAATCTTTGAAAGATTAGGAAAGGAAATATTGACGACTAAGGTTTTGCTTCACTTTTCTTATAACTTCAAAGAATATGAATCCCAAGGTCAAACTGGATCGTGGAATATGAGAGAGTCACATGTACTAATATTCTAAGGAATACTTGTCTTGGAGGAGAAGCTAGGGCTAACGCATATATTTACCAAGATATTATTCTTTTTTTTATTCTCATTGTGATTTCTCCTTTGAGGCATGTCGTAAAGAGTAATTGAGATGCTGATATATCCACTAGAAAATTTTCATCTGCTGAAAAATAGTGAAAAAAGTTGATAGATGTGTACGGAAAGATTTTAGCGTTTTCGCATATAATTAAAGTCAAATTATGAACATCAAGAACTAAAGAGTAGAAATAAAAGTCACAGTAAACCACCCTAGTATCATCCATCAACAATAAAGGACAGCCGCGGATATGGCATGTAACATCGGGTCAAACTCAACGCTCTGACCCTTATATTTCTTATGTTTCATATTAAAGAGAGAGAGAGAGAGAGAGAGAGAGTATAATAAAGGATATATTCTCGTAGTGATTCTTATGGAAATGTTTGTACAAGACCCTGATACGAAGCGACGCAACACATCAACGACATTGAATGAAAAGCCCCCAAACTTGGCACGAAGCGCCCATGACTCATATTTGTTACTCAACGGAGATCAACTTGGCATCCCGCAGCCCAGCCCTCCTTATTTTGCTGACGACAGTCGCCGCATCGATCTTCTCGGCGATCACCTTCAACAAATCTCCACGCTCTCCGACAAAGCCTGCGAACTTCAGCCCTGCAAACACATACAGAAGATAGGATGATGACAAGGGTAGGGTTTTGTTTGAATCATCAGAGGTCGGAGGAGATTGATGATGATTAATGCACAAAATCATTCCGACGACACGTTACCGTTTGCTTCGCTTGTTGCGATCGCACGTGCCTTGGCCCTGCGGGTCTGGTCTCCCGTCATGAGATTAATCAGTACCGTCATCTGTATCCAATGGACAAAACGGCGAGAGATATTAGCACGCGAAAGAAGAATGGAAGCTTAAAAAGAAGAGGGCGAAGAGGAGACAACCATCGACGTAGGAACCTTAAACCAAACAAAACGTGGATATAAACCTAACACGAGGAAATTCAGACAAGATACAGACCGCCATATCTGCCGCCGAGGCCGATCTCTTCTCTCTCGTCGTGCTGAGCCCTTCTCTCTCTCTCGATCTTGACACAATGTGCTTGGTTTGATGGATGATGAAGATGATGAAGTTTCAGCGTCCTTTTATAGGGCACGACCGAGCCATCACCTACTTCGGCAAATAACTAAATAAAAATAAGCCTCACTTACAGTCTGGCCGGTCCATGGCGGCGATGTTACGGTGACATTTCCAGTCTCTTGCCAGCTTCATCTGCCGGTAATTTTTACACGGAATAGTTGAATGGTTCTCATAGCCCCCAACGACACGCGTTATTTGGGGCAGATGGTCATAAATAATACATAGTTTATACTCTATTCTACTTTCACACGACATTTTCCACCGCTAAGATAACTGATGTTGCTATCGCCTTAGCACTTACGCAACCACATATATCTATCTACGTAGTTGTTTCATGGCCATTCTTCTAGAATTTCAAAGGAAATTGAACTCGCCTTAGCACTTACGCAACCACATATATCTATCTACGTAGTTGTTGCATGGCCATTCTTCTAGAATTTCAAAGGAAATTGAACTGGCTAGGCTTTAAAGTCAGAGGATGATCACGAGGCTTTCAATTCACTGGATCACAGAAGCTTCCTCAGACAAAAAAACAAAAAAGAGTGATGCTTCAACGTAGGATGCCCGGCATTCGCATCAAAATTTCTAGCTAATACTAATTGGATAGACTCAATTGGTACCAATTCAAAAAGATTTGAGACTAAATTAGTTCGATTAAGAAGTTTAAGACTAAATTTGTGTCAATGGAACAAGTTTAGGGGATTTTTTTAGTACTTTCCCCCACTAATATGTAGATGACAATTTTCTTCTTTCAATCGAAACAATTTGTGTTTTCATTTCTCATAATAATACGTAAGAGATACATAAAAATCTTTCAAGTCTAGCGAATTCCAAACAACTGCAAAAAAGCATATATTACAAAAAGCAAATAAAAAAATACAGTTTGCAAGTGGCACACTGTCGTCCCTCAAAAACAAACTACCAATGTAAACCTTTAGCAGCCGATCACTAGACTCAATGATGAGTAGACCTCTCGTCTAGTTGCAACAACCTATGGTGTACGTTTAGGTTCAACACTCTTGTCACAATCATTGACCGGAAAAAAAACAAATCATTTTTAATTCAATCCATGCAAACGAATCATTTTTTATTCAATCCATGCCCCGCTGGAACAATCCTCCTTGCGATTCATTAGCAAATTATATTGCCAAAGCCCATTATAATCGGTGGTGAACATCACCTCCAACAAATCTCCGCGCTCTCGGACATAGCTCGCGGATTGCAGCCCTGTTCCAATGACGAAAGCCTGTGCAAGACAGCATGACAAGAAGATTATTAGGGTTTTCCTTAACCTATCAGAGGTTGATGGTTGATTCACGAAAGAATTAAGCATTAAAGACTTGCATGAAATGTGCCGTCAGGAGATCAAGTCCGTGGCTGAACCGTGTTCTATTTTGTTTAAAATATTCCTATTTGTTCTTCGAAACATTAATTGGGGTGTCCATGAAAATAAGACCCATCTCGATTACTCCTAGAGAGGTCGTGGATCCGAGATTCTTCTTTGCAAGTGTACGCGGTCAACAAGCAAGATCCCGTGCTATGCTGCATCTGAATTGTCGGATCACCTTTTTTTTTTTCGTTTCGAATCAATCATATCACGTTACATGTGAATCGCCGAAACCACTGAATCTTCAACGCGCCGTAACTCTGCTTTGAATTTGCTGGGGAATGTTGCATCCCAATTGCCATGTCATGTCATTTTTCATGTTGAACATTTTATTCGGGATACGCCAAATCATGTCGCATCCGACTTTTACATGTCATGCCATTTTCATGCGTCATTGAAATTTCTAATTTTGTCATGTCATGAACACCTTCATGCTTGACTGGACATCTCAATTTCCATATCATTCGAATTGAGATTTCGTTGAGAATGTCATCCGTTATTGTTGTTATTAATATGGTCTTGGTAAGTCGCCCCAAATTTAAGATATCCAATTAAAGCCGCGACATACTCACTCGGTTGTGATAAGGGCGGTTCACATAGTCTGACCGACCGACACGCCTTATTTGGGGTCAAATATATCGTCGTACACAGTATTAATTATTCTCTGTTATACTTTCACACGATGTTTTCTAGATAGAGATGACTAATGGAGGGCTTTTGCCTTAGCACTTAAGAAATTTCCCAAATCTATCCAACTGGTTATTGCGTAGCGGCTTTCTAGAAACAAAATTTCAGTCGAGGAGTCCAAATGAAATGAACTTCCTGATGTTTGAATGCAAAGGATGAGTTGAGTTTGGTAGGCTTTTAATACAAAGGACCGCCAAAAGGTCCTAAAAAGAAAATAAAAATAAAAAGAAGATAATGCCTCATGTATATGGAGTTTACTTGGACTCATATGCCAAGCCCATGTGGTGCACTATCAATAATGTTGGGATATACAAGTGAGTTGTGTTAAATAAATCCTACATTAGAGAATTGGTATGGTGTAAATTAATCTATCCTAATTAATTGATGATTTAATGACTTAAACTTTTGAGTAAGGATTGGTCTAACTATAAATATTGATCGGTTCGAAACTTGGACTTCCTTTGGTGATCTATGTAGGTGAAGGTAGTGGGTTTACAATGTCCAGTATTAACAAATACACATGTCAAGGAAAGGGACTTTAACCAACATAATATATATTAGTTAATACATCCTAGTTAGCCCACAGCTCATTATCTTAGAATTTTCAGTAAAGTTGACTCAACTAGATATGTTGGCAAACTCAAGTTTGTGCTCCCCTTTGGTGATTTTGCCAGGTGAAGAAATCAAACTACTATTACGTGCTCCAAACAAATTGGACATCAATGATAATAGTCATGAGTTGTTAACATAAAGGTAAGAATGATTATGAGCCACCAAGAACTCCGTGTTCTAGTCTTCTCAAAATGTTTGTGTTGCAGCATTACTCAGACGAAAATTGAGGTGTCAACAAGATGGACACAGTTATTTGCATAAGGTTATGTATGCAAGGATCAATCGAGTTAGAGTTCATCATGTCATGAAAAGCCGAAAACAATTAATTCATACTGCGCGGTTGTAATCCTCCCTATGATTCACGTCAAAATTCAAGGTCCAGCACATATTAGGCACATAGATATTTCACAGCAGGGTCGAATTAAGCTTTCTATATCAATCAACAGAAGACTTGATAAGGCTCGTTAATCATTTAGGTTAAACCAAGAAGGTTTCTTTAGCAAATTATATTGCCAGAGTCAATCATAGTCGGTAGAGAATGTCTTGGAAAGGACCACAAAATGTAACGTAAGTCAGGGAGGCTAAGTTGATCAGCCTTTGGAGCTAAATTATCCGATCCTTTTCAAAAGTGTTTAAAAAGTAACATTCGGCCACATTGCTCTTTTTGGTTTTTTTATTCAATGTAAGTTCCTTGCGGTTTCCTTACTTATCTTGAATTATTTGTACATGCATTTTTCTAGTAATATCAGTCTTACAAAGAGCTTGAAGCTTCAAAGCATATTAAAATCCACTTGCTTTTAATTCGAAGTCATATATAATACTTTAATCGGCCGTCAATCAATTTCGCTCGGACTTTAATCGTTAAAACAGTTGAGTTTCTGATTAATACGACCTAAGAAAAACACACGTGTGAGACTCAGATTAGGAGAAGTAAAGCAACACCCATGAAAAGGAAATACTCACATTAAGAAAAGGAAACAATTCAAATTAATATCTTTCTTTTCTTTTTCCCCCTTTTTTTGAGAGGGAGAGAGAGATAATCCAGTTTCATTAGGATCCTATAGAAATTTTTATGCAATATTTTCTTGACTCTTTTTTCAGTGATGAATGGATAACTATAATAATCCAATAAGTAACTACAGTTAATGAGAAAATAACCGACAAAATTGTTGACTTATACCCTTTCTTGACAAAGTTCTTGACTCTTTTGATACATTCATCAACTGTTTTCATTTAGCAGCGTCTAGTCGACAACGTATGCACTAAATGATACCCCTCGAATTTCTTATTAAGGAACAACCTTAATTTGGCCACATAAGCATGAAGGACCAAATATTATATATTCACTACAGAACATGAAAAATAAAACTAAAAAAGGGAAAATAGACTGAATATAAAAAGAGAACATATTTAAGGGGAGTCTTGAGGATGCATTGCATCTAATCAAGGCAAGCTACAACATCCATCAAAACAGCATGCCTTTCCACATACGAGAAGTGGGTTCCTTTTGAACCAGCAACACCTGCAACCTACAAATATACTCGCACAAATAACCACTTAAATAAGTTCTAAGAAAGAGAAAAAAATTCACAGTTAGTTAGAGAAAAAGGATAATATGTCATGTCCATATTTCGTTATTTGAAGTTTGGACAAACCATTTGTCCCAAAAAAAAATGTCACGGAAATGCCCAATAAGCAATAATTTCAAGAGTTGCACTTCATGGATGAATCCAATTGGATCTTTTCTTAATAGCTCAACGATCTTCGGGTTTCTTACATAGAGAAATATGAAGAAGGAAAAAGAGGACGATTCACGGGAATTCCTCTAAAAAAACATAGTCAAGTCAAGTAAAAACAATTTGTGGGTTGAAAGTGAAATAAGAGTAAAAGCTAGCTGTTTAATAGATATATCAACTATCAAGTAGATACATAATTACCAGCTTGAGGATAAACAGTCTGATTCACTCTTCCACATGAAGCAGCAGCTGAAAATGGAGTTGCCCAAATGATAGAGGCCATCACTATGAACAGAAGCCATGAACGTCCAATCATCAAGCTCTTCTTCATCTCTCTCTCTCTCTCTCTCTCTCTCTCTCTCTCTCTCTGCGCGCTTCTAACTTAGATCTAAACTGTCAATGGCCCAAGTCTCCCCATTCTTACCTTATTTACAGTGGAAAAGCTGGAACCATTCTCTTTCAGCATAGGATTCCCTCCTGTTCATCTTTCATGTCTCTTTCTGGCAAGTGGACTAGACATTCCTCGTCTCTCATTCCGTACGAACTGGGACTCTAGCTTTAACTTAAGGAGTTATGACAGAACCTCGACTCAGTGGAGTCGCCATTGTTGATAATATGCCCACGGAGTACAGATCTGATCTGATCTCTGGAGAGAGATGAAGTACAACCTCGTCTTTCTGTTCCATGTGAATGAAGAAACACACACACTTGCTGTCATTATGTAAATAATGTAATCGGAGGAGTGCTAAATGGAGCCGACAAAACTTACCCTCATCATAAAGACAAACCAGCCCAAAGACATCCATTTTATTTAGTCTTCAGATGAGAAATAATACTTAAAACAAATCCCATTTGGAAACGCATCCGAGATAAAGACAATTTTTTAAATTTCAAATATAACTTAGTTATAAACTTTTTTTCTCTAAGTATGTGATATAGCCTTTTTCTCTGATTCTCTAATGTTGACCAACTTGACATGTAATAAATCAAATTTTGACTAATGCAATAAGCATTAAACTCATGCACATTGTGTATATTACTGTCTTGTAATTTATTCTTACTGCACGATACTTATTGTCTTATCGAATGTACGTATTCCGAATATTCTATTCAATTTAATGTATTTTATCAGATGTCATTACAAATTAGATCCTTGCTTAGCCGAGTTGTCAATTGTCCAGCTGTATGAATGAAGAGGAGTGGTGTCTTTTAATGGGAAGGGTTTTAGGAAACCCTCTCTTTCTCCTTCTATGTACAAATTTTACATGCTTTAAACGATTTCAAAGGCCACAATCGAGCAATAGGTTGGTTGGGACTACGTGAAATTTTGCACGTGTGTGAACCAATCACAACGCAAACCGTATACTTGAGGTACTATTTGCTTGTAAAAAATGCTGGATATACATGTTTAATCCCACACTTCCTTCCATATATATTCTCCAGGAATATGCTTCGCTCATTTTGAGTTTACCTAGTAATTGCTTTTGATGTGTCCCTTAGGAAATCCCTAATCCTATGGAAAATCTTTAATTCTTGTGCACATGTTGGAAGAAAGTCTCTCATCGATGTACAAGAAATAATTAATCTCTAATCGATGTCCAAAAAGTAATAGAAGTATGCCTGTTTTGATAATGAATGTTTAACAATAAATAGATATTTTATTTATAGACTCCATTGAAAAATTACTACGAGGTTATGAAAAGTTTACAAGTGTAGCAATACTTGTTATGACGTCACAAGTCACATTTGATTCATATATGACAAATAACGATCCATTAACAAAATCCACCTTTCCAGAAGAAAATAAAAGTTGTGTAACCCCCTCTACGAATAAATTGAGTATAATAAAGGTGCCCATCATTAGAAATAAGTATAACGACATGCGTGACACTTGATAGCACTTATTATAGAAAAGTTGTTGTGGATACCTTTAAGACAAGATAATTAAAAGATTTGAAAAGTTAAAAATTAGTTAGAGATTACTAATTTTGTGTAATTGCAAAGTCACCATAACCTTGAAAAGTTACAAAGCACGTGACAAGCTTCCGAATTAAGGACTGACCTAACTTTATTGTTGCAAATAGAGAAGGATGCTAACCAATGTAGAATAATATTACTTTATTTGAGTTATTGGAAATCACGTTTCGACAATAATATGCAAAATACCAAGTCTAAAAGTTACTTCGAATAGGTTTGCACTTATATCTAAGGATAGAAAGCCAATACAAACGTGGCAGAGTTCTATATATGTGCGACAAGGCAAGCCCCACTCAGTTGTGACCTGCCCCTCCTCCAATGGCGGCTAAGCCTGCTTTTCCAGTTAGACCCAGTTATATGCTCAATTTCTTAATTGAAATCAATAATCAAAATCAATCCAATCATGCAAACTTACTGCTTAAACTCTATATTCATGAGAATTCGTGGATAAATAAATAAATTGAGATATTAAGTTGCTTGTAGAGTGAGTTCTCGATATAAAAACTTCTTAAAAGACTAGGTTGGATCAAGCATTGACCTCTGTAGGAATTAGATTATGTTAACAGCTTCTAAAGAGCCACTTACTGTGCATGCATTTGCAGAAAATAAGAGGAGACAAATGTGCAAGCAGATTAATTATAAGGCAACCACACCGACTGAACCAACGAGTCGCATGACTCAGTCATTGAAAATGCATTATTGATCATTTTTCAATCATAAAGTGCCGTGTTAATCTGACATTAATGGGTACAGATTAAGATTTGACAATAATGACTTGATGCTTTAAGATTTGTCCATGCTTAAATCATTGAAATAGATCAGCCAATTTAATTTGTTCAACTAATTGAATCGCTTGAATCACGTATACTGAATAATTCGATTTTGTGTTTGATACGGTGTTAGAGATATTGTTGTGGTATGTATAAAGTTTGGTAACGAGGGACTAATTGATATTATGCCAACTAAGTAAAGGAAAGTGTGCCATATCAGATTTGTTTAGTTATATTTAGTTTTTATCTTCAAAATCGTTAATTAATCCTAACCTAATCACTCATAAATAATTTTTTTTCTGAATGCCATGGCACAACTTTACATCCTCTAATTGGCTGTTGTTTAGACTTCTTCACTTGGTTCAGCTTGGAACCTCGGTACCCTTACACTCACATCTGTTCTCTGCAGAGTTGAGTGCAAGTTTTGTGGTACCGGGCCCTTATGCCTTGTACATTTTGCTTGGTTAAGATCAATATAATTACTTACTTTACCAAAAAAAAACTTTACATCCTCTAATGCAATAAAGAGTTCAATTTTCCAAGGAGCTTAGACTCCTAAAACTATGGAGACTTTCTTCTATGTCCCGGTGAAAGAAATTATAAGGACCGTATATTTTCTTTCTTAAAGCTACAATGTTTGAGTACCATCATTTCTAAGGTAATTTTTCTCGTAGAATATGCTGTTGGATTCATCCTAGAATAATCAATTAAGAATTATCTGCTTATAGTTAAGTTCCCAAAAGAAAGAGAGCTGAGGATAATGGAATAAGATGTTATATTTTACTATGTTCATCCTAATGTTTGTGTCCGTGCTGGCGTGACTAGTTTCATATAATTAAACTGGCTTTAAGATGTCAGGAAATTGAGTCCCTACTCCCTAGCTACACCGTCTTATATTTTAAGATGTTATTATCTCATCTGTTGAAAAAATGATCCACCCTCATGAAAATTTCTGTATTAGATAGAGAGATCGCGTGGCCTTGAAATTCTTCTCCGCAAGTGCAAATAGTGAACAAGTAAAATCCAGTGTTATATGACACATCTATTTTCACATCATGTCATTTTCCGAATCACTTTTTTTTTTGTTTCTAATAAATCATATCACGTTACTTTGAATTTCCAAAACCATGTAATTTTCAGTTTGTCATACTTTTCATTTTGAATTTGGCGAGTCATATAGCATTTGAATTTTTATGTCAAGTTTTTAAATTCAGATTTATCATGTCGTGTCATATATCCAAAATTATGTTTTCATGCTTAGTTTAAATAACAACTGCATTATATCATGCATAGGGGTGATTAGTTATGAAACAAGCCAATTCCAAATCAGAAACTCGAAATCTATTCAGTCAAGCCAGGTTGCAAGTTTTGGAAATGGAGAACAAAACTGGAATCCTTTCAAATAGGCATGGAGCCAAACTTCCCATGGGAATTGGTGCCTTTCTGCGAGCAGCTACTACATTCTTGTTGGCCACTTTCAATATAGACTCGGGAATCCGGCAGCAAGTTTTTTTTTCATATTTAAGATATGTGAAATTCATTTTTGGCATAAGTATAACATCAGCTTCCCTCGGCAAAACATTTAGGCTTTATTAGCCATCCAGGATCGAATGTTCTTTTTTTTTGGTAAGGTAAGCTTTGTATAGATTCACCAAAAGTGATGTACAATGCTAGAGCAAATTCAAGGTACCACAAAACCTTCCACTCAAAGTGTTAGTAACAACAATGAGTGAAGGGGTACCCGGAATACATGAGGATTATATAAGGCATAGACATAAATAAAAGCCAAAAGCTAGAGTTAAACATCCAAGAAGATGATTGGGTCAATTCCCCAACTCCTTTGCAGACGCCTATTCCTGTAGGAATCAGCCACCGGACGAAGAGAAATGGCTTTATCCTTCACCATCTTAATCAAATTGTTCTTTATGGCTGGTATAATCAAGGTTTTGTTCCTGAATAACATTTCGTTCCTCTCTCTCCAGATAATATAGCACAAAGCTCCAAGAGAGAACCTCGCCAAAGCATGATAAAAGCAATTACCAGAGAAGTTTTCGTGGCCCAATCAAGCGTGTGCATCCATGGAAGTGATCGCCAAGCAAGATGACATTTGCCCGCCCAAAATTGTGCCAATCGGTTGGTAATCGAGCATGCAAAGAACAAATGATTTATGGAATCCGGCCTTCTAGTGCAAAAGGGACAACTTCCTTCTGAAATTCTATGACGGGATAATAGGAATACCTATGTTGGTAACCTATTGCGCGTCATAAGTCATAGGTGAAAACGGTGTCTAGGTGTGATCATTCTGTCCCATAAGAAGGAATGCCATGAAACCGTTGCTCGTCTGGGCCGAATAACGCTCCAAGCTGAGGCTGAGGTAAAGGAGCCAGAAGAATTACCTAACCATATAAAACGGTCCATCTCATCTGTGAGCTGAGGAAGTGGAGTGCCCCAAGCCTCAAATCTATCCAACAATAATGATTGTCTCTGATTAACTGAGACCAAATCCGCGACTGTAGCTTGCTGAGAGAACCCAAATTGATAAATCTCCCTATCAGAAAAAGAAGAAGCAATAGGTCCCTAGGATGCCAGTAATCAAACCACAATGAGATCGAAGTGCCATTTCCAATATTCCATCTGAATAGGGCTCTGAATTCCCTGCGCAATCCTAGAATTTTCTTCCAAGCTCATGAGCAAAAGGAAGGTTTCCGAGTTATCCAAAAACTCTTATGTTTTAAGAAGTTTGAGTGAACCCGTTTGCACCATAGGGATTCTTTATCAGAAAATAGGATCCAAATATGTTTAGCCATCGCCGCCTTATTACTCTCCTTTAGTCGTCAGATTCCAAGACCCCCTTCCTCCTTTGGTAAACAAACATCACTCCAAGAGACTTTAGCTCCCCTCGGGCCCAATTCAGCACCTTTCCATAAGAACTGTCGAAGCACCTTTTCAATGCTTTCTATGACCGATATAGGTAATATGAATAAACCGGCCCAATAGACTTGGATAGAATGTAATACTAACTTGATTAACAGCCGACCTGCAAAGGACTAGAAACGGTGAGTCCATGATTGTACTTTCTTCGTAATTGTGTTAACCAATGTAACACAGTCCGCTTTTCCAAGCCGAGAAGAGATAACTGGAACACCTAAGTATCTAAATGGCAGCCGACCAATACGGAAGCCAGTGAGTTCCAAAATGGCCGACCGAAGGTCTGGCGAGTCACCCGACAAAAACACCTCACTTTTAGATAGATTAGGTGCTAGTCCCGACCATTCTGTGAAAGTAGTAATTGCCATCTTCAAAAGGGTGACAGTCTGCAAGTTTGCTTCACAAAATAGTAGTACATCATCAGCAAAGAATGAGTGAGAAAGTTTTGTGGACTTACATCTCCAATGAAATCTGAAGTCAAAGGCCATGGTCTGTCTAATTATGATTCCGGTAAATACCTCCATAACAAGAGTAAATAGGTAAGGCGATAAAGGGTCCCCTTGGTGAAGTCCTCTAGAGCTTCCAAAAAAACCATGTGATTCTCCGTTGATGGAAATAGAGAATTTGGGAGTTCGCACACATTCCATAATCAAATCTATCAGCTTTTTAGGAAAACCAAAGGCCAACAAAGTGAATTCCAGAAAATTCCATTCAACCGTATCATAGGCCTTCCTGAAATCAACAGTCATCACACATTTTGGAAGATAAGGAACATGATGGAAAGCACTGAATAACTCTTGTGCAATCAAAATATTATCGCTGATTCTACGTCCTTTAACAAAAGCATTTTGAGGCTCACTAATGATTGAAGGTAGTACCAAGGCCAAACGATTCGCCAAAATTTAGTAATACACTTATAAACCGTGTTGCAGCATGCAATAGGCCAGTAGTCATCAACAGATGATGCATTCTGAACTTTCGAAACTAGTGCAATGATGGTGGTATTCAACTGGCGTAATAATCTACCAGAGCGGAAGAAATCTTGGATTGCCCGAATGACCGAGTTGCCCACTATCTCCCAAGAGCTCTTAAAGAAATCAACATTGAATCCATCCGGTCCTGGGGTTTTCCATTTAGCTAAAGAGAACATGGTGCTTCGTATTTCATCATCAGAAAAAGGTTTGGCAAGAATGCTAACCTAGTCTGAGAGTAGCGTTTTCTGAAGGGATGCTCAGATAATATCTGGAGAGGGAGAGGTCCTGCCATTTGACGTGAAAAGCTGTTGAAAATGTACCAAAAAAAGATTCTTGACATCTTCCAAGTTGTCAATCCGAGCTCCAGACTCATCAACAGCTGAAGCTATTCTGTTTTGGAGTTGTCTGTTTTTCATCGACTGATGGAAGAACTTTGTGTTCAAATCTCCCTCATTTAGCCACCTAATCCGTGATTTTTGACGATAGAAGGACTCCTCCTGTGATATAAGCCTTCTGAAATCTTCCAAGCAGGCTGTTTCCTTATGAGCATCCTGAGTAGACTTGAGTTCCCTCCTTGCAGCTTCTGTGCGAGCCAAAATATCATAATATGAAGCTCTATTGAGTTGTTTGAGCCGCCTTTTTAGAATCTTCAATCTAGAGCATAGTATAAACATGGCCGTTCCAGACATATTCATACCCCAAACTTGATCAACCAGCATTTCAAAATGAGGATGTGTGAGCCAAAAATTGAAGAATTTAAACGGTCTCCTTGTCAGCATATCAGGCAACACACAAATTATCATTGGAGAATGGTCCGAGATACCTGAGTTTAGGAAGTTAGCTTCAGAATAAGAATAAACTACATTCCATTTCATGTTCACCAGCACTCTGTCAATTTTTCTTAACTTTCGATTTTCACCCGAAGAAGTAGACCAAGTGAACCTGCATCCAACATATCTTAAATCATCCAATTCAGCATCAACTAGGCACTCATGTAATTCATTATAACAAGACAGCCAAGTATCAGAGCTTCCCACCCTATCAGAGTCAAATCTTATAGCATTGAAATCACCCGCCAATATCCATGGGGTTTCCCTTAACTCATAACTATGCTGAATAAGGTTGTTCCATAAAGGCCTCCTTGTACCGAAGGTATGGAGTGCATAAATCACCGAGAAAGCACAACAAAAATCAGATTCCAGCCCTTTAAGAGTACCATGTATAACTTGGGATGACTTAGAGGAAATCTCATAAGTAACCCTGAAAGGATCCCAACCAATCCAAATTCGACCACCACTAGCATGTTCATAGTTGACTATCCATTTCCATCCTGGTAATATACTACTAGAAGAAGCATTGAAAAAGTTCTCCGTAGCTTTTGTTTCCAAAATGCCGACACAGCACAAATTGTGTTCTCTGACTAGACATCGCACTTCGGCTCGTCTGTCTGGGTCAACTAGATCCCTTATGTTCCAAACTCCTATGTACATATTTACATACAAGTAGAGACGGTTACCTTTTTTTGGCCTTGTGAGCCTTCCTCTTCGGCATCGGTCTTGTTGGTTGAGCAACGGGCGAAGAGACAACCACACACGGTGTATCTGACACTTGTGTTTCATTTTGAGTATGCCTCGGTGTATCAGCTTTTCCTCCCGTGTCGTCCGAACCTATACTGGATATGTCATCTGCATCCTCTGTAGCTGAAGACGAGGCTGCCACTCTGCCGTCCTTCTCTGGACTCAACTGACGTGCTTTCAGAAGTGGATCATCTTGTGTACTACATGGCTGGCTATGGTTCTTTGGGTCTAACACAGCAGCAATCTTAGACACTTTCCTTACTTTAGGGCGCACAACTTCCCACTGTCCCACTTCTAGGTGCGACTGTTTTTCAGTACTAGTCGATCGCTGTTGGGGAATGACAGCCCTGTCCGGCTCAATATGATCCCCCAAAGGAAGTGTTCTCTCAGCTTTCGGTGCTCTTGCCATGTTGGCCACAGGGGCTTCCTTTGTTTGAGGGGCCGACTCTGTAGACGCACCAGCAGCCTCCCAACATCTATGACCAAACGTGCCACAAGCCTTGCATAGTATCGGCTTCCATTCATAATGTAGGTTGATGATTCTCCTTTCTCCACGAATTAATAAAGATAATTCATCCTTTAGTACTCTCTTTGCATCTACCTCAACCCATACTCTGACATACGAAAGCATTTTCATACATTCCGTCTGTTGATCAACATAAAGTGGCTTACCAATTAACTAGCCAGAAAACTAATGCCAGACCCTGACCACGTAGACAATGGTACATTCATCATTCTTACCCAAATAGGGACAAAATTGTGCTGACCTTTCTTTAATTCCAGCAATGGATGCCATTGCTGGAGTATCAGGGGGATTTTTGCAACTGTAATGGGCCATCCTTCCAGTATCTTCCTTCGGAAATCACCATCGGGGATATGAAAAAATTAGAATCCATCATCATTAGCTAAAACTTCCAGTAATTGGCCTCCCCAAGCATTCTCTAACGCAGCCTCCGTCATCTTAAACGGGAGTTTCTTCCCTATGAAATACCCAACCAAGCATTCGTGCCACTTGGGATCGCACGCCTCCAAAATGCATTCTGGGACTTACACATTTTCATCCTCAGCCGAGGGCATATACCGCAAATTATATCCATGAATGGCTTATTTAGCCATACTCGCCCAAGATCGAGCTGATAGGTTACTCTTTCCTATTTGATTGTCATCCGTAAGCCTACCTTCCTTAGGTTGTTCACCAGTCGCAGCCGGTCTGGAATTTCTACGAACAGGTGGTTTGCTTCCTCCCTGCACATTTATTCGAACAAGTGGTCGGTTTCCATCCCATGCGTTTGCTGAGTAGGTAAGATCCCTCCCAGGACAACATAAGGTTGAGCATTCATACTCACAATAGATTTACCTTTGCCTATCTCCACCATACACACGGCATTATGTCCTTCACTCGCATTATTCGACCTCCCCGGAATCACCAGGCCATTTCTACTCGGTGTGCGACCACGAGTCTCATTCCTTGAATCTTTCATCACTACATCTTGGGCAATAGCTTGAGGACGCGTCAAAACCCCAGCCTCTTTAGTCCGAAGACCCTCCTGCAATTCTTGCATTTCCAACGGTTCGGAGATCAACATGATTTTGGCCAAACCAAAACTTAATCCCCAATCATAATACCAGAGCCTAAAGTCAATTATTGAAGCGGTAGAAATCAAAAAGGAACCCACCAGAGGCTATCTCCAAAAATCCAGCTTCAATCGATACCCGTAGAGCCGTCAGCACAAAAGAGGCGTTCTACTCGCGGGAGAGAAGGAAATGAACAGTATCCGAGAGGGAAAGTGGTAAATCTAGGATCGAATGTTACAGGATCGAATGTTCTTTGTTGTCACTTTTATATACTCTTCGGAAAAAAAAGATTAGAATGGATTAAAATTCAGTTCTACCCTAAAATCCTGCTTAAATAGACCAGTTCTTCCTAGGAACTGAACCAGCCTTGGTTGCTTTCTAGGAATTTTACTCCTGAACCTACCCAACTCATCGAGAACCGATCGATTCAAGCGGCTTCTCGGAGCCAGTTCGAGGCTGCTGCTCATCCATAGTCATGGACATGTTCATGATTGACGCAACATTTCAATTGCATATCTTTTAAAGTTTTGCAATTTATTTCTATGTCGTCGTTATCTTTCTTGGTAAGTGATATAGAACAACATGCACATGCCTTCATGGAAACATTGGAGCATCATTAAAGCGAGCGGTCCCACAAATAAAGTGGATTACGTGATCTTCAAGATTACAAATGGATTACAATATTTGATTCACGTGTTTCCTTAATTTCCGAGATATCACGGATTTCATACGCATTTTGCTGATTATCTAGTTGTGTTTTGATAACTTTCCCTTTTATTAATATCTTTCCTTAATTTTGTTATTTGGTTATTTTCTAGATGACAACCTCCTTATAAAGAGTTGCCTAAGATATTGTAATAGCACTTCTTGATTCGAAATAAGCATTATCTTTTGGAATTCCTTCAAAGCGTAACTTCCTTTGCGTCATTTTGTATCAAAGCAAGGTTTCTCCCTGCGACGATATCTCATAACGTGAATCGAAACACCTCCGTAGCTGAGGGCCATGAGCTTGTTACACGTGAGGTATTTGCCCAGTATGTCAAGGAAACTCGACAAGCTCAGCAAGACCACCAACAGTCGATGCAAGACTTACTTGCCACCATCCAACGATTGTCTGCAAACCCTAAAACCTTAACCCTGGTGATCTTCCAGCCGAGCGTATTCCTGTCGCTCGAGTTCCTGAAGTAGCCATGGAGCAAAGGGCAAATCCTCGACAAAGGTGTCAAGACTATGTCGAGGATTCTGAAGAAGAATATGAAGAGGATTTCCAGGACTTGCCCATTCATGAAGGTCTCTGTTATGGAGAATTCCAAGGAGAGCATGTTCATGGGGGTCGTCAACATGGAGGATATCGGCGAGAACGTGATCAATATCAATTGAAAGTTCACCTTCCTACCTTCAACGGTAACTTAAATATCGAAGTCTTTCTAGATTGGCTTTGGGAGGTTGAGAAGTTCTTCGATGCCATGGAGATCTAAGATGACCGCCAAGTAAAGCTCGTGGCATACAAATTGAAGGGCGGCGCCTCAGCCTAGCAGGAGCAAACACAACTCTCCCAACGTCGACAAGGAAAAGCACCTATCCGAACTTGAAAATGTATGAAGCGATTGCTGAAGATTCAATTTCTTCCTGTTGACTTTGAGCAATCTTTATTCCAGCAATTTTAGGCTTGCAAACAAGGAAGTCGGATGGTTCAAGCTTACACGGAGGAATTCCTTCAACTTTCGGACCGAAATAATCTTGTTAAATCTAAAGCGCAACAAACCACAAGGTATATCAATGGTCTACATTTGACTATTCAAGATCGCGTTTCGTTGCATCGTTTATACTCTGCTAAGGATGCACAAGAGATGGCTAGGAAAGTGGAACTGCAGTTGAAGCGAAATAATTACTCAAGCAAAATGGAAAATTATGCTCCTCGAGGGCAATTCGGGCGAGAAAAATGGCAAGAAGGTGTTGAGTCCTCTAATTGGCAAATCAACAATACAAACCAAAATTGGGGGAGTAATGTTAATGCTCAAACCTTCTAAATCCCCTACATCAAAGGCTCGTAATGTTGCTCAGAATCCTTATACCAAGCCCTATCCTAGAAAGTGCTTTAAATGTAATGAGCCTGGGCACCATTCGAGTGATAGTCCACGGCATAAGATGGCCAATGTTGTCGAGCACAACAATGGCATATACGAAGATGACTGGATTGATGAGGAAGAAGTGGAGGATGAAGATGGTGAGCATGTCAACTGCATCGTTAGGAGACTATTGCTTGCTCCGCAAAGAGAAGACACGCAACGGAATAGTCTTTTCCATGCCTGTTGTACCATCAACAGCAAAGTTTGCGATGTCATCATCGACAGTGGAAGTTGTGACAACATAGTGTCAATGGCTTTGGTGGACCATCTACAACTAAAGACAGGGTTACATTCTTCTCCTTATACAATCAGGTGAATTCGAAAAGGGGCCAAACTCAAGGTGACACAAATATGTCATTTACCTATTTCAATTGGAAAGTTTTATAAGGACGCCATAATTTGTGATGTAATGGAGATGGATGCATGCCATGTCCTATTGGGATGGCCATGGCAATACGATGTTGATATCACTCACAGGGCTCGAGAGAACACCTATTCTTTTGTGTTGAAAAAGACGAAGATTATTTTGAAGCCAATGAGTAACACTTCTTAGTCCCCAAAGAAGCAAAATGCAAGGATTATGCTAAACGTCAGAAAACGTGAGGGCATGTATCATCCTCTGCATCCTCCAAATACTCCTAACTATCCTAACCATAACTCGGGGTTGAGTTCTTCTAAAGTGGATGAGAATGATGTAGAACAACATACACATGCCTTCATGGAAACATTGGAGTATCATAAGAGCGGGCGGTCCCACAAATTAAAGAGGATTGCATGATCTTCAAAATTACAAATGGGTTACAATATTTAATTCACGTATTTTCTTAATTTCCGAGATGTCACAGATTTCATACGCATTTTGTAGATTTTCTAGTTGTGTTTTGATAACTTTCTCTTTTATTAATACATTTCCTTAATTTTGTTATTTGGTTATTTGGTTATTTTCTAGATGACGACATCCTTATAAAGAGGCGCCTAAGATATTGTAATAGCACTTCTTGAATCGAAATAAACATTATCTTTTGGAATTCCTTCCAAGCGTAACTTCCTTTGCGTGAGTAAGTCAATGCACCCAAAATCTAGGTCCACATGAAAATTGAAGCCGCGTCATACACACACGGTTGGTACGTTGGAGGGATATTAATATGGCTGTTCCGATCACTTGCTTCCTGCATTTCTCGGTAAGTTTCACTTCGAATAGTTCACATGCACGCGGTTCTCATACTCCACACGACACGCCTTGTTTGGAGCGGACATCCATACATAATATATTGAGATGACTGATGATATATAGTGATACTAAGCTTCAATTTCACGCTTTATTTTTCAACATTGAGATGACTAGTGTAGCACTTTTGCCTCAGACATTAAGCAATTTCACAGATCCGTTTGGGTATTAATTATCAAAAATTATATTGCCAGAGTCAATAGTAGTTGGTGGTGAATATCTTGGGAAGAAGAACGAAATCTAATGTACACGACGAGGCTTTGTGCGTGTTTAAGAGAAGCTCTTCGTGTTTTCCCAACTCGATCGAAGGGAAAAGAAAACAGATCAGTCTCAGAGAGGCAGTCCGTCGGTCCATTACTCATGCATGTTTTACGCTTCAAGAGCTGGTTCTCGTCTCCTTGTTTTTGATATCTTTTTCCTTTTCCTTTTCCTTTTCCTTTTGTGCTCTCACACATGAATTTCGTGGGGCTTTGTGGATCATTATCCGGAAAAAAGGATGTGCTCAAGCTTATCACCGCTTTCTCACACGCACCTTATTTTTTTATGTCTTGTAGTTAGTTCAATGTTTGCACGACGACTGTGACACGAGATAGTCTCACTTTCATACGTGGGTTGACTCAATATCAAAAGGTTCTCCTTTAGATGTTATACGAGAAATTTGCACATAGTGATTCTCCTGTAGATGTTGCTACAAGACAATGATACAAAGCAACATACAAAATATCGCCGTGGTTGACTCCAAACCCCTGAACAATAATATACGGAAGGAAAAGAGTGCCGACTAAATATCAATGGGACTCGGCGACGCCCATGAACAAAAGCTAGAAAGAAACACACGGAAAACACTCGAGCAACCGGTGCGCTCTAACATCATTTAGTACGTCTTCAGTTTTGAGTCTCGACGCCCTCCAACTTGGCACCCACCATCCCAGCCTTCCTTATTTCATCGACGGCCGTCACCTCATCGATCTTCTCAGCGATCACCACCAACAGATCTCCATGCTCTTTATTAAAGCCCGCGAATTTCAACCCTGTTTCAATCACGAACACATATACGCGAGAGGATGATAAGAAGAGGAGGATCTTCTTTAAAATATTATAGGCGGAGGATTTATGTTTAATGCATGAAATCATTCCGTTGAAATTTGGGTCTGTGGAGAATCGGGAGATGAGAGCGATTGGGAGTATTAAATAACAAAGTTTATATAGCCCATTATAGATGTCTATGAAATGTGCTCTAGGACTTGTTACCGGTTGCTTTGTCTGTTGCGATCGTGCGTGCCTTGGCCCTTTCTTTCTTGTCCTTAGACTTGACATCGATCAGTACCTTTTTTCTGGATCTGATGGACAAACGGGCAAAGAGATCTTAGCGTTACAAATTAAAAGGGGAAGTACAAAAAGAAGAAAATGAAGAGGAGACCACTATCGATGTAGAAACATAAACCAAAACAAAACGAGAGATAAGCACAGAAAAGAAGAAAATCAAGATGAGTGATTGGAGTAAGCACAGACCGCCATCCTGCCTCTGAGACCGATCTGCGCTCTCTCTCTCTCTCTCTTAATCGATAGATAGATAGATAGATACGAAGTGCTTAGTTTGATAGTTTGATGGATACGGAAGAGCCTAAGCTCGCGGGTCTTTATAGCAAATCTTGGGACATGACCGAGTATTCACAGACTTGAGGCAACTTCCAGGAAAGACAGGCGTCTTAGCAGAAGCTTCAATCCAGTTGTCAAGAAAATGAGTCGCTAGCTAGACCGTGTTATATCTTTAAAATGTTCTTATCTCTTCTTCGAAACCCTAATTGGGGTATTGTGAAAATATGATGAAACTTCATGAAACTTTCTAGAATATAGGGAGGTTAGGTGGGCCCGAGATTCTGCCCCACAACTATCCTAAAATAACGAATATAATCGCATGCCATATTGCATCTAAATTTTCACATCATATCACTTTTTATGTCACGTTTTTTTCATTTCAAATCTACCCATATTATAACACGTTTGAATTGCTAATGCCATGTAATTTTCAGCAATGTCTTACGTTTTGTTTCGAATTCGTTGCACCAGGTTCCATTCAAATTGTCATGTCGAGTATCTTTTTTCAGTTTATCATGTCATGTTGCATATGAGTTTTCATGGAATGCCACTGTTATGCGGAAGAACACTCTAACTATATGAGAAAGAAAACAAGAATAATCAAGAACACAGAGATTTACGTGGTTCGGCGAAGATCCGCCTACGTCCACAGGAGAGAGAGAGAGAGAGAGAGAGAGAGAGAGAGAGAGAGAGAGAGAGAGAGAGACTATATCTTATTTTGGCACAACGCCCCTCCACGAGTACAAGGTACAATGCTGAAATAAATAGATCTTTAGATCCCCACTTTCCTAATCCTAATAGGAAAGAAATTCCACCCTAAAGATATTATCAAATCTTTAGTGATTATCTCCTAAATATTAGAGATATCGTGATATATCTCAATTACATCAGGACTATATCCAATGAAAATCTCTTATAGATAGATCCAAATCTAGAAAACAAATAGCCTGCAATCTTCAAGCCTTCCTAGATTTCCCGATCGACTTTTAACTTCAAATTTTCAATCGATCGAAATATTGTGGAATTCAAGACAACTTCAACAATCTCCACCTTTGGCTTGAATAAACCACAAGCCTTCACTCGAACCAAGAAAACGAATATATCTCCCCCTCCACCGTACCTTGCAAAGGTACGCCCGCACCTGGATCAGTGCGGCCTCCATCAACTTCAATGATGAGTGAGAGAAAGCAAGTCCTTACAGGACTTGAACTTCTCTGTGATAACTGTTTTCGTGCTAGCATCCATGGACACAGATGCTTCACCTTGCATTGTGGTTCCTATAAGTCGATATAGGTTCCCATGCCTTTGTCCCTTAAGAACAATCAGAGCTCCGTTGATCACCTTCAAGACTCCACCTTGAGCGATGTATTTGCATCCATTGGATTCAAGTGCTCCCAATGAGATCAAATTCTTCCTTAGACCTAGAACATGACGCACATCTGTTAAAGTTCTAACCATGCCATCAAACATCTTGATTTTCATGGTTCCAACTCCCATAGTCTTGCACGAAGTATCATTCCCCAGAAGAACCTTTGATAAACCTTGTTAAATCAACAGGTCCTTCATCCTTCTCCGCCATAGTGTAAAATTATTCTTCCCAGTAAATCGTTCAATATCAAATCGAACGGTTGAACCTCTCCCAGCCATCTAGTCAGAAGTCACAATACAGGAACGGAGAACCTGGATTGCTCTGATACCAATTGTTATGCGGAAGAACACTCTAACTAGATGAGAAAGAAATCAAGAATAATCAAGAACACGGAGATTTACGTGGTTCGGCGAAGATCCGCCTACGTCCACGGGAGAGAGAGACTATATCTTATTCAAGCGTATCACCCTCCCCTCGAGTACAAGGTATAATGTTGAAATAAATAGATCTTCAGATCCTTACTTTCTTAATCCTAATAGGAAAGAAATTCCACCCTAAAGATATTATCAAATCTTTAGTGATTATCCCATAAATATTAGAGATATCATGATATATCCCAATTACATCAGGACTATATCCAATGAAAATCTCTTATAGATAGATCCAAATCTAGGAAACAAATAGCCTGCAATCTTCAAGCCTTCCTAGTTTTCCCGATCGACTTTTAAATTCAAATTTCCAATCGATCGAAATATTGTGGAATTCAAGACAACTTCAACAGCCACTTTCATGCTTTGTTAAAATATCGACCTTTAGCACATCATATGCTCTTAATTTTTTGTTACTTCTGTCACGCCCCGATTTTCGAGCGCGCGACGGTTCTCGATTTTCCTCTTCTCTTCGGCCAAAGAATAGCGACGTCCCAGGCAGGTCGCTGGCCTTCAAGTCTCCAACGGAAGCACTAATCTTCGCCCTGTCAACTCCCACAAAACTCGCCTCCAAAATTCAATCTCCAATCATGTACCTGAAAAATGGTTACCACGACGGGTTGAGATATAAATATCTCAATGAGCCAACCCCCTAACCCAAAACTAGGTCTGTCAATTGCCCTAGGGTCCCTAATCGCACCTCACGTCTCCTCAGTCACCCTAGACATAATCCAACCTCACTCTCTATCCTGTCGTACTTGCTCTCCTCTAGTCTCTCTTTTCCGCGCTCAGCCTATCCACGAGTTTACTAGACCCTAGTCGCTACATAGCACTAAGTCCAATCATCTCACTAATCAATATCTATTGCAATGATTAAATAAATTACACAAATAAATCAATAATTAAATAACTTACACAATCAATTAATAATTAAATAAATTGCGCAATCAACAATTCAAGGCCGTCCACGACCGGCCTAAAACCCTATCTAGCCTTCCTGTCTTATCTCCACACTACAATACAACCTCCACTAATGGTCAACACACCAGTCTCCAATTAGACTTCCTTTGATGTCCAATTTATATCTCGGGTGCAATGGCCTCACATTCGATCCATCTCGGGCCTAATTGGCCTCGTAATTGCTCAATCGCATCATGCTTCCTTGGCTTCGATCCCCGGCCATAATAGACCAATCTCAACCTCACTCTTAAATCATCTAATCCGCCGCTCAAATTTAGCCAAGTCTAAATCTCGACGATTAAGACTAATCAAGTGACACATGCAACCAATTAATTGCACAATAAAATAATGCGAAAAATTAAATAATTAAATACTGAAATTAAATCAAATTAAATAAATACTAAAATAAAATAAATAAATGCTGAAATTAAATAAATAAAATACGCAGCCAACGAGAGTGCATGAAACCGTCCGTACTAACCTGGCACCGTTCCTCTGAAACCTGACGCTACAATCGCGTCCAATTTTTCCGATAACCAATCCAATCACTCCATAAATCAACACAATTGCCCTAATAAATCTACTAAGGCAATAAACATCCCTAATTAAGGTTTAGAAGGTCTACTCACATCAATTTGCGTCTTCAAGCGACTGATGGCGGTCCACAAATTTTCCCTATTTTCTTTCCTTCCCCTTTCTTTTTTTCTTATTTCTCCTTTTTCCCTTTTTCTTTCGTTTTCTTCTTTTCCTTTTCCTTTTCTTCTTTTCTTCATTTCCTTTTTCTTTTCTTTTCTTTTCTTCATTTCCTTTTTCTTTTCTTCTTGGGCCGGGTTGGGCTGACTAGGGTCCACCAATTTTGGGCTCAAGCTTCAAAGGGGAGGCCCGCGGTCAGGGCCCCCGTGCCGGTGCCGACGAGGGTTCCGGCGAGTCCCCGACGACCCTCCAGCGAGACTCCGGCGAGGAAGGATAGAAGCTGCGCTACTGGTTCTCGTCGAGTGGGGCTGAGTTCGGCTCCTTGCGACCCCATTCTCGTCGAGCCGTGGAGAGGGGTTAACAACAGTGGATGAGGAACGGCGAACGGCGAACGGCGGGGCGAGGCAACAGGTGGAGGCGGAGCAGGTCGTGGAGGAAGCAGAACGCGACCGACGAGGGAGGAGCCAAGGCCGCGAGTTCGATCGGTTCGCGAAGGGCCGAGCTGCGTCGACTTCAAGGGGGCGACGAGCAGGGCTAGGCAGCGGCAGCGATGGCGGCGACGCGCAGGACGTCGGCCGTGAGAGCAGGAGCCACTGAGGAACAACAGCAAAGGAGGAGGAGGCGTCGTCCGGGGATGAAGAAGAACCATGAAGAAGAAGACCGAAGGGGAAGGGAAAGGGAGAGAGAGAGAGAGAGAGAGAGGATGGGGTGCAGGTCTGCAGGGGGAAAGCGTGCAGCAGGAGGTGGCGTGCAGCAAGGGAAAAGAAAGGAGATAGAGAGAAAAGAAAGAAAAGACGAAAGAAAAGAGAGGGGACAGAGAGAAGAAAAGTCAGGGGGCTGTTACAACTTCTTTATGGTCAATTAGTCGGTAATTACTGACATGGATACCATCCATTCTATGTAGCAAGGCCAACGAATGCTTTTTTTTTCATTTTTCTGAATTTTTTCCTTTTTTTGTTTGTCCTTCATCCACCAATGGCTAGGCCTCGGCAACAACCGGCAACTGGCCACAGGTGCGAGTCAACAACCAATGGGCACTCACTTGTGCCCGGTTGCCGACCATCACCAAGGTTCGGCAACCTGCCAAGAAAGAAGAAAATAGAGACATAGAAGAACTTCAAAATTTTTATTAAAAGTTTGAAAAAGTTAAATAAAATTATACACTTTAGCGCCAGCCGTGTCACTTACAACAGTTAGCGCCCGCATCGATGATTTTTAGTCAAATTTGGTCGGAATGACTATATTGACAGATTATTATAAGACTTATAACTAAATTGGTCAAATTCAAATGTTTAGAACTGAATTGTATTGATACAATATGGTTAGAACTTTTTTGGTAATTATGCCTTAACAAAAATATTCATGTTTGACACAACATTTTAATTTTCATATCTTTTAAATTGAGATTTTATTTTGCATGTCATTTCTATTTTAATTTTACTATTATCGTCATTGGTCTTGGTAAGTCAACCGACAATCGAGGTCATATGAAAATTGAAACTTGGTCATACATAATAAATTGAGATGAGTAATGCAGGACTTTCACCGTCGCACTCAATTAATATAACAAATCAATTTGAGTATTTATTGCGAAAGGTTCAACTATAGTCGTTGGGGTCCAAGCAACAGGTGCATATTAGCATGTTATATTGCCAAAGTCAATCATATCGGTGGTGAGAACCCTGGAAACCACCCCGAAATGTAACGTATGTGACGGGGGTCTGTGCGTGTTCAAGAGTTAATAGGTTACGCAGCAATGAGGACCCTCTGAGCACATGGTCTTCTTATTCGGCCACATTAAACACTACGTATTAGAAGCTCTTCATGTCTAGACAGGCCCAACCGTTAGGAACACGAACTGTGAAAGAGAAGAAACAGAGCGAAATACGCACTAATTTTCATGTGGAAAACCGTTTCAGAATCAAGAAGGGAAAAATGGTAGTGCTGTGCTAGACAATCTTTTTACTATCAATACAAACATTAGTACCGAGTTTGATTTACAATTACAAGAAAGATTGCCCCATATATAGAGGAGTTTAAGGCGTACAAAATTGTGGTATATGCGCTTAATTGGGTTAACACCCTACAATGTCGGTGGCTTCTTTTCTGGAGGAACAGTTTTAGGAAACTCCTTTTACTCCTTTTAGGAACAATTTTACATTAAACATTTTCAAAGTTAAGAATAAAGTAAAAGTTAGGGTCTTTGGACATTTTCACAATTAGCTAGGTTGGGACTATGTACAAAATTTCGTGTGAGTAAGGATCAATTACAATGCAAACCATATGCTTGATGTACAAATTTGAATGTAGAAAAACGTAGATATACATGTGTATACATCCACTCCCTTTTATATATATAATCTACCCCAAGTCAAAGGATTTAGGAAACAAGGTTATGATATCAAAGTCTCGAGTCAAAGGTTTGAAGTTTACATGTTCTTTCTCCAGGTGATCTGCCCTTGACCCTAGCGGTCTATTTGAATTGTCGAATTAAATGCATTCATATTACATCTTGTATGTTTAAGTTCTCGCTCATGCATATATTAGTCATGGCAGCTGGAGCCACAGGGCGCACTCATTTTCCATTTACCCAGTAATTTGCTTTTGATTGTCACTTTAGCAAATCTCTAATTTCCATACTTATCTAGCAAGATCTCTATTGATGTACAAGAAATATTAGAATTGTGCATGTTTTGGTATAAATGAATATAGGATATATGTAAGCGCGTGTCTATCTATATAATATATATACATATATTTTTTGAAAATTAAGATGGGGTTTTCAAAGAGCTCAGCAAAGTAGCATGGACCTATTATGACATAATATATCACACTTGACTCATATATGCCAAATAAGGATCAATTAAAAAGTTGTCCATGCTTACAGAAAAAAAAATTTCATATCTAAAATAAGTGAGTATAATAATGTTACACATAATTCCAAATAGAAGGAAGATTAGAGGGTTCTATTTACATGACTGCGTATTTCACCAAATATGTAGAACGAAAAGTTGAATGAATACCCATTAATTAATAACTTTGCAATGTTTGAAATTAGTTCGAAATTACTAACTTTGTAAAATTTTAAAGTTACCTTAACCTTGGAAAATGACAAAGCACGTGACGAGCTTCTCAAATAAGGACAAAACAAAACCTATTTTCGTAATAGGGAAAGATGCTTACCAATGTAAGAAAATTCGCTTTATTTTAGTTATCCAAACTCATGCATCGGTACAAAAATACAAATTGAATCACGATATTTAAGTTGCTTACTTTGAATAGGTCTGAACTTACATCTAAGCATGGAAAACGACCACAAACGTCGGCGGAGCTAGTCACTGCTGACCGCAAGCACATGAGTATAAAAAATGTAATTAAACAATAATATTGTCGTTGATTGCGCATAAGCCCCAAGCATTGGATTGCGCAGCAAGGCAAACCCAACTCAGTTCTTACCTGCCCCTTTTTCGATCGTGCTTACCCAGTTAAACCCCGTAACTATGATCTATGTTCAATCCGTTAATTGGAGTTAATAAACCAAAGATAAAAAGATCATATACACTAAGCACTAAACATTTGTATTACCGTGCATAAGTGAATAAATCAAGTATTCTAAAATACTTAGTTTCTTATATATTAAGTAATGGTTAAGAAACATTTTTAGAGACTCCGCTGGTCAAGTCTTAACAACTATTGAAGAGCCCCGTAATTCCTATGCCAGGAAGAAGCCAGCTCAGCCAACTGTCTGGAGAAAGTAAGAGGCGACAACAAGCGAAAGCAGATTGATTCTGTAACGGCCGGGTCGGTCCGCGATTTTAGCCTACTCGGACTTTAGGGAAAATTGGCAATTTCCCTTTTTATTTAGCGAAAATTTGGAAAGGCTTGGAAATTAATAAAAATTTAAGTTTAAATTTATTTTGGGCCCAAAATGTCATGAAATTCGATATTTGATTTTTCGGGATTTTTCCTGAATTTTTAGGAAATTTTAAAGCATTTTTCCGATTTTCGGAAATTAAAATATATTATTTTATTAAAAGTCCCAGACCGGCCAGCGAACCGGCCGGCCAGACCGTGCGAACCGCCGGTCCGACCGGGTCGGACCGGACGGCACGTGCACAGCACGCGCACGAGCTCTCCCCCTCTCCCTCTCTCCTCTCTCTCTCGGGCCTTCTGTCGAGCAGGTAGAATGCACTGTGCATTCCACCGCTCGACGTCGCCTCAGCCACGCCACGCCCTGCAGCCACCCACCCCTGACTTGGAAGTGACCGTCGGAGGGGATGGTGGCCACGGGGGAGGCGCCGCGTGGCCTGGGAAGCCGAGTTCCGGCCTCCCCCACCTGCCCCACTCGGTAAAACCGAGCTCCGGCAGCTTGAGTCGCCCCCTTCCCGAAGCCGTTGTCAGCTAGCCAAGACTCACCGTGGTCTGTCACCGACAGTCAGTTGCAGGGAGCTTCGCGGCCAGCCTTGGAACCCAGAAAACCGCAGCCAAAAACCACCCCATTCCTTCCTACCCCGACCTCCTCAGCTCACTTCTCACCCACCAATCGGTTCCCTCACTCCCTAGTTTCCTTTTCCGGTGGTTCCCCCTTCCGATTTGGCCTGTGGACGCCGAATCGAAGCTTTGAAACTTGAAAACCACTTCGGAGGCTTAGGAGGAAGCCGCGACTTCGTGGCCGTTTTCCCGTCGATTCCGGCCACCTCCGACGAAGCCACAACCACCAATCGACGCGTCGTGAGCTCAGCTTCCTTCTCCGACCGATCCCAAGCTCCGACGCGCACCGCCGACGACAAACAGAGACGGAACCCGAACACCCCTCGCGACCCGGCGCTCGACCCGGTTCCCCGACCCGGAAGCCGAGCTAGCCGGAGAAGAAGACCGGCGCCGGAGGAGCCAGCAGCCGCCGGCCAAGTCCAGCTCGCGGGCCAGCCCAGCCCAGTCAGCCGGCCCAGTCAACGGCCCAGCCGACCCGGCCCAGTCGGCCAGTCAATCAGCCGACCGACCCAAGCCCAGTCAGCCGGCCCGGCCCAGGTCCAGCTTGCGCGGCCCGAAAAAAAAAAAAGAGTAAAAGAGGAAAATTCTAAAATTTTCTTGGGTTCAACTAGGAGTACAGCAAGGGGGATTTAGCCAGGCAAACTCACAAGTGAGTGGATTCTAAACTTTTATTAGGCGCATTTGCTGTTTTAGTAGGAAACGGGTAGAAATGGCTAGGGCGAGTAGAACGGCTAGGACTCCTTATTTATTCGTAAAATTCATTGATTAGTTAGATTGGTTAGCCGTATTGGACAATGGTAGATTGTTGACCACTTAGGTGGTGTAGTTCGACTTGTGTCGACCTAGGGACTGGCATCCCACGTCTTACGAGAAATGCCCTCGTACGTTTGCTTGTGCTCGAGCGTGGTCAGAGTTGGGACCCCTCGAGGAGAAAGAAGGGTCGGATTGATACCTCTGTTAAAATCTTAGAATTGTTTATTTCGTCTATTTCTACAATTTAATTTAATTAGTCATGTATCATTTAATGTTCGTCCGCATAGCATTTGATTAAATTAGTTAAGAACCCTATTTGCTTTTTAATTGCATTAAATTATTATTATAATTTGGCGATTCAAGTACTACTTTGTGCGTTTAATTTTGCGCCGCTTTAATTTAATCAGTTATGCCTAGACAAATCCCTTATAACCACAATTAGGGTCTCGTTAGTAGACCTGCCCTACCCTGTAAGTTGTTTAGACCCCCATGACGTTCGATAGTCTACCTTTAGTTTAGAGATCTAGAGGTGGGGAGTTCTTCGTTTTGGGTTAGTAATGAGTGTTTCTGCGCGAAGCTTGGGGACCTTGGGATGAGAGACTTACAGCTAGGCTTGCCTAGAGTCGACTGACAGACCATCGGAAGCCGAGAGTTGGGAGGGTCGATTTAGGGACCCTAGGGCAGGGGTGTTCCTAATTTAGGATTAGGGTTCGTTCACTGGGATACCAAGTATCTCATTCCACCACCCCACCATCCCAGGACCCCCGTATGGACCCGGTTCAGGACCTATCAGACTTGGAGGACCAGTCAGAGGAAGAGGAGCTTATGGAGGAGGACCCTCACGAGGAGGAAGCTTGGGATCTACGGGAGCTGGAACCTCTGGATCCGGAGGACTGGGAGCAGCAGCTGGAGCTGGAGCTGGAGTGGGATCTTCAGGAGGAGGAGGATCAGGAGGAGGGGGATCTGGAGCCGGATATCCCTTTCAACTTGGATGAAGAAGAAGAGGAAGACGAAGGGAACGGTATGGCGGCAGCCCCCGCTCCCCCTAGAGACATGGGAGAGGTCATAGACATAGAAGTAAAGGAAGATGGATTAATCCAAGAATCCCACAGCACGACAGGTTGGATTTGGAGCGCCACGAAGCACATCTGGTACCCACATCAGCACATTTGCGTGTATACGGGTTTCCATGAGGCCGAACTAGAGTTATTGGTCGAGGAGTGCAAGGTACCTCAGGGAGGCTACGAGTCCGGCTTCGAAGACCCTGATGGGGCAGATGACTCAGAGGATGGCACCGTGGATAACCCGAAGCCTTCGTGCGTGCGAGATTGGCCCAGGCCAATGGAGGCAGCTAGGGATTAGTACTCTCCCTTCTCTTTTCCCCGCGACTTTTGATTGTATAGCTGTGCGGCGACCGTGACTCTAGACTTTTGTTATGTCTCCTCCTGTTTTCTTCCCCTTTTTGTATTTTGACCTGACTTATCCTTGTATCTATGGGAAGTAAGTTTCTTGATCAAAGTGGATTGTGGTGTTACCTTGGGAACAAATTGACTAAGAACTAGATTCGTTTGCAAAACTTAGCGTGAGGTAGGATCCTGGAATTAGTGCTACGACCCCGAGGAACCGGGGCGTGACACATAATATGGGTAAATTTGAAATGAAAAAAATGACATAAAAAGTGATATGATGTGAAAATTTTTATTCGTTAATTTAGGATAGTTGCGGGGCAGAATCTCGGGCCTACCTAACCTCCCTATATTCTAGAAAGTTTCATGAAGTTTCATCATATTTTCAAAATACCCCAATTAGGGTTTCGATGAAGAGATAAGAACATTTTAAAGATATAACACGGTCTAGCTAGCGACTCAATTTCTTGACAACTGGATTGAAGCTTCTGGTAAGAGGCCTGTCTTTCATGGAAGTTGCCTCAAGTCGGTGAAGGCTCGGTAAGATTTGCTATAAAG
The DNA here is from genome assembly GCA_019926035.1 of Melaleuca alternifolia. NCBI lineage: Eukaryota > Viridiplantae > Streptophyta > Magnoliopsida > Myrtales > Myrtaceae > Melaleuca > Melaleuca alternifolia. The sequence goes on from JAGKPW010002174.1 coordinate 1,027,374, forward strand.
ACCCTTGAGCTTAGTCTCTTTCGTATCCATCAAACTATCAAACTAAGCACTTCGTATCTATCTATCTATCTATCTATCTTTTATCGAAAGAGAGAGAGAGCAGATCGGTCTCAGAGGCAGGATGGCGGTCTGTACTTACTCCAATCACTCATCTTGATTTTCTTCGTTTTCTGTGCTTATCTCTCGTTTTGTTTTGGTTTATGTTTCTACATCGATAGTGGTCTCCTCTTCATTTTCTTCCTTTTGTACTTCCCCTTTTAATTTTGCACGCTAAGATCTCTTGCCCGTTTGTCCATCATATCCAGAAAACGGTACTGATCGATCTCAAGTCTAAGGACAAGAAACAAAGGGCCAAGGCACGTACGATCGCAACAGACAAAGCAACCGGTAAGAAGTCCTAGAGCACTTTCCATAGACATCTGTACTGGGCTATATAAAGTTTGCTATTTAATACTCCCAATCGCCCTCATCTTCCGATTCTCCACATATCCAAATTTCATCGGAATGATTTGGTGCATTAACCATCAATCCTCCACCTCTAATATTCTAAAGAAGACCCTCGACTTCTTATCATCCTCTCGCGTATTTGTGTTCGTGATTGAAACAGGGTTGCAATTCGCGGGCTTTAATAAAGAGCATGGAGATCTGTTGGTGGTGATAGCTGAGACGTTCGATGAGGTGACGGCCGTCGCTGAAATAAGGAAGACTGGGATGGTGGGTGTCAAGTTGGAGCGCGTCGAGACTCAAAGCTGAAGACGTACTAAATGATATTAGAGCGCACCAATTGCTCGAGTGCTTTCCGTGTGTTTCTTTCTAGGTTTTGTTCATGGGCGTCGCCGAGTCTCCATTGATATTTACTCGGCACTCTTTTTTACTTCCGTATATTATTGTTTAGGGGTTTGGAGTCAACAACGGCTATATATTGTGTGTTGCTTTGTATCATTGTCTTGCACCAACATCTACGGGAGAATCGCTACGTGCAAATTTCTCGTATAGCATCTATAAAAGAAACTTAAGTCAAACTACGTATGAAAGTGAGAAACTCTCGTGTAACAGTCGTCTTGCATACGTCGAAATAACTACAAGACATTAAAAAAAAAGATGAGAGAGAGAGAGAAACCTTTTTCTGGACAACGATCGACAAAGCGGCGCGAAATTCATATATGAGAGCACAAAAAGAAAAGGAAAAAGAAAATAAAAAACAAGGAGAGAGAACCGGCTCTCGATGTGTAAAACGTGCATGAACAAGTAATGACCGACACAATGCTTCTCTGAGACTGACCTGTTATTTATTTTTTTTGGTGATCGAGTTGGGAAAACACGAAGAGCTTCTGATACGTATCCTTGATGTAGACAATGGAGAAGATGATAAGCTCAAAAGGTCTGTGTGGATGCATGACCGATTAACTCTTGAACACCCACCGACTATGATTGACTTTGGCAGTGTAATTTGCTAATATGAACTTGTTGTTCTGACCCCAACGACTATGGTTGAATATTCATTTTACTAGAAAAACCATTATGCAATAAATACTTAAATAGATTTTTGAAATTGCTTAAGTACGAAGGAGAAATTCCTACATTAGTCATCTCTGTATATCATGCATGACTATCCGCTCCGAACAAGGCGTGTCTAGAGGAGTATTCCAAGTGAAACTTTCTAGAAATGAAGGAGGCAAGTGATTGGAACAGCCATGGTAGTGTCGCTCCAACGTACCAACCGCGTGTAAATGACGCGGTTTCAGTTTTCATATGGACCTAGATTTTGGGTGGGTTGACTTACCAAGACCAATAATAATAATAATAATAATAATAATAATAATAATAGAAATGACATGCAAAATGAAATCTTAATTGACATGTTCATTTGTTAAGACTGGACAATGTAAATTCCACTACCTTCACCAATGGAGATCACCAAAAGAAGTCCTAGTTCGAACCGATCAATATTTAAAGTTAGACTTATCTTCACTCAAAAAGTTTAAGTCAATAAATCGTCAATAAATTAGGCTAGATTAATGAATTTATGCCATACCAATTCTCTAATGTAGGATTTATTTAACACAACTCACTTGTATATCCCAACATTATTGATAGAGCATCACATGGGCATTGGCATATGAGCCCAAGTAAACTACATATACATGAGGCATTATCTTCTTCTTCTTGGTTTTTCTTTGTTTTTTTTTTTTGGGAAGGCAACCCTTTCGGCGGTCCTTTGCATTTAAAGCCTAGCAAACTCAAGTCATCCTTTGCATTCAAACATTAGGAAGTTCAATTTCATTTGGACTCCTCGACTGAAATTTTGTTTCTAGAAAAACCGGTACGCAACAATCAGTTGGATAGATTTGGGAAACTCTTAAGTGCTAAGGAAAAAGCCTTCCATTAGTCATCTCTATCTAGAAAACCGACATGACAAGGCAATTGGGATGCAACATTCCCCAGCAAATTAAAAACGAAGTTATGACGCGTTGAAAATTTAGTGGCATCGGCGAATAACATATAATATGATATGGTCGATTTGAAATGAAAAAAAAAGGTGATCCGACAATTCAGATGCAGCATAGCACGGGATCTTGCTTGTCGACCGAGTACACTTGCAAAGAAGAATCCCACGATCTATTTAGGAGTAATGGAGAAAGTTCTAGGAACATGGGTCTTATTTTCCTGAACAGCCCAATTGATGTTTCGAAGAAGAAATAGGAATAACTTAAACAAAATAGAACACGGTTCAGCCACGGAATGATCTGCTAACGACACATGTCATGCACGTCTGCAATGGCTAATTATTTCGTGTATCTACCATCAACCTCTTACAGGTTAAGGAAAACCACAATAATCTTCTTATCATTCCCTCTTGCACTGGCTTGCGTCATTGGAACAGGGCTGCAATCCGCGAGCTTTGTCCGAGAGCGCGGAGATTTGTTGGAGGTGATGTTTGTGAAATTTCTGTAGGACAACAGCCAACTGTCCTAAAAGTTTAAGCCATTAGGTGAAGGCATGGTTTTATATTTAATTACTTTCACATTCTCTCTCACGCTTAGTCTGGTCTTTTTGCCAGTACTAAGTGTGGAAATATTTTTTTGGAAAGGCAGAATAGGGGCCTGGGAAGATTTGACCTCATGACCTCCTGCTCTGATACCATGTGAAATTTCTGTAGGACCACCGCCAACTGTCCTAAAAGCTTAAGCCATTAGGTGAAGACGTGGTTTTATATTTAATTACTTTCACAGGTTGAACCTGAGGAGCAATTTGGTGTAGTAGTACTATCCAAAACTACGAAAACATTCCGATACTTTGGTCCTGAATGCCAATCAACTTGGCCTGCCCAACTTGCTCACTTAATTTGTTAATGAGTCGGATCGACTCCATCAGTGATCGTCGCTCGCGAATCTAGACGCTTTCCGACAAAGCCGAAGTTCTATTAGCCCTGTTCTAATGACAAATCCACGAGGTACTAAGTTGACATCTCCATGTACGTTTGCAGGGAGATGTTGGCCCTACCTTTGGCCTATATATATATATATATTCTCCTTCCCTTCAATATGTGAGTTTAGTCACACCGATGACTTCGAATTTTCTTGCCTAACTCATCATTTACAAAAAGTTGGAGATCTCAGGTACCATAGTGTAACCTGAAAGTGCAATTTTCTTTAACCTACTTGTTCTCACTTATTTATGGAAATTTTGTAAGCTTGTTTATGCGTCACCATCAATATGAGTTATTGAAAATAAAAAAAGCAAAAGTGTTATTATCCTCATAAGTTTTGATAACTTGAAAAAAGTAAATATTTAAAACTAAAACTCCTTCGAGACAGAGCCTTCAGAATAGTCGGTAACGCATGGAATTATTTAGATGTTTTTTGGAGTGATCATCATTTATTACTGCACACAATTATGGATCAATCAACGAAGGATTTAAGCAAAAGCTATATAGCCAATACAGATTGTAGTGATGTATGTGCGTTCTAAGGACATTTTCTTCCCATTCATGTCCAACGCGATATGAAATGTTCTTGCACACTTTCAATTTACCCAGTAATTGCTTTTAATGTCTCCTTAGGAAATCCCTAATCCTAGGGAAAATCTCTGATTCTCATGCATATTTCGACAAGGAATCTCTCATCAACGTACAAGAAATAATCAATCTCTAATCGATATACAAGGAGTAATAGATTATGCATGTTTTGACAATAGATGTCTAAAAATAAATATCTATTTATGTAAGATTTCCCTGACAATTATTACTAGGTTATGATAAAGTTCAAACAAGGCAGCGATACTTGTTGTAACGCCATATGTTATATATGACTCACATGTGACAAAGAATGATCAATTAAATAAAATCCATCTTCACAGAAAAATAAAAAGTTTCTATAACACCCTTTGCGAATAAATGAGTATAATACAAAGAAGAAAAAATTATTCAAAGCCCCTCTTTCTTTTTAAAACTTTAAAGTAGCCTTCTCTAATTTGTTGGATTGCGCAGCAAGGCAAAGCCCTGTGCAGTTCTTACCTGCCCCTCCTTCCATGCTTTATCCTGCTAGACCCAGTTACATGCTCAATTTCTATATTGAGGTCAATAATCAAGTCGAAACCGATCATGCACAATCTGTACTTAAAGCTCTATATTACTGAGAACTCGTCAATAAATAAAAAATATGAAATATGCAGTTGCTTATGTACTCATTTTTCGATATAAAAACCTTTTTAAAGACTAGGTTGGGTCAAGCGTTGACCTCTATAGGAATAGATTATGTTAATAGATTTTAAAGAGCTACTTACTGTGCATGCATATGGAGAAAATAAGAGGGGACAACATGTGAAAGCATATTAATTATAAGGCAAGCCACATCGACCGAATTAACGAGACGCATGACTGAGCATGCGTTACTGTTTATATCTTTAGTTATAAAGAGCTACCTTAATCGGACATTGACGGATGCCATTAAGATTTGACAACGATGACATGGTGGTTTGAGGTTGGTCCATGGAGAAAGAAGTTCATGTACTCAACGTATGTTTAATTAGTCAAAATAGATTAGTCGATTTAGTTTGTTTAACTGATTGAACCGCTTGAATCTCATACACTGAATATTCGGCTCTATGTTTGATATGCTGTTAAAAAATATTGTTTCGGTAAGTATAAAGTAAGGTAACAAGGGAGAGTAATTGCTATTATGCCAACTAAGTGAAGGAAGGATTGCCACATCAGATTTTTTTAGTTATGTATATAGTGGCTAATGTATTTACAAAAATGGACCTATGAAAGGTAAAACCCATATACATAATAGTCAAAGGAATGGGTTAAGAGAGAGAGAGAGAGAGAGAGAGAGAGTCAACAAACGTGGGCTGTTACAAATTGCAGTTCAACGTAGGTCGTTAGAGAATGAATTATGCCGGACGCGAGTTAAAATTTTTCAATGAAGTTCGTGGGAAACGACGTCATCACATATAAAGAACCTTTCAATAGATGATTTCCTTGTAGTAGAAGCTAGGGTTGACGCATATCTTAGAGAGTAATTGAGATGCTCATATACTTTACCAAAGAATCATCAGCTACCAAGAAACAGTAAAAAACTTCAACAAATATGCATGAAAAGATATCTCTGGGAAGGACTTCCATAGCTGCATAGCCCGATCGGCCTTTGGTGCACTATGTCACATAATTTGGATGGAGCGGAATAATGTGATCTTCCGGAACCATCCTTTCTCCCTATTAGCTATGAAGAGACATCTTGAGAAGTTTGTCAAGGACAAGGGGTTGACATTCACACATGTCCCCAATACCTTCAAGAACAGACGTATGCAACGCAGTTGGAACATCGACACTTCCATTTTTGATTAGGAGGTCTTCTGTAGCCAACTTGTTAGTTAGCTCCTGTGTTGCTTGTTTAGCTATTTGTAACCACGTCACCCTTACACTCATTGACATATTTGTCTCAATGAGTGTAAGTTTGTGGTGTCGGATAACTCTTTGTATTTTGGCAAAAGTTAATATTATTCTTAATTTACCAAAAAAAAAAGATTTCAGCAGTTTTACTCTTAATAAAGGTCGAATCTCAGTGGAAAATATAACTCAAACTAAGTCCACCCTTAGTGACCATCCATGAATGATCAGCCAGACACAAGGGCTCACCCACTTATCTCTCATAATGTATAAACTACCTTACAAGTTTACAACGGGCTCGAGCTCAAGGGACAAGCCATAGATAGAAAGCAGCACGCTAACTTATCACCGTTATTGACTCCCATGAACAAAGGGTACAAAAAAGCAGACTTTGAAGAAAACGAGCAACATGCGGGTTCAGATATCATTGAGATTGTTTCAGTTTTGCTGCACGACGCTGATCAACCTGGCCTCCCGCAGCCCAGCATTCCTTCGTATTCCGTCGACGACCGTCACCGCATCGATCGAGTCAGCAGTCAACTCCAACACACTACCACGCTCCCCGACAAACCGCACTGATCTTAACCCTGTTTTGATGACAAATACATGTATAAGAGTATGGTTTCCTTGTGCGTGATAAGAGCGGATGACAAGGAGAGTAGGGTTTTCTTCAAAATATATATGCCGGAAGAGATGGAGGATATTGATGGTTGATACATGAAATCATTCTGATAAAATTTGTGTATGCGGAGAGTCGGGGGAGATGAGGGCGATTGGGAGTATTAATGGGGAAACTATATGCAACCATCGTAGATGGATTGCGTTCTAGGAATTGTTACCATTTGCTGCGTTTGTTGCGATTGTTCGTGCTCTGGTCCTGCGTCTCTGGTCGTCCGTCACGAGATCAATCTGTATTATCACCTGGATATGATCGAAAAATCAGCAAGAGATACTAGCGCGCAAAAGAAAAGGGAAAGTATGAAAAGATGACAGACGAGAAGACATAACCAAACGCAAGAAATTCAAGATCAGTACCGCCATCTTGCCTCTGAGAAGTAATCTGTGTTCTCTGGTCTCTTTCTCTCTCTTGCTAGACCCAAAGTGATTAGCTCGATGGGTGATGCGGAAGACCAAGCAAGATTGATGGTTTTTATAGGGATGTTCTTTGAGCATAACCGAGTCGTCGCCAACCTAAGGCAATTCACCCATCAGAAACTTCGATGCTGTTGTCAGGAAATCGAGTCCCTAGCTACACCGCGTTACAATTTTTAGATGTTCTTATCTCTTCTTTGAAACCCTAATTGAGGTATTCTTAAAAATATGATCCATCTTCAGGGAACTCTCTATAATATAATAGAGAGATCAAGCAGAAATGAGATTCTTCTCAGCAAGTGCACTCAGTCAACAAGTAAAATCCCGAGCTATATAACGTATCGATTGTCACATCAAGTCATTTTCTGTATCGCATTCATTTTTCTGTTTTTAATCTACCATACCGTGTTACTCTTAAATTGCCAATGCCATGTAATTTGCAATTTGTCCTGCTTTTCATTTTGAATTCGGCTTGTCATATTGCATTTGAATTTTCACGTCAAGTTTTTATTGGAATTTATCATGTCGTGCCATATCTGAGTTTGCATGTCGTGCGGTTTTCATACTTTGTTTCAAAATTGACTTCATTATGTCATACATAGGGGTGATAAGTTCCTGGGTAAGTGGGTTGTCAGTTGGAACTTGAAACCTATTCAATCAGCGCTGATTGCAACTTTTTGAATTCAGGGACCGAACTAGGATACTCTCGAACCGGTCTAGAACTGAACTTCTTGTGGGAATTGGTGCCTTTTTGCAAGCAGCTACTACGATCTTGACTCGGGAATTGGGCAGGGAGTTTCTTTTCATATTTAAGAAATATTGAATTCATTTTTGGCATCAGTACATTAGCTTCCCTTGGCGATATGGTCGAAGCACTCCGAAGCCTTTTTAGCCATCTAGGATCAAATTTCCTTTGTTGCAACTTTTATATAGTCCTCTAAAAATAAGATGAAAACAGATTAAAATTCCGTTCTACCCTAATATCGTGCTTAAGTAGACCAATGTTGCCTAGGAACTGAACCGGCCTTGGTCGCTTCCCAGGAAATTTACTCATGAACCTAACCTACTCATTAAGAACCAGCTGATTCAGGCGGTTCCTCGAGGCTGCGGTTCCTCGAGGCTGGTTTGGGACTAGTGCTTACCCCTAATCATGAACATGATCATTTCTCAAACAAAGTTTTCAGGTTGCATATCTTTTGGATCGAGATTTCATTTTGCATGCCAGATCTGTATTATCAATATTGTTGTTGTTGATCTTGGTAAGTCAAACCAAAATCTTGGTCATGTCAAACCAATTGAAACCGCGTGATATACAGACGGTTGGAAGATTGCAGTGATATTACCTTGGCCGTTCCCATCACCTGCCACCTTCATTTCTCAGGAAGTTTCTAGGATTGCTCGACATGAACACGGTTCTCATACTCCACCGACACGCCTCTAGTTGGCATCGACAGTCATGCATGACATATAGTCTACTCTGTTTTAATTTTCACACGATATTTTCCAACATTAAGAGAGATGACTTGTGTAGCACTCCTGCCTCACAACTTAAGCAATTTCACGAATCTATTTGAATATTTATTAGCAGAATTATAATGCCAAAGTCAATAGTGGTTGGTGGTGAATATCTTGGAAAGAACACCGAAATGTAATGTAAATGACTAGATCTTATGCGTGTTCAGGAGTTAATAGGTTATGCGTCAACACGGACCCTTTGAGCTCATGAGCTTCTTCATCATTTACGTCAAGGCTAAGTATTAGAAGCGCACAAAAGGAAGAAGGAGAAATTAAAAAACAAGAAGAAGAGGACCGGCTCTTAATGTGTATAAACATCCATGGACAAGTATGGACCGTCATATTACCTCTGTGAGACTGACCTATTTTCTTTTCCTATTGATCAAGTTGGCCACGGAGTTGCCAAAGCTAAGAAATAAAAATATAGTCACTGAGGTTATATTTGTAATTTCCACCACAATTTTGTACGCCTTAAACTCCTTTATATATGGGGCAATCTCTCTTGTAATTGTAAATCGAACTCGGTACTAATGTTGATATTGATAGTGAAAAGATTGTCTAGCACAGCACTATCATTTTCCCTCCTTGATTCTGAAACGGTTTTCCACATGAAAATTCGTGCGTACTTCGCTCTGTTTCTTCTCTTTCACGTTTCGTGTTCCAAATGGTTGGGCCTCTCTAGACATGAAGAGCTTCTAGTACGTTGTGTTTATGTGGCCGAATGAAGAAGACCATGTGCTCAGAGGGTCCTCATTGCTGCATAACCTATTAACTCTTGAACACGCACAGAACCCCGTCACATACGTTACATTTCGGGGTGGTTTCCAGGATTCTCACCACCGATATGATTGACTTTGGCAACATAACATGCTAATATGAACCTGTTGCTTGGACCCCAACGACTATAGTTGAACCTTTTGCAATAAATACTCAAATTGATTTGTTATACTGGTTGAGTGCGACGGTGAAATTCCTGCTATACTCATCTCAATTTATTATGTATGACCAAGTTTCAATTTTTCATATGACCTCGATTATCGGTTGACTTGCCAAGACCAACAACTTAATTGTAAAATTAATATATAAATGACATGCAAAATGAAATCTCAATTAAAAAGATATGAAAATTAAGATGTTGTGTTGAACATGAATATTTTTGTTAAGGCATAATTACCAAAAAAGTTCTAACCATATTGTATGAATGCAATACAGTGCTGAACATTTTAATTTGGCCAATTTAGTTATAAGTCTTTTAATAAATTGTCAATATAGTCATTCCGGCCAATTTTGGCTAAAAATTATCGATGCGGGCGCAAATTGTTGTAAGTGACACAGCTGGTGCTAAAGGGTATCATTTTTGTCTAACTTTCTTGAACTTCTAATAAAAAATTTGAACTTCTTCTATGTTTCTCTATACTTTCTTCTTTCTTGGCATGTTGCTGAACCTTCGTGATGGTTAGCAATCGGCCACAGGTGAGTGGCCATTGGTTGTTGACCCACACCTGTAGCTAGTTGCTAGTTGTGGCTGAGGCCTGGCCATCGGTGGATGAAGGACAAAAAGAAAAAAAGAAAGAAATTCAGAAAAAATGAAAAAAAAAGCATTCATTGCCGTTGCTACAAAAAACGGACGGTATCCATATCAATAATTGCCGGCTAATTGACCATAAAATTTACATTGACAAATTATCAAAATGTTTATATTTAAGTTGATATTCATGATGCGATTTAGGACTTTTTCTTTTGGTAATTTCCCTGTTCATGATAGGGTGAGCATCGGTCTTGTACCGGCTGTGAGAACCCGCCTCAACCAGCCGGTTCAAGGATGGTTCTCAATGAAATAGGTAATTTTTTCTAACAAAAAAAAAAATTGGTAGGTTCATGATTAAAATTTTTAGGAACCGACCAAGCCCCGTTTAGTTTCTAGGAAGAATCGGTCCACCTAGGGTAGTTTCAGGGTACGAATGACTTTACACCAATTTGAATTCAAATGAACACTTAAAAGTTGTAGCAAAGGAAATTCATCCCTTGATCGCTAAAAAAACCCTTGAAATGCTTTAACTAGTTTGCCGAGGTAGCTAATGTTCAACTCATGGCAAGAATGGAGAAGACGTTCGCTGATAGGAACCAATTTCCGTAGGAAGTTAGATAAATTCCAGGGCGGTTCGAAAGGATTCAAGTTCGGTTTCCCCTTCCGAAACCTTGCATTTGACCTGACCGAATAGATTTCAACTTAATAATCAGGAATTAACTTACTTTAGAACCGCTTGCCCCTATGTATGACGTGCCCCTATTTATGATGTGCTAAAGGTCGATTTTTTTACAAAGCATGGGAAAGTGGCATTCCATGTAAACTCAAATGTTACATGGCATGATAAATTGAAAAAAGAAACTCGACATGACAATTTGAATGGAACCTGGTGCAACGAATTCAAAACAAAAAGTAAGAATTTGCTGAAAATTACATAGCATTAGCAATTCAAACGTGTCATAATATGGGTAGATTTGAAATGAAACAACATGACATAAAAAGTAATATGATGTGAAATTTTAGATGCAATATGGCATGCGATTTTATTCGTTAATTTAGGATAGTTGCGGGGCAGATTCTCGGGCTCACCTAACCTCCCTATATTCTAGAAAGTTTCATGAAGTTTCATCATATTTTCACGATACCCCAATTAGGGTTTCGAAGAAGAGATAAGAACATTTTAGAGATATAACACAGTCTAGCTAGCGACTCAATTTCTTGACAACTGGATTGAAGCTTCTGGTAAGAGGCCTGTCTTTCATGGAAGTTGCCTCAAGTCGGTGAATACTCGGTAAGATTTTGCTATAAAACCCGCGAGCTTAGTCTCTTCCGTATCCATCAAACTATCAAACTATCAAACTAAGCACTTCGTATTTATCTATCTATCGAGAGAGAGAGAGAGAGAGAGAGAGAGAGAGAGAGAGAGAGAGAGCGAGAGAGAGAGCAGATCGGTCTCAGAGGCAGGATGGCGGTCTGTACTTACTCCAATCACTCATCTTGATTTTCTTCGTTTTCTGTGCTTATCTCTCGTTTTGTTTTGGTTTATGTTTCTACATCGATAGGGGTCTCCTCTTCATTTTCTTCTTTTTGTACTTCCCCTTTTAATTTTGCACGCTAAGATCTCTTGCCCGTTTGTCCATCAGATCCAGAAAACGGTACTGATCGATCTCAAGTCTAAGGACAAGAAACAAAGGGCCAAGGCACGTACGATCGCAGTAGACAAAACAACCGGTAAGAAGTCCTAGAGCACTTTCCATAGACATCTATACTGGGCTATATAAAGTTTGCTATTTAATACTCCCAATCGCCATCATCTTCCGATTCTCCACATATCCAAATTTCATCGGAATGATTTGGTGCATTAACCATCAATCCTCCACCTCTAATATTCTAAAGAAGACCCTCGACTTCTTATCATCCTCTCGCGTATTTGTGTTCGTGATTGAAACAGGGTTGCAATTCGCGGGCTTTAATAAAGAGCATGGAGATCTGTTGGTGGTGATAGCTGAGACGTTCGATGAGGTGACGGCCGTCGCTGAAATAAGGAAGACTGGGATGGTGGGTGTCAAGTTGGAGCGCGTCGAGACTCAAAGCTGAAGACGTACTAAATGATATTAGAGCGCACCAATTGCTCGAGTGCTTTCCGTGTGTTTCTTTCTAGCTTTTGTTCATGGGCGTCGCCGAGTCTCCGTCGATATTTACTCGGCACTCTTTTTTACTTCCGTATATTATTGTTTAGGGGTTTGGAGTCAACAACGGCGATATATTGTGTGTTGCTTTGTATCATTGTCTTGCACCAACATCTACGGGAGAATCACTGTGTGCAAAATTCTCGTTTTAGGACCTTTTGGCGGTCCTTTGTATTTAAAGCCTACCAAACTCAACTCATCATTTGCATTCAAACATCAGGAAGTTCATTTCATTTGGACTCCTCAACTGAAATTATGTTTCTAGAAAGTCGCTCCGCAATAACCAGTTGGATAGATTTGGGAAATTTCTTAAGTGCTAAGGAAAAAGCCCTCCATTAGTCATCTCTATCTAGAAAACATCATGTGAAAGTATAACAGAGAATAATTAATACTGTGTACGACTACTTGACCCCAAATAAGACGTGTCGGTCGGTCAGACTATGTGAACCGCCCTTATCACAACCGAGTGAGTATGTCGCGGCTTTAATTGGATATCTTAAATTTGGGGCGACTTACCAAGACCATATTAATAACAATAATAACTGATGGCATTCTCAACGAAATCTCAATTCGAATGATGTGGAAATTGATATGTCCAGTCAAACATGAAGGTGTTCATGACATGACAAAATTAGAAATTTCAATGACGCATGAAAATGGCATGACATGTAAAAGTCGGATGCGACATGATTTGGCATATCCGGAATACAAATATTGACATGAAAAATGATGTAACATGGCAATCGGGATGCAATATTCCCTAGCAAATTCAAAGCGGAGTTACGGCACGTTTCAAATTCAGTGGCATCGGCGATTCACATGTAACATGATATAGTTGATTTGAAACGACAAAAGGTGATCAGACAATTCAGATGCAGCATAGCACGGGATCTTGCTTGTGGACCGAGTACACTTGCGAAGAAGAATTTCGGATCCACGATCTCTCTAGGACTAATCGAGAAAGTTGTAAGAAGATGGGTCTTATTTTCGTGAACACCCCGATTGATGTTTCGAAGAAGAAATAGGAATATTTTAAACGAACACGGTGCAGCCACGGACTTGATCTCCTAACCGCACATTTCATTTACGTCTGTAATGGCTAATTATTTCGTGAATCAACCATCATCCTCTCATAGGTTAAGGAAAACCCCAATAATCTTCTTATCATTCTCTCTTGCACAGGCTTTCGTCATTGGAACAGGGCTGCAATCCGCGAGCTTTGTCCGAGAGCACGGAGATTTGTTGGAGGTGATGTTCACCGCCGATTATAATGGGCTTTGGCAATATAATTTGCTACTGAATCGTAAGGATGATTGTTCCAGCGGGGCATGGATGCAACTCCAAAATGATTCGTTTTTTGTTTACATTCAATGATGGTGACGATAGTGTGAACCTAAACGTGCACCATAAGTTGTTGCAACTAGAGGAGAGGTCTACTCATCACTGAATCTAGTAATCAGCTACTAAAAGTTTACGTTGACAGTTTACTTTTGAGGGACGAGAGTGTGCCGGCTGCAAACTGTATTTTGTTATTTGCATTTTGTAATATGTCTTGTTTTGCAGTTGTTTGGGATTCGCTAGAATTGAAAGGTTTTTATGTACCTTTTACATATTATTATGAGGAATGAATAAAATTTTTCTTTCGATCGAAAGAAAAAACGTCAACTCCATATTATTGGGGGCAAGTACTAAAAAAACCCTAAACTTGTTCCATTGGCACCAATTCAGTCTTAAACTTTATAATCGAACCAATTAAGTCTTAAACCTTTTTGAATTGGTACCAATTGAGTCTATCTGGTCAGTATTAGCTAGAAATTTTGATGTGAATGCTCGACATCCTACGTTGAAGCGTGACTCTTTTGTTTTTTTGTCTGAGGAAGCTTCTGCGATCGTTTGAATTCAAAGCCTCATCATCATCCTACGACTTTAAAGCCTAGCCAATTCAATCTCCTTTGAACTTCTAGAATTGGCCATGCAGCAACTACGTAAATAGACATACGTAATTGCGTAAGCGCTAAGGCTATAGCAACATTAGTGATCCTACCGTCGAAAATGTCGTTGAAAGTAGAATAGAGAATAAACCACGTATTATATATGACCATCTGCCGCAAATGACGCGCGTCGTGTGGGGGCTATGAGAACCATTCAACTCTTCCGAGTAAAACTTACCGACAGATGAAGCTGGCAAGAGACTGGAAATTTCACCGTAACATCGACGCCATGGACCGACCAGATTGCTTATGAGGCCTACGTTTATTTAGTAATTTTCCTGAAGTCGGTGACGGCTCGGTCGCTTTCAAAATTTTCCTATATAAGGAGGAGGGACGACATCCATCATCTTTATCATCCATCAAACCAAGCACATCGTGTCAGAGATCGAGCGAGAGAGAGAGAGAGAGAGAGAGAGAGAGAGAGAGAGAGAGAGAGAGAGAGAATGGCTCAGCTCAACGGGAGAGAACAGAACGGTCTCGGAGGCGACGTGGTGGTCTGTACTTATTCCGCTCTCTCGTCTTAATTCAATCGTCTTCGCTTTATTTCCTCGTTCTGTTTGGTGTAAGGTTCCATTCTTCTTTCACGGGCTGATATCTCCTTCCGTTTGTCCATGGGACGCAGAAGACGGTAGTGATTAATCTCATGACGAGAGACCAGACACGCAGGGCCAAGGCACGTGCGATCGCAACAAGCAAAGCAGACGGTAACGTATCGTCTGACCGATTTCGTGCATTAACCATCATCAATCTCCTCCGGACCTCTGATGATTCAAAGAAAACCCTACCCTTGTCATCATCCTATCTTCTGTATGTGTTTGTAGGGCTGAGGTTCGCAGGATTTATCGGAGAGCATGGAGATTTGTTGAAGGTGATCGCCAAGAAGATCGATGCGGCGACTGTCGTCGGAGAAATAAGGAGGGCTGGGCTGCGGGATGCCAGGTTGATCAGCGTTGAGTAGCAAGTCTGAGTCATGGGCTCTCCGTTGATATGTTTTCTCACTTCTTTTATATAGTTTTCATATTTGGGGGCTTTTGGATTCAATATCGTTGATGTGTTGCGTCGCTTCGTATCAGTGTGTCTTGTGCAAACATTTCCATGTGTATCACTACGAGAATATTTCCTTTATTATACTGTCTTATACTCTCTCTCTCTCTCTCTCTCTCTCTCTCTCACGGTGTAATATGAAAAATAATAGATATATGGATCAGAGCACTGAGTTTGACCCTATGTTACATGCGATATCCGCGGATTTCTTCTCTCTCCAGTTTGTTCTTTAAGCGGTAGGTGTTCTGCTACGTATCAACTTATGTTTTTCTTTTCTTTATCCTTTTCCTCCTTCCTCAGATGTTCTCCGGGCTCTCTGGCCTTGGAAGAGGCTTGCCCTCGCTAGATCTGGCGAGGGCGAGCCATGCCGACGATTGGTGATTGGTAAAGGAAAGAAGGAAAAAGAAAAATAATCAAAGTATTGAAATAGTTGTCAACATCAGTATTAGTCATGATATGTATGATGGTTAGTGTTTATATTGGTGATTCTTGATTGAAATTGATAGGAAAAACTACACTGACAAATTTTCAAAATGTTTAAGACTTAATTATCATAATTAAAAATTTTAGAATTGAAATGGCAAGTCCAATAGGCTTATTATTTTTTTTAGTAATTTCTCCCGTGTTTGAATTGATTGTTGATAGATGATTACTAGGGTGGTTTACTGTGACTTTTATTTCCACTCTTTAGTTCTTGATGTTCAAAATTTGACTTTTATCATATGTGAAACCGCTAAAATCTTTTCGTACAAGTCTATTAACTTTTTTCACTAATTTTCATTAGATGAAAATTTTCTGGTGGATATATCAGCATCTCAATTACTCTTTAAGACATGCCTCAAAGGAGAAAAATCATAAAGAGAATAAACTAAAAAAAAAAACAATATCTTGGTAAATGTATGCGTTAGCCCTAGCTTCTCCTCCAAGACAAGTATTCCTTAGAATATTCGTATACGATCTAGTTTGACCTTGGAATTCATATGCTTTAAAGTTATAAGGAAAAGTGAAGCAAAATCTTAGTTGTCAATATCTCCTTTCCCAATCTTTCAAAGATTTGTGACATGAGAAGATGGATCGAGTTATAGTTTTCGATTGAAATCACTTTAATCATATGAAATTAGTCGCGGACCCACACCACGTGTGGTCACAAATATTAGAATGAACATAATAAATTAAATATGCCAATGTTGTTATAGAATTCTAATCTCTCTTTCCTTTGGAAAAGATACTTGTGAATGAACACTTTCAATTATTTTTATAGAAAAAATTTAGCAGGATATTACTCAAGATAGATTTAAAAAGAAAATATAGAGTTTCTATAATTTCTTTGCAATGATTGAAACAAAAAGAATAAGAAGAAGAAAATGTCTCCTTACTTTTAATGAGTGATAACTTTCTTGAACAATTGAAACTCCTTATGAAAGTAGAGGATGCAGAGTCGTTCTAATGGCATTTATTTCTCAGTCTCTACATTTATTAAAGCAGGAGTAGGTCGTCCTTCAAGCATACGTTGAATGAACGAACTTGCTTTTCCACGAACACATCTTGATCTCGAGATTCATTTTCGCCAGGTCTCAATCTGTATCCGCTGGTGTCCGATCGATGAAGCTATTTACGAATTAAATAATAAGAATGATACATATCCAATGACCGAGTCATGCGAGACTCGTTCGTCCGATCAGTGTTATTTGCCTCAGAATCTGTCACGCCCCGGTTCCTCGGGGTCGTAGCACTAATTCCAGGATCCTACCTCACGCTAAGTTTTGCAAACGAATCTAGTTCTTAGTCAATTTGTTCCCAAGGTAATACCACAATCCACTTTGATCAAGAAACTTACTTCCCATAGATACAAGGATAAGTCAGGTCAAAATACAAAAAGGGAAGAGAACAGGAGGAGACATAACAAAAGCCTAGAGTCACGGTCGCCGCACAGCTATACAATCAAAAGTCGCGGGGAAAAGAGAAGGGAGAGTACTAGTCCCTAGCTGCCTCCATTGGCCTGGGCCAATCTCGCACGCACGAAGGCTTCGGGTTATCCACGGTGCCATCCTCTGAGTCATCTGCCCCATCAGGGTCTTCGAAGCCGGACTCGTAGCCTCCCTGAGGTACCTTGCACTCCTCGACCAATAACTCTAGTTCGGCCTCATGGAAACCCGTATACACGCAAATGTGCTGATGTGGGTACCAGATGTGTTTCGTGGCGCTCCAAATCCAACCTGTCGTGCTGTGGGATTCTTGGATTAATCCATCTTCCTTTACTTCTATGTCTATGACCTCTCCCATGTCTTTAGGGGGAGCGGGGGCTGCCGCCATACCGTTCCCTTCGTCTTCCTCTTCTTCTTCTTCATCCAAGTTGAAAGGGATATCCGGCTCCAGATCCCCCTCCTCCTGATCCTCCTCCTCCTGAAGATCCCACTCCAGCTCCAGCTCCAGCTCCAGCTGCTGCTCCCAGTCCTCCGGATCCAGAGGTTCCAGCTCCCGTAGATCCCAAGCTTTCTCCTCGTGAGGGTCCTCCTCCATAAGCTCCTCTTCCTCTGACTGGTCCTCCAAGTCTGATAGGTCCTGAACCGGGTCCATACGGGGGTCCTGGGATGGTGGGGTGGTGGAATGAGATACTTGGTATCCCAGTGAACGAACCCTAATCCTAAATTAGGAACACCCCTGCCCTAGGGTCCCTAAATCGACCCTCCCAACTCTCGGCTTCCGATGGTCTGTCAGTCGACTCTAGGCAAGCCTAGCTGTAAGTCTCTCATCCCAAGGTCCCCAAGCTTCGCGCAGAAACACTCATTACTAACCCAAAACGAAGAACTCCCCACCTCTAGATCTCTAAACTAAAGGTAGACTATCGAACGTCATGGGGGTCTAAACAACTTACAGGGTAGGGCAGGTCTACTAACGAGACCCTAATTGTGGTTATAAGGGATTTGTCTAGGCATAACTGATTAAATTAAAGCGGCGCAAAATTAAACGCACAAAGTAGTACTTGAATCGCCAAATTATAATAATAATTTAATGCAATTAAAAAGCAAATAGGGTTCTTAACTAATTTAATCAAATGCTATGCGGACGAACATTAAATGATACATGACTAATTAAATTAAATTGTAGAAATAGACGAAATAAACAATTCTAAGATTTTAACAGAGGTGTCAATCCGACCCTTCTTTCTCCTCGAGGGGTCCCAACTCTGACCACGCTCGAGCACAAGCAAACGTACGAGGGCATTTCTCGTAAAACGTGGGATGCCAGTCCCTAAGTCGACACAAGTCGAACTACACCACCTAAGTGGTCAACAATCTACCATTGTCCAATACGGCTAACCAATCTAACTAATCAATGAATTTTACGAATAAATAAGGAGTCCTAGCCGTTCTACTCGCCCTAGCCATTTCTACCCGTTTCCTACTAAAACAGCAAATGCGCCTAATAAAGGTTTAGAATCCACTCACTTGTGAGTTTGCCTGGCTAAATCCCCCTTGCTGTACTCCTGGTTGAACCCAAGAAAATTTTAGAATTTTCCTCTTTTACTCTTTTTTTTTTTTCGGGCCGCGCAAGCTGGACCTGGGCCGGGCCGGCTGACTGGGCTTGGGTCGGTCGGCTGATTGACTGGCCGACTGGGCCGGGTCGGCTGGGCCGTTGACTGGGCCGGCTGACTGGGCTGGGCTGGCCCGCGAGCTGGACTTGGCCGGCGGCTGCTGGCTCCTCCGGCGCCGGTCTTCTTCTCCGGCTAGCTCGGCTTCCGGGTCGAGCGCCGGGTCGCGAGGGGTGTTCGGGTTCCGTCTCTGTTTGTCGTCGGCGGTGCGCGTCGGAGCTTGGGACCGATCGGAGAAGGAAGCTGAGCTCACGACGCGTCGATTGGTGGTTGTGGCTTCGTCGGAGGTGGCCGGAATCGACGGGAAAACGGCCACGAAGTCGCGGCTTCCTCCTAAGCCTCCGAAGTGGTTTTCAAGTTTCAAAGCTTCGATTCGGCGTCCACAGGCCAAATCGGAAGGGGGAACCACCGGAAAAGGAAACTAGGGAGTGAGGGAACCGATTGGTGGGTGAGAAGTGAGCTGAGGAGGTCGGGGTAGGAAGGAATGGGGTGGTTTTTGGCTGCGGTTTTCTGGGTTCCAAGGCTGGCCGCGAAGCTCCCTGCAACTGACTGCCGGTGACAGACCACGGCGAGTCTTGGCTAGCTGACAACGGCTTCGGGAAGGGGGCGACTCAAGCTACGCGGGGACACCAAGAACGCACGAAGAGGAGGCCGGAGCTCCGAGAAAATCCTCCCCTCAAAACCCTTGCCCACTCGGTTTATACCGAGTGGGAGCAGGTGGGGGAGGCCGAGAACTCGGCTTCCCAGGCCACGCGGCGCCTCCCCCGTGGCCACCGTCCCCTCCGACGGTCACTTCCAAGTCAGGGGTGGGTGGCTGCAGGGCGTGGCGTGGCTGAGGCGACGTCGAGCGGTGGAATGCACAGTGCATTCTACCTGCTCGACAGAAGGCCCGAGAGAGAGAGGAGAGAGGGAGAGGGGGAGAGCTCGTGCGCGTGCTGTGCACGTGCCGTCCGGTCCGACCGGGTCGGACCGGCGGTTCGCACGGTCTGGCCGGCCGGTTCGCTGGCCGGTCTGGGACTTTTAATAAAATAATGTATTTTAATTTCCGAAAATCGGAAAAATGCTTTAAAATTTCCTAAAAATTCAGGAAAAATCCCGAAAAAATCAAATATCGAATTTCATGACATTTTGGGCCCAAAATAAATTTAAACTTAAATTTTCATTAATTTCCAAGCCTTTCCAAATTTTCGCTAAATAAAAAGGGAAATTGCCAATTTTCCCTAAAGTCCCAGTAGGCTAAAATCGCGGACCGACCCGGCCGTTACATTATGACACGTTTAAATTGCTAATGCCATGTAATTTTCAACAATGTCTTACATTTTGTTTTGAATTCGTTGCACCAGGTTCCATTCAAATTGTCATTTCGAGTTTCTTTTTTCAATTTATCATGTCATGTTGCATTTGAGTTTTCATGGAATGCCACTTTCATGCTTAGTTAAAATATCGACCTTTAGCACATCATAATTAGGGGCAATCGGTTCTAAAGTAAGTTAATTCCTGATTATTAAGTTGAAATCTATTCGGTCAGGTCAAATGTAAGGTTTCGGAAGGGGAAACCGAACTTGGATCCTTTCGGACCGCCCTGGAATTTATTTAACTTCCTACGGAAATTGGTTCCTATCAGCGAACATCTTCTCCATTCTTGCCATGAGTTGAACATTAGCTTCCTCGGCAAACCAGTTAAAGCATTTCAAGGGTTTTTTAGCGATCAAGGGATGAATTTCCTTTGATACAACTTTTAAGTGTTCATTTGAATTAAAATTGGTGTAAAGTCATTCGCACCCTGAAACTACCCTAGGTGGACCGATTCTTCCTAGAAACTAAACGGGGCTTGGTCGGTTCCTAAAAATTTTAATCATGAACCTACCAATTTTTTGTTGTTAGAAAAAATTACCCATTTCATTGAGAACCATCCTTGAACCGGCTGGTTGAGGCAGGTTCTCATAGCCGGCACAAGACCGATGCTCACCCTATCATGAACAGGGAAATTACCAAAAGAAAAGGTCCTAAATCACTCCATGAATATCAACTTAAATGTAAACATTTTGATAATTTGTCAATGTAAATTTTATGGTCAATTAGCCGGCAATTACTTATATGGATACCGTCCGTTCTTTGTAGCAACGGCAATGAAGGCTTTTTTTTCATTTTTTTTCTGAATTTCTTTCTTTTTTCTTTTTGTCCTTCATCCACCGATGGCCAGGCGTCAGCGACAACCAGCAACTGGCTACAGGTGTGGGTCAACAACCAATGGCCACTCACCTGTGGCCGATTGCTGACCATCACCAAGGTTCGGCAACGTGCCAAGAAAGAAGAAAGTATAGAGAAACATAGAAGAAGTTCAAATTTTTTATTAGAAGTTCAAGAAAGTTAGATAAAAATTATACACTTTAGCACCAGCCGTGTCACTTACAACAACTAGCGCCCGCATTGATAATTTTTAGCCAAAATTGGCCGGAATGACTATATTGACAAATCATTAAAAGACTTATAACTAAATTGGCCAAATTGAAATGTTTAGCACTGAATTGCATTCATACACTATGGTTAGAAATCTTTTGGTAATTATGCCTTAACAAAAATATTTATGTTCAACACAACATCTTAATTTTCATATCTTTTAAATTGAGATTTAATTTTGCATGTCATTTCTATATTAATTTTAAAGTTAAGTTATTGGTCTTGGTAAGTCAACCGATAATCGAGGTCATATGAAAATTGAAACTTGGTCATACATAATAAATTGAAATGAGTAATGCAGGACTTTCACCGTCGCACTCAATCAATATAACAAACCAATTTTAGTATTTATTGCAAAAGATTCAACTATAGTCGTTGGGGTCCAAGCAACAGGTGCATATTATGGGTGGTGAGAATCCTGGAAACCACCCCGAAATGTAACGTATGTGACATTTAAAAAGTTTCCTGATGAGGATATCGTTTGTTGCAGCATCATCTGTTGGAACCAAGCCTCTGTTTTTCACTTTCCTAAACGTTTCAACACCGAAGAAGCGTGAAGCACCGAGGAACGCACGATTCAACCCCGACCTCGTCGCTCATGCATGTCGTTTCTTATTGGTCTCTCTAGCTCTCTGTCTCTTTCTGGGGAGGGTGTGTTCTGATCATTGTTCAGAGACGAAGGCAATGCCATTGACTCGCGCCTGGCCAGTCACGTCTCCGTTGGAGCCTCCGCTATTGCGCATTGGTCATTGTCGCAGCTCATCCTCATCTTCCGTGGTCGGTCTGGATTGGTGCGCGAAGTCATCTTGAATTAATAATTTATGCTCCATTTGTTTTGCAAAACAACTTCAATGGAAGAATGATTTTTTCATTTTCTGACGTTTGAATCGATTAGGGAAAAAATGATTTGGTGAATTTTTTTTTCTGATCAATAGATGATATATTTCTCTTAAAATAATTAGAAATTATTTTTGAAAATATAACTAAATATCATTGGTTGGATTTGGAATTTTAAGGTTGAGCATGGGAACCCTAAAACTCATTCCTAAGCTCTAACATCCACGGCTTGATGTATGAGCCTGAGTCCATTAAGGTCAGGTCCGTGACCCTTGGTTTCCGCTTCTTCTTGTTTTTTATTTCTCCTTTTTCCTCTTGTGCGCTTCTGGTACGTAGCCTTGATGTAAATGATGAAGAAGATCATGAGCTCAAAGGGTCCGGGTTGACGCATAACCTATTAACTCCTGAACACGCATAAAATCTAGTCATTTACATTACATTTCGGTATTCTTTCCAAGATATTCACCACCAACCACTATTGACTTTGGCATTATAATTCTGCTAATAAATATTCAAATCGATTCCCGAAATTGCTTAAGTTGTGAGGCAGGAGTGCTACACAAGTCATCTCTCTTAATGTTGGAAAATATCGTGTGAAAATTAAAACAGAGTAGACTATATGTCATGCATGACTGTCGATACCAACTTGAGGCGTGTCGGTGGAGTATGAGAACCGTGTTCATGTCAAGCAACTTAAGAAACTTTCCGAGAAATGAAGGTGGCAGGTGATGGGAACGGCCAAGGTAATATCACTGCAACCCGCCAACCGTCTGTATATCATGCGGATCACGCGGTTTCAATTGGTTTGATATGACCAAGATTTTGGGTTGACTTACCAAGATCAACAACAATAATAATGATAATACAGATCTGACATGCAAAATGAAATCTCAATCCAAAAGATATGCAACTTGAAAATTTGTTTGAGATCATGTTCATGATTAGGGGTAAGCACCAGTCCCAAACCAGCCTCGAGGAACCACCTGAATCAGCTGGTTCTCAATGAGTAGGCTAGGTTCATGAGTAAATTTCCTGGGAAGCGACCAAGGCCGGTTCAGTAACTAGGCAACATTGGTCTACTTAAGCACGATTTTAGGGTAGAACGGAATTTTAATCGGTTTTGATCTTATTTTTAGCGGAATATATAAAAGTTGCAAAAAAGGAAATTTGATCCTAGATGGCTAAAAAGGCTTCGGACTGCTTCAACCATATTGCCGAGGGAAGCTAATGTACTTATGCCAAAAATGAATTTGAAATGTCTTAAATATGAAAAGAAACTCGCTACCCAATTCCCGAGTTAAGATTCTAGTAGCTGCTTGCAAAAACGCACCAATTTCCCACAAGAAGTTCAGTTCTAGACCGGTTCGACAGTATCCTAGTTCGGTTCCTGAATTCAAAAACTTGCAACCGGCCCTGATTGAATAGGTTTCAAGTTTCCAACTGAGAACCCACTTACCCAGGAACTTATCACCTCTATGTGTGACATAATGAAGTCGATTTTGAAACAAAGTATGAAAACCGCGCGACATGCAAACTCAGATATGGCACGACATAATATCAAAATGAAAAGTAGGACAAATTGCAAATTACATGGCAATTTAAGAGTAACACGGTATGGTGGATTAGAAACAGAAAAATGAACATGATACAGAAAATGACTTGATGTGACAATCGATACGTAATATAGCATGGGATTTTCCTTGTTGACTGAGTGCACTTGCTGAGAAGAATCTCATTTCTGCTTGATCTCTCTATTATAATATAGAGAGTTCCATGAAGATGGATCATTTTGTTAAGAGTACCTCAATTAGGGTTTCAAAGAAGAGATAAGAACATCTAAAAAATGTAACGCGGTCTAGCTAGGGACTCAATTTCCTGACAACAGCATCGAAGTTTCTGATGGGTGAATTGCCCAAGGTTGGCGACGACTCGGTTATGCTCAAAGTACATCCTATAAAAACCATCAATCTTGCTTGGTCTTCCCCATCACCCATCGAGCTAATTACTTTGGGTCTCGCAAGAGAGAGAAAGAGACCAGAGAGCACAGATTACTTATCAGAGGCAAGATGGCGGTACTGATCTTGATTTTCTTGCGTTTGGTTATGTCTTCTCGTCTGTCGTCTTTCCATACTTTCCCTTTTCTTTTGCGCGCTAGTATCTCTTGCTGATTTGTCCATCATATCCAGGTGATAATACAGATTGATCTCATGACGAACGACCAGAGACGCAGGACCACAGCACGAACGATCGCAACAACTGCAGCAAATGGTAACAATTCCTAGAACGCATTCCATCTACGGTGGTTGCATATAGTTTCCTCATTAATACTCCCAATCACCCTCATCTCCCCCGACTCTCCGCATACACAAATTTTATCAGAATGATTTCATGTATCAACCATCAATATCCTCCATCTCTTCCGGCATGTATATTTTGAAGAAAACCCTACTCTCCTTATCATCCGCTCTTATCACGGACAAGGAAACCATACCCTTATACATGTATTTGTCATCAAAACAGGGTTAAGATCAGTGCGGTTTGTCGGGGAGCGTGGTGGTGTGTTGGAGTTGACTGCTGACTCGATCGATGCGGTGACGGTCGTCGACGGAATACGAAGGAATGCTGGGCTGCGGGAGGCCAGGTTGATCAGCGTCGTGCAGCAAAACTGAAACAATCTCAATGATATCTGAGCCCGCATGTTGCTCGTTTTCTTAAAAGTCTGCTTTCTTGTACCCTTTGTTTATGGGAGTCAATAACGGTGATAAGTTAGTGTGCTGCTTTCTATCATTGTCTTGTCCCTTGAGCTCGAGCCAGTTGTAAACTTGTAAGGTAGTTTATACATTATGAGAGATAAGTGGTGAGCCCTTGTGTCTGGCTGATCATTCATGGATGGTCACTAAGGGTGGACTTATTTTGAGTTATATTTTCCACTGATATTCGACCTTTATTAAGAGTATGACTGCTGAAATCTTTTCATGCATATTTGTTGAAGTTTTTTACTGTTTCTTGGTAGCTGATGATTCTTTGGTAAAGCATATGAGCATCTCAATTACTCTCTAAGATATGCGTCAACCCTAGCTTCTACAAGAAGGAAATCATCTATTGAAAGGTTCTTTACATGCGATGACGTCGTTTCCCACGAACTTCATTGAAAGATTTTAACTCGCGTTCGGCATAATTCATTCTCTAACGACCTACGTTGAACTGCAATTTGTAACAGCCCATATAGTACCTGAGATCTCCCAACTTTTTGTAAGTGATGAGTTAGGCAAAAAAATTCGAAGTCATCGGTGTGACTAAACTCATAGATTGAATGGAAGGAGACAATGCATTTATATAGGCCAAAGGTAGGCCCAACATCTCCCTGCAAACGTACATGGAGATGTCAACTTAGTATCCTCGTGGATTTGTCATTAGAACAGGGCTAATAGAACTTCGGCTTTGTCGGAAAGCGTCTACATTCGCGGGCGACGATCACTGATGGAGTCGATCCGGCTCATCAACAAACTAAGTGAGCAAGTTGGGCAAGCCAAGTTGACTGGCATGCAGGACCAAATTATCGGAATGTTTTCGTTGTTTTGGATAGTACTACTACACCAAATTGCTCCTCGGGTTCAGCCTCCTCCCTCCCTGAATATAAGGTTTGAAAATAGCTATAGCTTCCTTTATCTCTCCTTGACTTTCTAGCTCGCACATCAACATCGACGTGGAAGCAATGTCCTCAACCATCCTATTCGAGAACCCGTTGTGTTGGCTCATCGTTTGGGGAAGATTTAGTGGCAAATCCTGAGCATTATTCGTCGTTACAACTTACAAGGCTCCATTTATTTCGCAACAGTTGGGACGTTGTCCGAAAATGAACAATCTCATTACTAATGTCGTCTGAGACACTCGGGACATTTTCTTGTGCCAACATCCGATGCTACCAAGTACTTGGCACTAGACTACAAAACACAAGCATTCAAACTTAGGAATTTTGCAGATAACAGAATCTCTGAAGAAAACAAGAGTGAAACGAACAATAATGACTTTGTCCTTCGGTTTATAAGACAAATCGATCATATGATGGACCGTGCATTTGCGCATCTAACAAATGGAGCATATACTACACCCAATAATAGGAGCATGTCACTTTGTAAATCAATTTCATGAACGGACTGATAGAAGCAAGATTCTACAACCACTAATTCAACCTCAAAACACATTTCCTAAATACATTCTTAAGAATAATCCATCTCACATTCCAACACTACCACAGTCGCCTTTACACAGAAAAGGTAATCGTCGCTTAACAAAAGAGTTGAATAAGAAACAATAATCATAAAGAAAGAAAGAATTGCTTGGCACGATCCTCAAACCAATGCAGATTCAAAACTCAGGTATCATCAACTTGGGAGTGAAACACAAAACTTGGGAATGTAGTTGTGATGTCCCTGCCCAATGTTAAAAACACAACATTACTATCCCACATTAAATACTGATTCCTGCACGAATGTATCAT
Source organism: Melaleuca alternifolia (assembly GCA_019926035.1). Classification (NCBI taxonomy): domain Eukaryota; kingdom Viridiplantae; phylum Streptophyta; class Magnoliopsida; order Myrtales; family Myrtaceae; genus Melaleuca; species Melaleuca alternifolia. Next base: position 1,054,013 of record JAGKPW010002174.1, read on the forward strand.
ATTTTCACAAGTCGAACCAATTTCCAACCAAACTTGGGTTCCAGTGAGATTGCACAGGATCTATCAAGACTCAAGGACAGTGAGTATCAACAATGGGAGACCAATCTACATGCCTTCACAACTCATTGGCTCATAAATATTAATCAAACTTGTATCAGCCACAAAATCCTTAGCATTGACAAGCCACCTTGGTGATCAATAGAGGGTCGGTCACATTGCTATAGCTGCAAGCTACACTTACTATATCCAACCAGTAGAAGCTTTCCATATGAGTCAGTGGAATGCATGAGGCTCATCCTAGATTGTCTTTCATTTTACTGGCATTCCAATTATTATCAAATGACGAGCTTAATTAAAGCTTCCAGAGAACTCCATGACATCTCTATGCAAAGCAAATGTTCCAGGTGCAAATGTCAAGCAGATATAGTATCAAAAGATATTTTTAGCATCATTAACTTAAAAATGAAATAAAATATATAGTGGCAACTTACTTTAGATATTGAAGTGTCATGTTTTTTAAAAGGGATGGATGTCTCAAAACAAGGCTCCGCCATTCTTCCTTGTCAATCTTGCCATCATGTTTAGTATCGGCTTCCTCAAAAGTCTGATTTGAATAGGCAAAGTATTTATTTAGTGGAAGTTAATATCGCATAAAAAGAATACATGTTTCAGTCATATGGTCAAGGAAGCATGTGGTCAAGGAAGCACCTTGTCAATGATACTTTCTATGACATCATCCGAGAGATTCATACCAGATTCAGCAAGGGTAGCAACTACCATTTGCTTTACCTATTGATAGGAAAATTATTAATCACAGTACTCTTCAAGGTGACAATGTCACACAAATATTAACAAAGGTCAGCAAACAAGCAAACTGAAACTGCATTTGTTGTACTTCATCTAAGAGGCGCCTTAGTAATTAAACATGAGCAAAGGGATAAAGAATTCAATGGCCAAGCAACAACGATGCCTAAGTCTCACAAAAATTTAGGGGAACAAACACACTGGAACATGCCAAGTTAGGTGAAGTCATGAACTCACTGGTCATCCCAGTCAATGCACAATGCAGATAAGAGAGGCCAATGAGCAACCAAAAGGACAAGGAGAGAATCAGCTGGTCTAGACATGGATTGGTCATAGGCAAATGGTAGAACAAAACTTGCACTGATCATCGAGTTAAAGGCATGTAGAGCTTATAGCAGCAATACACAAATCAATGAATGAACATGATCGGTTAAAGCAGATTTAGAACTAAAAATAGACAGAACAGATGTCCAGATCTTTATCTTTCAAATGGAGAATATTTACCTCCTGCCTCTCTATAAAACCTTGTTGTTTGAGGTCATAAAGTTGGAAGGAAACTGTAAAAGGAAATTTGAGCATAAGTTAGAGACCTTGCCGATACGCATAATACTAAGTAATGACCACAGATGTGCACACTGACGGATAATAAAAATCTCGCCCTCTTTCCAATTCTCCCAAATGTACTTAAATAGACAGTGTCACCTCAAGTTGCAATATTTTCATCATTATATGAACATAGGAATTCAAATTCAGTGGCCTAAAGTTACATTTCACAGATACAGTGAATCTTCACTAAAGAAAAGCAATGGAGTGAATACATTAAAACAAACCGCAGCAGAATAAGTTAAGGTTGGTGAAAATTTCATCAAACAGATATAACAGAATGTCATAAATGGAGAGATTCTATATAAACCCAACATTGCAGCAAGACATGCAATTACTTTAACAATATCCAACAAGTATCACATAATATTTGGCTGAGGGTTGAGTAAACTTTCAACTTGTGGCAAGCCTTTTAGTTCGGAAAATGTAAAAGTACATCTATGAGGGAAAAAATGATGAGGAGAAGTTTTTACTATACAAAAGTTTCTATTCCTTACTAAAAATTTACTTCGGAAGACCATCACAAACTTTCCAGTTTCCCTCCTCTCTTACCACAAAAGAGCAGCACTTACATTCAATCTTATCTTCGATCGGCGCATTAGGGTGAAAGACAGATAGAGCTCTAGCAAATTCTTCAAAATCTAGTATTCCGTTGTGTTTAGTGTCGAACAAGTCAAACACCTGCATCTTTCAAGAACAGACAATAATCAGTAATATTGAAACTTCAAACAGCCTCTGAACGAAATGAACATCGAAAAATTAGCAATTCAATACGAAGTGGAACTTCATTTGATTTCCAATATACCAAATGAGGTCGACCACCAATTTGTACTTTTTCAATAAATCCTATCTACAAGGGAGTCTCAAAGGTTTGTGGAAACAGGAGACAGATGGTACTCTTCCACAAGATGGAGAAGATAATGTGAATTAAGGCTGAATGCACAGGGAAAATGCCAATGATGAGGATAAAGTTGACAAAAGATAAAGAGCCATGCCACCAAGTCCCACCTTAACCTTGAAATACACATGAGTCATATGTTTGCATCTGGCTTATTGCGCAAGATGTTTTCCCCCAGTTGCAGTTCAAAATAAACCTCCAAGAATGTTCAAACACGATTCCCTTGTGATGGTGGAGGAAAACAAACGCAAGCAGATAATAAAATCAAGAGAAGCTTAAGTGAATAAAGATACCCTATCTGCAAACAGGCTCTCCTTTTTATTTGTCTTAAAAAGTGCTAATTGAAATTCCTCCTGCAGAACAAAACAAAAGCGGAAATTAGAGAGCACCAAATTGCAAGCAAAGAAGTTCACATGAAAATGTTCATATAATTTGGAATAAAAGTGCACTTCCCCCCTTAAAGACGCCCATTATAAGGCTAAAGCAACAAAGACCTGGACATGGTTGGAGTATTTCTGAAACAGGTCAGAAATAGATGCATCAATTACCTTGTTGATCAGCCCGTCATCAACCACAGCACTGCTGATCTTCTTGAAAAGTTCATATAATGCTTCTATTTCACTCACGCTAACTGCAATTAAGAATAAAAGGAGAACTCATTCCAAATATCAACAATAAGATTTCATATTAATCAGTAAATTTGGAAACGAGGCAAGCATTTGAAACCGGCAAGTAACCATTTGATCCATCAGTGTTTATCTTCTAGGTGACACACACACACACACACACACACATAGAGAGAGAGAGAGAGACAGAGACAGAGACAGAGACAGAGACAGAGACAGAGACAGAGACAGAGAGTACAAGAAGAGACAAATATCTAGGATGTAGCACAATCTTATCTAAACCGTGATAACATCGATACAAAGGAGGGATTAACACAATCCTCCACATTCTTCTCTTCCTTTATTTACCAAAAAAAAAAACATAATCCTCCAGAAATTGCAACATATATATAAAAGTAGATCGATGGATCATGGATGATAAATGAGCCATACGTGAATCTTCGATTTCAGAACATTCACTGACACTGCTTTCATAATCTCTCACTATATACATGCTGAATGCATCTTATTTCAAATAACAGACAAGAACCCAGTCACGTACAAAAAGGCACACAGAAAGGTAACTTTATCGAGAGCACACTACCAATAGCAAAAGCAAATGAATACAAAATCAAAGAACTGGCCCATTAATCAGCTTTTGAGAAAAATAGCAGCAATGATCCTTCTGCAAATTCACCTACGGAAACCTTCTTATGACTTCTCCTTTCTATAAACCACAAGGCTCAGTGGACTTCTCATGACGTTATCAGAGGCCTACATCACGAGAAGTCTGATGAACGATAGAGTAAAAGCAAACACTTACGACTTCAATGAGGCAATTACAGCAAACACAGTTTCTGGAAGCAATCATCGACAAATACAGAAGGAAAAATTGGAAGTAAACATAAACTCTACAGGAGGACAACCATTATCTACTTCATCATTCCACAATCTACGCATTACCCGAGTTGCACTGATATTTGATTCACTCTAGATTATGGACATTGCTGAACAAAGCTAAAGAATGATTGATCAATAAGGATTAGCATCACCTAGGAAGGGCATTATAAACATAAGGAAAAGTGATTCTGCAATTTATTAGCTTTCAAAGTTGAATGACATACAGACTGTTTCCCTTGCCAGAGCTTCTGGATTTTGCAGACCTCGAGGTTGCTTTTCTGCGTCACAACAAGTTGCAACAGCGGCACAAAAATGCTTGATTCCGTCTAGGCACTGCACCATGATCTTGTACAGTCATCAAACCACCCCATACCTGAGAGGAGAACCATTGATAGAATCAATATGTCCAGCTACCCTTGACTACTAATGAATGTAAAAGATGGTTAACTTGGACTTCAGCATAGAAGATCCAATTACCTAGACAAAAAACACTACTTATTCCTAAATAACAACCGCTACTTTGTTATTTCAACATGTTACATGTATTCATAATGAAAATACACTTTCCATGAATTCCAGAGAAAAGGGATGCATAACACTAGAACCCGTTGAAGATGAACTTTTCAAAGGCTGCCTACCGAGCAGAGAAGAAAATATTGTTCACGTGTAGAATACAAATGTGCCAACATGGTAATAAATACAAAAATAAGCAAAGAAAACATAAGCAAAAACACTGAACCCTCAATATCCATCAATAAATAACGGCAAGCTTCCAGCATAGGCATCCAGAAAGAGACCCTAACATCAAAGCTCAACCTATACAAACGAATCCCGAAGTTTACGATATCCACCAGGAATTAGCTTTGCAGAGGTCTGAAGTAAAAGAATTCCACGACATATTAGCAGCTAAATGGTTTACTACAACCCTCGATCAAAATTGTCAACATAACAAATGTCAGGCACCTTCATGATATATGCACATAAATGACACAAATTGCAAATTAAGCTCACATCGCCACAACATTTCCATTACTTAAAAACTATACCCAGAATGAAATTCGTTGATTTAGCTTCTGAGAATTAACTCGTCAAGAACGTTCGATGAGGAGTGTCGCAGAAGATGCTGAACTACAAGAACCAACACGTGCGCAGAATAGCGAGGTGGGAAATGCAAAGCTGCGCAAGGGGAGCAACGAGGGGCAACCAATGTCGATCAAAACGGCACTTACAGATCGACCCACCAGCCCAAAAATTTAGGGCTCTCAACAAAACCGATCCCCCCGAAACAGGACGGCATAAAGTTCGAATCTTTAAGCACAAAGAGCGGGAAGAAAGAGGGGGGAATTCTTCCGTCTCACCTTTTTAGACAATCAACAGGAGGAGGGCAGGCGGAGGCGGAGGCGGAGGCGAAGAGTGAAGATTTCGGGACATTGTCTGTGACTGATACTGTTCCTGGAGATGGGGTTGGCTTATTAAATCCACCTCTCTCTTTTCTGGGTCGAAGCCCTTCTATCTGATGATTGCGACTGCATAAATTATTGAAGTAAATGGACAAAGCATTTTTTTTAAAGGAGGAGATTCTGCAAAGTACGAACGTCAAACCCAGAGGCAGAAAAAGGGCGAAAATTTAAAAAAAAAAACAAGAGTAGAGAAAGTAAAAAGTTTTGGGGTTCTTCTTCTTTTTAATTAATGAACACAGAAAGAAAACAGATTCCAATGAGGATGGAGGGTCAGAAATGGAGAGAGAAGCGCAGTGAAGGGGATTTGACAGGGTGTTTCTTTGCACGTGACTCTCTCTCTCTCTCTCTCTCTCTCTCTCTCAGAAAACTAGTTTTAGACCAGAGCAGGTTATGATTGGTTGTTGCCATATTTTGTACAAATTACACTTTTAAATGGGAAAGTTTCAATTTTTGATGAAGTACAACTATAAAATTTGCATTTAGGACGCAAAACATACATTCATTTTAGAGATTCCAGCCTTTTAGCCATAAGAGCCATAGATTTTAGTTTTAGGAGGGAGGGAGAGAGAATTGTAGATTTCATTGCGTAATTCCTACTATTGCCTTCCGATGGCTACGATTTGGACAACTATAGTTATGTTGTATATGATGATGTTCTTTTCTTATTATCAGCAGAAGCATGTTAAAGGAGCCAAGTGATTGAATCTAATTATGCAGTTGCTCTAATAGCAGCTCCGAGACAAAGCCGGTTAATGAAAGAAGCACAAATAAAACAATAGTTTGTGGTTCAATCCTCAAAACTACATATAGAGCATTTAGTTCAGGTATAACAAACTCTCGAGAGCTTCAAATTCAAATTAAAGTGCATGAACTACGTAAGATTCCAATCAAACATAAAACGAAAAGTAAAAGTCGTTCCAAACGACCTTAAAATAACTTAAAGATGAAGTGAGCTTGTTTGATTTTTCTGAGATTTAAAATTCTATAAGCTATGTCTTGCGAGTTTCTCAAAGTAAAGAGGATTCACTCCTGATGTTGAGTTGGATCAATCGATAGTCAGTCTCTAATATCTCTTTTCTGTCAAAAGGGCCGTCGCCGTCAGAACCAAATTGATGGTGTATTGATTGAATCCTCCATTGTCCGCATTCTCATAGATAGTTAATCATGCATGGCGATTCATTAGGAAAGAGTGATAAGGAATCACGTCCCTTCAACTTCTCCTGAGAGGTACAAAAGCCATGTCCCTTTCAATACAATCTAGAGCTTCAATGATTGTCCTGCCTGGATTAGTCGCTGAATTAATGCATGATTCCCAACTCCTCTGGGCACCCACCCCCAATCAAGAAGTTGTTGTCCCCCAAAGTCCCCCACAAATGGTGTTTTGACGCAACATGCAATATGAGCTTCGCTTGGAGCTATAACTCATCATGCAAAAAGTCCATTCCCGAATCATCGCCTTGGGCGGCTTCTTCAGAAAATGTTACCATTAGTTATATTCGCTTCACATCAATTACTCTCGGCTCGACTCATAGTTTCGGCAATTTCACTCTTACGATGATAAATTTCAATCGGAGCTCATCCTTGCTTTGAGGTTCACATTATGTGACCATAAGAGTCCATGCTCTCATCAATGCAACATCAGCATCAGGATTTGCTATTTCACAATGAAAACTGGCGTTCCCAAAAAAGTTTTCCATAGTAATGAAACTAGGAAATAAATTGCAGCCACAAGCATGCCTATCGTCTTGCTTGGACAAAAAGTCATGAACCAGAGAACATCAAGCTCGTCTGTCAAAAAGAAGGTACAAAATGAACGGTTATCAACTGCAGCTTAACATGTCCTAGAAGTATGATCTATATCTAGAGGTTGTCGAAATATATCACCAGCGAAATAAAATTAACCCCTTGGCAACACAGTTCAATACACGCTTCTCGACATCTCAATGGGCTAGGAGGTTTAGAAAACACGATGCATCACTATAGAGTACAACAAAATCCCTGTCCCAAACCAGAAAAGAAGTACCCCTTGAAGTTAAACATGCATTTTTTCCATGATGAAGCGTCCGATGAACAAGAACTTACGTCAGCCTCCATGCACAGTTTCTCCACGATTTCTATACGCAGCAGATTAATTTCCCCAAGACCACTTAGAATACTCAGTCACCAAATAAATCCTCGTCATCGTCGTCATCTACGTGACTCGAATTGGATGATGCACTGACAGGCTTTTCCTGGTGATCCTTGGTTGTGGAAGGAGGGACACTACTTCTCAAGGAAGAGTTTGCCCAAGAAGATCCTACTTTACCCAAAAAAGTTTCGCCATAGAGATCATCATACATCCCAACCTTCTGAGGCTTCCTCACCTTGTCCAAGGCTTGTTTAAGTCTGTCAGTCACACCTCTCTGGGCATTGTCTTCTTTTGTGGAAGACTGTTCCTTTCCTTTTGGAACTATGACTGTCTGTACAAGGGATTCATACTTCCCCACAAGGCTTCCTTCTTTGACACCAATGGGACCCGGTTCAGTTTCCACATCAACACCATCGGATATCCCAACTACTTCGACCAGCTCTCCTCCAGCTTGATCCCTAAATGCCACTCGCATATTCCTAGCTCTCTTAGCAGCTCTCTCTGATTGATCTCTGTCCTTTTTATCTGATGATAATCTGAAGGCACTGGATTGAGATGCCCTGTTTGACTTACCAAGACCATAACGATTTATAAGGGTATTATAAGCCACAACAGCTTCTTCATCTGAAGGATCAGGAGGGGGTGGTAAATTTATCTCCGCGGGTAGTGGAGGTGGGGGGAAGAGAGCTGCATTATTCTTTCTTAAAATGTAGCTCCTTGTTGATGCAGCAAACCTCAAAGACTGCCCCACTTCGAGCTCAACAGGGGTATCTTTGGTCAGCCGCTCATTCGCAACGAACGTTCCATGAGCAGATCCTAGATCAATTACGTATACGCTGTCAAACAGAATAAGAATTTCAGTCCTCATGGTTCAAAGTTGATAAAATCAAGAAGTAGCATCTGCAATTTATGTTTCTTTCAAGAGATACATAAATAAGACATTGCTTTAGCAAAATAAGGTCAGCCATCAGGTCATATGAAATCACATCACATAGCATTACCAAGATGACAAAGGCAGACTGGTCAAAACTTGGAGAGAAACCTCAGATTGCTAACACTCCAAGTGAATGGACTGATATAAAAAGAGGCAAGCCCCAGCTCTACATCTGAAAGCGATATAAACTAAGCACATATCACTGTATCCAGATCTTTATCCCTCTTTTAAGTGTAATCTTCAACCATTTTCTTTCACATACAGTTTTCAAAGTTCTTCACACTGCAGTCATACTCTCCTTCGAGCGCATTGGTTGATGTCAACCAAGCAGATGTAGGAAACAGGAATTACCAAGCCTCCGTCTCTAAATGCAAGCCCAGCCATTTCACATCACTTATCAAGGCTAATTTTCCATTATGAGTATCCACAGCAAAGCATGGGTAGAAAATCACAAACTCTTGAGTAGAAGAGCCCCTTCAATATCAGTTTTTCTTAAGTAGAACTACTGCAGATTTAATTTCCAATCAACAAAAGAAAATCAAACTACTTTATATCTTATTGCCTGCATTCCTGTGCCGCGTGCAAATATCAGAAATTGTCAGATTTACGCATAAAAAACACTATGAAAGAGGGCATGCAAGGGCAAAAAAGGATTGCCACCATATGTCACCACCCATGTTCACATGTCTTAGTGTACAGCAATCATTCTACCGCATTATCAACACAACACTCTCATCATAAAACCACGTTTAAACAGACATAGAAACTGCCATACGGCTGCAAGGCTGTATGTTCAGAGAGATAAAGAAATCTACCTTCCATTTTTGTGAGGAACAACTGCAGCATGCTGGCGTGAGACAGACTGGTGGTCAAGCACAAAATCACAAGTCTGAAACTGCCTCCCAAAGATATGCCTCCGCTTGTCTAAATTAATTCTATCAAGAACCTCACCATCCTTCAAAACCTCAAGATAGTATACGCCTGGTCGTGGCTCGATTGCCCAATCAGGAGGCTGCCAAGTTGACTGACCCCCACCTAACTGAGTCACCTGCTGAGGCTGGCCCACCAATGGCGCAGCCTCCGGTGCCACAACTCTTTGAGAGACATGGGCTTGGTCCTGAAACTGGTTTGGCTTGTTGTAGGCTTGAGATTGTGTGTATTGCACAGAAGAATGATTAGGCGCTCTTGAGCCAGAATGGTTAGTGGTACCGGCAGCAGAATTAGCATTGACCGAAAATGGTTCCAAGGACTGAGCTTTCTTAAATCGATTCAGACCCGATCTCCCGTACATTATTCACTTCATACGATTAACTCACGCTCCAGTATGAACTAACATACATAAGATGCACCGAATTGTGCAGCTGCACCCAATCAAATCTTAACCTCGCCTAGCAAAAGCGCTAAGGTTAAATTTACGAAGCCACTCTCTTCAAAACCCTACACTTCATGTGAACAAAAGGGAATCCTCCACAAAAACCCGTATTCAGCTGCGAAACAAACAATAGGAAAAGCAACATGCAGAAGAATTAGAATGAAGGAACTCTTATTTTATTCCCAAGAAACACGCAAGCGAGCCAGTACATAACGAATTTTCCAATAATCAACCGTTTGAAAGCACACAGGACCTAACTTCAACTCGAAAAACAGCAATAATTCCTACATCATTCAACTCATCAAATTCCTCACCCCTTTTTCTCAAAATTTCTAACGATTCACGCACTCAAATCAACAAGCGCGGGCACACCCATTAACTGATTCAGCTCCATTATTCACGGCAACTGCTCCCCAAACACTGGACACCGTACGCAGGCAAAAAATTGGAGGTGGGTCTCGAAGAAATCGAGCACCCATCCAGTTCCAAGCGGATCCGATCCGGGCAAAGCGAAACGACAACCGAAACAGAGCCCAAAGAAAGGAAAGCCGAATTAAAGCCACGACCCAGTGCTCAAGAAAGGAAGACGATGGAAGCAGCATGGACCCGCACTCACCTTAGGGTTCCTTTGAGTGCTCTGAGCTCGGAAGCAGCTCCTCCGTTGGCAAGGAAGGGGACGGCGGACATGTTCATTAGCGTCTGCTGATTCTGCACTGACCTCACCGTGGGCAAAAAGCCATGACCGCTGCACAGTGGAATTTATTTTCAGAATATCCCCTAATAATAATATATATTCGGTTTTTTTATGAATCATAAATTACAAAATTATTTTAAAGAAGTTCTAAGATAGAGGAAAATTTTGGATTCTTTTCCATCAATATCAACTGGCCTGAAAATGTAACTTATTTAAAGGAATAATTTAATCATCTGTCGTAGGATTTGCTCTCAAATAATTTGGGTTTCTTAATCATATATTTGAGTCCTCTTGAATATCGAGAAGTGTTAATTCGTATGCAATGCAGGCTGGGTCATGCTGTGATGCAATACGATCCCGAACTTTACTTCCGCAAGCATCTTAAAGTAAACAATAATGATGACTCAAATTGAATATTTCATTACAAACGACTCGTAATAATGTATGGGAGTTAATCGTCTCATCTTACTCTTCACTAGTATAAAAAGAAAAGGACGTGGGTATGAGTGAAAAGAGTGAATCTAAAAATATTATAAAGAATCTACAAATTCAAATTTGATTTATTCACCAATTATCCAACTGCATTTACCACAAAAAGAAATTTTAAGCAAAATATGCGATCGATGAAATTTCTTCCAAATCTTTGTCAACAACTGCGTTTTACCCCTACTGTTAAAGTTTGATAGTTAGTATTGGTGCGCAACATACATGTTTGCAGAAGAATGGGAAGAGAGAAATAACTGTACAATCTAGTCAAAATCTCTGCCTTGTAGAATTGATGGAATTCAATGGATTAGTTTTACCGATAAACTCTGCTTACAGTTCTTCCAACTTATATATAGAAAGCTAGCAAATGATGTCGTGTCAAAAAATTTCACTATTCATATATAGATGTGCACATGAGACGACGCGAGACGAACATCTACCACCCCCAAAAGCAAGAAATTAGACAGCTTCTAAGCTCATGTCCCTCACCTAATCAAAGGCAAGCAAATTGAGCTAGAACTGGAGGGATCTGTGAGGAATGACTCCTTTTCACTCCTTGGCCTAAAGCTTTAGCAGCAACCTCACAGGCCACTGATACAACCCAAGATGGCAAAACTGTGATGATATACAAGAGTGTATGATCTATGCCATGGTGGCTTGGTTTGTAACAGATGATCACATTTCCACAAAGGGAACTTACTTTAACCCATCTCTGTATTATATCACTTGATACAAAAGTTCCAGAGGTACATAAAAAATTGTGTGGGACGCACCTTTATCATTCATCATTCCCTTATCCACAGAGCATAAACCAGTACAAACAACCACTGCTAGAATTGCAGTGGTATGGAAAGAAAGAACAAAAGATCGACAACATAAATGCCAACCAAGCCCATTCCTACTTGATCGGTGGACAGCTATGTGATTCCTTTTACGTCATCAAGCTCAACTCTGTAACAAGTCTTGTGTGAGATTGAACAAGAAATCTACCAGAAAGAAACTGACCACCAAGTCGATTAAAGTCACGAGTTCCAGATGGAAATTGTTCTTTCTTGGCACGCTATGCAGGCAATGGCAAGGAACTCCAATAGAGTACTTCGCTCCAATGCAACTCTTACAATTTCCAACGTTTCAGATGTCTTGTTAAATGTCGACTCGATGTCACATTCATATCGGCCATCAGCAAAACCAACTGCACTACTGAACAATCACTACAAGAAACAACACCTTCCCATGCTACAATCGGATTTTAAATACAGTTCACTTTTCCTTCTGATGTTCAGTCTTCTGCACAAAGAGGAAAATGAGGCTGCGTCTCAAATTCCCTACCGTTTACAATCTCCACACATAAATGAGTACAAAGCCAACACTACATTTCAAGTGCACATCTAGGCAGAGGCATTGCCATTTACTAAGATGGATCAATCGGTCGCCAACTCACACCTGAACATCATGGATACTCCTAGATGAAAGTTTTAACTAGCTCATGAGTGTCATTATCAGTCCACTTCTGTCATGAGTTATGGCCTACACAAGCATGTGGATGAATCAAAGAATGCTCATGCTAAATTTGTCATTGAGACATGTCATAAACCCCCCAATGCCATTTCCTTCACATCTCAGATGTACCTGAATACCTTGCCTAACAGGACAACAGAACCAGAGCGAATGGGGTGATTCACAGAGAAGTATCGGCCTCATCTTGGGTGAGCTAAAGGTTATAACGCCATGATATTGCAAAGATCGCCATACTATCTTGATGTGAATTCCTTCTCAATGGCCCCAAACATTACCTTCAGGCGATCTTGCAGATTCAAGAGAATATTCTTCGAAATCCTCTTCTGATGCCTACTACTTTTAAGCCATGCAATCCCAAATAATACCTTTACACTGCACTCCTTAGGTCGTGAAGGAGCATCTTCAATCTGGTACCTAAGGTGAAGCTGAAAGCAAAGTACTACTTAGTAGGCCAGATAACTAACAGATTCGAAGAAAAAAAAAAGGAAATTGGGAAAACTTTGTAAAGAATGAGGTAGAATTACTACATTGAAATAGTCACCAAGTGGGACCGCATGGAGAGTCATAACCTCTTCAACAAGCCAACCATCTCTATCCGGAAGAGCAGATTTTTGCTGAGTACTTGTGACCTCCCCTCTATATCGGGAAACACGCTTATCAAATCTGTAATATATTTGTCTCTCATATACATCTGGCTTCTCCGACTCCCATGGGGTATATGAATAATTAAGACAACCTGCCTTCTCCATGACCTTCCGCTCCAAATCCTCACCGCCAAAAACATCCATGAAGAAATTGGTCTGACATGGCCAAAGGAGTTATTGGACAAGGTTTTTTTGATTTATGATCAAGAGGCCCATCTTAATTAGTAAATCCAGGGCATGATGCTATAAAAACTACTTAGGGCAAAAGGATACTGTTTGAAAGTCCAATTTCTAAGCACATTCGAAAAGCTGATAAAGAATGGGTAACTTACAGGAACAGGGAGGACAGAAGAATAGACTTCAGACAAGCTAACATCCTCAAGGCCCAAGAAGGACCCACTCTCTTCCGTTAGGAGGCTTCTAGCTTCAGATTCTTCTTCGATGAGTTGAACCTTCTGCTCTGGAGTCAAAGACCTAGCCTTCCAAAGAGCCATGATTGTCCTGGACATAGTACACATGTTTTAGTCTTTTCATAAGCCCAACAATTTGATACCTTATCTGACAGTCCCATGACATTTTTGGCAATTAAGCAGAGACCCAACGACAATCACGCTAGATTTATGGTAAGAAATCACCACCAGACCAACCAATCCATAACAGCTTCACGCATTCACGGAAAGCTTCCAAAGGAAAATTAACTCGCTGATTACCTGTGTGCAACATTGAAAGAAACAAAAGACTGAAAGTGGAACTTCAGCCTGCCTTCCTCATCCTGTGTCTTTGCCCCGTGTCTTGCTTCCATACCTCTGCCTCGCCAAAGAGTCATGACCACAATTGGACTACCCATTGACGAAAGAGTAGGAGACAAGACTTGAATATCTTCTATGTCCTCCCAGAGGAAAAAGAATTTGGTCTTCTGCCCAAACAGATTTGCGTAGAAGCCAATAATTCGCGCCGACAAAAAAAGGCGGCCCTGAGGAAGAGCAATCTCAAACATGAGATGCCGGCACCAATATACTTAAAACCCTCAAGAACTTTCTTAAAGTAATTATTCATTCTTTTATTTTTGGCTATGTGATCGAACAGCATTAAAATGGCTGAAACTGGACGGCATAGAAAATTAGTCGGTGCACGTGTATCAACATTGAATAATAAAATAGCTTAACTAGCACCTGGAGGGGCATTTTGCGTTTCAAGTGACAAGTGAAATCATTGATGAGAAATTCCTCAGCTGGAAGACCAAAAAGCTTCTGAAAAGTGGAATTTGTTTGCGGAGACCTTATATTTATCTGCATCATTCATGATAACATTAATTATGCTGTTAGGACAACTATGGCATTTAGAGACAAATAAGAACCATACTGATTGTCCCAAGAGAAGTAGAGAAACTAGTGATTTACCTTCTTGCCCACCTCCTTCTCCATCTTAGATATATAATCTTTCGCCACATTGCTACCTCTTGTATTGTCTAAGAAGATCCTCAAGTGCAGCTTAGACTGGCATGCCTGAGCTAGCTTTCCTTGAAGAGGAACCCACACATCAGCTAGGTCTGATATGTTGCTCCTCACAAAATTGATTTCGGCATGTCCTAAAGATGTAGCTTCATCAAAAGGTCCATCAAAATCAAAAACCTCCACATCTAGCACGGAAGGAGGATCCTCCATGGCATCAAATTCAAATATTTCTGCACCATCCAGATGGCCAAAGTAAAATCAATGAAATGGAAATTGCTATTAAGCAAAAAGTAAGATAAATTATCTTTAGTAGACAAAACGTGCACAGTGAAATTACTAGCTCTATTGAAGATGCCAATATAATGAAGATAAGGGATTCTTCGAAATTCACCATTCCACAGAGGATCAGTTTTCTGAAACTTTATTGAACTTGTTCTCGTCTTGCCATTACAGGTAAAAACCACATAAGGGTCAGAGGAACCACTCGAGTCAACAGCTGCTACACTAGTCCCTTCAATCAAAGCAATGGTTAGCAACCATCCATCACCTTGAGCTTTGACTCCATGATCGCTACCTAGAGTTGAAAGGGTAGCAGAGAAGTTAGATTTCAACACAGAAAAGTCCACCTGAATTTTTATGCACAATTTCTGGAGCTGATTTGTAGCAAAGAAATTCCAAGCTTATGGTTCTCTTGATGGATAGAGCACATGAGCAAGCATCATAATCATGTCTTTTTAAGAGTCAAACCAAAAGCTAGCATGGAGCGATACATGAAGATTAACAAAGTAGCAACACGAATCTCAGAACACCATTAAAAATACTTGACGTGAAAATTTCATTTACCACAAACTAGAAGACTGCAATTATATGGAAGGCGATGCCACATACACTCAGCTACAGGCACAAAGAGTAAATCAGCTTCTGATATTACCTTTTTGCACTCTGGCCCGCATGAAGCGTGAAATCAACCCCAAGACCCGCTCAGCTTGGAGAACCAGTATACCACACACAATGACTTCACCGATAGAATCTGGCAGATCTAGCCCAACAAACTCCAGTCCTTGAATTGCGCTTGGTGCGGCAAGCCATAGGTGAACGAGCACATACAATCCCATGACAAAAGTAGATAGCACAGTAAAATTGGCGAAGTATTGCACGGCGAGCTTCCAATCTGATTGAGGCTCTACCTGCAAAGAGGCCAAAATCTGTTCCTTGTTGGACTCGATGTCCTTCGAATCCACTGGCTTAACAGTCTGATTAAGTAGGCTAGCATACTGCTCAAAACTGTCCTTGAGACCCTGCCGTGCTCCATTTTCTATCATACCTTTCATCATCGTATTCTGCAGAAAATTCATCCGCCATGATATCACCAATCGTGAGGATTGTTCTCCTGATGGCAGCTCAGGACCGGGGGTAATGCAATAGAGCAACTCGACTTTGAAGGTACTCCCATACATGACATCCGGAGTGCTTACAATTGCTAAGACAGCATACACCTTTCCGTCAGCCTTCAAGTAAATTTGCTCCTCAGTGGCTTTGACAGCCTTGATCAATTTTGTTGCTGCCTTAATGTAAGTAATAACTCTCTTCAAGGTCTCTCCACCATTCTCAAACTTCCACTGCCCAAGCTGCAGTTCTGTTGTTCCTTGAAGATCAGCCAATGTTCTTGGAAAAGAGGAATCAAGTGAAAAAAGCAATGTATTCAGGTCAGATGGTGCAATGACGCATAGATGGTCTAAAAGCACTCCTCCCGGTAAATTGCTTGGTGTTTCGCCCTCTTGCTCTCGAGACTCCAATAATTTAATCAACTCTTCAAAAGAACCAGAAGAAGACTGGTTATCATCTTGGCTATCAGAAGATTCAGGACCAGAAGCTTCAGGTAGTTCCGGCAAGTCAGTGCTCTTATTTGAGGCCACTGATGTGTCTGCACTCTTGTTAAACATCTGTGCAAGACGACCAGCAAAAGTTTTCTGAGAACAGGACTTCTCTTCCTTTGAGGATGAAAACTCGTCTCGCATGGGTGAGGCTCTTGGTGAGCCACTGAGAGATCCTGCAGGCGATTCGCCCATTAAGTCCACATGCCTTTTCAAGACAGGGAAAACTTCTCCTTCATTGCCATTCATCTCCGAGAATGCATTGCTTTCTGAGAAATAGATAGCTAGTTGTATTTCACCTGCCAGGAAAGAAAAGGAGGGGAAGCAAAGAGGTGAGCCACCGTTCTTTTTCTTAATAGTCAGATGAATTTACAAAATATCTCCACAATTACTTCTATAACCATGGTCAAAGGGTCCATAAAATCAAATTGTCAAATTGGATCGTTAAAGCATAGGATTTCATGAACTTTCAAATGGTAGTAAAAAAATAAGTACTTTAACATTTATAGGTAACTTGAACAAGAATACGGTGAACAAAAGCGTTTATTTGAGAATAAAATGATCATCATTCAAGGTCCAACTGGACAATTAAAGGTGACATCGACCATGCAAATACAAGTAAAATTCATATTAAATTACCATTGAGACAAGTAAACGAATCCCACTTTAACACTACAGGAAATAATCTGTAAAATGACTCCAAAATTGTAATACAATCTGGAAATTTGGGATGCAAAGTGCATGCCCAGGTACCCAAAGTCTTTTTATACAAGAGAAGGGGGGGGGGGCATTCGTTTTATGATCAAGATATGAAGAAGAGGTGTGCCCCCATCTCGATGCTAGTGAAGAATTGAAACTGAGTCATCATTATCATGATCCCATTCACCTTGTAGAATGAGAAAGAGTGCAAAGCACCTAGAGAAGATACTATTGATCAGTGATACTCTGAATCAGTCATTTTTTTTCTTAGTTACAATGGCTACTTTTATTCTACAAAAAGTAGTCTTGCACTGTCACCAACCTACAACATGAATTAAGTTGAATTTGCTGATCTTGAAAAATTCTGTCGAAAGATTTAATCGATTCACAGTCTGACTAGCGAGCCCACACTGTTCCATTATGATTTTAAAGCATCTTATATCACTTTATGCACTTAGCATCACAAACTGGTTCAATTCTACTTTTGACTAGCATTTTTGTTAACGTCTATAACCAAATACAAAGTTTGAATTATCTAGGCATCACCAATAGAGTCAACGAACTAGACCAAGTTTGTTGGAAGTTCAAATTCAAAGAAGCATAACAAAGTGAAAGCCAATCTTAGGCAGTAAACACTGTATAAGGATAGCAACCGCACAACTTAAACTCCAATCATGAACCTGATAATGTTCACTCACCTAACCTAAAGACAGCAACAGGTATCCAGCATGTTCAAAAAGTGCCTCGATTAATGTCTGAATTGAGGATCAGAAAGGTAGTGTATCTTCACAAATGCCATAATATACGAAGCTGTGACCATAAATTATGGCGCAGATCCACTCAAAGAAGCTACAATTAACATCAAACATTGTAATGAAACTCTGATGAAACATACCGCATTCCTTATTCTTGGACTTCTTGTTTTTCGGTTGCAGAGTATACCAAGCGGTGCCGAGAGAGCCATTTTCAGCATCGAAAACATGTGAAACTGGGATCTTCAGTTGCCCGATGAAATCGTCATTGAAGTACCTATCCTCATCCAAAACAGCGAGCACAAGTTCATCCTTCAAATCCTCAACCTTGAAGCTAAATTCCTCTCCCCAGCTTGGGTTCAAGCTCTTCTTCACTACTTTTGTCCTGAACCTGTGCCTTCCTAGCTGAAGCCGAACGTACGGATCACTGAACCCGTTGAGATCCATCGCCGGTACGTTTCTAGCTTCAATCACACGCACATAAAGCTTCATAGCTGATGTTCAATATGAATTTGACCCAGGATCCAGAATTGTTCGGGACCCAAGCTGGCAAGCTCCCTCACAACTCCGAAAGGATCAAGAAGAAAAAGAGAGACTTTTCTCTACCCAAATACTCGATATGAATGAGTGATCCAGCAGAAATAATCAAGCCAACAGATAGTGAAGAGCCACGTAATTTACACGGATTGAGTCATGAAAATGACAAGAACTGTACATCACAGGAATGAGCTCAAGAAAGGGAGAGCGACCCCAGAAGAATCGACCCGCAATCGATGCCGACAATGAACACACAATGCTGCAGAAACCAATGATCAGCACTCGAGGAAAAAGAACCAAAAGACTGCCACGCACGGCTCAATTCACCAACTCATCACAGATTAACAGGGGAAGAAGGAGAGAAGACGCAGAAGAGATCAAGAAAATGGGAGGTCACAAACAATTTGGCAGCAGCAAAAAACCAGAGAAGAAGAAACAAGAATTAGAGTCGCGAGAGCAGATAAAGGATGAAGAATTCAATAATGAGGACACCCAGACACGGGAAATTGGAGTTTGGACTCGAAAGCAAAAGGGCAGAGACTTTTCTAATCCCCCCTGCTCCCTTCCGTTTTCGATTCGGTACTGCGCGTGATCTGGTGGACTTTTCTGACTTTCGTTATATTGTTTTATAAGTCAGCTGAAGATTAAATAAACAGAATACGTAGCTCACCAATTTTGCCCACGTTTGTGGATCTTCTTTCACACAGGGAGGACACCAGTGTTTGACCATCATCCATGACGTTTGAAGATGGAAGTTTTGACACAGCCTATTTGAATCACTATTGGAGCACTCCTCTCAATGAGGTGTCAAAAGCGAAGCCTTTAGGCAGGGTGGAGTCGAAACCTTTTTTTGTAGGATGTCGAGCATCTTGTGGTATATCTTCGTCGAAGATCTTTGGAGAGGGGATAGCCACACACACTTGTGTCATTCTCTTGATAAGGTCATTGCAAATTGAGATCGGCAATCATGCTTCCAGAATATGCGATGTATAACTTAAGTTACTCAACGGCTGAGCTAAATAAGATGTGTAGTCAAATTATAATAGCAAAACTTGCTACGACACTTTTGAGAATGATTTGCCAAAAGAAAGATGAGCCTTTTAGGTCGACAACTCTGGACACCACATAGATTATTCTCCACCACAAAAGTCTCTATCTTGTATCATAAAACAAGGTAAAACACAAAATACCAATAAAGAAGATGAGAATACGACATAATACGAAAATGCTTAACATGTATATAGTCTGGTATTTGGACTAGCTTAGTACCAACTGCCGTGTCCGTATGCCGGTTGACAAAAATTACACAAGCACCACTTTGGTGTGGTTGATATGAAAAGTCAAACTATGAGAGCCGCAAAATATTTCACAAGAATAAACTAAAAAGTAAAGATCACTTTAGCAGCACATTAGTAATAAGGTACATAGGGTTTTGTCCATTGCCCTGGCTTTTGGACACTGGAAATGGACAGACTGCCAAAGCTTTATCCTTTTGGAGTCAAGTCAACGGAACATACTGCGAGCCACGGGACCCGGCAATAGGACAGAAGAGGACCACCACGAAGGTCCAGACATGATTGATGATGGAAAGCGACCCCACTTGGGATAAATCCATTAAAAAGGTTGTGCTAGGAACCTTCTTCATCATCTGCCTCAGCTCTCTCTCTCTCGAGACCTAAAGCATTTGGGTGAAACCCAGCAGATCTGGGGAAGTATATGTTTGACCGAAGGGGAAACGGGAAGAACAGCAAAACCACAATAGTTGGATAGTTGATTGAGAAAAACTTTAACCTTTGTCGACAATCCGACGGAAAAGAATATTGAGAAGTTAATTGACTAGACAAAATAATATATTTCCAGTCTTACTTGGAATATGATGAGTGAGATGCTTCTTTCTAATATCGGTAACTGTGAGATGATTACCGATATTTGAATTTAGGATCTCTCGACACAATTATTAATATCCATAAACAAGGATCTCTCGACACAATTATTAATATCCATAAACAAGTTTTTATGGCATTATAATAGAAAGATACGAATCTTGACGACATCATTTTAATAGCGGATTCCAAATGGATGATCATATGACGTTTCCGAGCAAGCCGTGTTAATGCAAGTGGAGGTCATTAGACGTCATTATCCGTGTAGTATCGAGCATTGGGATAATCTAGTTCAAACCCTAAGACATCGATGTAGATTGATGTCACTTTTTCATTAAAAAGGCAGCACCTTCGTTCACTAAATATCTTTTTTTTTTTTGTCGAAAGAAAGATTTCAACCAAATATCCATTTAGCCCGCCACTATTTTCCCCTCTTTTCTTAACTGTTGATTCGTAAAGTAGCTTGTTTGCTTCTCCTTTTTCTCTATCATCCTTAACCCGATGAACAATCTTTCCTTTGGTCTCAACTTTTTGAAGCATGTTGACCGATTCATGCAATAAGACAACCCTTTGTAAGATCCCGAAATCTCTGAAATTCAGCGCTGGAGAAAAGGGCACTATTGACGGAGTTCATCCATACCTTGATTGGAATGATGATGGTCATCGCACATTGGGGAGGATTAAACACAGCATTGGCATTAAGTAGTCATGAAGAATTCTTGAGTTACAAGGGAATTTCCCACATGGGCAAACTGTCTTCATGCCCTTATGCTCTTCCGTAAGCAGGCAATTCGTAAGGGCTCTACATGGAGAAACCAAGTGTGGACTTTTTCCTCGATGGACAGATAGACGAAATAAAGATTTCCGTCTTCACAGTTTCGATCCGATTGTGGGCTGCTGGTATTTATTCTATATCGATTTCAAAGTGTTGACTTGTTCTTGGGTATGATGGAAGGCCTATAGACGTAAAGCTATTTGTACTTAAGCGTATGTCATGTACCCTCAGTATCTCCATATGTAGAGATACGGCAGCAACACATATCAAATAGGAAGGACGGAGTAGGACTCCGATAAACCTTAAATTGGTGATATGTTGCCGTATATAGGGAAGACCCAAGTTTTAAAAGTCGGTATCAGTCTCTTTTCTAAGCTTCATATCATTCACGAACTTGATTTCAGCATCAAACTGTTTTCAAAATGGAAGTAGGATCATGTTTATTGTTTGTATTCGGATCCTAGCATCATATATGGAACCAAATCTGCAGCTTATCTGAGAATACAAAGAGACAGTCATAACATCCAAGGCTCAAATTTCGCATTCGCTTGCAAGCCACAGTCGCAATCAAGACTCAAGATTTTTATTTAAATGCCAAAGGTGCATCATCGAGATAATTGTTACAAGAATGGGATATAGGAAGACTAGTCTTCTCACAATTACAATTACACAAATTAAGAATCCCCACAACCTGGAGTAGGAGAATGCTTGCGACGTCAGACTCATCTGAAAAGGATTCTCTATTTTTGCCTCTTGTAGATTTTACCCAAGAATGACATGAGCACTGCTTGCACTGCTTTGCTCGGATGTCCTTCAATGGAGGTTGTCAGCTTCTCATAACTTTTGTTCTCATACTCGGTAAAGACACCCTATTGCATTGGCATGGCAGGCAGCATTAGGAAGAAATCAAAGAGCAGTTCCAAAAGAATTGAAAGAAAAAGAACGAGATCACATGGATACAGAAAGATCTTTCTTTATTTAAATTTCAGAGAAAAAGAAGAAGAAAAGAATTAAAGTGAAAAGAAGAAAACCTGAAGATTGATCTCATGGTAGAGGGCTTTCACTTTCGCGACATTTGATGGATCTGGTTTCCCATAATTCTCCTGATCATCGAACAATAATAAGAGAAAAGTCGCAGGCTGAAAAGAAAGAAACTAATGAGGATCGCCATCTCACCTCCAACAATTTCTTCTGATCTGCGTTGCAGATTTCGAGTGCTTTAACAACCAACCATGAGCACTTAAAATCTTCTATATCTGTTCCGATCTGTCACCACAGAATTAATTGGTAAGCCCATCAACAAAAGGATGAGACGCAACCTAAATCCATTTGCATGATGAGAGATCAGATACCCATAGCTATGGTCCTCACCTTACCAATGGTCTCAGGATTCCCAAAGCAATCCAAATAATCATCCTACAACAGAAAAAATAGTAATCATCAATAAGGACACGATACTTTGAAGAGAAGGAACACTTGTTAAAAGACTCTAATCGGCACCCAGTTGGAGACGTAAGTTAATCACACAGAACTCAGAGAAAAACAGACTGCAATTGCAGAATTCTGATCTTGCTTCCCATTCACATGCTTCACCTTCGGAAGAAGTTTACTTAAGAACTTCCTCTAGATCCACATCTTGCCCTTGTGATCCACATTTACTGAGAATGATGAATAGATTTTTGAGCATATTAAAGGAATTACCTGGACTTGGAAGTAAGTCCCCATCTCAACAAGAATGTGCTTTACGGCAACATGCTTCTCTAAGTCCTCACCAGCCATCAGCAATGCACAGGCAACCTAAACAAATTTGATGTGAACAAAGATGATTTAACAACAAAGACTTGAGAGACAAGATGACACCCAACTAACAAAAGACTCAGACCGGGCAGCTTAAGGAAAAGGAAAACCTAGCCATCCCAGCAACACATCAATGTTCAATGCATGCTTAAAGTATCAGAAGAAAAACATAGCCATGCATAACAAATCAACCATAATAAGGCATTTTTACTCACTGGAAGATAGAATGAATAATAGGCAGTCTTGTACTGAACAATACGCCGATGACTGCACAACACAACAATATATACATCAGACAAGAAACAGCAAAGCAAAGTACGACAGATGGTGAAGAGCTGCAGACAAGGAGCTAAAGAGGAAAAAGAGAGAAGAATGTGCATTTTTCTTAGTAGCCAGCCATTCCACTAATAATAATCATGTTAGCCCTGCATGTCACCGAAGGATGGGTGGCAGCACGTGGTACATTAGTTTAGTCCGCTAATTATAAATCCAAAGACATCACTGAATGTTCATCCAATCCATGAATTATTGATTATAGGCCAAAAATACAGAAGTATCTTCAATAAACCCTCTTTTTATCTCTACTCGTACAATTTAAAGGCTATACCAATCCTGGAAAAGAGATAGATGCCAAATTCCCTGAGGTAACCCAAATTTCTATATAATCAGATTTTTCTTTTATGTGAAGAAAACAGCTCCATTATCTTATTGTCGTACTTGAACGATTGAAAAATGGATCACTCACAGGGATAATGTGTATTTAGATAAATCCTTTTCTCCCTGGAGAGTGGTAATCAGGTCTATCATTTGGCCCGATGCCGTCTGAAACTCCACCTGGTTATAAAAATGAACATCACAGATGAGTTTACCAAATCTCTGCAATTTTAGCATTTCATCTAATGTAATTGAAGGAGTAAAAGGGGTACCTCATTGAACAAATCCAGCAGATCTACGTAGTAAGGCTTCCCACGGAAATGATTCTTAAGGATTCGAGGAATATGATTGCGCAGTAGAACCCCGTCATTTACTGCAATCAATCCAACCTACAATACAATTCCCAACAAGTTAATTGCACTATCTACAGTGGCAAACATAATGTTCAGTCCAGGAAATTTGTTAAGACCAACCTTGGGCAATCTAAACCAGCAAGGTTGTCCACGTCGGGTATGAGAGCTGTCCATGATGTCATCAAGAACAAGAAAGTATGCCTGAAGCTGCACATGATAATCACAGAGATATAAGATTGGACTTTTACTAGGTAGTCAACAAACCATGTGGACAAATCATGAATAAGGTGCCTGTGCTAGGTACTATGAACCTGGACCATCATAGAAGGATGTATAAAATCAGAATGGAAAAATAACTGCTATGGTCATACCCATTCAACACACCAACCCAGAGCACTTGCGAGAAAAATTTCTTCTTCTGTCAGTTCCTTCCCTTCTTTCAATAGTTTGTAGCTATCAATTACAGAGAGGCCCCGGTTCAGTTTACCTGAAAGAAACCGGGTGCATGTCAGAAAAAAACATCCCTGTCTACAAGACATTCTGGACACCGGCAATATTTATGAAGCTGGTAATAGTAAGTCTTTGACCGATGATAAATATTATCGCAGTCAAATAGGCAATGGAATTTGCTCACCTCCAGGCACGTTGTAGTCCAGCATCTGAAATAACAAGCACAGAAAGAAAAACTTAAGTTAGGAAAAGAAAGACATATAACATCATTTAAATCCAATCTTATTCAGTGAACTCAAAAAGAGAAAATAATTTGCACAAACATTTGCAGTTGGAACTTTAGTCAGCATATCATTACAAGTTTCTTCTTTAAAATTAACAAAACATTCTAATAGCCCAAAAAAGAAAAAACCAAATATCTAGGTTCCAGATCAAAAGATAATCTATATGCTGGAATCTGAATCTATTGCACCACGATGACAGCGAAAGTGCAAGTACATGAAGCTTCATAAAATACTTTATATACAAACCATGCATGAGATTAGATCCTTTTAAATGGGCTTGAGTTGAGGTGACAAAGCATAGTTACATTACCAATATGTTCCTGCAGTCCTGACCGAGAACCTATGGCAAGTTATTAGATATGTATATATATTGCCTAATATGACACTTCAACAATAGAGAGAGAAAGCGGTTTAGATTTTCGATAAGCGAAAGGTAGTGAATTAATCTACTCCCCGAAATCAACAAAAAACACATCCTTACATTTGCACTTGCAATTAGACCAATATTAATTAATCTGCTCACACTATCGACCCAGGATCAAAGCAATCGCTTATAAAATTATCCTTGTAACTTTAGATGGAAGATCCGAGGAAGAAGTCAGACAAATTGTTGCAATAATGGAACTATGCCAGAAACAGCTCAGCTTTTAAAAAACACTTAAAAGAACTGGCATACTTTTCGCGGATCAGTTCGGCCTTCAGCTCAATAAACCAGTTGAAAAACCCATCCGCTTTCGTATTATTAAAAATTATACACATAAACATCGTCTTTCCGCATATAAGCCATTCATCTTTAATTAACATAGGGGGTCACAGATCCAAGTCCCCATCCCCACCAAAACAGCTCAAGAAATGAACACTGATTCAGCTCCTTGATGCTCAGCTCAAACGAATCCACATTCAAATCCTTCTCGCCACCACATTTTCAATTGGGATGCTACCCATATATTCATCCACACGAAGAACAAGTCCGTCTCCCACAAACTGGGATCGCAAAATCGCATAATCACATGGCATTACCATGGCTCACCATCAGCAGCACAAGAACTAAACAAACACGGTCAAATTTCCTAATTATGCACCCTCGACAAAAAAACAGGGAGGAAACTCAGCAAGTCGAGATTTTGAGACGCACCCGGTCGACCCACTGGCGCGAATCGTCGGAGAACTCGAACGCCGGGTCCTCCAGCAGCTCCGATTTCAGGACCGCGTACGCCTGCAAGAACTTGGACTTCAGATCCGCCATTGACGCGAGGGACCCGAGCTCCTTGCCTCTCTCTCTCCCTCGCTCTCCCGTCCTCGGCGAAACCGAAAGAAACCTTTCAGGAGCGAAGCAATCAGAGAGAGAGAAAGAAAGGGAGACGACCGCGAGCTGAAGAGTCGCCCGTTTGGCCCGGGCCTTTTGTACAGGAGCGAAGCTCATAAGCGTCCAACAGTCCCCTCAAATCTATCCCGCGGAAACAAGGCAGGGATTTCCGCTAAATTACAAGTCTGCCACTGGTTCTCCTTCTCTCTCCTTCACGTTCAGAATATGCGGTTTCTTGTCCTGATTTTGCTTGCGTGATCGCGACATTGGCCCCACGTGTGAAGTCAGAAAGATCTTCCGACTATATCTCTCCTAAATATGTCAATTTGCTGCTGATTTTCCATGATCTGAACAATATAATGTTAAGCTTATTATAGTGAATTCGAGTGAAAATAATTTATTAATTAGTCTTATAATCAACGGTAGAATATTTTGTTATCTCGCAGTCGCTCAAATAACTAGAATAGATTCTAAACTTTTTCTTTTCTGTAGCACTTTCTCGTTGCTCAGGGATGCCAATAAAGAAAATCCGTCCTTAATCAGCATATTAATTACTAATAGAAAGTTTCGACATTTGATATGCTAATTGATATCGCTCCACCTGAAGCTCCGTCAAGAAGTCTGCTGCTCTCCCAAAAGGACCCACATACTCCCAACATATGATGAGATATTGATACCTTAAAAAATTTTACAGAGGAGCACTATGATTTGAGATTAGTCGACACTCGATCGACTTGCACCAACAAAGGATCTAAATGTGGGCTATAGTTGTGGCTTATTTTGAAAAGGAACTAGGCGATAACATCGAAATAGCATGCCCGCTAAAAAAGATTGGAAAAAAAAAGGGCGACGCATTGCACTAGAGCTCAAATTCATGTAACAATAGCTCGAGTTATTGGAAATTGAAATCAATTTTACTCCAAAAGAGGCTTGTCCTTGGTGAAGCTCTAGATTAGGCTGCATCATTAAATGTTGCATCCGCAATTAAATGAACTGTCCAACCTTAAGAAAGTTGGCAAGTCCAACCTTAACAACTGCAACAGCAATTTGACATGCAAATCCTTCGTAGGATCCCTTTTTTTATCCTCCTATTATGACATCATGAATTCGGGTCAAGAGATTGTGCAGACCAGCCAAGATTTGAAAAAGGGGACGCTCTTGTTTGGACAACGGTGGGCGGGTAGGCAACATTTGACCAGTTTTCTTTTGCTGCTCATTGGCTTCTTGAGTTGGCGAATGGTGAATTGTCTCTCCTTTGACTTTTTGCAGTTTGAGTATGTGTGTGGCATATGCAATGGGACTACCAAGATTGACCAGAGAGTTATCTCGAGCTGGTTGGAGTGCAGAAGTCAACATAAGTTTGCTCCTCGATTCATTTCGTGACGAAATGTTACAAAATTCAACTAGGGGATCGAAAAGGATGAAGATGAGTTTTTAAAAACTTCCTCTGCATTGGCCCGGCTTTTCAAGAAAAGCACGCTCGCTTTTCTTTTGTCAAATGAAAAATTACGGTTGTACTATAATGCGAGGTTTTATGAATCACAGACAATTGACTTTAACTGTTTATATGTTCACTTCCGTCATAAATGGATATGAATCGTCATAATGTATGATAATAAAAATCTTTTTATTGAATTGCAACAAGAAAAGTGATTTGCAATGATTTACACTTAGACAGTATAAGAGAAGCAATTGATTTTAAGGTGAGTAGATTCCATATCGAGAAACTATAACTTATATTGTTAAGATTGATTTTCGATTTTTTGGAAGCAAGAATTGAATTGATCCACTTAGGATCCAACTTGTTTTAGGGTTGACCAGGAAACCAAGTTTAATTTAAAGTAACGTAACTATAATTTTACAGTAAAAAAAAATCACACTTGCTTATCTTTGGGAGTACAAAACCCAACTCCAATTTATCTATTTCTTTTTCTAAAACAAAGCAAAAAGATAACCAAAACAACATTTGAAATATGGAATAAAGTCGAAGGCATCCAAAATAGAGATTCGGATTGGTCAAGGTCAATTTTCTTTTTTACCTAGAAACCCTACTCGATTCTCATGTGAACCAATCTGGACCAATTGAGTAAGGTCTGTCCGATTCCATTCCTTGGACGGAACCAGTCCGATTGCTCGTCCTCATGGCATAGTATTCATCAGCCTCCCAACTACCCGCCAAAAAACAAATGAGAACATCCTTAAGGGCTCAAATCCCCTGACCGCGTGTCAGGGGACATGATAGAAGAGGTGTCAGAGATCGTCCGATTGCAGATCGGACGGCCCATATTAATAGAGGGGAGGTTTTTTGTTTGAATAAGGTCACCTCTACTTAGGACAAATGATCCATTTCCCATTGTTTTGGCTTTGTTTCAAACACTGATTCTTCTTCTCAAAAAACAAAAATCCGATAACAAAAATAGGAGGGGGAATAACAGGAATAATTCCAACAAGAAAACATATTCTCCTCCATTTATAGATAAATATAAATAATATTCGTATATCCCGACGTAAAAGCACCAAGAAGTGGCAGTACCGTAATTTCGAGCCGAAAACGGGGGCTCGTGAGTTTCCCACTTCCGGTTCTTCGGGACCGGATGAGCGGGCAATCTTCAGATTCGCGACACGTGGCTTCACGTGATTGCTCCCCGGGCTTAAGAATTTCCCCCATACTTCTTTTTCGGAATTTTTAAAATCAACCTGAGATCAGAGATGCACCAATCAGCCCTCTTGCGGAGAAATTATTGGGTGCGGTAGGCGGTAGGGTGTTACATCAATAATCCCCCTTGATTTGTCTTTTCCTTTGACGTGGGGCTACTGTGATTCGATTTTCAAATTACCACGAAGATCACCTGATAATCGCGACGTGCCATGATCTTTCAACTCAACATGCGAATTGGCCAAACTCCGCTTGTCTAGCGGCCTATCACAAAGCTACGAGGTGATTTCGCGACGGCCCAAAAAATCTCGAATACAAATCCCCTCTGAACAGTTTGGCTTCGATCATACTAAATAGATACATAAGATTGTACATGAATCGAGAATAGCCTGAATCGAGATCATCTCCCGAAAAAAAATATCAAACCGATCCCGACAGATTGTTTAGAGGCGCTATGAGAGCTGTTGACGAGCTCTCGGAAATTATTTTGGCACTATCGTAAATGATTTA
This sequence comes from Melaleuca alternifolia, assembly GCA_019926035.1. NCBI lineage: Eukaryota > Viridiplantae > Streptophyta > Magnoliopsida > Myrtales > Myrtaceae > Melaleuca > Melaleuca alternifolia. The sequence continues at coordinate 1,083,043 of JAGKPW010002174.1, forward strand.
CTATATAAGAAAGAAGGAATAATATCGGGTAGGTTGAGATCGATCCATTAACAAAAGATGTGGGGGTCGATTGACGTGCTTATTTTGGCAAGTAGGCCCTATTGAAAGAAATCATATAATTTTCCAGCGTGAGGAAGCGGACCAAGAGGGTGACGTCACCACGTCACTTCGTTACCAAACTACATAGTCCACGTGACAAGTTTGGGCTGACCAATAAAAAAACGTCGCGGAATATCTTTTCCTTATTCTCGTTTTCCCCTTATTCTTCGGGTGGACCCCCGTTCTTTTCGTGTGAAACGAATGAAAAAGTTGACTTGCCAAGATCTCCGCGGAAATAATGACGTAAATAATATTTTAATTCAATATATAATATAATTTGTAAAAAATTAATTTATTTAAAATGAATTTTAAATCTTTAGTGCATATTAAATTTAATTCATGTATTATATGAATAATGAAAGTTCAAGATCATATTATTCATGCAATTCATGAACAAATTAGATATATATATCGGTAATTTAGGAATCACGTTACATTGTTCGAAAGTTTAACACGATGGTCCCGGAACAAAGATCAGATGTCCACCGCACCACCTTTCCCCTGTCCTCAACAGCGAATCTCGACCGTCCGATCCTCCGACCCCCGAACCGCCTGCCGTCCGATGTCAAGATCAGAGTAGGCTCGAGCCGTAGATTTACCAGATTTTGCGGTGGGCAACAAAGTCAAAGTGGATCGGCGAGGTCATTTAATAACCGTCGCGGCGGGGTAGGTGAGGGAGCATCGGATTTTGGCGTTTTGATTATTTCTTCAATCAGAGCCATCCATCCTTGAATTTGTTTTTTCCGGTCAACTTTGGACGACTGAGGAGTGTGGTTGGTCGAGGGAGCACTACCAGCCGTCAGATAAGGACTAAAGTACAAGATAAGCAGGTGCCCGATGCCCTGTTGCACATGTGTGGAACCTAATAGGCTTCACGTCGTTTTCTTCATCAATCCTTTGTTTGGCAGGTGGTGATGCCTTCTTCAAGCTGTGATTCGGACTTAATCGAGCATTAGAGCGAGTTGGATCGAGCTCGATGATGCTTGACTCTGACGTCCGGTCCGGATTCGTGTCGATGATACGTCACTAGAAAAAAAGAGTTGTGTTTGGAAGGCTTGTTTGACTCTTTCTGGGCTATGAATCTTAAATTGGGAATCACATTGACATAAAATGATCCCTAATTTACGTAGCCCAAAATGATATAAATGATCTCTAATGTAGTTAATATTTTGAATAAACTAAAAGTTCGTGAACTACATTATACATTAGATTAAAGTTCACATGTTACATTACACATTTTACCAAAGTTTATGAGGTTTTTTTGTGCCATTTTCCCTCTATTGAATTAAGAAATGGGTTTGGTTGTCTATAGGAAAATGTCCCAGTCATGTGGGGTGAGTATTGATTGGCATGTTCGATTTATTTCGATTTTATATTAGTGGTAATCAATCACCTAATAAGTAATCTGATTAGATTATCGATTTTATATATGCTTCTTCTTATCTTTTTTATATATTACTAATGATGGAAAATATGAATGCGATATTATTATACACTAACAATGCTTTGGGAACTTGATTGCGTAAAGCTCCATCGACTTTGCTTGTCATTCGAGTTAAAGTTGATTCGACTTTAAGCCTTTTGGGTACTTGGATGAGTTGAGCTCCAATACGATTTGGGCAACAATATATTCTCGATCCGTCAAAATTCAGATGTCGTACCTTGGATTGGTGAGTTTCGAGTGATGAATTACTTTTGACTCGAGACGATTCGAGATAGCTTGATCGAGGGAGTTACTTTTGAAATCGGGCCTTTAATCCCGGCCCAAATAAGGCAAGTGCACATACTACGTGCACTAAGGCAAGTGCGACTCGATTACTTTGGGGTTGGCTTCACACTTTCACTTCAGGCCGTGGTACTTTAAATAATAGGGATTAGTATACCACTTCAATATTGAAATTGCATGATTAGTGACGGAAATGTAGATTCTTGTTGTCATCTCGGTCCGACTTCACCTTATTATTGGCCGGGTCGGGCGTGATGAGAAAATGAATTTGCCCATGTCCGGCGGAGTCCGTGTCGGGTCGGTTTGGCTCGAGCAAGCTTGGCCATGATCACCTCTACTTTTAATTAGTAAGAGCTTGCAAATGGAGTGGTTGGAAGTTTGGAGCCCTTTTTAGGCGTCATAGCAAAGGGCCCATGATGGGCGGGTTGGGCCCGAGGAGAAAATAAACTTTCCCACATCAGTCGGCCCATTTCGGGTCGTGCAAGCCCGGCCATGATCGCCTCTAAATTCAATTAACAGGAGCTTGCGAACGAAGAGGCAGTTGGAAGCTTGGAGTCCATTTTGAGTCTCATAGGCAGAGGCCCTTTTGGTTGGGCCTATTTTTATGGGCCGAAGATATGACACAGAACTAAGCCAGAGAAGGGATACCGGCTAAATTTTCCTTTTATGAAACTAAAGTATCCAAATCTATTCATATGTTGCGAATTAAGTTATGTCAGTAGGAACTATTGATTTTAGGATGGATAAGTTTCGGAGTTTTGATTCATAACCTATCCTATATAAGTCGGTACTCGATTTGTGCAATCGAGAGCCGAAACGATTCCAGGGTTGTCCAAGGAATCGAGCCTAAATTTATGTGAAATAAATATTAGTTTGGGAATTATACGATGTAAACAATCTATGGCATAAACTCAATATTGGGTAGCTGTGTTGGTTAAGATCTTATCTCTTATCGTTGTAGTTGTTAGTGTCTTAAGTAGGAGGTCATGGTGTTGGTCATGTAGTAGTATCCCCAGAAGTATAGGGGTCTAGTTTTTTGATGTTGTCTGGGCACGAGAGGCTCGTGGTGGAATCCTCGATTATTAAAAAAAACAATTAATGACATAGAGATTAAAGCATTTATAAGTTCAAACACATAGTTAGAAAGGAAAAAGAATATGTTGGTTTGGAATTTTTTGCGAGACGAAAAGTAATTGAAAGAATATGTGTCATTTTATTATTGATTCGAGTATTTTTATTTAATGAAATGTTTTTATAGTATAAAAATTTGAACGCCAAGCATATGCCTTTGGTCTCTTTCCACAGTTCGCGCACGCGCAGAGGAATTGCATTTCGCCACGTTTCGCAACTGTCCGACCCCCTCTGCTGATTCGCCGTTGTTCAGTCCCTTCGTCGCCGCCGCCGTCGCCTGAGCTCCGAATGGAGGAGACAAGAATGGAAGCCGAGAGCTCGATGGCCGGAGCGGCGCAGCTGCTCTCTCCCCGCAACTTCCCCGGCCTCTTCGATTCCGTCGACGCCTTCCTCTTCGATTGCGACGGTCCGGCTCTTGGCCTCCTCCTCTCTCTCTCTCTCTCGTCTTGTCCTTCGTACCCTCTTCGGTTCTTGAACTGGCTGATCGGTTGCGTCGTGATCAGGCGTTATCTGGAAGGGAGATACTCTCATCGACGGCGTCTCGCAGACTCTGGACTTGCTCCGATCCAAAGTAACGGTCGTGTTTCTCTGTTCCCGTCTCGTTCGTCATTAGCGCGCGCGCGCGTTTTGTTTGAAATCAGAGGTTGTAGGCGTGTGGGGTTCAGGGGAAGAAGCTGGTCTTCGTGACGAACAACTCGACGAAGTCGAGGAGGCAGTACGCGAAGAAATTTCAATCTGTCGGGATTCCTGTGAGCGAGGTTCGTTTTCATTGCCATCCTCTGCTTTGTGTTTCTTCTACTGTTGGTTCTCGATCAGATGGGGGTTCGAAATCTGGAGTGGTTTTTTTCGCAGGATGAGATCTTCTCGTCCTCGTTCGCGGCCGCAATGTATCTGAAGGTCAATGATTTTCCTCAAGACAAGAAGGTGAAGCGTCCTTTCGTGCTTGTCCTCTCTGAAAGCATGATGCATTTTACTAAGGCGTATTGATTGCTAAGCACTAAGCTCAATGTATAGAACGAAACAGTTGAAGCGACGATCAACTTACTTATAGCAAATAGGATTCTAAAACTTTTGATTGCACGCCTGATAGGATGATACTGTTAGTAGCTAGATACTGCGAGAAATTTATAATTTTTGGTCGAGTATCACGACTTAATTAGGCCTGGCATGTAGCATAAGGAATGCAACTATGGCATCAAGACATCTCAGAATAAAAGTGGTTGGTGAGATTTTACCGAAAAAAGTAGCAAAAATGCGACATAGCAGTTGATTCATAAAGGTTCTTCGATAGTAATGCGACTTTAGGAAGCACTTTACAAAGAAATGCGTTTCTCAGACGTTATGGAACATGGACCTTTTCAGTCACCACTCTCTTGCGTTTCTCTTCTGTTTGCAGACAAGAATAAGAAGGAATTTCGCACCAGTCCTCTTGATGCAAGTTGTTCATCTTGCTAATGGTTAATTTTCAACATGTCATTCAGGTATACGTGATCGGCGGCGAAGGCATTGTAGAGGAACTCCGGCTTGCTGGATATACTGGCCTTGGAGGTCCGGTGAGAACTTTTTTTCTACTAGATGATGTTTTCAGTGAAAAGAAGACAATATCATACCTGAAATGTGCTTTTGAGCTATCCATTATTGCTTTATATGTCAAGGAATCAATTAGCAAAATAATGGGAAAAAAAAGGGCTCTTTCAAAATATTAACTAGCAACATTGATTACTTCATTTGCAGGCAGATAGCAAAAAGACAGCGGAGTGGAAATCAAATTGCCTTTTTGAACATGACAAGAATGTAATAGCTATTCTGGTCTTGCATGTTTTCTCTTCTATGTTTCCTGCTTTGAGGAGCTTGCAACTTCTTTTTTCAGGTTGGAGCAGTCGTGGTTGGGCTTGACCCCTTCATCAACTACTACAAGCTCCAGTGAGAAACTCTTATGTTTTTTGTTCTTCTTACTATCCATATTATCTGCACTGGTCTTTCATGCTTCTCAAAAATTTTCCAGGACATGACTTCTTACTTCGTAGTACTAGCAACAGAGAATGCTGAGAAGTTCTCATTGTAATTACAAGCCAATAACTATAAATAAAAATTATATGATGAATTGCTTCCGTCGTTTACGTTGACGCTTCTATGGCGAAGTCTTTATATGATGGAAATTAGCAGTGTTCCGGAACTCTTTTTGAGTTCTGCTGAAAATCATTTTGAGAGTTGGAGTCTAAGTGCCGCAGGTTCTGTTGTACACCAGTTCCTTGTCCATCTTGTAATTCTTGTAATTGGACGAGGAAGAGGCTATAAAAGCTTGTCCTGATACACATGAAGCAGTGAAATGGGATCTCTGATGCATGTAATGATGCTCTAAGTTTGGAATTTATGCTTGGTTTTTCCTTTGTTTCTAACGTAATAGACAATCATATTGTAGGTATGCAACTCTCTGCATCCGTGAGAATCCAGGATGCCTTTTTATTGCGACGAATCGAGATGCAGTAGGACACATGACTGATTTACAAGAATGGCCTGGTATTCATCTCTGCTTTCTATTGATAAATGGCGGGAAAGGATCATTAATATTGAGAACTCAGTCATAATTGGCTTTCAGGTGCTGGATGTATGGTTGCAGCCGTCTGCGGTTCAACTCAGAAGGAGCCTATAGTGGTCGGGAAGCCGTCGACCTTCATGATGGAGTTTTTACTAAAGAAGTAACAAAAAATTCTCTGACAGAACTCTTTTTTTTCTCATGATTGGATCTTTGTGTTTTCTTATTGTCCTATCCATATGATATTACATATGTGAAGGATGTTGTAAAAGTACAGTTAGGAGTCCGCTAATGCTAGGCTGTGGAAGGTCAACTTGAATTTTATCTGTTGTATAGGAACTTTTGAAATGCTAGTGGATCGTGAGTTATCGTTAAGACGCTGAATGTGCATCCTTTCCTAGTGCAGGTTCCAAATTGATTGTTCCAGGATGTGCATGGTGGGTGATCGATTGGACACCGATATCTTATTTGGGCAGAGTGCCGGCTGCAAGACTCTGCTTGTTCTTTCAGGTAGGAATTCCATCTTTCGCAGGCAGGAAAGTCAAATATACCGAAATTCCCTTTTCTTGTCAAAGGCAGCTCTACTCTCTTCTGTTTTTAAAGTTTTTGGTCTTCAATGAACTTGATGAACGCACTCATGTTCAGTGCATATCTTGATTGCTCCTTCTGCTTCTGCAGGCGTGACAACTCTATCTGCTCTTCAAGACCCGATGAATAACATTCAGCCAGATTACTACACGAACAAGGTGTCCGACTTTCTTGATCTATTAGGAGCATGACCCTATCGGGCATTGTATTCTCTCTGGCAAGTGAGACTTTCTTTGCCTGATTATTTAAGTCCGTCCTTTTCCCTTTGGCAATGGGAAAAACACAGGATTGGCATGAACAGCTTGCAGCTGTGTTTTTTTTTTAAAATCTTTTCTTCAATCGCCGAGTCAGAAACAAACTGGGTGAACCGAGACAAGCCAAAAAATACACTGCAAAGCTCAATTCCTTAGACGAATGGCTTCAATTCGTGCCCCTGAACTTGTTGCAAATGGCTATTTCTTCATTACTGGGTATATATGGAAATGGGTTCTTTGCAGGAAGCATACGGTTTGACCCAAGCTATGAGAGCTTGTTCAGTTGAAGTTACATCATGAGTTTTGCCAGGTAAGATGGTATGTTCTTTTGAAATAGGAAGATGAATTTATGTCAGAGGAGCTAGTTAGAGCATCGACTATTATGCACATTACTGCAGAACATGTTTCCTGACAACTTACCATAGCTAGTAGAATTGATTCACCAATTATATCTTACCATTTAGTTTGATTCGAGGTTGAAACGATATTTGCCGATAAGATGGTTTAGAATCTACCGATTTGCAAAAGACTCCATCACTTCACTATTGACTGCACAATCGGATCCATATCAATGGATTTCATCGAAATTGAAGGAATTTTGTCGTATTTTACTATGTACGTTACAGTTAATTTTTAAAATCTCATGCTCTGGAAACACGATCCTTGTGCTAAAAAAAACGATGGGCCGTGAAATCTTTCTGTACCTAGAAATCTTGTCCTACACTTAATTGGAATTTTCCCTTAACCTCCATGTTTACGACATAGGAATTAACATGTCTTGCCGAACTCTGCGATACAATTGGATTCTCAGTTCAAGATTCATATAAATTTCGTATTCCGACTCCGTATTATACAATGATTCGGTAGCTAAACTATGGAAGCAACACAGTTTCTCGTGGCGGGGCAATAGAATTGAATCAACAAGGCAATGTCAGCATTCGGGTAAGAAAAAAAAAATTCCAGGCACTGCAAAATCTCTCATGATCTCAGATTTTGCGCTAAAAATCATCCCTTGCCGCGCCCGCGACTCTTTTGGTGCTCCATGCGTATGACTTGCAGAAGGTCCGAGAGGCTAAGATCAAGCTCAAACCAAGCAGGGTCCAACCTAACTGCATCACCATCCTCGCCAGAACCCAGGCCCCGACCCTTGCCGTCAGGAGTCGCCGTTGGAGCGGAACCGTCGACTGTGCTCGAGACATTCCATTGGTAGTCGACAAGCGCGCTGAAGAATTCTTCGTCGGAGGGAAGATTGTACAGCTCTCGGGATGGCCGGGAGCTGTTTTTGGTGAGAAAGTCCGAGTCTTGGGTGACGTTGGCCATGGTTCAGCGAACTCTTGCTTGCTTAGTTTCGCAGTGACTAACGGGAGGGGAATGTTTGGAGTTCTATTTAAGCAGTTCTTCGATCGATCGATCGATCCTAGCTTTGGTCGGTTTCGAAGAGATATCGACGTTGTCAAAAGAGGAAAGCAAACATTCGACTTTGGATCAGGAGTAGTAATACCAAGTAAGATTCCCTCTCTCAAATTAGATCTCTTCCCAGATTGTTTCCTAGTTTAAACTCTCCTCACGGTCACATCATGCCTGAAAAATCGCCTAATCATCGGATTCGAATCCCCAATTCTTGCATCAATTGATCATGTACATAATCAAAGCCGGAGAAGATATAGTACATGCCAACAATTGAGTTTTTTTTTTTTTTGGAATTGTGAAAAGAATTCCACGTGATCAAAAACAGGTCTGCATGCATGAGTTGTTCAAGGTTCATAATTTCTAAAGAAAGGAATAGCTACATAATTGGTTTTTAAACTTTGGCTCAATGTACGAGATCATCTCTAGTATTTTTAATTTGTTCAATGTAATCCTTGAACTGTTGATAAATAATTATTATAGCCTCTGAATAATATTCAACATTTTCCTATAATTTAATAATTAAACTGAATAAATAAATTTTTTTATAAAGCATAGCATATATTAGGTCAAAATTCATAAACCATTTGTGTAAGAGTCAAAATAGAAGCGAAGGGTCAAAAAATAAAAAAAAATGTAGTGCCGAATAATATTTTTGATAGCTTCATCATTTTGTTGTGATATCATATAAAAATTTACGGGACGGTTATGAGTCCATCTAAAAGAAGCTGCATGACAAAATAAATTGAACATGTATGACTATAGAAGAAGAAGAAGAAGAAGAAGAAGAAGAAGAAGAAGAAGATGATGATGATGATGCAAATTGAACATAAACTTTTATTTCTCCAAACCAATATAATGGACAGACCCGAACCCACTTGCCCCAACGATGAACATAGGGGAAATTCAGCAGGTTTGTCTCCCATGTTTTTCGAGCAAGTAATGGATACACACGATTCATGTGAACCCAGTTCATATTCACTATTGGATCATGTAGAACTTACTTCATTCAACAGCACAATTAATTTTGTTTTCCCTCATTACTCTAATCTCCTTTTGGCAACATCTGGCTGCTAAAATACATATGAACACACGTTGTTCCAGCCAAAAATTGTCAGTTAATTAGGTTAAGAACTATTATCATGTACACACTACACGGTGGGAGTTAAGTGGACTTTTGTCGTGTATTCCAAAAGTAGTTGTGAAATAAATTAATGTCCATTTGTCAAATAATCTATCTAGTTTGTGTAATAATTTCTTATTAAACATCCTCACTTCTTAACATATCACGTAATTTTCTCTCTTTTGGGATACGTATCCACAGCTAATTTTAAGATTAATACAATCGGAAACCCTTAATTTAAAACGCACGCACCACATTCACTACAAGTTAATTTTCCATGTTACAAAATATTTCAAACCATATATTCATGCGCCTTTCTTCTTTAAATTAATTTTCGTATATGCAAACTAGTACACTCATTAAATTTACCTTATCAATTTTTCGGAAATATGCTAACATTCCCAATTTCGCCCCAATATTAGTGCACTTATCATGGGTATATCGGTTTGATTTTTTTTTCCATGGCACGAAAATCAATTTGAGAAAATATTATGAATGTAAACAATTTGAAATTTTTAATGGTATTAATCATTAACTTTACATTGCAGATATACGTCGGTATGATCGCCTTTTTCAAGGTCGGAAATTTTATATCCCATAAAATAATTGCAATTTCTCACAAGCTAAACCTTTTTGGACGTTTAGTCTCCCAAAAATCTTTACCCAGTCCAAGGGCATGTGACCCCGATCATTGTATTTTGTGCGTGTATGTGTGTGGCTATTTCCCAAACCTACTCTTTTAATGGACTTCCATGCCATGGTCTGGCTCTAAGTTCTTCCACAGAAGAGGGACTATTCTATAATTGCAAAATACCATGCAAATTATTCCTTAAAAGAAGAAGAAGAAGGGTTCCCACCAAGGCAAAATTTGATAGACTTTCGATAGCGGAGAAAATTATCTAATTATATAAACTTTTCAATATTGCCAATTTAATCTTAAACTTTTCCACCAAAATCAAGTGTAATCTTTCCGGCTAATTTTCACCAAAAGACGCTATGTGATAGCCCTGCCATTATTATTTGTCTAATGTGGCATGCCATCACATCAACGATTTTCTACGAAAAGGGATTAGAATGACTATCTAGAACTTCCGCACGAAGGCTTATGAAAATTAGATACATTGAATTGACACCCTTATAATAGGGTTAATACCATGGCAACTCCTTTTTTAAAATGACTTAAGATTTTAAAAAAGATTATGAAACTACTATTTGTTTCTACTTGCACCATGTGGCGATAATGCTTAGTGATCTTGACTCTTTGTCAGATGAGCCTCACAACTTGACTGAGCATCCAAAGATTATCTTTATATTCAAATTGAAGTTGATAAGAACATAATCGCACATGAATATATATCAATTTCTAATGACTATCGCCAGATCAGTGAGGACCACTCGTTGAAGCAGCTCATATATATATCCCGATTAACCATGGAAACACATGTGGAGCTCGCAACTCAGTGCATGGAGTTATTAGATATATATAGAAAAATGAAAAAAGAGAACGATAATTTCGTTTACTGTGCACATCATCGATTCTCAATTGTCTTTGAAACTGGAGAAAAAGAAGAGAGTGCATGTGGAAGTATGCTCGAAAGCTTTCTCTTCATTGGTCTGTCTGTAGACGCACCACACAGGAATTAGTGAAGCCTGCAAAAGGTAGACATGATTAATGTTCATATAATCCTCTCTCGAATCATGGTTCATTGAGAGGGATTGCTTGTATCTTAGTCCAGGAGTGGGTGAAACTAGGGCTACCAAACATTGATTGTCAGACCGTACTGTTATCGCCGGTCTTGATTTCCGACCTTTGTGACTTTCAAAATAGAGCTAGCAAACCGTTCATCCTAAACACACAAAAAGAAAGAAAGAAAGAGAGTGATCCGGATTGGATCTATATTTGAATAGAAGACATTCGCCGTTAAGCATGCAACAAGTGACTAGGGGGCATCTTCAATGAAATTCAATTAGATATTCACTTCGCTGTGGTCATAAAATTTGGTTTGGCGAGTTGAAACCCATATAGATGCGAGTGGACCATGGCATGTTATTAAACCCTAGGCACGAACCTTTGACTCACTGAATTTCGTACCCCATGTGGATGCGTGTGGACGATGTAAAAAAGCGATTTGACATACAGGGAGAGCTTTGCAAAAGGTGTGTAGACTAATCTGTGTCGATGTGCTTTCTATTCAGACAGCTATAAAGAAAGCAAACGAAGCAGTGGCGAAAGAGACCTGCCAAACGCGATGAATTGTCGTTCTTGGCCATGTTGGTCCGCTCGTGTTGACGCGCGTATGCACGTTGAATTCTGCTCGTTGGCGTTGTCATAACAAGAGAAAACGAAAGCTCGCCAACAAAAGGAGGATCAGTGAGGGAACCCCATGAAAAGAAAGTATCTCCACTTATAATAAAAAGGGCGATTTTTCAGACCATGCACACAAGTTTCTTTTCTCTGTCCTTCTATTTCTGATAAGAAGAAAAGACTACGCGTCACATGAATAAGTTTCTTTACCTCAGTCTAGTTGACTTTAAAAAAAAGGGGGAGTTGAAGTGAACTGATTGAGGCGCGCGGGAAATTTGGCCTAAACATCGTCCGGATTGCTATAAAGAAGAAATGACGTGAACCATGTCACATCGAATGTCGTTTAGTTTTCACTCTGAAGAATACGGGTACAATGGAACCGTAGCACATCGTGTGGCACATCGTGTGCTATGTAGGCTCTACCTTATCCGGAACTCGATGGAAGAATACATGGATCCATAAAATCCTAAAGGCTAAAACAAAGGATATGCTTAGAAGCGCATGTGCACATCTCTCTGTCTTTCTTTCTTTCTCTCTCTCTCTCTCTCTCTCAAAGAGACAGAAGCATGTTAAGTGATGCAAGTGAGATGCCTTGTCTTGTCAGAACGATGTATGGCATTTAAACTTGGGCCCTGCCTTGCCTTTAACTTGCAGCTTCACATTAATATCAAGAATCAGGGCAAAAAAAGAGCCGTTTTCCTATATATTTCTTAAATGCATCGATCCCCCACCTTTTTAATCAGAACATTGAATGCCAATTTGGTTTGTAAGATGGACCACCCACCACCCTTGATGGGATTTTTTTACTTCTCATAAAGCACTGTTGCGTTTTTAGATGAGTTCATATTTTCATTTTGGAACCCTCCTCCAAAAGAAAACGACCGATTATTTCCAAAATCATGTAGTTTTCCTTTTTCCTTTTGTTCGAAACTAATCGCTAGAACTACAATACATAGCAGTGAAGGCTGGGATGAGAGTGATAAATGGCGGGACACTCCTGAAAGCACATCCACAAAGATGAAGCATGACCACAATGAGAAAGAGAAAGATCTCATAACAGATGATGGATTGACAACTGGATATCAAAGAGCTGGATAGGTTTTTGTTGGAATGGGTTAATTTTGACGGTGTCATTATTTCTTTTCAACAATTTGATCTAATTTTGGTGATGTCCTATTTCTATCCCTTTGACAAACGACATAAAAATTGTGAAATGGTGTCGGCACTTCTTATGTTAGGGTTTGTACATTACTGAAATGTTCTGTTTTTCTCACTTGGAATATCAAGTCTCTTTGTCTTAACTTGAGCAAGTATCGAAATAAAAAAAGAGAGAGATTAGTGTCGATAGTTTTATTTGTACCTTTGTTCTTTCTAACCAAGACTTGAAGTTGATGACGTGGGGGCACCGCTGATGATACGACACATATGTAAAACAAAGGCAAAATTATAAATGCAAATTCGAGTATAACATGGAATAATTGTTTGAGATACACCAAGACGTAATCACACTTTTACTGTTCGAGAAGAAGGAGGCGGAAGGGGAACAAGCAAGATGGGAAGATGGAGGAGAATACGAACAGGGGCACTTCTGATAAATTTGGGGGAGGACCCCCCTCGTCAAAAGGGCCGCATGCATGACAGACGGGTGAGACATCACAGCCCCTGTTTGGTGATTTGGACCCCTTCAGTTGCGGGGCACAACCCACCAATCCTAAATTATTGATCTTCACAGGGACATGAAAAGAAAACAGAAATGCAATAGAAAAACATGAAAAAGCTTCTCACTTTGCGCTGCTTTCTTGCTTGGACCCCCACCTCTCTCTCTCTCACTTTGCTTGATAGTCCCCCAGAAGCGGAGGCCACCCCTCCACTTTTAATTCAGTGTCAAGCTTTCTCTCTCTTTTCTCAAAGCAAGTTCTCAGCAGCAGCTGCTTGCTTCTCTTCCTTTTCACTGCCAAAGCATAGCATAAGCCCCTGAAGTTTCTGATCCTTGAAAGAATTTGGTATTTCTTTTCTTTTTCATGACCTTCTGTGTTCTTCCTCTTTTGTTGTCTTGGTCGTGGCTTTATTGGGTTGGCTTCTCTTTGAGGCCAAGTCCAGCTTTTGGCATCTGGATCTCTATCAGGCTTTGGATCTGAGCTTGGGTTTCGGATAAAGCTTTATGCTTATGATCGAGAGAGATCTGTGTTGATCTAAACTTGCCTTTTTTTTTAATTGTACTGGGACTATTGATCTTTAATTACGTTTACTGTTGGTAAATGTTTAATGGCTTCAATTAATCTGAGGTTGCATCTTCAGGAAGCAGCAGACTGTTTGCTGATACTTTACTTTGTCGTGGTCCTTGAAGCCTTTCATACGTTTTCTGTTTCCTTGGATACCCCCTCCCTCCCCTTTTGTGTCTGGAAATTTACCAAATAACTACAAGTTAGTCTTAAAATCTCTATAGTTTCTAATCCGACTCTGCATGTAACTCTATGAATGAATCGCCCTTTTCATTAGGAGGTATGATTTTGGGCCTGCAAATTGATCTTAGTTGTAAGCTCTTTCTGGTTGCTAAAACTTTTCATTTTGGCTCATGTTAGCTGAAATTGTCTACCGGTGTTCAAGAAGTGCCTTTCGTCATTGTTCTGAGTTATAATTCTGCAACCAGATTGCTTGCTGCTCTTTATTTGTATGGACATGGTATGTAGTACTCATCATGCTAAGGGTGGCTAATCTTAGAACAAAGAATGTTTGCTTCTTTGATATATTGATTGATTGCTGTTTGAGTTAAAAAGTTTGGTTGTCATTGACAACCATGTATTCTCCATGCGTCAGTGAGGTGGTACTGTTTGACAATGAGGCTTTGAAATCTGAAAGCACCAAAACCGATTGATATGTAGGTTGCCCAAGACTATATTGCAGATGGAATGGTCCTTAGGATTGCGAGACTTGGATGAGGAACAATCTGGGTCTGCTTATGAAAGAAATACTATTTTGGAGAATGGGTTCTGAACTGTGGAAAGCTTCTAGCTGATCTTTTGAGAACTTTTTTGTTAGTATCATGGCCTCAAAAGCTGCCTCTAGAGCATCCTCTCAACTGCAACAAAAAACAGCTGGTGCTCTCAAGGGAGAGAAAAGTGAGCAGAGTACTTTGTCTTTGCAAATTTCTAAGGAGAGCAAAACCCAGGTTGCTAATCCTGAACAGCATTCGAAATTTCCCCAGTACAACGCCAAGCATATTTCAGTAGAATCAACCGACAATGGAAAATCAGCCAATGTTGCTCATGGGGGCTCTCTTAATTCTTTAGTCAACAAGACTTATCCAGTTTCTACTTCTTCGTCACCCATTTCAGGAAAATCATCAGAGCTGGATTCTACCGTTGTTGAAAGTAGAAGCTCCATTGAAGGTTCTGTTGATCAGGAAAAGAAGACATCAGCATATGAAAGTGTCAAAAGCAGCTCAGTGTCTGGAAAGGTTAGTGACGGTACTGGAAGTATTGCCAAAACCAGCGGAAGTGCCAAAATTAGTGATCGCGCTGATTTTGTTGAGAGTGGGAAGAGTAGTATGTGTAGAGGGAGCACGAGTAGTGATGTGAGTGATGAGAGCAGTTGCAGTAGTTTTAGTAGCAGCATTAGCAAGCCACATAAAGCAAATGACTTGAGATGGGAAGCCATCCAAGCGGTCAGGGCAAAAGATGGTGCCTTGGGTTTGAGCCATTTCAGGCTGCTAAGACGCTTGGGTTGTGGGGATATTGGAAGTGTATACTTATCAGAGCTTAGTGGAACAAAATGTTACTTTGCAATGAAGGTTATGGACAAGGCTGCTTTAGCGAGTCGAAAGAAGCTGCTCCGGGCTCAGACAGAGAGGGAGATTCTGCAATCTCTGGACCATCCCTTCCTTCCAACACTTTACACGCACTTTGAAACAGATAAATTTTCTTGTTTGGTGATGGAGTTCTGCCCTGGAGGAGACTTGCATACGCTTAGACAGAGACAACCAGGAAAATATTTCCCTGAGCAGGCTGTAAAGTATAATCACTGAACTTTGATATCATATGTATATTACGCATGTTCTTACCGATAGATTTTCATATCCCCTCATTCATCATGTTTAAGTCACATATCTAGCCTTTTCAAACTTATACTTATGCTTTCGAAGCTTGTGAAATTTTTTGTGGTGTAGTGTATTTATCAGATGAACATGCATGACATGCAGAATTGCTGAACTAGAAAGATTGCTTTTATACATTGTCGGCGCATGCTTGAGATTCGACATACAACATTGTTTAAGTGCTTGCTGCACAAACTATACTTGGTTTGGCAAGAGATAGTTGGCATGTCATGTTAAATTACACATCACGGTTCTTATATTTCTTATTATTCCACATGAAAGTCTGCTAGAACTGCAAAGAAATCTGCTGGTTCTGGCAGTTACAATGTGTGGTGCGTTACTTATTTTGAGGGATTAGGAAGGTAGAGTTAATATTTCTTGAAGTTGTGTTGTCGGTGTTTATTCATTGTCTGTGCATCTCCTTGGATTATATATGTACAAAAAGCGTCAATAAAAGTTACCTAGTTTTATACATGCATATTGTCCTCAATTCCTGAACATATAGATGGAAAGGAACTCTTCCGTCATTCTATCAATGCCTTCACTTTCATTGGGCTAATTCTGGATGCGTTCTGTCTTTCCTACCTGTCTATCGGCTGTTTGGAAGGAGAATTAATCCTTGGAATACTCACATGAACAAATAAGACTATGAAAGCTGTTGTTAATTTACATGCCAGTAAACATATCATCAGGCTTGACTCCTATGGCTTAAACTACTATGTGCTTTACTTTTCCTGGATAAAGTTAAGGTGTTAAGCTATTCAGATAGGTTTTATATGTTTGAACAAGATTGGAACAATATGTGTTCTTGTCATGCACTCTTTTTTCGAATTTTTAACTTGTAGAAGATAAACCTTTTTTTAACCTTAGTCTCATAGATCAGTGCTTATGGGCGGAGGAATTAGTAACAATTGTCTTTGTTTTAATTCATATGCTTCTTATTGCTCAGGGGATTGCTCCTCTTTTTATGGCCGTGTAGGTTTTTGTTTCATCCGAACCATAAAATTGGCATGCACACTTAAATCCTTTTCTTTCTTTTTTCCATTTTAAATGCCAAAATCTTTTCATGACCCTGTCAAGAGTCGAACAATCATTAGAAAGGGAAATGTCTTGGAGGGCCTGCTAAAAAATATTCTGCACTCTGAAATGAGTTGGTTTCACTTTCCAGAACATTGGGTGTGATGGTTACTATTGTCAGCCCAAGCTTTGTAGAGGAACATAATCTTCTGATTTATAACTATCCACATTCGATGGCACATTTCAATAGAGACATGGATACTTGCTATTCCTGCTTCTCTGCTGTTATGTCTTACATTCCTTCAGTTACAGGGACTTACAAACTCAATGTTTCTTTAATTGACCTTCGATTTGTGACCTGCAGATTCTATGTGGCGGAGGTCCTGTTGGCTCTGGAGTACCTGCACATGCTTGGGATCATTTACCGCGATCTCAAACCTGAAAATGTTCTAGTAAGGGACGATGGACATATAATGCTCTCTGATTTTGACCTGTCCCTCCGCTGTGCTGTTAGTCCGACACTTGTGAAAAGCTCATCCATAGACGCTGAGTCCCTCAAGAAGAACCCCGTTTACTGCGTTCAGCCAGCTTGCATTGAACCTTCGTGCATCCAGCCTTCCTGTGTACTCCCAACAACATGCTTTTCGCCTCGCCTCTTTTCTAGCAGGTCTAAGAAAGAAAGGAAATCCAAGAACAATGAAATGGGACACCAAGTGAGACTCTTGCCTGAGCTCCTTGCGGAGCCGACAGATGCTCGGTCTATGTCGTTTGTGGGGACCCATGAATATCTTGCACCTGAAATTATCAAGGGAGAAGGTCATGGAAGCGCTGTCGATTGGTGGACTTTTGGAATCTTCTTGTACGAATTGTTGTTTGGGAGAACGCCTTTCAAGGGATCTGGAAACCGGGCCACACTGTTCAATGTTGTGGGCCAGCCTCTACGGTTCCCCGAATCGCCTATCGTCAGCTTTGCTGCTAGAGATTTAATACGTGGGCTGCTTGTGAAAGAGCCACAGAACAGGTTGGCATATAAACGAGGGGCGACGGAGATCAAACAACACCCATTCTTCGATGGGGTGAACTGGGCATTGATCCGGTGTGCGACTCCTCCAGAGATCCCTAAACCGGTTGAGACCGAGTGCGTACCTGCATCTACAACAATCGAAAAGGCAGCCACTATAATGGCCGCCGCTCCCAACCAGATAGGTTCCGATAATTATCTAGAGTTTGATTTCTTTTAGTGACTGTTGATATTGGTTTCAAGTTTTAGCGAGTAGAGAAATCTGTTTCTTGTGCTCCCAGGATCACTTAGTGATGAGTGTGATGAAGTTCCTTGGTCGATATATTGACAAGGCAAGTGTAAGTGCATGTTAACAATCTCTACTCAGCTGTATTTGTTATCGCATGGATTTCTGATCTCAGATAAAGGCTCAGAAGACACACTAGTGTCAATCAATTCCACTTAAAGTAATGCCTACAAAAGATCTGGTCCATGTGCAGAAAGTTTTGAGGATAAACCGTGCGTCGCAGCATCATATGACTGCGCACATGGGGAGAAAATGGTTTAGACAAAGCATGAGTGCCATTTTACAATTAGGGGGGCTTCGTTTCGTCTGTATTGTGAATTGAGAACAATATGAGATTCCTTCATCATGGTAGGTGAGCTTTTGTTAAATCACACGGCAGGAAATCAATATACACGCTGATTGAGCTTGATTCACGGACCCTTGGCAGCTGAAGTCAGATTTTCCGGGACACAAGAAAAGAAAGAAGGAAACGAAAAGTATGGGCAAATCCCCATATTTTGTCAAGCGACCTTCGGTTTGAAACATATGCATGAGAAATAGTCCACGCACGGTATCCCTTCCTGCATCGGCTTGGGCTCGTCGGGATTCCCCTGCGAAGGTGCGGTTGGCTTGCCGTGTGGAGGCGTGGATGGCCACTCCATCGCCATCTGCTCGAGTATCACCTCCTTTCCTTCACATATGATTTTGACCTCACATCTCTCTGGTGCTTTCTGAAGTATCTGATCAGCAATCCCACTTCCCTTCCTAGTTTTCAACCTCCTAACCAGAAAAAGAAAGGGAAAAAAAAGAAAAAGGCCCATTTCCAGATTCAGAACCTTGTGACTGAAGCTGTAAAACAGGTTAAACAAAAAGGAAGAAGGATGTAGATCCTCACCTCAAATTGGATTTGGCAGTGCCGACCACCAACTTGGTTATGTCGAGGACAGGAATGAGCTCTAGGATGGCCCTCGCAACCATGTCACTCTCAATGAGTACTGTGTCCACCTTAACCTGTTTCATGAGCTTTCCCTTAACGTAATCACAACAGCCTTAAGGAAAAGACGCATAACCAGGTGCTTTACGTATGATGCTGTCAACTGTACCTTAGAGGAAACGCATTTGTCCAGGTACTTCTGGAGTAGCTGGCTCCTTTTGCCTCTTTCTTGTGCCTTGAACGTCTCTGCTTGCTCTTCACTCACCCCAGATATGGGTAGGTTTCCTACTGATGACAATATCAGCTCATTCATCATCATCGAACCGTTGATGACAGCAGAAATTGGCTACATGATTTTAATTTATGAGGAGCATAAAAAAAGCATTTCATCGTCTACCAATCTTCTAAAGATTCGAGCTTTTCACTAGTCATTATTTCTTCTACTTTCCTATCTTTGATATCTTGCATTGCCCTATTGTCATGTCAAATATCTGAATTCGATTCTATCAACAATGCAAGAAAGTAATGTAAATCGCATAACACAAGAATTTACATGGTTCGGTAGAGAGATTTTTTGCCGCCTACCTACATATCCTCTCCGAAGATGAGATTTTTTTTCTTAATGATGAAGAAAAATGTATAGCATCTCTCCTTACTCTCTCTGATTAACCCTAAAGACTTGTTTCTTCCTAAACAAATATCGAAACCTACATGGTACATATTACAAAATTGCCTATATAGCCTAAAATATGAAATTTCATCATATAAATTATGCATGACTGAATATAGAATGTCTTTGGTGGCCCCGGGGCGCTGCCCCCTGCGATCCCCATCGAGGCGGCCCCCTTGGACCCCTACCCACTCACCGAGGAGTGGGACCCTGTGCTATCCTATGAAACCTTTTGGAACTGCCCCATAATTTTTTGGGTGGTAAAATACAAAACATCAACCTCAAACATGTCATACTTTTCTTTTGACCACTGTGCGGGTTTATTAGAAATGACTAGTAATTTGGTGCTAATACCAATTTTCCAATTATACGTTCAAAGTAGTAGAAAGACAAAAGAGAAGGTTAGACAGCCCCTTAATCGCAATGTAATTACCAATAAATGATGGATTTATAAATATTGCCTAGGACCCCTTATAGAAAGCGTGTGAATAAATCAAATTACGATTTATTCGGTCCGCATCATATTAACGATAAATCAAAGACGAAATTCATTCTCTTGTCTAATGTATTGTCTAGACTTATTTTACTCAATTGATTGGGCAAATCAACCGTAGATCTTACTATTGTATGTTATGATCGATTATAGTCATCACATGGAGATAAGACTGTGGGATATTGTATATTTCTATTAATATTTCCACAAATGGAGTCAATAATTGAATCGCAGCTGAAAAAGGAAAAGAAAAGAAGGAACGAGGAAGGAAAAGAGATAACATGGTTCTCGTCTTTTTGTCTCGTCTGCACATAACGACATTAATGGTGGTCAGGACCAGATTCTTTTCCAAGCTACCGATGCTCTCCGTCCGTCCGCCGTTTTGACCGTAAACCACGCTCCTTCCTCCTTTCACAACCACCACCGTACGAGAGAGAGAGAGAGAGAGAGAGAGAGAGAGAGAGAGTTTCTTACATGGGCTCGGAATGAAGCGGGTCACAGGGAAGACATGCACGAGGAAGACGGTCGTGTTCGACGGGTCGGCGACGGCGTTCTTCAGTGCCCATGTCAGCGCGTCCATGCTCGTCTCGCTCTTCACTCTCACCGCCACGTACACGCAGTCACCGCCATCCCATGCGCTGTTGTTGTTGTTGTATACGTCGAACGAGAACAAGCTAATCTCTTCCGTCCGGTCCTCCCCGACCGCTGCCATCGGGCCGACACCACCGGCTCCGCAGCCGATCTCGAACAGATCACTCGAGAGCTCCTCCTCGATCTCGCTCGTCCCACCGCCTCTTCCATAGTAGTTCAGCATCTGGTTGTATTCATCATTCTGATGATGAAGATGGCCTCGGTCAGCTTCTGCAGTAATTGCTATTGTTTCAATTGCTTCGTGACTGTTGTCCTGCAAATGTGCGGCTTCCACCGCCTGTGCTGACATCTTTTTTGCGCCGGCCTCCTCGGAGAGAGGATTGAAGAGACACCGCAATGACCCGATTCGCCTCCGCTTCACGGGTTCTTTCTGTTTCTTTTTCGGCCGGCAAGAAACGGTGGATGATGGAGGAGCAAGCGAACAGATTTTGATGGAGAATATTTGACAAATCTTGAATTGTGTTTGCTAGTGGGATGGCTAGTTTCTCAAGGACTTTTCACAGTTTGGCAAGACCAAGTGGAGATAGAGGGGGAGAGAGATTTGAAAGATGTATAACGTGGAGAGAGAGAGAGAGAGAGAGAGAGAGAGGGTGATGTCAATGGAGGAAAAGGGCAGGTCGTTCTCTTGTGCTTTGACTTTTCCAAGGGCCAGACAACCCCACAAACAACAAAAGGACTTGACTCTTATAAGGTTCTCGAGTTTGATGGTCCCTCCTTCAGTCGTTCACTAAGCATGTAATAACGTTGCCATCACGCCCTTCCAAAGATAATTAATAGTAACCATCACGCCTCTTAACTCTCCCAGATTTGCACATTTATTAATGCCTTGGAATGATTTAGTCAAGCAAGAGCTTGGTAATTCTGTCAAAAGAAAGAACTTAGTATTTACGGTAATTGAAGCGCCTTCAATAATGTGTCAATTGTTGGCGTAACTTCTCGAGACTAAATGAAGACTAAATATATGGCTAGTCTATCGTCGATTGAAAGACGTGCATTTACTTTAGTTGCAAACTTATCGCAAAATGCCTACGGCGAGATGCGCAAAAAAGATTTTCAGAAATTTAAATCGTACGATGATAATTTTAAGATAATATTATATGTGAGCTGCCGCTTTTCGTATCTATTAACAAAATCATTAAAGCCTGACGCAACGCCTGATTTTGAGTAAGCTGACTTCGAAACCCTAACTACCGTTGCTTTTGGGGGATAAAAAAGAAAGGGACCTCGGTTAAACTTTGACGAAAGGAGAGTATCAACATTTTGATCGCGCCCACTTTTAGCGACCAAACCTTCTAGACGTGGCCGATTTCTCTAAGTTATTTCACACTGAGATACCTAGCAATGCAAGAAAAGTCTAATTATTGGAGGTCGAAGCTGTCTTGATCCTGATGATGAAGTACCATGTCACGTACTTGCTGTATTGTCTATGCAGCACGTATGGAATATCCGAATACATAGAGGGAATCCCGGCCGTTTCCAAAGTCAGATGTGCATAAGATATGTTAGTTCACTCCTTCCTCTTCCTGTCTTTCCAATAAGCTCCATTAAAAACATCCACTTCGTGCATGGACATCGTGGCAGAACAAATTCGATCAAGTTCGAGGCCTGCTGAATTGCACACAAAGATCATGTCGAGAACATGAGCTTTGGAGGATGATTTGGATGCATGAAAAGGTCGCTCTTCATCGTCTCAAATTGTGTTCTTTCCTGCACCTAATCAATGTGAAAAAGTCATCAATTGTATTTGCACGAAATGAATTTTCTCAAGACACATTCATAGCTTCCTCCACACGAAAGCTTAATGATCATTTGAACTCAAACTCAACCGTCCAATGCACGTTTCTTTTCTCCTCCTCCGTCTTGGGAAATATTTAGCCTAGAACAAAAGCTTCCTTAGTTGTCTTTTTCTTGTTGACGCCGTTTTGCAAGCTCCCCCTCTATGGCCTTCTTCGCCGCCTCAGCCATCTCCGCTTGCTTTAGGGCGAACTCCGTGGCCTCCTTAATCTCCTCGATCTCCTTCATGATCACCTCCTTCCGCTTCTCTGCCTCGCTTTTCTTGGTGTTCACCGCTTCCATCTGAAACGCCGCCGCCGCCAACTTCATCTCCGCCAAATTTGCTGACTCCTCGACCTTCCTGCCCAAGGACTCAAACTCCTGCACCGACATTCTGATCCAGCCGCTGGTGTCGGGGTCTGATGCACTCGCGACGTCTGACTTAGCGCTCAGGATCTTGATCTGATCGAGCGCATTCTTCTCTGCTGTTTTCGCCACCTCTGCCTCTTTTAGTGCTGCCTCTAGCATCCTCTGCGTCTCCCCTTCCCCAACACGGTTCGCTTCAGCTTCGCGCTTGAACTCTTCAGCCGCTCTCCTCATCTCTTCCGCTTCCTGCATAGTCTTTTGAATCGCCAATGTTATTGTCTGCTCGTCAGCAGCATCAAATTCCTTCTCTTCCTGAGGAGCCGCTTCCAGTTCCTTCTTTTGTGCGACCAATTCGGCTTGAAGGGTCTTCATGGTGCACTCCAATTCTGCTTCCCGTGCTTCTAAACCGCTGCGCTCCGTCTTTGTGTCCTCCAATTCCTGCTTCAGAGAATTCACGAGCTCTCTACAACGGCTCTCTTCTTCTGCGACATTTTTTAACCCCCTCGTGGCATCATTAAGCTCCGTAGTGATGACCTTGACTGAATCCATATCAGAAGCGTGGACCACCTTCATTTCGTTCTGTAGAACCTCGATCGCTTTAGTTGTTTCCACGAGCTTTAGCTCAAGATTCCTCGTCTCCTCAGGATCGAATTCTTTCTTCAAAGAAAAGAGCTTCTCTTGCGCTTCTTCTTTGGCAATCTTGCAAGCTTTTAGGCGAGTATCTTTCTCTTCCACGAATTTGGCCTGCTCCTTTTCGGCTTGAAGAGATGTTGCCTTTAGGTGATCGAGGGATTGGCGCATCTCCTGGATTTCTTTAGACAATTCACTAGCTTTCTCTGAATTAACTTTGGCCGAGCGTTGAGCTTCGGCAGCTTGCTGGAAAGCGGCCAATTTTGCTTCTAGAGTTGCGTCGAAGTCCTGCCTGATCTTGGTGAGCTCTTGCTTAGCTGTATTTAATTCAGCGGCAGCTCTTCTGTACTCATCCCTGGTGGTGCCTAATTCCTTTTTCCATGAACTAGTCCGCTCGAGGTTTTGGGATTTCACTCGCTCGAGATGCTTAGCCTTGTGTTTCACGGCCTCGGTGGCTTCGATGGCTGCTTGTTTGGACTCAATTGCAGAGTTGAGCTTGGTGGTCAACTCCTGAACCGTTCTGTTTGCCTTTCCCAGATCGGAAAGCGCTCGTGCTTTCGTAGCTTCTGCATTTTCCAACTGCTGTTTGATCCGGTTTAGTTCTTTCTGGGCCAGAAGAAGCTGTGTCTCCTTGTCCAGTACATTCTGGAAAAACAATTCGATAGATGGATAACAACAGCACATTGTTCAAGTGATGCATTACTTACTCAAAGTATAGTTAACAGCGTACAATGCACAGTTCGGTTTCCATGCATATGGTTATAATTCAAGTCTTCAAATAGTACAACCATTGGTGGTTTTCTCGTTAATTACCTCTGAAGAAGTTTTCGACCTCCTGATGGCCGGTTTCTTCTTGCTCGCTACTTCGCCAAATAGACTCACAGCAGCCTTAACAGATTGGAATGGAGCTCGGGTGTCGATCTCACCGACCTCGGCTCTCGGGGAGTCTGCCGGGTTTTGGTCATCTTTGATGTGAATATTTACCATCTTTTCCCTTTAAAATCCTAATGTGACCTGCAAAATCAGGCAACATTACCAGCAATACTGTACTCAACAAAAAGAACCAGACCATGTGGTAGATCAAAACGCGCCTGATCCTTAGCGTGGCATAATGTACATCAGCGTTACACCACAAATGCTAAATCCCTAATTACTAATTTAGCGAATCTGCACTCGAGAAAGAAAGGTCGTGCGATCCTGTGCTCTAAACTTATTAGAAGACACCTTAATTTGCGATTCTAGATTATCTTCCCAAGTGACCTGGAAAACCTCATGAAGCTACAAAAGCCATGCACACCATGTGATTCTAACTCCCGCATAAATTCCAGAAACTCATGATGTCGAGGCAATTGACTCATCATCTCATCGACAATTGATCTGAAAATTCAACCGTTTTTACCATTTCAGCATCAAACGAGGTTTTACAGGTAACAAAAGATGGATGAAATCGTCGACTGAAAAATCTTGTTCCATTTTCCAGTAGCGCATGCATACGCAAGATTGAATCTTCTAAGCTTGAATTGCCAAGAAAAGGAATTTTTACAATGTGAGAAAGGAGAATGATCAGGATTGTAATTCCGGGCAAATTAAGCAACGGCGGACGAACAAATCCCCCGGAAAGCTTCACTTTCGATTGAATTGAATACAGTAAGAGATTAAGCTTTTAAAAAAAATGTACCTTGAATCCTGGGTTATCTGAGACGAGTTCGATCAAGAATACCCTCAAAATGGCAGTAATAACAACATCAATACGACATACATTGGCAACTTCCGGAAAAGAAATCGGTGCGATAATCTTGACAGTATCTTCCTCAAGAAAGGAAATTCAAGAGCAAGAAAAGGGTCACAGAGAGAGAGAGAGAGAGAGAGAGAGAGAGAGAGAGAGAGGATTGCAGTTACCAGATTCTTTGAAAGAACTGGTTTTTCTCTTCTTTCCTGGTGTTTAAGCCCTGGTTCTCATGGGAGAGAAAGCAGAGGAAGAGGACAGGTAAGTCCTCCTATTGAACGCCGAAGGAGGAGTGGATTTCGCGGGCTTTCAACGGTCAGCACTAACCTTCAACCGAAAACATGTATCCTGCTCATCCTTCATATTTGTGGCTTCCAAACATAGGACCACAGATTACAATCAGATGAAGAGGGCCAATCATAATTACTGCTCGGATTTGCACGTTCCCATTTCCTAGTGTTTGCGACGTGGTCCGACAAACGTCAGCGACGGCCCGATCAAGAAATCTTTCGTGCTGTCCGTGTTCGAAGCCGAGAGACCGAGCAGAAATGTAGACTAGGGCAGTTGGGTTCATATCTCTAGCATTATCTTTAGAGGAGTTCGGTTGGACTGTTACATCAAGTTGAATTGACCATAAAGATCGTTGAAACTTGTAAGTTGGGGATCTCCTGTTTAATTTCTCCTCGGGGAAGCTCCGTGGAAGGGGAAGCCATGATCATTGGTTGTTCTCCTTTAGTATTGGCATGGACAATGTGACCTCCACTAGTCATATGAAAGTGATCATCTTGCAAAAGGGGAACAAAGAACAAGAAATTTCGACGGAATTGGATCATACCTCGTCAACAAAGGATTAACTATCCACTGGACGAGCGCAACACAGCAACCCTATCAAAAGCCCGATACCGATACCGACGATGCAACTCAAACCCAAAACGATCGTTCATAGACTAGCGGAGGTATCTTGGGATCAAGAGTAAGTTAAGGAATCGGACATGTGATCTTGGATTTGCAAATCAAGCCATGGATCACTTGACTAATGACCTGGTTGGTCGAAGGACGACATGGGTTATCTATGGTCTCAAGTCTGAAATGCTCTTTTCTCTTTTTGACATAATTTAGGGTACGCACATCAAAACTTGATTACCGGAGATTGAAAACTTTAGATTTCACGCATTGTTCAAAAAAAGAATTGGCGATACCGATTTGAACAAAGAATATTGTTCATCATTAGTCTACGTGTGTTTATGACTAATTAAACATAAGATCATGTCTGCACAAGTCGCTAACATTTTTTGTTGATAAACATCGAAACCCTTGCGGCCAACGATGATCACATAGACTTGTCAATGAAAGGTCTTACTCTGTCCTCCTGATTTGACTAATTAAACCGATTATACTCATGCTTGCTCTCTTTGCTTAAAAGCATTGATTGATGAATCACTGACCACAGCATTTAAGATTGGTACGTAAGTCTATGTATATTAAGGGAATTTGGAAATGCTGAATTTTTCATTACAGACATGTCGATAATTATTCCAAAGGTTCAACTTTTATATATTTAACCAAAATCATTCTATGAAGAGATCTGGTAAATATGATAGCAAAGAGGGGATAATTGTAAAAAAAGTTCTAAACTTATTGTATGTCGGCCAATTTAATGCTAAACCTATAAATTGTGTCAACTCAATCCTAAACATTTTGAAGATTTGCCAATTTAGTTTTAAGTTTTTAAATTATGTTAATTTAGTCATATATCTTTTAAAAAATTTGTCACTTCATTCCTACACCTATTATTTGGATAATTGTTCAGAAGAATTACATTGAAAATTTATTACAAGATTTAAGACTAAATTGATAAATCACCAAAAGGTTTACAAGTAAAATGGCATGATTAAAAGGGTTCATAATAAATTGGCAAGTTGTCGAAATGTTTAGAATTAAATTAGCATATTGTTAAAAGATTTAAGACTAAATTTTGACAGAACTGAAAAGTTTAGGACTGAATTAACCGTTGTATGATAGGTTTAGAACTTCCTTGATGATTTTAACTACCACAGACATTTTGGAGCTGCTCGATTTGCACAATAAACATCTTATAGTTGCAATGGTCAAAATTCTTCATCAACATCCGTTTATGAACAGAGTTGGTAAATCTCGAGATAGGTATAAATACGTAATATTCGTGAATAAGGTCTTTCACTTCTTTACATATATATGAAACGATGCTTCCTCTACGTAATAGATTTACTCGGAAATTTGTCTACCTACCCCACACATTCGCAGGCTATTCTCAACAATGGTGTTTCTAGCTTTTCCTCTCTAGTCCACCAAAATTGTTTGGTGGTCGACATTTCGTAAACATCGATGGCTGATTAGGTTGGACTGGCAAAATGTGTGGTTCACGAGTATGAGAAACCGTCAATTATGGACTCTTGGCAAGTCGCATACTACTATTGTTTTTATTATGCTGGTCCTAATTTAAAGGGGCCGAGAAAGGCGAAAGGTATTCGATCGAATGAATGGTGTTGCATTTTTCGATCTAGAGCTCTTATTTGAGTGTCGCCAGCACTCCATCTTTTGGGTCAGTCAGCTGATTATCATTACAGCCCTAAGGTTCTTTGAAAAAAAGAAGAAGAAGAAAAAAAGAAACTTATAGTAGAGATCTTGATCACTATCCTAGAACTTTTTTCAAACTTCCGATTATATTATCAGAAAGTTCCGATTATAGCAGAGATCTTGATCACTGTTCGATAATCTTTAGAAACTTCTGATTATATTATTAGGTCCTAGAACTTTTTTCAAACATTGAAACTAAGCTGTCGAATTTATTAGTGCCGGAAATTGTTTTTATGTTGCATTTCGATGAATTTGTCTCGGCTATTCTTTGCCTCATAATACAATCTTAAGAGTTCTCCTTTGTGTAGAAATAGACTCGAAACACTTTTGATTTACGATGCATGCTCCATGTTATAACCCTAATTGTGACTAAACATGCACGGTGAAAAAGTAGGCGCTGGCTGTTGGTCTAGTTCAGTTAGGCCATTCATTGACCATGTGTATTGATGAAACCCTAGCTTAATTAACGGTCACTGTCCCTAAGCTTATTATGTATTCATTTTTATGGAATATGTGTCTCAAGTTTGGGGGAAAAAAAAACCTTTTCCAATGTGAGTAGGCTTCTCAATTGGAGTAGGTTTCCTAAAAAAGAGTTTTCTATTTGGATCCTATTTACATAAAGTGCCGTAGTAGTACTCAAAAGGTGGATTTTTCCGTTAATTGCACACCAAAATATATTGAGAGTATTGAAGCCAATCAAATCTCATGGACAAGATCTTGTCTAATTCCTTTGTGAGATTCGAAAATTATTTCATGAGAAACTGTGGGGCTAGACACTATGCTATTACATGTAATTGGTCGTTGGAAAACACTAAGAGTGTTTAAGTGATTCAAGTGTGGTTATAATATTTGTGACGGCCTATTTTTGGAAATTTTGGGAATAGACTTGGGAAGTAAAACTTGGAATTTTCCCCTTATTTTTCCCCTAATTTCCCCATATTCCCTTTTCTTTTCCCTATTTTCTTTCTTTTCTTTTTATTCCTTCTTCTTTCGCACGCGTGGGCCAGCCAGCCTAATTCCCCATTTCTTCTTTTCCCACGCACGGTCCAGCCCAGCCCAGCCCAGCTTCTTTTATTCTTTCCTAGCCCATCCTTCCTTCTCTGCACGCGAGTCAACACGTCAGCTCGCGCTGACCGCCAGCTCGTCACGTTCGAGACACGTGGCACACGTGGACACGGGGGCGTGACCACGCGGCGGCCCATCGAGCGCCAGCATGCCCGACCCGGCCATGTCAGCTCGTCTCCCTCGTGACCTCTTCTCTCTCTCCCTCCCCGAAAACCCTAGCTGCTACACGCCGCCACACCCTGCCTCCCTCGACGTTATCTAGACCGAAAATGGACCGAAAAACCTTGTCGTGGCCGTCTTGAAAGCCACCGAGTTCTCCATCGCCGCCTTGAACGCCGCTGAGCCCTAGATCACCCTAAGAACCGAGCCCTAATTCCTCTGCTCAGCCACCGCCTGCAACTCTCTCGCTGAGCTTCGCCGTCGCCCTGTGGAGCTCCCCACGTCGACTAGCAGCCTCGCCTTCGCCTCCGCTGTGCCCAGCTTCTTCCCTCAGCTCGCCTCAGCCACGAATCAAAGCCTGTTTATACTCGTCGGAAAAACCGTAGCAAAAGGGGTTGCAACCAAAAGAAGAAAACCGCAACCACAGCTCTGGTTTTCAACTCGCCGGAGCTCCCTCGCCGTTTCCTGCCGTCCAGCCGCGCCGTTCAGCCGCCTAGCCGAGCCGTCCAGCCGTCCCAGGAGCTCTCGGTCACCTCGGCTCAGCCAGCCAGCTCACCGAGGCCATGCTCAACTCGCCGGTACCCTCGCCGGAAAATCCGCTGTCGCCACCGTCGTCACCTCCACATCGTGCCGAGCCGTACCGTGAAGTTTTGAGCTCAATTGTGAGTCCGGATCGTGAAATTGAAGACTAATTGGGTTCACTGTTGCCAATTGAATTTTAAAGGTTTGATTGGAGGTGAGTCGCCTCCTAATCCCCAATTAGGGCGGTTACACGCTCTAGTAGTTAATTATTGGCTTAATTGGGTGAAATTGATAGCCAATTGAATGATTAGGGGGTCAATTGATTGATTAGGAGTTAATTTAGTAACTTTTGGAGAATTTAGGGATGATTTGGTAATTCTAGCCAATTAAGGGTGATTTGGTAACATTGGATAGCTAGAGGCCAAATTGGTAATTTGTTAGCTCTAGTTATTTGGTTTATTAGTTATTGGAGTTGATTTAGTAATTTTGAGAATTACTATTGGTTTTCTAATTTCGGCTATTTACAGCCTAATTAGGATTTTAAGGGGTATTTTGCTGAATTATAGAATTTAGTGACAATTTGGTAATTTAATGGCTCTGATTAATTTTGTAAATTAGCTGGGTGAGTTTGGATAGCTAGTTTGCGCAATTAGAATTTTATTTACTTCGATTTTGTTTAATTAGAGATGAATTACCTAATTTTGATATTTATTCTGGAAATTTGTTTATCTTGATATATTGGTTATTTAATATCAATGATTGCGCAATTGGATGTGATTGATAATTGATTGTGATTGACAATTGGTTGTGGTTGACATTTGATTGTGGTTGATAATTGGTTGTGGTTGATCATTATTGCGATTGCAATTTATTAACTGCTGTTAATTATTTACTTTTATTTGATTAATTGATCCATTGACTGTTAGGACTAGCATGGGGAGAGACGTTAGGGCCTGGAAGCCCGTGACATGAGTGGAGCGAGGACCAGTGAGTTAATTAGACATTTGAACCAAGCAACCATGACACGAGAGTTAGGTTACCTAATTAGATAGGGACCCTAGAGTGAGGGTCCTCCTAATCGAGGATTAGGTTATAGACTCATTGAGATTTATCTCATTGTTGTTGTTTAACCCTTTTTTACAGGTCTAGATCGTGAAGTCCCTCTTCGAGGGCCAGGTGAGGTTGGAGGAGCCTAGGGATGCCAAAAAGTTAGTTTATTTTGTTATAATCAGTTAGGGGTATTTTTTAGAGATACCTGATTAACCACTTACTCATGATTTTTGATTGTATTATTAATGGGTTTAACCTTGGTACAGTTTGTTTGTAATTTCTAAATCAGTTTGTTTAAACTAAGGAGTTTTCAGACACCCCAGGATTTGTCTGGGATTATTTATTTGTTTCCGCTTCGTAATTATTTATTTAATTATTTAATTAATGAATTTTTAATTGGTCGACGATTATTCCTGGGAATGTTGCGAATTTATTGACCGGTGAGGACCATCTTCGGGGACTGTCGCGAGCTCAGAACTGAGGCGTGACAATATTTGTAGTCACTTGATGAGAAAATTGTTCAAAAAGTTCTAAACATATTACAGTTTTGCTAATTGAGTTCTAAACTTTTTAATTTAATCAATTAAAGCCTTAATTTTTTTTTAAAAAAATTGTCAACCGAATCCATCCGATCAATTTGAGCTGAAAATTATTGACAATGACTTAATTGTTTCATATGAAATGACTGGTACTAACGTAGATAATTTTTATTATTTTTAAATTATTTTGAATCTTTTATTCTTTTCCTTTTTCTTTTTTCCTTCTAAGCTATGCGAGTATCAGCTGGCGACCATCATCGAATTGGATAGAAAAAAAAGAGGACTAAAGAAAGAAAAAGAAACTGTAAAATTTATAAAAAGTTATCCACATTATCACAGGCCGTCTTATGTGACATTATCGGCATCCGCGTCAGCAATTTCCAGTTAAATTAGATGGATAGACTAGATTGGTAAATTATAAAAAGGTTTAAAACTTAATTATCAAAATTAAAAAGTTTAGAACTGGGTTGACAAAAGTTCTATATTTTTATGATTATATACTACTCTTCTAGTGGAAATAACTTACTACGAGCAAACCATATAAATTTGAGATATTATATATTCTCTCACTTTGTTAATTTAATTTTTCAATTGCTTATTTCTGCAACAAATTTCATGAGTTGAACAAAGGCTGAGGCATTAGTTAAAAGCGAGATCGGTTGTGTCTAAAGTTGTCGCTAGATGAAGTTAATTTAGCGTTGAGAATGACAATATAAGTGTAACAACCCGATTTTGGGTAATTTGGGGAATATAGTACTCTATTTGAAGTTAAGAAATTTAAGTGATTTTTCCTCCCCAATTTTGGAATTTCCCTTATATTCTTTCTATTTTCTCTATTTTCTCCTCCTTTCTTTGCTTGTGGGCCAACCCAAGTCAGCCCACTCTTCCCTTAAGCTGCATCTCTCTCTCTCTCTCTCTCTCTCTCTCTCTCTCTCTCTCACGCGAATGGGCCCAGACATGGCCCAGCTCGCCTCGGCCCGACCCGGCCCATCTCGCATCGGCCCAACCCGGCACTGTTCTTCTTCTTTCTCCTTCCTCCTGCGCGCGAGCTGCCCCTAAAAACCCTAGCCGTCGTCGCCTCAACCATCGTGCCAGTCAACGCAAGGAAACCGCGATGACACCAACGGCCAACTCCATGTTCGCTCTCCCCAACTGATTCGACCGTGGATCTTGCGGACTGTTAGGTGCTCGGGTGTGGGGAGTGACAATAAGTGCCATAAGTTGTGTATGTTGGTCACTTTAGTGCCAAAATTTTTTGCTGGATCACTTAAGTGTCTAGTAAGATATTCCGACCAAAAACTGACGTGGTATTTTAATTAAAAAATATATTCCACGTGAATTTTTAATTTATTTTTTTTATGTGATATGGCTTTTAATTTTTTTTTTAAAAAGGGGTCAAAGGGAGGGCGGCAAGTACTCGCCGCCGCTGCCCTAACCTCCCCCAGGGGCGAGGGTCTTGGCCCTCCCTTAGATCTGGTGTGGGTTGCTGGAGGCCGGCGTCACTTGCCCCATGGCCACGGTACGACTGCAGAGGCTCCATGGGCCAATGATTGTAGAGGCTCATCAACTTCAAGAACACTCTCAAGGGGCTCGAGAATTTGCAGGTTCTCAACTGCTCCTTCAACAAAATGTTTGGGTCTAATGTCAATGTTTCTTGGGTTTTGTCGGGGGGATGCGATGCAATGACTCACTTGTCTCTAAGAGGGAGTAAGTGACCGAGGATGTGGATGTCTCAAGCTGCAAGAAGTTGCAGTACTTGGGCATATCCATGAACAACTTCTCAGTGAGGTGTGCCTTCACTCGGAGATTGCTCGGCATTGGAGCATCTGGATGTATCCTCCAACAGGTTCTATGGTGATATTGGTCGTGCCGTCTCTGCTTGCTCTCAGCTGAGCTTCTTAAACCTCTCCAACAACCACTTCTCAAGTCTAATCCCTTCGTTCCCGACCAAGAACTTGCAGCTGCTTTACTTGTCTAGGAATGAGTTTCAAAGGAAGATCCCTCCTAGCCTTGCCAAGGTTTGTCCAGGTCTTGTCGAGCTCGATCTTTCTCAGAACAACTTGTCTGGTGCAATTTCTCCTAGTGGGAAAATATCATGGTTTGAGGTGGGCAACGCCAAGCCCTGGACATGGGCTGGTGACCCTTGCCCGATCTAAGGGAGGGGCGCGACTCTCGTCCAGATGTGGGCAAGGGTCGTCTACCCATGGCTAGTGTGGCTGGGGGCTGGCGACCCCCGACAATCATCCTTACCCTTGTTGGCGAGGGCTTGCCGCCCTCCCCTTTGACCCCCTCTTTTAAAATAAATTAACTAATTATTAACATAAGTGCTAGTGTCGGGCGAGTCGAAGAAGGACGGGGGGAGTTGAGGTTGAAGGAGGAGGAGGACGAGAGGTAGCGTCAACAGAGGTGGCGAGAGGAGAGGTGTCGATGGAGGCGAAGGAGGTGGTGGAAGATGAAATTTCTATTTTCTAAAAAAATTTATGCTAACTAGGCCTCTGGCTAGCCACATCTGACTCAAAAAAATAATAAATTGGCCACGTCAGCTTTTCGGTAAGTAAGACCGGAGTCGACATTGAAATAATTGTTAAAAGTGATCCGAATGAACCCAACGGTGGATAACCGTGTTGGTTATGAGCTTATCCCTCATTGCCGAGATTAAGGGTTCAAAACTCAAAGTTGTTAGCGTCTTACGTGGGGGCCATGGTGTTGGGGTCCTATAATAGTCTCTCCTAAGGTATAGGGTTCGAAACTCGCAATTGCTAATATCTTAAGTGGAGCTACGGTGTTGGGGTCCTATACTAGTCTCTCTCGAGATATAGGGGCTTGGCCTTTCGATGTCGTCTAGGCATGGGGGTCCCATGGTTGAATCCTCGATTATCGAATCCCAATAAAACTTTTGACACTAAAATAAACGTCGTACACAACTTATGGTACTTGTAACATCCTTGTACCCTCTTGACGAGCATAGTGCAATTATCATTATGTTTTTTAGTGGGGAGCCATAAAAAGGTGGCTCAAAACTGTATATCATGACATTGTTCAACCACGCTCATATGCTACTTTCATATGAACTTGGAAAATATTTTGGTCTGTCATTGCATGTGTCTTGTATTTCCAAAGGTGCCAAGAAGCAATGCGAATTCTCATCAAGTTCAACCGATGGAGATGTTCCAAATACATACAAGTAGTATGAAATGCACGACAAGAGAATGAAAGGATTAGTTGTTAACTATCCAAAAACACGTAGATCATGATTATAGATTGTCTATCGCCTTCATGTAGTTCTAATAATTACATATATGGAATCCAATGCACTTGTTACTCTTAATCTGGGCATAGTTACCGGCATTACATATTTTAAAGATGCAACTCATTGTCTTATGCATGTAACATAGATTGAAACATTATTCGGAGACGGGGGATTTTCACTCGAATTTTGGCTGTCGTTGGGGTTGAATATCTAAATTTATTTAAATTCGATCCTATCAACGATGCAAGAAAGTAATGGAAATGCACAATACAAGAATTTACATGGTTCAGCGTGAGCGATTTTCCACCTACTTATGTCCATGAGAGATGAGATCTGTTTCACTAATGATGAAGAAAAGTGTACAGCCATTCTTCTTACCTTTCTCTAATTAACCGTAAAGACATGTTTTTCCCTAAACATATATAGAGAAAAAATACATGGTACAATTGACAAAATTGCTTACATAGCCTAAAATAGGAAACTTCCTCATATAAATTTTGCATGACTGAACATAAAACACCTTTGACTGCCCCGGGGCGCTGCCCCTTGCAACCCCTGCTAGGGCGGCCCCTTGAACCCCCATGCTATCCTGTCATTAGGGGGTCTTTCTGAATCGTCCCATAATCTATTGGATAAAAAAAATACAATACATCAGCCTCAACAGTTGGTTACATGAACTTTTTCCGAGATAATTGTCAATTCAGTTCTAAACATTTTGCTAGTTTGCCAATTCAATCCTAAACCTTTTTTTATGTCAAATGAGTCCTAAACCTTTTGCAACTTTGCCGATTAAGTTCTTCCGGCGAATTTTGGCCGAAAAATGCTTACGTGGCAATGACGTGGTGCGACGGAGCTCGCCGGCGATGACTGAACCCAAAAAAAAATTATGTTTTTTTACATGTTCTTTTTCTTAAAAGAACTACTTGGCCGGCGAGCTCTGGCAAAGAACAGAAAAAAAAATAGAAAATGCCCCCGCGGAGGCCTCCCCCGCCCTCACTCACGGCCGGCAAGGGCCGGCCACCCTCTATAGTGGCCGGCGAGCTCCGCCAGCCGCCAGAACTCACCGGCCAAGTAGTTCTTTTAAGAAAAAGAACAGCAAAAAAAAAGAATTTCTTTTTTGGGTCCGGTCATCGCCATGTCATTGCCGGCGATCTCCCTCACATCACGTCGTTGTCACGTAGGCATTTTCCGGCCAAAATCCGCCGGAAGAACTTAATCGGCAAAGTTGCAAAAGGTTTAGGACTCATTTGGCATAAAAAAAGGTTTAGGACTGAATTGACAATTGTCCCAACTTTTTCCTCCAACTATAATGACGGTTATAAAGCTCAAAGAAAATTTGATTTCCAAGAAATTTGGTTGAATCATCGTATATAAATTTCAAGAGATTGCTAAAGTGATAAGTGTATCGTATCTTTCTCTTAAAACTTACATTCAAATTGCAACCCTTCGAACCACAAACCTGTCCCCTTTGGTAATTACCACTCGTGCACGTGTGAGATGGAAGGGCTGGTCCTCAAGTGTTATAAAATTTGATAGTCGGATGCTCAAATAATCTGGGAAACCTTATTATCCATGTCAAAAAAATAAAAGTAAAATAAAATGAAAGGACGAGACAAAGATTTGTATATAAATATTGACTATTTGCTTCACACTTACAATAACAGAAAGGAGGCAAGACAAGAAAAAGAATGGCAGAGAAGAGTCATCTTCCTCTCTTTGAAACGAAGTTCTTCAAGAACCGCTTAATCTTCAGATTGTACACGCTCTCCATCTTCATCAGCATCTGCTTCACGTTCTACTTTAGAATCCATCACTTGCCAGAATCCAAAACAGATGAGAAATTGGCTTGGCTTGGAGCTTTCTTCTCTGAGCTCTGGTTTGCTTTTTACTGGTTTCTCACCATCCTCGTGAGATGGAACCCTTCGTATCGCCATACCTTCAAGGACAGGCTTTCTCAGAGGTGCTCTCTCTCTCTCTCTCTCTCTCTCTCTCTCTCTCTCTCTCTCTCTAATATGTCTGTTGAACTGATGAAAGTCTTGACCAGCCAGTTGTTAAAAAATATTATGTGCTACTCATTAAGTGTTTATAATTTTCTCACTCTCTGAATTTAGTTTTGTTATAATTTTCTGTATGGTTGAGTTGGCCTTGATCTCATAATACCCTGACAAGAATGAAATTTCAATTGTGAGAGCTAACCCGACATAGCAATTGTCCCTACAAATAAAATAGAAAACGGAATAGCCTTTCTATTGAAGTCATTGCACGAGATTTGGATTTCATATGCTTGTAACATTGTTTTCACGTGCTCTTTAGGTACGGCAAGGTTTTGCCAGGAATAGACATATTTGTGTGTACGGCAGATCCCGTGATAGAGCCGCCGACCATGGTGGTCAACACCGTCTTATCAATCTTAACATACGATTATCCACCGGAGAAGATGAGCATTTATCTCTCCGATGACGGTGGTTCGGACCTTACTTTCTATGCGTTACTTGAGGCTTCCCGGTTCTCCAGGAAATGGCTTCCCTTCTGCCGGAAGTTTAATGTTGAACCAAGGTCACCGGAGGCCTATTTTAGAAAGGTTGTTGAGCCTCTAGATGATTCTCTCTGGTCCAAGGAGTGGTCCTCCATGAAAGTAAGCAAATCTCTTGCTCTCTCTCTCTCTCTCACTCTAAATTTGTCTTTATTGATTTTGTGGAAAATGAATAATTTAAAAAGATTAAAATTATTATTTATGTCATTTGAAAATATTATGTAAGAGGAAATGTTGTCATCATCAACAACAATTTATGTCCAAAATTTTTTTCACGAATGACGAAGTATTTTTCTTTTTTGGTTTATTTATTTTAATAATTAATAAGAGTAATCATTTCTAGGAAAACAATTTTTAAATTATTCATTTTTTGTAAAATAAACAAAGCTTCATATTATACTATTTTTCCAGAAATTATAGATGATTATCATTTACATGTGAACTTTTAACAGAAACATCAATTAAAAAACCAATCCACTGCATATTGACACGCACACTTGAACCACACAAAACCCTTATAGCAATACCACGAAAACCCGACTAAATACACATCAACATGTACTCTTAACCTACATAAATCCATTTTTGCAACCCATATCTCTCTCATTTATACAAGTTATAATACTGTAAACTGTAATCTCTGAGACTGAAGGTCTTTTCGGTGGCTATCTAGTCCAAGCCAGGTTGAGGCAAGTGTGCTTCAGTTTCAAACCCTAGCACTTAAATATTTGAATAGATCTCAAACTAAGAAGATTATATTTATGTCGATTGAATCCATTTGGATAGTTGATCATGAGGATTTCATGGGAAGACTCGCATAATTGATGGTTTTGATGATATCAGTTCGTGCGATCCGTAAGCCATGTGAAAATCCTTGCTTTCGATCACTTTCGATGTGTATAGAAAACCGAGAGAGACAAAAGAAAGGGGGGGGGGGGGGGGGGGGGCATTTCCGTGGGGAGTTTCTCTTCGAAGTTTCTTCGTTGAGAACAATGTTTGTGGCCATGATCTTCTACGTTAAAAGAGGTCTTGTCCTTTCGACAAATTCCACCCGTGATTCCAAAATGGAGGACCGTGATCTATCAATTTGAAGAATCAAAATCGGCAATATAATTATTGTACAGAAACTTACAACCTTATGATATCGACAAGAGATCGATGCCATCTACGTAATGACAAATCTTGTCCTTTCGACAAATTCCACCCGTGATTCCAAAATGGAGGACCGTGATCTATCAATTTGAAGAATCAAAATCGGCAATATAATTATTGTACAGAAACTTACAACCTTATGATATCGACAAGAGATCGATGCCATCTACGTAATGACAAATTAAATCTTATGTCAGCATTGAAGGGTATGTCTTGGATGGGATTGTAGCGTTGTAGACTCAAATTACAAAGATTCCATGAAAAGGACATTTCTGTTGTGGCGTAAATTTGATGTAATAAAATTTAGACATACGGATGCTCGAATTGAAATTCATTTGTCAATGTTGCATAAATATGGCGTTCCAATGCCGTGTCTTTTGAATCTAGAGTGATTCTATCAACTCGGTGATGTGTTATTGACCATTGCCAATTTAAACCTAGGGTGATTCATTCCAACTTCCCCATAATAGTATGAAACAAACGATACATAGCAAAACTTAAAACGATTTTGCCCTTTGGTTATGCTCATGACAGAACTCATACGAGGACATGAAGAAACGAATCGAGATGGTAGTGGAGTCGGGACCGATTCCAAATGACATTCGCGAGCAACACAAAGGATTTCTTGAATGGGACACTGTCTCGAGCCGGAGAGATCATCAAACAATTATTCAAGTACTATACATCTACAATAAAAGATTAACGTCCTATTCTTTCAGCGACATCCATGACATGTTTCTCCTGATTTTTTCAGATAGTAATTGATGGGAGGGATCCCATGGCCGTGGACAGTGAAGGACAGCCTTTACCAACTCTGGTGTACGTGGCCAGAGAAAAGAGACCACAATACCACCACCATTATAAAGCAGGAGCTATGAACGCTCTGGTGAGTATCAGCAGTCTGACGATTCACTATAAACCCACATTCTTCAGCAGAAAGGAAAGCGAAGAACAAGTTGTGCCGGTTTCGTTATTTATGTATATGAGGATCTTGCTCTGTGATCGGTTTAGGGCTTAAATGATGATCATGGCAGTAATCTTTCCCTTATTTTTTTCGGGATTGAACAGATTAGGGTCTCATCGAGGATCAGCAACTCGCCCGTCATCCTTAATGTGGACTGCGACATGTACTCAAACAACTCGAACTCAGTGAGAGACGCGCTGTGCTTCTTGATGGACGAAGAGAATGGCGATGAGATCGGTTTTGTACAGTTCCCGCAGTGCTTCGATAACCTTACGAAGAATGACCTATACAGCAGTTCCTTGAACGTAGTAATGAAGGTAAGCCTCTTTAGAAGGATGTTGACTCGGCAGTGTCCCCGAACTTCAGTGCGATATCTGATTCAGTCTTTACACGTTAAATGCGCCTAATGCACACGCTTGATTGTTATTCTGTTAAGTCTGCAATTCCATTAGAATTTGCTGACCGGTAATCCATAATTGTTAAACTGGACTAAAACGGGTTACCACAAATCGGTAAAACTGATGAATTGAACTGAAATCACGAGTCCAAGAAAGCACATACCCATTGGCCACTCAGCAAATTGTAATTGCGTGGCCTGAATAGCGAGGAGGCCGATAGACACATTGAACATATTTAATTGAAGGGATAGGACAACTATATTTGATGGTTGAAGACATCAAAGTAAGCACCACATTCTACGATGGTTGCAGGTGGAGCTCCATGGAATGGACACTAATGGTGGACCTGCGTATATCGGCACAGGGTGCTTTCATCGGAGAGAGACACTGTGTGGGAGAAAGTATAGACGGGGAAGTAAAAGTGAGTCCTTGAGGTGGGATCACCACCAGAGGATCCAAGATAGTGCAAGCGTCCTAGAAAAAACATGTAAAGCGCTAGCCAGCTGTGGTTACGAAGAGAAGACTGAGTGGGGAAAGGAGGTCTCTCTCTCTCTCTCTCTCTCTCTCTCTCTCTCTCTCTCTCTCTCTCTCTATACATATGAATGTCATAACGTGCACATATACATCGTAAGAAAGCGTATTCTCACGAATAACCGCATACGCTTGAGTCATCCTTTTGTTCACAAACTAGTCAAAGCATGTTAACCAAATCGAGGTTTGGCCGAAATTTTTAGCCTCTTGAGCATTTCTCAAAATTTTCTGGAGAGAGACCTTGTCAAAGAGTGGAAATGGGGGAAGAAAGCAGAGAAGGTTGATCATTCAGCACCATATTCTACGGATACCAAGAGAGCAGTGCTTTCTATAGTCTACAACTAACAAGAGAGAAGCAGTTTAAATGTTCATGGAAACCAAGCTTAGATGATAAAACTCTCATGTAAGACTCTTTGTCATTCTGTTGAGTTTAAAGATGAAGGAACAAAAGCAATTGACTCTCTTATATCATTCCGGATTTGATGAAACCAAAAGCTCTGCTTATATTATAATTATCCAAAGAGTGGACCAATGGCAATTAAGCCATCAAAACTGAAATAAGCCACACTGGCGGTTTGGAGTACTAGAAATATGCAAACTTACACATGCAGAAGCATCCGTGAAACAAGTCTTCTCTGAATTGCAGATGGGTCTAAAGTATGGCTGCCCAGTGGAAGATATCATCACCGGTTTAGCAATCCAATGCAGAGGTTGGAGATCGGTCTATTTCAACCCTGAAAGGGAAGGCTTTCTAGGAGTTGCCCCTACAACATTGTTGCAGTCCCTAGTTCAACATAAGAGATGGTCTGAAGGTGATCTTCAAATCTTTCTATCACAGTACTGTCCCCTGCTGTATGGACATGGAAAAATTCCCCTGAAGCTCCAACTTTCCTATTGTGTCTGGGTGCTATGGGCGGCAAATTGCTTGGCTTCT
This sequence comes from Melaleuca alternifolia, assembly GCA_019926035.1. NCBI lineage: Eukaryota > Viridiplantae > Streptophyta > Magnoliopsida > Myrtales > Myrtaceae > Melaleuca > Melaleuca alternifolia. The sequence continues at coordinate 1,123,564 of JAGKPW010002174.1, forward strand.
CTGTACTATGTGACTATTCCATCTCTCTGTCTTCTCAGAGGCATCTCCTTGTTCCCCAAGGTAATTTAATTAGATGATCTTTTCTGGGAAAACTAATTTCATTTTTTACATGTATAATATGCATGTAAGGTTGGCCGCTGTGCTAAAATTTCAAAACAATCTAGTCATTAAACCTAAGAAAATTTCCAGCTACACCTACACCCCCTCTAATAGAGTACTGCACTGATACTACCCAAAAAGTGTCAAATTCAAGCACTGATAACTTGTGTTAGCCATTTGATCATCCCTAATGCGGTTACTTGACAGTACAGAACACCCAGTTGTGATATAACCGAAGTGCAGGGGCATCCACATAATCTTTGATATAAAATGTCATTTGCCAGAGCTAATAGTTTCTTGCACATCAGGTATCGTGTCAGTGGAGCTTCCCATTCATCTACACCATAGTGGCAACTAGTGCATATAGTGCCGGAGAATTCATATGGTGTGGAGGCACTCTTCGTGGTTGGTGGAATGACCAAAGAATGTGGGTCTATAAGAGAACAACTTCCTATTTCTTTGGCTTCTTAGACAACATTCTGAGGCTGCTGGGTATTACCAAGTCTGCCTTTATCGTCACTGCAAAAGTGGCTGATGACGATGTATCAAAGAGGTATGAGCAAGAGCTTATGGAGTTTGGTGCATCCTCTCCTACGTTCACAATCCTAACAACCCTTGCTTGGCTCAATGCATTAAGCTTGGTTGGAGTTTTACTAAAATTAGCAATGCATGGTCAGACTCTAGACCAGCTGGCTATTCAGATCATATTGTGCGGTTTGCTGGTCTCTGTCAACCAGCCTCTATATGAAGGGATTTTCTTAAGAAAAGACAAAGCAAGAATGCCCACCTCAGTGGCATATAAATCGGCAGTTTTTGCTCTAGTAGCTTGTTCTTTAGCCTGTATATAATCCAACACTACACTGTGTTGGCCAGAGGTCTCTGCAACTTCATAGTAGAATCATAGACTAAACATGATACAAAGTAGGATGCTATCAGGACCTGAGGAGTAAAACTTTCTGCTGCTGTTGCTGTGCCCTACTTTCTGTAGTCTTTCTCGTTCTCATTATTGCTAATCTCGATGTTATTATTAGACAGAACAATAAAGGCGAAACTAAATGTTCAGACCTCATTCTTCATACCTAGAGAGATCACCGCAGATATCTTAGTTCACCAGATACTTTTTTAAAGTCGAACAGTCACGGAAGTACCAGAAGCCACATATTACAAGGCGATGGTGTAACAGAGGTTTTGACGGACTGGATATAGCGGTGGAATCAAATGATATTAGCCAAATGGAAATGGAGCACCTAAGTCAATTTGACACCTGTAGGTCGAAACTTATCAACCCCTGCTGCTCCGGTTCCACTTCCTTCACACGTAAAATATAGAAGCAGCTGCTTCAGACAGTTGCTTTCTATAGAAGCAGTAACTTCAGACAGATGCTTTCTCAAAACTTGTTGACAGCAAACTAACATTACTAACGGGAGCAGTGATAAATGATCGTGCGCTTGGTAGCAGAACTATGACAGGACACACCTAAAGGTGAGATTGATCGAATAGACGTTGGTTTCACTTGTTTTGCCACCAAGTGAAGCCGATCCCGCTAAGTGTAGCCTCTTATTACGGCCAAGTATCCATGTTGTACTACGAAGGAGTGTTGATCGGGGTCATGGCTCTTCCTTAGGCGCTTGCTCTTAGGCTGGACATCATATACTTAACCCTGAAAAGAATTTTATTTAAAGGAAAAAATTATCAAAAGAAAAGGAAGAAAGAAATCAGTCAACCTCCAAAACAACTATCATTCAATAGAACAAGATCAAGATATACAAACAACAACGAATATTTAGCATTTTCCACCAAAGATCGCTTGATTATACCTCAAGACATTTTACTGGGTTTCGGTGTTTCCTAAGCAGAAATTGTCGTTTCGCATCCAAACAAAAAGGAGTTGATTTCTAGGGTCGGTCCATGAAGCACCTCAGTGTCATTTTGACACGACAAAACTAAAACTTGATAATTCGCATTATTAATTAAGTCCTAATGCTTCTTCCAATAATTGCAATTAACTAAGCCTCCCTAATTATTAGTCCTAAAAATCGTTGACAGGCAATCTCAATAAATTTGTCTCGCCTAAACTTTGCCGCATGAGGACCCCGCCTAGAGCTCCCCTTTCGATCTAGTCTTATCTAGATATATCTCTGGAAACACTTTTTACTTATGGTGCATGTTTTATGTCATAGCCCTAGTTCTGGGAAATGGATTCCCCGCATTGGTATGAACCAGTGCAAGGGTGCCTTGCCATGACTCAGGACTATCTGATTAAGATTGGACGGCTCTGGTCTTTTCCAAAAACAAAAACAAAAACAAAACCCCCTATTAATGAGGCATCCGATCTGAAATTGGACGGCCCCCAAGATCGGGACCCGTGACCTCCTTGACACGCGGTCAGAGGATCCGGGTTCTGACCAGACATGCACGACGAAAGTAGGTGCTGGCTGTTGGCTCTACTTTTGTTAGGTCATTCATCGATCTCATCCGTTGACGAACCCTAGAGCACGACACGATACTCAAAAGCGAGATTGGATGTCGGCGTTAGTCTACTGCCCTTGAGCAACATCCTCCAATGATCATGACTTCTTTTAGATGGGAGCCTATAAAGAGGTGGCTGCCCATCACAATATCAGCATTTTTGCAAGCTTCGCGTAATTTAATAAGGCTAGTCATCGTCCTATGCATGAGAAATACCTTGACCCATTGTCCGGCTGGTTGTGATAAACATTATGTGCTAATGATTAGTAACTTGACAACTTTTTTTCTTAGGATGCGCGTTTTAAAAAATATTGCTGAAATTTTCAGTATGGTCGAGTTTTGTCCTTGATCTCATAATACCATCACTAGAGCAGAACTTGGCATGCAAAAACTGCTTCGAGATCCTATGTCCTCTAAGAAGGGGAAAAGGAAAAAGGAATAGTTTTTCTTTTGAAGTCATTGCATGAGAGTTGAATTTGATCACTCTCATAAGGTTGTTTGCATGAACTCTCTTTGGTACGGGGAGATTTTTCCTGGAATAGACATGTTTGTGGGTACAAAATATTCCGTGATAGGGCCACCGAACATGGTGGTCAACACCGTCTTATCAATCATGGCATACAATTATCCACTGGAGAAGATGAGCCTTTATCTCTCCGACGATTGCGGTTTGAACTTTACTTTCTACGTGTTCCTTGAGGCTTCTTGATTCTTCAAGAAATGGCTTCCCTTTGCCGGAAGCTTAACGTTGAACCAAAGTCACCGGAGTCCTATTTTAGAAAGGCTATTGAGCCTTCGAATGATTCTCTCTGGTCCAAGGAGTGGTCCTCCATGAAAGTAAACACAACTCTCTCTCTCTCTCTCTCTCTCTCTCCTATTCTACCATTTTTGGTACACTTTTTATGACTATCATCTATATGTAATATCAGCTAAAATAGCAATTAAAAAGCTGATTCACTCCGTATCTGTATGTACTCTCAAATTACACAAAAGCCTCATCCTAATTAAGTAAAACAGAAACACCAGAAAAATCCACATAATCCACATCATGATCGGTTTCGAGGTGGGTAAGTTCCACATCAAGTACTTAAAACCATCAGAGTTAGATCTTAATTTTTAGTATTGGGAATCAAACATGCCGACTCTGAAATTGACCCGAACTGGCTGACCTTTTCTTTATTACATTTTTTTAGTGAATCAAGCATATTCATCTTGTACTTGTAATGTAAAAGTTTTCCATGAAAAGAATTAACGTAAGACCAAGAAATAGAAAAGAAAGCAGAAAATATTAAAGAGATTTAGGGCAGGTTTTAAGCCAACTCTCAAGACTAGTTCCTATATTGTTCACTCGAAAAGGTTGTGAAGGTGGCCTCGGTATCCACACCTCCCGGCGGATGAATGGAGGACCAAACGACCCGGGTCTTCATGAGCATTGGCAAGTCCTGGAGTGCTCAAGACTAGTTCCTATATTGTTCACTTGAAAAGGTTGTGAAGGTGGCCTCGGTATCCACACCTCCCGGCGGATGAATGGAGGACCAAACGACCCGGGTCTTCATGAGCATTGGCAAGTCCTGGAGTGCCTGCCAAGGGCACTAGAGCATACTCTGGGGTGATGCTGCACCTCACATGTCAGACTCAGTGGTACATGTATCTTGCCTGCTGTCGCATTCAACTACATTTGTTCATGTAATCTATATCCTAACAAAACGCAGCAGCGGCACAGAACTGATCCACATGTATATCGGCCTGAAACTGGCCAGATAAAATTGATTCTTGTTTGTTCCTAAAATTGAACCAGTCCGATAGCTCGTATCAACACTCAGTCTTTACATTCACAAAGCTGCAATTGTAACGCATCCTCTCTATTTCATTTATATAATTGTAAACTTAAAGATTTGTGATCTTTTTGGTAGCAAATTTATTCCGAAACAAGTTGAGGCAAGTATGCCTCAGTTTCGAAGCCAAGCAATTAAATATTTGAACACATCTCCACCTAAAAGATTAGTTTGACGATAACGAGACTTCAGGGTAACAACAAGTTTATCAAAGATTGAGAATTAGCATTACTAAGTCCACCATCGATTAAATACATCGCTAACACATCTAGAACCCGCAACACATGCTTTCTGCAATTTGTTACTTGCCAAAGAAACGCAAAGCTCCCATTTTTAAACCCTAAGCCGATGAAAAGATCACCTGATGGATTTCTTGAATACGATGGGCTAATTCGCGAGGAGCTATTCTTCATTTTCTTTTGCGTAGTGCAGTAGAACACTAGAGACTGTAACACTGCACTCTTCTTCTTCTATTCGTGGCCTTTCAAGGGCCATTTGTCTCCTTCGGCCACCTTCTCGAAAATATGTTGGATGATCTGTAAACTTACGTTGATCAGATCTAGCAACATAGTTGATGACGTTGGCATCACGGTGAAGCCTCATAATCGATGGTTCAGAAAATATCGGTTCACATGATCTATAAATCATATAATGACTTCTCTTTTCTTTATAGAAATTTCATTTGCTCAATTACCCAAAATGTTGAATGGTAGTCATAGAAAAAGCCTTCTTCTTCGCGACTGTCTGATTCTTTTACAAGATTTGTCCAGATCAAGAGGGAGAATCATTCTTTAGGGAGATTCTCTTCGGCGTTTTCATTGAGAACAACGTTCATGGTCCATTATCATCTACGTGAAATGAGGTTTTGCTCTTTTGACAAATTCCACACTTCACTACAAAATAATGGTCGTACAGAAGCTATCCACCTTATGACATCGACGAGAAACTAAGGACATCTACTTGATGACAAATTTATTTCTATGTCAGCATTGAAGGGGACTCAAATTACCAAGATTACATGGAAAGGACAATGCTTTTGTGGCATCAAAAGTCATGGTTTTGGAGTCAAATGAGAAAGAGAAAAGACACCTCGTTCCATCCAGGGATCACCGCTTCAATCAAGACAATAAAGTGTGCTACTATTTTTATGATTTTTCTAATTCAATCCTACTACTTTCATAAACCTTTTATTAAGTTCTTCGGACACTAAATCCGACTAAACTCAGCTAACATGACTAGAGGACGATGCCAAAGGATACTGCATATAAAATACGTGGATGTCACTTTAAAAATTATGTTAAAAAAATTAGCCCGAGACATGATGGAATATGACGTGAATATAATCCGACGGGCTTGGTGAAAAAAGTTTTGGAAGTAAAAGGATATGATTAGACAAATCAAAAGTACAAGGATAAAAAGTAGGACTTTAGAGAAAATACCACCAAAAAACCTAAACTATATTATCTGTGACATTTAGACTTTATTTGTGACACCAAAAACTCTAAACTTGTGATCTTATGGCACATTTAACGCTTTTTTTACAAACAAAACCCTAGACTTGTTTCCTTGTGACTCACTTAACTTCAACCTTTTTTGTAACATTAAAAACCTCAAATTTATATCATTGTGACATATTTATCCTAGAACATTTTTTTTTTTGCATCTACTTTGGCTAGTAAGGGCCACCAGAGCTCACTGGTCACTAAGTGAAGGCTTCACGGCCCTCACCCAGGCCCTTTGCGGCTGTAGGCAAGGCTATCTCTCCCAAATCTAGGCAGGGGAAGGGCAACGGTGAGGCAGCCCTGCCCAGATCCAGGTAAAGCCAGCCTTGCCTAGGCCTCACCAGCCATGGGCAAAGGAGACCGTGGCCTCGCCAGCCACCGGTGAGGCTCGAGCCCTCACCCAATAGCCGACGAGCTTAAGTGTAAATATGCCACCAAAGTACAAGTACTGCAAAAGAAAGTTCATAAGAAATGTGTCACAAGAAGACAATTTCAAAATTTTGGTCTCATAAAAAAATTGGGGTATATGTGTCAAATAATATATAGTTTTAGGATTTTTGGTGGTATTTTTTCAATATTGTATATAGGAAAGAGACCATTGGAAATAATGAAGGATTGAATTTTAGAGACCGCAATTTCAGATTAATATATGTAAAGTTGATTCTATCAACCTGGGTAATGTATCACTTAGAATGGCCAATTTCAACTCAAGGTGACTCATTCCACCTTCCACATAATTGTATGAAATAAATGACACATAGCATACACATATGACAGAACTCATACGAGGACATGAAGAAACGAATCGAGATGGTAGCGGAGTCAGAACGGATTGACATTCGTGAGCAACACAAAGGATTTCTCGAATGGGACACTGTCTCGAGCCGGAGAGAACATCAAACAATTTTTCAAGTAATAAAAGATTAACGTTCTAATCTTTCTGATTACCCAAAAAAAAAAAAAAACGTTCTAATCTTTCAGCAACATCAATGACATGTTTCTCCTGATTCTTCAGATAGTGACAGATGGGAGGGATCCCGAAATCGTGGACAGTGAAGGACAGCCTCTACCAACTCTCATGTACTTGGCCAGAGAAAAGAATAACACAATACCACCACCAATTTAAAGCAGGAGCTAAGAATGCTCTGCTAATTCTCAACATTCTGTATTTATTCATCCGATTCACACAAAGCGCAAATGTTTTATCATAAAGGAAAGTGAAGAACATCAACTTGAACAGATTTCTCTATTGTCATTCTTTTCTGGATCATATAGATTAGGGTCTCGTCGAGGATCAGCAATGCACCACATGATCCTTAATGTGGAGTGTCACGTGTACTTGAACAACTTGGACTCGGTGAGAGACGTGCGCGGCTTCTTCATGGATGAAAAGAATGGTGATGAGATTGGTTTCATACAGTTGCCACAGAACTTCGATAACCTCCTGACCAACGACCTATAAAGCAGTTCCTTGAGTGTAACAAAGGAGGTAAGCCACTTCAAAAGGATGTCGACAGGACACTGTCCCTAGACTGTACTCTGATAACCCATTCAGTCTCTACATGTCAAATGTGCTTAAAGCACTCACTCAACTGTTCTATTCCATTGATTCTACGGTTCCGTTAGAATATGCAAATTGAAACACCATATTTGCTGAACCGCACTTAAATGGGTAGCCCCGACTCAATTGAACTCATAAAGTGAACTTGAAATCACGAGTCCAAGTCAGCACATACCCATTGGCAACTCAGAAAATTCTAACAGGTGGACTAACATGAAGCTAGGAGGTCGATAGACTCTATTGGACATATTAAACTGAAGGGACAGGACAAGTACATTAAGTGAGAAGACATCGCAATGACTTTTAGCACATTATACAACGATTGCAGGTGGAGCGCCATGGAAGGGACAATTATGGTGGACCTCCGTACAACAGCAGTGGGTGCTCTCATCACAGAGAGATACTGTACGGGAGAAAGTATAGATGAGGAAGTGAAAGTGAGTCCATGAGGTGGGATCACCTCCATAGAATACAAGACAGTGCAAGTGTCTAAGAAGAAACATGTAATACACTAGCCAGTTGTGGTTATGAAGAGAGCACTGAGTGGGGAGCGAAGGTGTCTCTCTCTCTCTCTCTCTCTCTCTCTCTCTCTCTCTCTCTCTACATTTGAATGTCCTAACATGCACACATTATAAGAGAGCATACTCACGTGAATACATGCATAAGCTCGAGTCATTCTTATAACTAAAAAACTAGTCGGTTTGGCCCAAATTTTAAAGTGCCTCTGTAATTTTCAACATTTTCTGTAGAGAAACTTAGTCAAAGAATGGAAATTGGGAAGAAAGCAGAGAAGGTTAAGTATTTAGCACCATATTTTATGGATAACAAGGGAGCAGTTTTCTGTAGTCTACAACAAACAAGCGAGAAGCTGTTTATAAAGTTCATGGAAGCCAAGCTTAGATGATAAACCTCTCATGTAAGACTCTCTATGGCATTTTTATTAAGTGCAAAGAATAAAGAACAAAAGCAATTGAGTCTCTTATATCATTCCGGATTTTGATGAAACCAAAGGCCCTTCTTTTATCATATTATTCAAAGACCGGACTGCAAAATTCAGTCATAGGAACTGAAATAGGCCACACAGACATGTTTTTGAGCAGTAGAAATATGCAAACATAAAGAGGCAAAAGCATCCCTGAAACAAGTCTTCTCTGAATTGCAGATGGGTCTAAAGTATGTATGCCCAGTGGAAGACATCGTTACCGTTTTCGCAATCCAATGAAACGTTGGAGATCGATCAATTTCAACCCCCAACGCAAAGGCTTTCTAGGAGTTGCTCCTACAACATTGTTGCAGTCCCTAGTTCATAAGAGATGGACTGAAGGTGGTCTCCAAATCATCCAGTCACAGAACTGTCCTCTGCTGTATGAAAATGGCAAAATACCCCTGAAACTGCAACTCTCATATTGTGTCCACTTGATATGGGCGGAAAATCGCCTGGCTTCTCTGTACTATGTGACTATTCCATCTCCTTGTCTACGCAGAGGCATCTCCTTATTCCACAAGGTAATAAATTAGATGACTTTTTTATGGGAGAGAACTGATTTTGATGCCTCGACTTTCCACAAGTATAATAATACATGTAAGTTTTGTCCTCGTGCTAAACTCTCAAGACAATCATGTCATTAAAAATTAGGCAAACTCCAGCTATACCCCCTCTATTATAGTAGTATTACACTGACACCGCCCAAAAAGTGTCAAAATCAAACACTAATAACTCATGCTAGCCATTTGATCAACCCTGATTTTTTTTTTTTTGGGTAAAGTTGATGAACCCTGATTTGGTTACTTGATAGTTTAAAACACTTGGCTATGGTATAGCCATAGTGCCAGGGCATCTGTATAATCTTTGATTCAAAATATCATTTGCTAGAGCTAATAGTTTCTTGCACTATCAGGTTTCAAGTCAGTGGATCTTCCCATTCATCTTTACCATTATGGCGACTAGTGCTTACAGTGCCGGAGAATTTATATGTTATGGAGGCACTCTTCGTGGTTGGTGGAATGACCAAAGAACGTGGTTCTATAAGAAACAACTTCCTATTTCTTTGGCTTCTTGGACAACATTCTGAGGCCGTGGGATATTTCCAAGTCTTCCTTTGTTGTCACTGCAAAAGTGGCAGACAACAATGTATCAAAGAGGTATGAACAAGAGCTCATGGAGTTTGGTGCACCCTTTCCTATGTTCACAATCCTCACCACCCTCGCTTGGCTCAATGCATTAAGCTTCATTAAAGTTTTACTGAAGTTAGCAATGCATGGTGAGACTCTAGACCAGCTGGCTATGCAGATCAATTTGTGCAGTTTGCTTGTCTTTGTCAACCAGCCTCTATATGAAGGGATGTTCTTTCGAAAAGACAAGGCAAGAATGCCTACCTAGACCAGCTGTAACTTCATCAATATTTGAACCATACACTAGACATGATACAAAGTAGGATGCCATCAGGACTTGATGAGCAAAACCTTCTGCTGCTGTAGCTGTGTCCTTTTTTTGTAGTCTTCATCATTCCTATTATTGCTGATCTCAATGTTATTTCTGTAAGGTTCAATAAAAGTGAAAACGTTGAGACCTCATTCCTCTTACCTAGAATTCACCAAAGATGGCTTTGCTCGCCAGATAACTTTTTCTAGAAAAAATAGACCAGTTGCAGAAGTACCAGATGCCATATACTACAAGGCGATGGCATAACAGAGGTCTTGAAGGACCAAATACAGCTATGAAATGAAAAACCACAACTTCAAGTTCTCGATATTAGCCCAAATGAAAAAAGAGCAACCTAAGTCAATTTAACATCTGTAGTTGAAACTTATAGACACATGCTGCTCTGGTTCCACTTCCTTCACACTTCGACACATATAGAAGCAGTTGCCACAAAAGTTGCTTCCTCAAAACTTGTTGCCAGCAAACCCAACATAACTAATACAAGCAGAGAAAACCAATTTTGTGCTTGGTGGCAGAGCTATGGCAGGACACACCTGAAGGTAAGATTGATTCGAATGGACATCGGTTTCACTCGCTTTGGCACCGAGTGCAGCCAATCCCTCTGAGTGTAGCCTCTCATTACAAGCAGTGATCCATGTTTTAGCACGAAAGAGTGCTGATTGGGGTCATGGCTCTTCCTTAGACGCTTACTCTTAGGCTCATCATCATATGCTTAAACCGGAAATTTTTTTTTTTTTTCAAGGAAAGACAGAACAAAGAAAGAAAAGAAATTAGTTGACTTCCAAATCAACAATCACTGAATCAGAGCAAAATCAATATACATACAGAATTGCGGTTTTAAGATGAATATCGAAAATGAATATTTAGCATTTCCCACAAAATGAAAAAGTCGGTGTAGTTTGAGCGTCACTACTTGCATGAACCTAAGATTTGCATGATTTATACCTGGAGACGTTTTACTGGGTTTTTTCTTTAGCAAAAATTCACGTTCACATCCAAAGGTAACTGAGGCGATTTCTGGAGTTGGTCCATAATGCAACTCATCATCAGAATGCCAAGACACATAGTCATTATTACCATCATATCGATTTAGGACCAAGCTATTGAATCTACTTCCAGGAAGAGCTTTGTGGACCTTCAAAAGAAAACAATAAACCGTAATAACATTGATCATGTCAAGAAATATGAAGATACTGGAAGCACTTGGCTAAGCAGTATTACGGGCTGAAAGCATTCTTACTGCATCTAAGATGTCCTTGAGTGGAGGAAAATCGTCCCAAGAATAAGCACGAGGCGTGTGTCCGTTGTAACTAATTGCCGGCAATCCTTCCGCCGCAATATAACACGAATCTCGGGGCTGCAAACAAAGGACCCCATATAATCAGAACAAAGAACACATGAACATGGAATAATGGTCAGAGTGTCAAGACAATCACTGTAGCGACAAAGAACGTGTGAGAGCCATCAAAGATAAGACCTCTTGCAGTTGAGACAATTTAGTAAATCATGACTGGTAGCCCCAAAGGGACCACAAAGTTCTTTCATTTGGGTGTCTGCATTCGCTTCTAGCAAAGTCCCGCAATTCAAGTATCATAATGCTAGGAGCATACTTCTCCGACCACAACATCGAAAGCGGCCACATACGCACCCGCACCCACCCAGAGACAGAGAATCGACCTGGACGAGATGGCGACCGAAGATGCGAAGAGTGGGTCTAGACCAAGGAATGTGCTTGTTGATGTAATCGAACCATGCCCACGACTGATCCGCTGGAAAGAAGCGAGGCACGTGAAAGACCTCGCTTCCATGTCCAAGATCGAAGCTTTTTCCTTTCTTCACGCTTTCCCTTGGATCAAACTCGAAAGGCTTCGAAGTTGACGGTTCGGGGTCGGAGCCCGCCTTCAGTTTCAGCCGCAAGCTGTTCATGTCTCGTGGCCAAAGCTTCTCCGTCGCCGCGAAGTTCCCAAAGCTCAGAGAAAGTCGAGCTCTTTAGGCCGGGGAATCAACGGCAAAGTCCCACCGAACGCCGATTCACTTCACCATGAAACCGCCATTGCCATTGACATTGCCAGTGCCATTGCCATTTCTTGTTATTTTTTGACCCTTTCTTTTCCGAAGTCTTTACTTTTCTACACTATGGTTGAAAATGATTTTTAGAACTCTTGTTTTGAAGGCATGGAATTTGTTTATGGTGATTTTCACTTTTATGCTTAGGACATGATAAATTCAAATGATTTTTTTCTCTCTCAAAGATTTAAAGATGGAATTTCGACGTTACGAAATTATGTATAATTCTAGATGTCGTTATCGATATGTTAGGTACTGATTGTAAATTATTTGGCGAATTAAAAAGAGCCGTCGAATTTGTCCATAAACATATCTTTTCTACAATTGTTTTGGCAATATATACATGTATATGTATACATACAGCCAAATTCCTTCCCCCACATTTGCCACTAATACTATAGAAAGAAGATTTGGCAGGGGAGAAACAAGAAAAGATGGTAGAGAAGAGACAGGCTGCTTTGTTTGAAACAAAGTCAGCCAAGAACCTCTTCATCTTCAGATTGTACGCACTGTCCGTCTTCGTCGGCATCATCTTCATTTTCTGCTACCGAGTTCGTCACTTGCCAGAGCAAAACACAGCCGCGAAGTGGGCTTGGATTGGAGCTTTCTTCTCCGAGCTCTGGTTCGCTTTTTACTGGCTCATCTCGGTCGTGGTGAGATGGAACCCCGTTTATCGCCGCACCTTCAAGAACAGGCTTTCGCAGAGGTGTGCTCTCATGATCTTTTCTCTAATATTTCGTTAATTACTTGCGACTCCTGTCGCGAGATATAAAAAGAAAAATAGTGTTTCCATGGAAGTCATTGCACGCAACTATATTGATCACTTTGTTTTCTTGATGTTTCAGTTACGAGAAGGTTTTGCCAGGGATAGACATATTTGTTTGCACAGCGGATCCTGTGATTGAGCCACCGATCATGGTGATCAATACTGTTCTATCAGTCATGGCATACAATTATTCACCGGAGAAGATGAGCGTCTATCTCTCCGATGACGGATGTTCCAACCTTACTTTCTATGCATTGCTTGAAGCTTCTCAATTCTCCAAGAAGTGGCTTCCCTTCTGTAGGAAGTTTAACGTCGAACCAACTTCACCGGAGGCCTATTTCATAACTGCCGTCGAATCTCTACATGATTCTTTCAAGCACCAGGAGTGGCTGTCAATGAAGGTAAGCCTCTCTCTCTCTCTCTCTCTCTCTCTCTCTCTCTCTCTCTCTCTCTCTCTCTCAAGTGAAGTGAATCATCTCTTACACAATATTAGTTTATCGCATCATTTCAAGAGTTTATTTTGTAAAATGTTCTTAAACCCTTAGCATTATACAAAGATTACAGTCAATTTCTCGCCTCCAAATTGGGTTGGGGGCGGTGGCCTTAATCCCAACTATAGTTGGCACTTGGATATCAACGCAACAAAGAAAAATCTGACCTCTCCATCATCTGCATGTAATCCTTTAACCTTGAAAACATAGTCCACAAAAAGAAGATTCACCCTTCTGGCTCGTCGTCGTCGCCATCTCTCTCTCTAACTAGATATTACAGATCCAAAATTGGAGAGAGAGAGAGAGTTTTTCGAAAGAGCTCAAAAAATCGTGAATTCTTCGTCCTAAAGTTGACTTGTACAATTGCGTCTCGAGTTACGTTATGGAAATAAATCCCTTGCTATTGTACGGACAAGGACAATGGCAGGAATGACTTTGTTTCCCCTACAGCCGTCCGATCTCAATCGGACGACTGAGGATGGGTGTTAGGGATCCCACCCCTGACTTAAAGTCAAGGGATCCGGATCAGAGAGAGACTTGCGGGTAAATGTTACAGACCCAAAGATCAATGAGAGAGAGAGAAAGAGAGAGCTACCCATTTATTAGATACCAGGTCAGATGGACATACAACATCGAAGTATAAATAAAGTCCAAAAATCTATCAAAGGATTTATTTTTAGTACAAGAATTTTCATTTTCATTGAATCTTAACACAATGGAAGACAAATATAGAAATTCTATGTGATGATCATAATCAGCTTTCATGTCAAGTTAGTCATGAAAATTTTGTTGTCACGCTGATTACCTCTCCAAAATTTACAGTGAATGATAGAACTATTTTGTCAATTGATTATTTCTTTTCCCCCTTTTTCTTTGTGCTTTTTCATTTCTTTTGCATTTTAAGAGGCTAATCTAGCAACAAAGTTTGTGCATTTTGTTGGTAGGGTCAATAAAATAAGGGATTGGTCACAACATTACCCGTCCACCCCCGCCGATCACTACATTTCAATTTTTAGACATCCTCCAAATTGATAATCCTATAAGGCAACATCCTTGCTAAATTCATATGTTAAGGTTTTTGATACAACTTATTATCATCGTAGCTTGAAAGTAGAATGTTAAGGTTTCATATATCTTCTTCTCGAATTGGGATATCATTTATCTCACATCCTGAATTAAAAAATATCCCCGATCCATCCGATTGAAAGGCAACAAAAGTAAAATAAAAGAAATTGACAATGATAGGGGGGGTGTTTCGATTGAGAAAATAATGTCTGGGACTTAGTCTTCTCCGCAAAAATGCGTTTCTTTATTCTTTTGACTTATTCCACATCTTCCCTAAAGATATGGAACAACAAGAACCACTGAGTTCGATGACTGTACAAGAAGCCGACGTGCACGGAATCGACTAGGGTTAAGCGACATCTACAAGATGACAAAGGCTTAAATCACATCGTGGTGCTTGGAAGGATATTTCTATAGTGAACCAGTAAAACACGTTTCGATTTCAATAAGAAGGAAAAATAGCCATTGGATAAGTTGAGACTCGCCTGCTCAGAGCTACCAGACATTCCTTTCGAAAGTCGACAGTGTATCATAAGCACGATCTGCGACATATGTGATGTCCTCATAATCCGACCAAACAAAGGCTACGGTAGTTGTAGCTGCTGCAAATAGTTATATACTACATTATAAGACCTTAGCGAAGATACAGATTAAAAGCTAGAGGCGGAAGTAATTACATGAATTGTATGTAGATATACATTGATTCGATGCAAGTCGCTAATGTTTTACTCACCATCTGCCAATTTGAACCCAGTGTGATTCAGTCAACTTCTAGACTTGCATGAAAGATCAGGTATATAACCAATTCAGTGGCTTTTCATTTTGAAAACATTACATATCTCAAGAGGCTTTGTGCTCTTTGATACATGATAGAACTTATATGAAGACATGAAGCAACGGATCGAAGCAATGGCAGAGCTGGGACGTGTGCCGGACGACATTCGAAAGCAGCACAAAGGATTTCTCGAATGGGACTCTGTCTCCAGCCGACGAGATCATCAAACAATTCTTCAAGTAATGTATACATATATGTCTACGGTGCTCTCAATAATCTCTACCAAAATTTTGATTCTCAACCTTTCACATTGATCCAAAATATTTTTGCACAATCTTCTAGATATTAATTGATGGGATGGACACTACGGCTGTGGACGACGAAGGACAACCTCTTCCAACTCTAGTTTACCTAGCAAGAGAAAAAAGACCCCAATACCACCACAATTTCAAAGCAGGAGCAATGAATGCATTGGTAATAGTAGCCCTAACTACGTTTCGACTCACTACCATTTGAAAATTTGCAACTTTGCTATCAGTATATCTCAAAGAAAGGCTATTTACATTTATATGATAGGAGGATAGGAATTAGGTAATTTCATCATCCAATAGGAATAACCTTGACATGTTACAAAAGTTCTAATGCTCTAGGAAATCAGAATTTGAGTGGTCCAAATTCTTCGTGATATCTGCTCTGAATTGGCAAATAGACTCGTATGATCCAACACTAATCATTTAGTACCAACTATATTTGTCAGATTCATACTTATGTTTAACTAAAAATAACATGTTCTGATCGTAAATAAAAATAAGATACATGGGATGAGATTTACTAATGTTCAAGATCATATCCGCTTTTTCCTTCTTTGTCTTCTGGATTAACAGATTAGGGTCTCGTCGAAGATTAGCAATGCGCCCATCATCCTTAACGTGGACTGTGACATGTACTCGAACAATTCGGACTCAGTGAGAGACGCACTTTGCTTCTTCCTGGACGAAGAGAATGGTCATGACATTGCTTACATCCAGTATCCACAACACTTCGATAACCTCACGGAGAACGACTTATACAGCAGCTCCTTGGGGCTAATCAATCACGTAAGCCACTCGAGAACATTGAATTTACACTCAAAAGAATATAATGCAAATTGACTGAGTTTCTGCTACTTTTTTGTGACTGTTAGGTGGAGTTTCATGGATTCGACGGCAATGGTGGGCCTATGTACATTGGCACCGGGTGCTTTCACCGCAGAGAGGCACTGTCCGGGAGAAAGTATACGCCCGAAGGTAAGATGGATACGTCCAAGAGGGACCGCCACAACCAGAAAGTCGACAGCGCTCTTGTTTTAGAGGAAACATGCAAAACACTGGCTGATTGTGCATACGAAAAGAACACTGACTGGGGAAAGGAGGTCTCTCTCTCTCTCTCTCTCTCTCTCTCTCATATTTATTTCCATCAATATAGTTACTGGTTTACCAGCACAAGCATCGAGGAAAATTCTTATTATATTGTCAAATTGCAGATGGGTTTGAAGTATGGATGCACGGTGGAAGATGTGCTTACTGGCCTATCAATGCAATGCCGAGGTTGGAAATCGGTCTATTTTAAACCGGAAAGGAAGGGCTTCCTGGGAGTTGCTCCCACGACATTGTTGCAGTCCCTAGTCCAACAGAAGCGATGGTCCGGGGGTGATTTTCAGATCACACTATCGAGGCACTGTCCTTTCGTGTATGGACACGGCAAGATCCGTCTGAAGCTGCAATTTTGCTACTGCATCTATTTGCTGTGGGCTGCGAATTCCTTGCCAAGTCTGTACTATGCGACCGTCCCGTCGCTCTGTCTCCTCCGAGGCATCTCCTTATTCCCCAAGGTAATTTAGTATTAAAACACTTTTTTTTTTTGGTCAAGTAATGAAGAGATCCATCCCGAAACTCGCCACTTTCTACGGAGAGGAGATTTGTGCATTGTAATATCTCAAAAAAAAAAAAGTGAGGTACTCATATAGTATGTGATCACTCAAACGTGTTATTTCAAAAACGAGTAATTGTAATGTTGCTTGACGATTAATGCTGCATCAGGTGTCAAGTCTTTGGGGTTTGCCCTTCATCTATGTCGTCACGGTGACTATGGCATACAGCGCTGGAGAATTCATGTGGACGTGCGGAAGCACGCTACGAGGATGGTGGAATGACCAAAGAATGAGGTTGTACCGGAGAACCACTTCCCATCTCTTCGGCTTCCTGGACAACATCCTGGGGCTGCTTGGCGTCACCAAGTCTGCCTTCATCATCACAGAGAAAGTGGCAGGTGACGACGTCTCAAAGAGGTACGAGCAAGAGCTCATGGAGTTCGGCGCATCCTCACCCATGTTCACGGTTCTAACAACCATTGCCCTGATCAACGCATCGTGCTTAATCGGCATGACGCCAAGTTTAGTGATGCACGGCCAGGCTCTAGACCAGCTCGCCATGCAGATTGGCTGGTGCGGTTCCCTGGTCTGTATAAACCTGCCTCTTTACAACGGGCTTTTCTTCCGAGAAGACGAGGGGAGAATGCCCGCCTCGGTGACGTATAAGTCCGCCATATTTGCTCTACTGGCTACTGCCCTGGCCTGGGTGTGATCTACCGTTTCATTATGCTTGCTCGAAGCTACTGTAACTTCACGAATAATCAGATCACGTCCTAGTACATGATAATTATAACAAGGATCTGTTACTCCCATGATCGGCATCTGTCAATGTTATATGTATCACTCAACACCGCATTTGACTGGTCCGGATGGCAATTGTCCTGCAATATATCATTGGATAACATAGGGACATTGATACATTAGCTTCATTTAAATTAGAATAAAAAAAGATTCGAGGAAAACTAATTGCGCTGGGAAAATAGAAAAAGTTAAATATAGAAGTAGGGAAATATTATTTGAGGAACTTGGAATTTAGAACTTTTTCTTCCATTTGAGAGTTCTGCTCGAAAAGATTTGCTACCAGCATAGTCCAGCCAAAAAGTTAAATCTCTTGTTTGCTGTTGACTCGGAATAGGAATACATGTCCTATGAGCACTCAAGCTGAACCACACGGAGTGATCTGCTCATCTATCTATATCTGTACAAACATGTTATCACAGATTATTCCTAAAGAATCACCTCTCAGGGCGAAGGTTTGCCTTATGTCCCCGTAGATTGGCCTAATCCCTTCGACACTCGGCGCTGGTGGTTCAGGAAGCAGATCGACCTAAACGGAAGAAAGCTTCTTGCAATAAGTAGACATCTCCTCTACCATGTCAGAACTTATACAAACCAAACGTTAAATTGAAGAAATTCAACCAAGCGCAGGCAAATGGCAGGAATAGTAGTCAAATGCCTTGTCATTTCATTAGTAATGCCCATCACGAGATTCCCACCATCTCAGACTTGATACATGAGCTTCATCATGGTGCCGAGAAAGAATATGCTCCAAAGACTTCACATAGTCATCAGATCTTCTTCATCATAAAGTTCCTGGGACTGTTCCAATATTGTGCGTAAGAAAATATTGGAAAAATAGCAGCTAGAGAAGATCCTTTGGTCCGGAGAAATGTCCTCATGATCGTTTAATCTCCACTCATATTTTACGATCATTTTAAGAGTCAGAGCCAACTTTAAATAGTCGAGCTATTAGAGAAAGGCATGATTTTATATATAAGTAGTCAAACACCAAGAATGTAAAAAATCCAATCATCCGAGCTCTTCTCCACCAACTGCTAATCAATTTGATGGTAATTCCATGAGCTACAAGGACAAGCTTTTGTGGTTGATTCCCGGTGCTTATGAAAGCACCTCTTTCGGCACTTTGAATATGATGGAAGAGAGCCCCGGGTTGGATCAGGAGGACTGAAAGAATGCTGAAGCATTGCCAATGATGTCGCAACAGTGGTTGTCTAAGGTGTAGGGAGCGAGAATCAGAAAACAGTGGTTGTCTTCCCTTATTACACAAGTCTTTTGGTCGAAATTTTGAGGTACAACTATCTGAAATTCGTGTTGACAAGCTGTGGAAGCCGCCACAGGGCCGAACGGTCTTTATAGATCCTGGCTTAGTTTTTCTTGACTATAAAGTTGAGGCCAACTCCTCCACTCCATCAAACGCTAAAAGCAACCTTATAAACTAGAGAAATTTCTACAGGATATACACACATGAACTGAATTTTACCTCTTCCATACATAGTTAAGAGTCCAGGCCTTATCTCGCGCCAGCAACCGGAGTCTCTATCAGTTTCATTTTCAGCTTAATTTCCCCTGACTTGACCCCACAAAGCCTTAACCAAGCATCTTGTACGACCTCACCATTGACACAAGCAATCAAGCTTTCTCCGATGAGGCAGTTCTCACTGTCAGGCACAACCTTTCTTAGCGTCGTCTCACCTGAAGAAACCTTTAGGACCTTCCTCAATCTAGCAGCAGAGATTAACGGTTGGAGGCTGAAGTGGGCATTTCCCATTCTGTCATCAGGCTTGAAACGGTCTTTGTCAAACACTTCCTACAGAAGGCACCATATATTATTTAGAAATAATTAAATCTCACCAGGCATAGCAGCACCCAAAAACTTTACGACGATGGAAAAAGATCGCTTTCCAGCACACTTGTTGATCTCAAATCTAACTGAAATGTTTGACCAACTACAAATAAAGTTCAAATCTAAAATGCAAGGAAGAACTCCACGGGATTTCACTCAACTGAGAGATACAGATGTAAGTGTTGTTAGCATCATTTAGTTTGCTTACATTTAGAGAGTAATATTTTCTGCTTTCTAATCCACTGAATATCAAAAGAAAGGGAAAATTTTGAAATAAAAAAAGTAGGAAAATGAAAGGTGGAAAAACAAGTATGGAAGTTTTCCCTACGTAGCAAGTGCAATTTTTTTTACTTTATATATTGGAATTATCCGTTTTAAATTTCACAAACAAGGAAAAAGCAACATCGCTACCAAACGCCCCACACAGGTTGCAGCATAGTCAGATGAGTAGCAGATGGCATAACATTTCATCAGCAAATTGAGACAAACTAAGAGGGGTGAAAATAGAGGCTTACCAAATTTAAAACTCCGACGGGTTCTGTGAGTGAGAAACATAGCTCTTCGTTCCAAACAGGATTGAGGCAACTGTTTATAACCTTAGTCTTTGCCACCTAGTGCAAGTTATTTTGATGATGTTAATATGACGACTCAACAAAATAATTAGAAACTTTTACAGACTCAGGAGCTGTCTGGATTAGTTTGGACTTAGGAAAGATTATAAGGCAAGTGAGAAAGAAGATGAATATTCCCGTTTTAGGACCACTTTGGAGGATGGTCATGGATAAACCGACTGTACAATTTGTGCACTGATTGACATTAGTTTCGATGTGGAAACCACACCAATCAACGGGCTATATAGGAGATTCACGTCATGGCATCTGTCCCTAGCATTGCACTTTCAGAGTTACATATCAATCCTCCAATGATCCAATTGAAACAGGAATGGGGACGCTATGAAGTCACATACAAAATGTTCAAGATCAATTTGATAGTTTTTTGCTCCTAGGTTTTCGCTAATTACATATATCCATCAAATATAGCATCTGCTCTACTATCAATAAGCAGATCTAAAATCCTCGGACTAGTACATATTGTATCTTGGATCTGCATAAGCCGCTTCGACCAACAAACAGGGAAGCGCAACCAAAAACCATGCATGCTTGACATGTAATAAACTTGATATTAAGTGAGGACTACTGTCCTCGATGTCTTAAAAACCCAAATAGCAATAGAGACCCCAATTATCATCATCTCAAGAACAAACCTCAACCCAGCCTTCCAACCCAAAGATACAAGTGTATGCGGATATATGCACACCAAATAAAAGGTCAAATTTGTCCACTAGTAGGAGCGGCAAATTCTGGCAAAATACATGAATTGTGAACGTGGATGGAACATAAAGCCAATATGAGAGAAGTTACCGACAGAAATTCGATTTTAATATGACACAAAGAAGATTAACTAGTCTCCAAGTTTTAATCTGTCTCCACGAAATCCAATTCTTACTGTATTGAAGGAGAAAAATTCTTTAAGCTATTTGAGCAGTAACCCGAATCACAACATAAACGCATCAACAGCCATATCAATCGTCACCCTTGTATCTCTTTTTCTGCACTGTAAGAACACCGAAAAAGGAAATTCCACAAGAACAGCCGAGCAGTCACCAAGAAAGCACAACTTACCTGACTGCCTAATTTGACAACAACATACGGGTCACTGCTCTTGAAATCCCGGATCACCAATCTTTTCCCTTGCACCACCGTCACCTTGAGCTGCCCCAAGTGTTCCCCCATATCCACTTGAAGAAACAATAAAACCACTCAGCTCACAGAGCCATCAACACAAGCTCGAAGGGAACAAACAAGAACCAGGAAAAGAAAGGACCATAAGATGTTCTTAAAGTAAACTTCAATTGATTCAAAAAAGAAAAGGAAAGGGAGTATTTGACACCACAATATCTTCTTGGACTTTGTCACAGAAAAAATCCGTGCCGAATGAAGCTGACAAAACAAAAATTTGCCCCAAATCAGAGAGAACTTACCTTCTTGTGGTTTGGACGAAGACAGAAGACAAGCAAGGCTACAACGGGGACAATTTTGGGTCAAGAAGACAATACTGGAAGTACCCAGAAAGCACACTGATTCTTTAAATCTACTGACACCAGAAAAATAAATACTGTGTTCTTTATAGTAAAAAGAGGCACACGCAAACAAAGAGAGGTGAGTAATTCGGAAACAAAAGAAACAGAACGTGGGGTTGAGCAATAAGGAGCTAGCATCCCATCAGACAAAACCTTGTCGTTGTTTTTTACCGAAGCATCAGACAAAATCAAGAGCTCCCTCACCTTGGGAACGGTAAAAGTTGTGCAACTCGAGCAGTAGGATAAGAGATTTGTACTGTTGTGCTCTGCCTGATGCTTAGCTCAACTGTTCCGGTATGCTTCTGTCCCCTACTTGTTGTTTTCTATCGACCATCACCTCCTCTCTCCTCTTTTTCTCGTTTGCACCCTTTATATTTAGGCCATTATGGTTTGTGGGTGAACTGTGGATAATAACCCTCATGCACGACCAATAGACGTTTTGGTCGGTCAAAGTTGGCAAACAGAAGTTCCCCGTCAACGTTTGGTGTTTTAAAACCTTTTTCATGGGTTTCTATTCCAGTCAAAAAGTCCATACTTTGAATAAGTTAGGTCATCACAGAATAGAGGGACAATCTTCTTAGGTAATCAATTTAATAACGTCAAGAGATATACATCAAATTATATAAACCCCATCTTACTATTTTCCTTCTCTATCTGTTTCATCATATCTCAAAAAAATTATTCACTCTATTATAATCGAGTCCGATTGAATTGAATATTGAACAGAACCTCTTATTTTCCTCTGACATTAACATCAATGGCTCGAATCAGACCAACTCGTTAATTTTGGTGGCATTTATCACTAACTCATGACTGCACTAGGGTTGAGAAGTTGGGTTGGTTTTAACACAGCTATGAACAAACGTCGTGATGTCCTGTCTGAGAGATGGACAGCTTTAGAACAATACTCTTCATAATATAACGTGCGCTTTGTCCATCTCCTAGCAGAAGGATTTGGCAATGGATGATCCACAGAAAGAGACAAAGTAAGAGTGAATTTCTAGATAATGTTCAACCGGAAAGCATTTGATTGGCATGAGTAAGGACCTATTTGGCAATGTTTAAAAACATGAGTGTTTCTATTTTTTTTTGTTATGAAAAATAAAAAAAGAACAACAACGTGTTTGTGTACACTTCCGTTCCTAGGAACAAAAAATATGGTCTTTTTGTTCTTGGGAATGACAAGAAACAACAAAAAATTGTTTCTTGTTATTGAACACTTTGTAAAAATAATATTATTTCTTTTTTTTTCTCTCTCTTGGCACTTGCAACCTTCGGCCGCCGGTCATGGGCTGCCGACTGCCGCCGGTAGTCCATGAACAAAAAGAAAAAACAAATAAAAAAATTTGCCAATTGTACCAAACGCGTTTTTATTTTTTTTCTATTTCAAGAACACTTTTACCAAACACTTTATTTTATTCAAAAATTGGTCCATGAAGTAGAAATACAAAAAAGTGTTTCTGTTCAAAAGTTATTCCCTGGAATAGAAACGTTGCCAAACGTATCCTGAATCTCCAATGCGGTAATACGATGCAAGGCGTTGACCATTGAATCTGCAGTCTGCAGCTACTCTCTTGTTGATCCCATGCGGCCTTGTGATCTATGTAATACGACGAACAGCCGTGTTATATTTTGGCTGTCTATCTCTCTCATGCAGTCACTTATTATGAATATTTAGAGATTCCCAGTTCTATGGTTGTGAATTGATTTGCATTATCTGGTCGGAAGTTTGGTATTGGCCGTGGAATAGTACCTGCATAGATCGTTAAGAGATAATTATGTTACTTTATTCTTCTAAATAAATAGTGGTACTGTATGATTTGAATAACGTGAGAAATACTATTGACCCAAAACATTGTACCTTGGTCAATCACGACCACGTATACTCTAAATTCTAAACCTCATTGTCGTTAAAATAGGACCCGTTGGACTGAACCAACCACAAGGAATAACCATTCTTAGCACATCGGTCCTCATCTCCGGTCTCCTTAAACGAATCAATGTACCGTCGCTGCTGGCCGTACCCTACATGGCAGAAGAACAGCGTGGTCTTGAAGTAGTTTGTCTCGCAGGCAATGAGGTACTCCTAATTTAGCAACCGCAGCTTCAAGCCAAGATCATTGTCTCCAGACTTGCAATGGACGACCAGCGGCGTGGAGTCAGGCAGCCAGTTGTTGATGATGTGGGCGCAGTACTTCTTAAGTAAATCCTTCTCGTCGATACGAGATCCGGTGAAGGAGCCGAAGGATATGACTAATCCGATCGCCAAAGCAAGAGAGAAGGCACTCATGGTGATCCTTGTCGTGCAAGCGATGGTGTTTATCCTTCTTCTTTTTTATAAGCTTCACCAGGTAATCATATATGAAATTAACTATATAATATGATCTGAAATTATAATCAAACATAGATACACAATCAACCGAAATAGACGCACAATCCTCAAACATATAAAGAATCACGAGAATCATCCTAATTTAGGCAGCCGGTTGTTCTGCTTAGTTAATAATGTTAATTTGCACAGTTTCTTTCTGCCAAGTTGTTGCAATGGTCCAACACATTCAACCCTGCTTTCAAATGAGGTTGAGTTTAATGCATCACTAGACGTACTACGGCTTCACTAAGATTTCTTCTCATTTTGACTTTGACATATCTAAGGAAAAGTAAACTAAACACTGATTGGATAACAATTTGAATAAAACATCAGTAAGCACGGCCAAATAAAGTCTAGAAATTAATTATTAGCGACAAGATATGAAATATACAATTTCCATGAAGTACTCGATTTTCTCGAGGAAACTTCTAAGAGAACGCATCATTCATTTTTTTTTTTTCTCTTTTCATCCCATCAACTCTATGTAAAACAGGCCACTGAAGGGAACCTCGAGACTGCTACACTTTGAAAACGACCTCAGCGTCCCTGAAAAAGTTCCTCTAATGTATAGTAATCATGTACAACAAATTCCAAAGTACACCATATGAACTAAAGAAGAATAGTAGACAGGAGACCTACTGAGCATCAGCGACAAATAGTAACTCTTGTCGCTGTAGCAATTCAAACAACAAATTCACTATCATAAATATCTTCTGTACAGGAGACTAGCATTTTGAACAATGCCTAACTGCTAGCTAAGACAGCTTCTTCCACAAACACATGAATCGTCTGTAACATCCTATCGCTACGAGTATAGAGCATCAGTCTATGATCATCTGTTAACGTGAGAACGCCAGCAAGTGATATTCTACAGGTGCTCCAGTCTATCAAAGCTTGCCGACAGTTGGAATCCATCCCCTTCCCTTTGTTGGTTCTGCTAGTTCCAATAGAGGCTTTATGATTTCATCATCTACAACTGCATAAAATTCTACAAAAGACTAGATGAAGCAAGAAAACTGAATCAGCCTACTCTCCTTGAGCCTGATTTGCCTACTCGATTCTTCCACAGTTTCTGCAATGCACCAGAAAATCGAATTAGAAGCCAAGACAGACGACCAAGGTCTCATGGAAATCTGAAATGAGCAGCCAAGCTAAGAAAGTACAAGAGGCTCATCATCGGGAATTTCCATCTGTGCAACCATGGATGCTTTTAAGGATTTACTGTCCGATTTCTTTTTGGTTTTAGATTTGCTGCCAGCAGTCTTCATTTCCAAATCCTTCCCTTTACGGGCTCTCTTGGCTGGAGGACGCTCTTCTTCATCAGATTCCAGATCTGCTGCTCGGAGACTGTCCATATCGCTACCTTCCTCCTCATCATGAGCTTCTGCACTACTGGGGCTACTCTCCATGTCTCTGACCCATTTATGTTTAGAAAACGAATGTGTCTCTGCGTCAGATTCATCCCTTCGTATTTGTTTCCCATCAACTTCTTCGGCATCTGGATCTTCCGAGTTACCTAGAATACCATACATAATATGTTCAAATATATAGTTCAATAGCTAATTCTAATTTCTCCCCCAGATATACATAACCTAACTAATAGTTTACTGCACTAGGTGGAGTCTGCTACATGAATCTCTTCTGAGCATTTGACTCATTGAACAGAAGTATTATACTTCAATTATGTTTTACTATAATGACCGTACAAATAATTTGTCACTGCAGTCCACTCTCAGAAGAAAATTAAGAATCCTTTAAATCTATAGACAACAAATCCATGTAATACAAAGAGAATATTTTTCGCTTGAGAAGCAACATATCATCTTGTTAGACAATTGTATGTATAATATGTCGCAAATTGTCAAGGATACTCTCTGAACTAGGGAACACAACTAAATAAGAGCTTTAAAACGGATCACATGGAGCTCCCACAGCAAACACACATGCAAGAGCAAGTTGATTGCAGATGAGGCGAAGGAGAACTCGATAATTTGCCACGTACTGCATTGCATAAAAAAAATGACGCTATTTCACCTGATTCGACATAGTCTTTAGAAGTTGTGGGATCAACATCTGATAGATCTGAGACCCCCTTTCCCACAGCATCACCAGAGACAGTTTCTGATGTACTTCGAGGGTTAGGCTTTTTCTTCGGAGTTCTTTTTCCTTTCACTCTACAAAATCAAGAATCTTTTGTTTAAATCTTGAAGAAAAAGACATTTGATTGCTTAAGATTCTGGAGAAAATCCACTTACATCTTCACTGTTTCTTTAATCTTCTTAGAACCGCTTGAAACCTTTTCTTTCTGACCGGTTGAGCTGCAAAGAACACAAAGGATCACATTAGCAGCATATGGAAAAAAAGAAAATAAGGTTTCCAACAGTTTGCTTGCACTTGTATAAGTCCAGATACATAATATTCTTATGAAAGAGACTTCAAGGGAGACAGGACAAGGAGGACAAACTTCTAATACAAATGAAAGCAGAAAGGATAAAGGGATAAACTTTTATGCGCATGAAGATAGATGCTTACACTTTCTTTGCAGAAGAGCCCTTCAATGATTTCAACTTCTGTCAGAGAAATTCAGAGAAAAAGTTGAAACTAAACCGGTTTGTAGAGAAAACAACTTATGCATAGGTAAAGCTTAGTAGATAACTAGAATAGCCACACCCTGACCTTTGCAGGTTTACGCCCCTTGTCCATAAGTTCCCATCGCTCCTTTTCCAAGTTGAGTATTTCAACATCTCCATCATCATAAAGAACCTTATCATGAAACATCCAGCAATTTCAAACAATATTACAAAAGGAGTGCACAATGAAACTCAAAGACTGTCTTGATTATTAAATAAGGTTTCACTCACAACATGCTTCTTTTTTTCGGTGTCATATGATTTGATTGTACCTTGATAGAACCTGTTTGACCAACAGCATATATCACGTAAGAAATGCATGATTCAGTCGGAAAAAGGAAGGCTCAGAAAAACAGCTGGATGAAAGTTACAACAGAACGGACATGTAAATGAAAAGGAAAAAGAAAATTAATTTAAGAGAGAAAGGCAGAATAAGGGATAACAAAGATCACGCCATTTGGCCCTATCTGAATGAAAGGCCATAACAACTATTAACTACACGTTCAGAATTTGGCGTCATCAATAACAACTGACTGGAATATCAAACAGCCTATATCCTAATTCCAGACACTATTGTATTGACCTCATGACCAGCACATAATCAGATAATTAGTCACTCACTGCTTATCCATTGGCCACCAAACTTTTATCTTGCATCCGATTAGGTCTTCGAGATCTCCAATATTCTTCAATGTGCACTGAAAGATCACGGCAACATAGGGAATAACAGATTAAAAAAACCAAATTGCGGCTTCTGAATGGCAGGTTGAGCTGAACAGAGTAATATAAAAAGGTGAATGATAGTCATATTGAGGATTAACAGCATAGCATCAATACATACCATGATTATTATTCCATATAATCAATAAACATGATGGAAAAAGGCACAGCATTCTCATGAAACCCACTTATGCCAATATTTAATAAAATCTTTACCAACTAATATTTATTACTTATGTAAAACTGAAAACTAAATTTCATTAGGAACTGAAGGCACCTCAGCATCCTGATCCTTGAGGCAGCATGACATGTTTCACACCCTAATAAAAGGGTTCAAATATGTGTCAAAGAATCAGAACTTACCCTCGCCAACCCAGAAATGCTTTTTCGTTTCCTCTTCTTGGATGAACCCCCAGGGGACTTTACATCATCTGTACTAGCCTTATCAGTCTCCAACTGAGAGAGAGACAGAGAGAGAGAGAGAGAGATGGTGATGATGATGATGATGATTGAATGAAAGAGAACAGTACACAACAAATGTAAAATCATCTAACATGAAGGTAAATCACCTTCAGATCATCGTCAAAAACTTCTCCACCTTCATGCGCCTCATCAGCATGATCTCTATCAGACCCTTTGACGGTGCGACTCGTAGGGGAACTTCTTTTCTTGCGAAAGGTTGACACTAATAAGTCCGAATCAATCAAAGATGGTTTACTTTCTGACTCCTTAGCATTCTCTGCACCATTAGAATAAACTTCTTGTAACAATACTTGAAACTGAACAATAAAATGGACCTAGTGAAGGGGGATTTTGTTACATACTAGTACGTGATTTTACAGCACCATGAGCAGATGAAGACCTCTTGCGCTTAGGTATGGGACTCGGCGTAGCATCACTGCCTTCACTTTTTTCACCATTTTGATATCTTAGTTGAGATATTGTACCTCTTGTTTGAGGATGTTCATGACCATTAATAGAATCCAACTTCACAGACACGTCCATAGTGTCCAAATTTATTTGTCTAACCATATTCAAAACATCAATATCATTTTCAGGCTTTCTTATTTCACTACTCTTGCTTTTCTTCACTTTTCTGCCCTTCTTTCCATGATATTTCATATGTTTTACCATTTTCTTTAGTGGGAGTTCATTTCCATCTTGTTCATCAACCTTAGAATCCTCTTCCTCTGGATTTTCTGAAAGAACCTGATGTGCCCAAAAAAGAAACAGTAATATATAATGTACAGCAAAACATAAGTCACTTAAATTCGCAGAAAACTGAAAATGCTATTTCAGAACATACACTGCGACATGTTTCCAATTTCAGTGACTCAAAGTGTTTCAACATACTCTCATCAGCCAACCAAGTCTTTCCTTCATTTTCCTATCAAAGAAGAGAATGAATACATAAGTCAAAATGATATGCATTTTTATGGGCAACAAAACATCACAATCTTCTTTACCAAAAAAAAAACATCATAATTTTTTAATTTGGAAACATTAGAGGGCAAACATATACAACAAATACATATAAGAAATCTTGCATCAATCTTCAAACAGGAAATGCCTGTTTACAGAAGCAAGTGGAAGAAGCCAAAACATTTTGCAGGTGCAGAGTGCCCAAAAAAATGCTGCACATTTTAAAGGAGTCATCTGATTCTATCATCTCTTTATCCTGACCGCATAGACTTGCCTTTTAACCAAGGGATCCTATTCCCCACTCAGCTTCTCTCAATTGATGGGGGAAGAAAATATTAGTTTTTCAAGAAGCACACTGATATTATGAAAAACAGGCCAGACTAGCTTCTTTACACAATGCTTACACAAATATCCTAGGTGTTTCCTTCGTAGCTTAACTCTTTGAGATTATGCTATTCTCGCAGAATCAACAATTAGAGCTTGGATTCCCATGTTAATACTGTCCCTAGCAGAAAGAGCCCGGTTGCAAATTAATGTTTAGATAAATCAATGTATAGCTCTCTTAAAACTGTTCAACAAGCTTATTGTACACCCAATCTATTCGCAACAAGTTTCAAACTTACCTGTAGGCATATATAAAGTTTCTTTTCAATCAGTAAGTGGAGATATCACCCTGTAGGCCAGAAAGCATGAAGAAATAATGATAGGAATGCTCTCAAATAAAATGATGAACGTGACGCCACAATACTACCATGCAAGGCATGCAAAAGAATTTATGGAAAAAGTGTCATTGATTTCCAGATCATGTGGGGACTTATTAACAGATACGCAATATAATCAACCCTGTCAAGCAAAAGATTATATATAAATCAAGCCTATCAAGCACAAGCATGAGCTGAGATTCATAACTTTCACATAGTTAGACAGAACATTCCAGTCATAGAATGAGGCCTATTGCAGATATTAAGATTGTGAATGCCTGTCAATACAATTAAGGCTAGCTGTTAATCATCAGTTACTTGCCTCAGAATTATCCTCTTCTTTAGTTTCACGTAAATTATAAAGCATCGGAGGGAGAGAAACTGATGCAGGCATCACTTGCAAGCTGCCATCTGCTTGAGTCAACCTCTTCATTATTGACAGTCCAAGGTCACATATAGCATGTGCATTCTGATAATAAAAAAGATGGAACAAATAAGATTTAACAATTAGTTGTGACAGTCTCACTATAGAGTCTTAGAAATAAGTTACTGCAGTTCTTTTACTATGGTTTCCTTAATTAGGCAAGCATGAAGGTTTTCCCATTCTTTGTCCTTTCTAATGCTTCAAAAGGGAAAATAAGCCACAAATTATTATTGTCAAAGGTAAAACTAGAAAAGAAAGGGATAGATCTTTCACAACCTTTGTCTTTGCTGAATCAACAATATCTTCTGAGCACTTTATATTTTGCAAGATACAAATTACTGCAGAAACACTCTCCTTATCCTTTTTTGAGTTGGCTTCAGATTTGCCATCATCCTCTCCATTTACGAGAATTGAGAGAAAAAAGTACAGTAGCCTGAAACACAGACAAAATCATGTGCCTCAAGTACAGTCCACTGTTAGGAACATGAAAATGTCTGTAGCACCTTCAAAAACAAACTCATGGAAAACACAAGCTCTGAAGATAACACATTGCATAAATTCAATCCCTTAACCACAAGGAAGTTCTTACACATCAACCGCATAAACTTCAGAATCAACTGAATAAGCTAATATTGAGCCCCTCTACATAAGATTCTAACATCAACGCCCCAAACCAAAATCAGCATGAATTCAAGCCAAACCATAAGGTCCAAAATGCATTGTTTTTATAGGTATAACGATTCAAGATGCTTCATAAACACATATAGCCAAAAAGGGTGCAGCCCATTGGTAAGATTTTTCACATGGGCAGTCCATCAATAGCATGTGACATACACCTTAATGCACTTAAGAAAATTTAATTACAAAAAAAAGAGGCAAATATTACAAGCACACTGACTGCAGAAGAATTCACCTGGATTAGCACATTTACATAGTCATGAGTTTTTTCTTTTTTGTGTGCGCGTGCGTGCGTGCACTCGCATGCATGTGTGTTGATGTGGGTAGGGGGAGAAAAACAAAAGATAAAAAGTCAGAGGGTGCGGAGGGTTATTAATTTAAGCCTGCCACCAGAATCATACAAAAACTAGGACAAATACATTGACAACAGCCAAAGAAAGGACACTACATGGGGCACCAAGCATAAAAAAGTACAACAGATAAAAATTAAATAAAACAAAACAATTTTACTAGAATCTATCTTAATTGACCCTTCATAACAAGAAGATTTACCTATATATATCTTCATAGGCTTTAATGTCCTTGCATTCATCAACATTAGGACAGGAAAGATGAGCCAGAGCATGCACCAGGTATGCGAGAATGTACTCCGGATAAACAGTAACAGAGTTTGTATCACTTTGCATAGCTAGTTGCCTTGCCTTTAATTGATATTGTGTCTGTATGATATCAGCCAGATTCTGTTTTTCCTGTATATATGAGCAAAGACAACAATTATGCATCTTATCAAGATTTGGTTTCCATATGCCGACCACAGGAAGGCATTATTTCTCACTGTCTAGAGGAAAATCATTTCACTTCAAACAAGGCATCATTAATCACCTCTTCAAACTCTGAGGTCTTCAAGCCAGCCATCCCAAACAGGAAGGCACAAGCATATTTTGCATCAAGTACACGATCCTTGATATATTGATGGATTTTGCTCAGGAACATTTTCCTGGCTTTAGGGAAACCAATCTACAAATTTGAAAGTAATGAACTTTGTAATCATTTACCACCGCGTGAGTAATAGCCCAAATACGTAGATTTGTACTACTCCAGCAAGGCACGGAAGTACAAGATAAAAAAAGATATAATTAAATAAAAATATCAACCTCCGACGTCTTCAGAGTCAAGTGATATGTGTCCACTGGGATCTTTTCGTCCCACTGTTTTGCCAGACGGATAATTGCCTTCGCAGAAGCCAGCTTCATATGAGCCTTATCAACTGAACTGTGAAAGTGCAAAAAGCAGAGTCCTCAAAATTATTATTAAAGGAAAAAACCTTAAGACACCAAACATGCGATAATTTATAACTTGCGTGCAACTAATTTACTACAGTTACATGTTTTACCTTGATTTAACTCCTTCCGCCATTTCTCCAAACAGCAGAATGTTTTTGAGAGTTGCCAAGAGGCCATCAATTCCAGGGCGAAGATGAGCATCTTTGGTGGGCAGATAACTCTTGACCAGTGTCTTGATCCCATATATCTGCAAATGCAGAAATATAAGCACGGAGCACTGTTGATTTTCACCAAAGACTCAAAATACTGGAATACTGTGAACAGCAGTCACTGCATCCATATATATCATATGATTAATAATTAAAAAGGGAATTAATTCTTCAAAATCTACAGACCTTCATCAGACAAAGTTCACTTCTATCATCCCAACTTGACTCTGTATCTTCGTCTGCCTTCTGCAACAGTTGACAAGACACTTTAGGAAACACAAATTGCTGAAATTCTATAAGCAATATAACCCCACAATTAAAATTCAGCTGACATACATCACTGCACATCAGAATCTTGCTTTTTATGAACTCTGTAATTTCATCTTCCCTAGTCTCGAAAACTGGCATTGCGGTTTGAGCTATGCATCCTAGAGATTGGAGAACAGCTGGTAACTGCGTCTTATCCTCCAGCATATCCACCAGCCTCTGTACACAAAAGAGAGAAATTGATGATGACACCTTAATTGTAAGCTAGGAGAACGCAATCCTCTAAATGAAGGATAGTTGTAGGAACAAACCTTGTACAATACAGATAGTGACTTGAGGCCGTCATCCTTTGTTATTGCTGCTAAAGCATGTACGGCATACTTAGCCTGTCTTCGACTACCTTGTAAGCATAACCTCTCCAGCATAAGGTCCACCGAGCTGCAAAAGTTACTCACAAACAATATCAGTTGAATATTAGAATGTACTTGAATAGATCCGATAAAAAAAAAAAAAAAGAGGTATCTTACAACTATACCTTGAGGATGCCGCAAGTTGTTCTCTTATGATACCACCAGCCTTCGCTAGAATGTGAAGGGCCCCCTCCTTAATTGTATCATTGTCATCCTTAATAAAATTCACCAGTTCTTCCTCAACCCCAAGGAGCAGCGAGGGGCTGTAACGTGCAAGAAGCTGCAAAACAGATGGCAAAGAGAATTCAGAAGCAAATATGTAGTTGAACAGAAAAACCACAGCCCATTTACATGGATGAGTAAAAAAGAGCAATGCAATAGTGCCTGCCTAAAAAGGAAAAGGAAGAGATGAACACGAGAACATCGGAATGGGCCATTTGAGTGCGATGCCATTGCCATAAATAACAGAGTAAAATTTAATCGAAAGGAAAAACAAAGAATTCACATTTAGACACAACAGAGGCAACATTTCATGAATATAGAGCTGTGAACCAATAAATAAGACAAGCAGCAGCAGCAACTTAATAATATGGGAAAGAGCATGTCAAGCTACAAATGCAGCGGGAAGGTTCAACCATGACCCCATAAAAGTACAAGCTTCTCAACTGACTAAATTGTCCAACACATGTAAAACACGTGAATAGAAATTAATTAATAAAACAGTCAAACAACATGTACCTAAAACAACGGTCAAACAAGTTTCTTTACCACTAGAGTATTCATGCAAGATGATATCAGAGGAGTATTTCCAGCATTTTTCTGAGTAGATACTTCCAGAATAATCTCCTTCACATGCTCCTTGCTGAACAGCAAATAAGAGCACTTCACTGATAACATGCCAAGGAGTTCATAAAGTCGGTGTTTTTCACCAAGAATCTTCAGCAAATCATCCTGCAAATTAGAAATTACAGCTATTGAAATATAATCATGTAAAAATTTCAAATATTTTCCTTTCCTTGAGAGATATTCATCTCTAGTGTGATTGCTAACCTGATATAAACGAGACTGATTAAAACTAGTATCTGGATCGAGGAGACCCGACAAAATCTTCCAGACATTAGTGTCTTTTAACTGATCAAGAACTTGAAAATTCTCCTCTGCTTTTGCTGGGTCAGGAAAGAACCGAGACATAATTTTGAAGCAAAATTGCACCTTCTTCTGGATTTCTGGAGCATCACCATTCTGTAGTTGGAGAAAAATCACTTGCTTAGGTCACCAATTGTGTATGTGTTTCTTGAAACTAATATATATTCAGAGTGCGCAAACCTGATATGTCTGCCTTAAACACAGATACCTCTGCATCTCCTGCTGTAACCTGAAATTATGAATAATTACATAACAAATTGCATCAATAAATTACGAATAATTAATTCAAGATGACATGTAGTCAGATGATGTTGTGACAAACCTTTGCTTCTGCTCAAGCATCCGTTCAAGAGCTTTCACCTCAACCTTATCAAATGCCAAGAAGAATCTTACCCAATATTTGACTCTTTCTTTTATCGACATCTCAATTGGGTAAAGCGATCCATACAGGAAAGATTCTATTGTGTCAGATCTGTTCAGGTAGAGAAAAAAAATTAACAATTCTGCATTTATTATGATGGATGCTTTAATAACTATAGTAGTATACAGCTCCTAAATTGCAGCAAATTATATCTAGCATGCCAATTACCCTCACCATGATGACTTCATAAGAGAGAACCAGAAATGCTTCCCATGGAAAGCTGTGCTTCCGAAATGCATACACCAGTCACAATCAATCATACTAAGCAATTAAAGAGAGAATGCAGAAGCTCTCAGGCATTTCAAATCCACTTTCATACAATAGTTCAATTCTATAACAAACCAGCCCAAGCATGCAAAGGCATCCATGAAGAAATCCAATCAAAGATTGCCGATGATAAATTAGCCAGTTGAACAACATTTAAACTATCTAAATACTATCCAATGCATCTGGATGAAAGATGGTAGAGAGAACACGATCAGATACTTAAGAGGCAGTCATCACATTATAATCTAAAATATTTGAAAAGACCTTATTCTGACAAAAAGGCAAATAAGTTCGTGGTTTTTTAGTAGACCAAACAGACCTTTAGACCAAACAAAGATCAACTAGCAAGAAAGAGTTAAATTACTATTCTACCCCTGGCAGCCTAATTTTAGCATCTTCTCTTTTTCCTTGAGTTCATTTGACCTAATTGCTTGAAAAACAAGATGCATACCATGTAAGAAAGTTAGCAAAGAAACCATACTGACAACAAATTAAACACCAGCAGCATTTTCTATGAAACCAAAAGATGTGTCCTCCCTTTCAATAACTAGTAGAGAGAACGAAATATTGTCTAGCCACAACGTCAAATTGCTTGTACTTGAAATAAGAGTTTAAAGGGGAGCAGAATCGACTTCATAAGGAAAGATCAATGAAAAGCTTTGAGGCAACGGGTACATGACAAAGTGAAATGCAATGTTATTGCAGAACGGATTCATGGATTTTGGCTTCCCAGATGTGAGAGATCCAGAAAGGTCAGAAAGGTCTTAAAGAACTGCAAAAAGCATGTTGATACCAATTAATACCAGACAAAGGCCCAAAACATAAAAGGATAAATCATTTTGCTACAGTTCACAAAATGGG
Source organism: Melaleuca alternifolia (assembly GCA_019926035.1). Lineage (NCBI taxonomy): Eukaryota > Viridiplantae > Streptophyta > Magnoliopsida > Myrtales > Myrtaceae > Melaleuca > Melaleuca alternifolia. Next base: position 1,159,140 of record JAGKPW010002174.1, read on the forward strand.
TTTGATGAATTTCAGCATCAAAAATATAAGAGACCTAAAGAGGTTGCAAATAACTACACAATGAATTTCGGTGGAACATTAATAGCGATTCATTCCAGAGCGCAGACCCCAAAACACAAGTGGGAAAAAAAAGAATGGTAAAACTAAAGGTCATGTGGTTGGAAATATTTCACCATATAGTTTCAAACAGACTTCATGGTTGCCTTTGCTTGCCTAGTGCCACTAATCTTATCAGGATTTCAGCTTCAAAATACATCGAAAACAAGGCCCACTGAAACTCTGCATCAAAAGCTATGTAAACCAAAAAAAAATTGGCTCTCCTTTCCTGTAATGCATTTGACTAGTAGAGAGCATAACTAAGCAGTCCATTTTAGATTAAAGCATCTCACCGAAAATCTTTGTCATAGAAGCATCTCAAGATCTTTCCTGGTATCCAGTCAAATTCATTCCCACCAACTGACACATCAGAGTTCATGCAACGAATCCTAAATATGTCAGCTAGCCTCTCCATGGTGTATTTCTTGACCAAAGGCTGCGAATTTGGGAAACAAGTATTAAACTCATGCCAAAGCAAAGAAAATGTAAACAGTAAGATAGGTAAGTTACTGATTTATCTCGAAGACGATCTGCAACGAGTTTTATAGCGTCAGCTGGAATGGAGTTTGGAGAATTGGATGCCACATCGCAGATAACAGTGACAACTTGCTTTCGCACGTTCTCGTCATAGTCCAGCAGTCGGTCACATAAGGCAGCTAACAATCAAATTAAAACATGTCAACAAATTTTAAAACAGAGATTGTTGTCTACAACTTCACCAGTAACTGCTTACCAATTATTTGAGGAGATTCAGCTCTAGAAGGATTTGACAGCAGGAAGCTCTTGACATGTTCAAGGACAGACATTCTTATCTCAACTGCTCTATCAGTCAGCCTCTTCAAGAACTCTGAAAAGACTGGCTGGAAAGGCTCAGTGATAGGATGACCTGGAATTGAAAATAAGTCTCCAACTAGCCTTACTGCTTTCAAACGAACTTCTAACTGATCCGTCTGCATAACAACATTACAAACTGAGAAATGATCCCTCAAATTTCCCATAAGGCTAAACCTTTTGAGTCCACAATAAAATACATTGTATCACTCTTAAACAAAAATCATGCACATATGATAGTTCTTTTCTTAAGCTGTTGAACTTAGAGACTGGGCAGGTTCCTCTATAGGTGCAACAGATCCAAACATTAATTAAAAAGCATAGTGTAAAGTAACTAGTTGAGCAGGCATCACAGACAATGGAACACTTGAACGAATTGATATGTGTACAGCAGGTTTCTAGCCAAAAACAGATTGTAAAGCACATAAACAAAAAACAATAAGTCATGCATTACCAGTAGCTCTCCAGTTAGATATGGGATGACTCCTGACAATATTTGAGGAGCACATTGATATACATCACATATAACCTTGTGGTAGTCGATTTGATTATTCAAAGGCTTGCTATCTCCGGACATCAATGAAACAAGAAGCTGCTTTATACCCGGTTCAAGTTTTGCTTCACAGCTCTCTATAACATTCATTGCAAGCTTCCTAGCAGCTTCTGAGAAATCCTGACATAGAAAATTGCAAGATAATCAATTTTCCTCAAGATAGAACGCTAGGAAGATGAAATACAACAAAATAATAAACAGCAATACGGTCAGCTGCAGGTGCTCACATTTTTGTTTTGACCTAACACAGACAGTAAAATCAGTACAAGATCCTCATGAATATCCTCACTCTCTTCCAAAAGAACGGTCATGATTGTCTTCATCGATGTCAAAACACTTTCTGGATGCTCATCACTGCATGTATCATTGTTCCAATTGAGTGAGTTACTCTTTACTGGAGAAAGGTTATAGTAGCATAAAGTGCAGCAAAACCTGACCCACATCCATGCATGTCAGAAAACATTCAATCCCATTGTTAAAGCTATAAGCTTAAAAACGAAGGTTCGTCAAAATCAATAATGCAGACAACATGAATTATACAAACAATTAGTAGACTGCACTTGTTAACTGCCGTGGTAATTGGCATGCACCATCATTTTAATTATTTCTCTTGAATCTACCCAAGTGAAGAATATCTGCATTGTTTTGGCATAAAATATAGCACAGAGGAAACAAAATGCAAACTGCACATGTATCATTCCTGTCTCATAATGTGCTCAGATTGTGTAGATAAATGCAAAGGAGAGAGAAGGGAGGAGGAAAAAGAGTAGAAAAGGCAATCTTTTAGGTCTCATGTTCTACTTTCTAGATAAGCCTCTCCTGCATCTCAGTCCTGAATAATGACATGCAGTAAAACTATTTTCTGTGGCAAAATAAAGTTCGCTTTGAGATCATTAGCACTAATTCATGCCAGGGCCTGCATAAGTCAATCAAAACAATAACTGACCATCTTCAGATGAAGCTAAACATCTTAATCCAACCACATATATCATGGAAAAATATAGCCAGAGCAGGAGGCTGGTAAGTAACAGATGAAGGCTCTAATCTAACCACAAACAGCATGGAACACATTAGCCAGTGCAGAAAGCAGTGAAGCAATATTGTATGAGAGATAGCGTATAACGACAGCCTGCAAGAAAATAACAATGAAATATACCTGGCAACAGCAAAGAATGTACTGAACATCTCATTGATCAGATCATCACATTCTAGATCCAACATCACAACACATGACCTATATTTGGCAACAGTCTCCAATATGACCACTCTTCTTCCAAATGATGGACCACTAGCATCTTTTAATCCACTGAAACTGCTTACGATCAATTGAAATATATCCTGCATAGAGATTTTTATGCAAAGAGCTTGTAACCAAATACACAACCTTCAAATGAAGATACCTATTTAACAATCATTAACTTCGACAGGAGTAACAAGAACCTTTAATACGTCATCATCATAGGGAGCATTAGGAGCAGTGATTCGTGTTATCTCGCAAACACAGGCTGCTACAAGAAGCTTGACATCTCTATCTGGATGTTTTAGCAATTCTGGCTTGACAATTGCTTTGAAAAAAGGCTCTAAGGATTCCAAAGTTGAAGCTGATGGTGATTGGTCCAGCTCCGATAGACATGTTGAAGCTTGCTGTAACATTAACGGACATGTTATAATCAGCACCAAATCATAACTCAAGAACTCCCTAAGCACACCATGTTCTTCAAAAAATAGACACCACAGATCATCAATGGGGAATAAGCTAAGGCATTGAGTATGTTCAGACCAGCACGATCTGAAACTTTTCAACATATCATGCATATAGAGAACAAATAAGAGTTACGAAACAGCTTAGCAGTTCAATAAGTTTTTTACTCAGAAATCATCCCTAAGATCAAAGAACAAAGCACATCTGTAACAGGAAATTCAGGACTTGGTGTGCGGAACTTAACAGATGGACAAGGACGCATACCCAGGACGAGCCACTTCACACCAACCAACATTGTCAAAACAAGAACTCTACTCTGGATCAATAGGCTCTTTGAAAGATTGGACCAATAATAATAACATCCTCAAATCCCCCCCCCAAAAAAAAAAAATAGTGTCCAAACAACTAATTACGATTTTGCTAAGACGAACTGAAAGAAGTGATATCACAAAAATCACAAAACAAAACATAGAAATTCCAAGTCTGAACATCTCAATTATATATGAAATTTCGAATTGGTAGGATCACACCTATCCTATAATTTATCAATCAGGATGGGAACTCTTTATCAGATCCTAACAAACTACTAATTCAGTTTTTGATCCTAGAATCACAAGACTTTAAGATCTAAACAGGGAACTCAACAACCATGCTTCAAACTACAAGCTCAAAACTTTAGGCTTTCAAAACAGGTATAGGCCTGTCCATTCTCCACTATCACCTCCCATCCATACATTTAAGCCAAGGCCCCGCGACTAACCATAACAACATGAAAGCAAGAAAATAACAGATGAATTACAAGACATATTCAAGTCAACTACAAGTTTCAGACGAAAGATAATTTCAAGTGATTGTTTATCTTCAACATCCAGCCTACAAAGGCTTTCACTGCTTCTGTTTCTACAGCTTCCACGTATTACAGTCTCTTCCTACCTCAATAAGATTAATCATAAGATTGTCAATGCAACTAATATTTTCAATCATAAAGGGAATTAATTCACTCCAACAAAAAAAAAAAATCTTAGAAAGTTATTATAAAGCAGCTATCCATGCTGCTTGTCCAACATGCTAAACAACATTGATTGCCAAAGCATTCTGAGACAGGGTTCATGAAATACTAAGTGTAGCCAATGAAACAAGCACCTCGGCAAAACACTACTCCTTCTGAGGAAACCAGCTCTTGGAAATATTAGCATCACTCTCTCATGGCATTCTCCTTATTCAACAGCTTTTTATGCCCACACTCAAATGCATCAAGTTGGCTTGAACATTTTTCCCTCTTCTCTTTCTTCAGAAATGCTGCCATTCACATTGTCCTATCCTTTGGCATCAGACCATCTGTCAAATGCCCTCAAACGCAATTCAACAGAGGAAACCTTCCCAATGCCAAACTTTCACTAAATCTGCCTTGTCACAGGCTAGCAACGAGAAAGGAACATTGTCTAACTGTGAACAACTAAGCCCACTGACATTGGTCTTTTCGGGCCGACAATATACTTCTTACCTTCCTGATCTTATCGCCGTGTCGAAATATACATCCAAATAGACTGTTGCTAAAACTCAGTTTATGAGTGGGATTCACTACAACTTGACCATCACTAACTTTTCCACCAAAGTGAAAATCCTAGATAACAAAATCTGGAGAGTGAATATTATAAGGAGACCCGGAATCATATTGCTTTAAAACTTTTACATTGACAGCATAAAATGTCGGTGAACATCCTCTAGAACAAAATTACAAAGCTCAATGCCATGGTCCAGCTCCTTGATTCTCAAACTTTCAAGACTCAATGTGAAACCATGTTGGCTCTAAATTTAAATAACATAGACACATGCGTTGCTTTTGAAGTCCTACCAATTTTGAGAGTTGCGATTACCAACCATAACTTGAAAACTCCTAGACAGCACAATTCTACTTAAAATAATTTAGGCGACAGAAATATTGCCATCATTATCATCCTCAACACGTCCAAGCTAGTGTCTAAATTGCCATTCAATCACCTAAATGCCTTACCGCTTCCCACTCTGAATGTATATATAAGCTGCATCTGTGGATACTGATATAAAGACGGATAAATGTACCCTTGCGGTAATTTCTCTGAATGAGTTTTTTGCCATCAGTTCAGAAAGTTTCAGGACACATGACAAGGATAATCATAAAGATTATGGACGATCGACATGGTGGAAATCGTTGATTCTTTGTTCCCCTAATAAAGTACAAAAACAAGCCCCTACCAAGAGAAATGTGCAACAGCAAGAAATTTATAAGAATGTTAACATTCTCACCACCAAACCCAGAAAACCCCATAATGCATAAGACTCTTGCCTCACTTTCATCTTCCAAGGAGCCAGAAATTCAATCCTAGATCACCTCCTACACAAATCTACTGCGTAAAGGTAAGGCACCCTCAGATGGCTATTCATGGCTACTCATGTCCTAATGATTATAACCTGGCCAAGATTACTCCTTGAGCACTGCACGCATAATAAGTCAGAGAGACTATCCTAGGTAAGGGATGCCACTCCTGGGCCGATTCAAAAGAATACCCACGGACCAACCGCACTGATTTCGCTAAAACAGTCCATTTACTCTCGGCAAAGATGCAAAATTTCAAAAGCCAAAACTCAAAAACCACGCGTCGTCTAAACCCTAACTAGAACAGAACAACCTCTACCCCCCCAACCTCGCGGTTAACCTCCACGTTCCTGTCGCCGCGAAGTCGAGCCCCGCGAGCTGACAGCCGCTCCAACCGAACCACACTATGAAATTCACCCCCACTATCCCCACCCACGCTCCCCTGCCCGCCCTCGGCAACCAAACAGGAGCTAACCGAAATAACTACCCCATTAACGGGAGAACAAGCAAAAGCGAACCCCTTTCGAGACCAATTCGAAAGAATGGCGTACCTTCAAGAGCTTCCCGAGCGCGTCCTTGGCGGGAGGGGGCGACTCGAGCTTGGATCCGAGCTCCTTCAGCTGCTGCTGGAGCTTCTGACCCATTTCTTCCCACGAGCCAAGAATCGAGACGGGTCGGGGTTCGTCGTCCTAGGGCTTCGCGAGCTGGAGCTGATTCATGGGGTTCTCGAGCAAGAACAAGGGAGTGAACAAGCGCGCCCGAGAAAGAGACAGAGACAGAGAGACAGAGAGCGAGAGCGAGCTCGCAGGTCGTTAGTTGTCGTGCGTGCGTGACTCCCCTCTCTTCTTTCTCTCTCCAGGTGATTTTCGAACAGGGATGCGAGAGATGAGCTCGAGATGCGAGTGAAGTTGGAACCTCGGGGGCGTGCCTCTGCTTTTGCTTAACTTCGCCCCACGCGCACACATGTTTATCTCGGGGACCTTTCGGATCCCAATTTTTTGAGGATTTTGCAGAAGTGCCCCTCCACTTCTGCTAATTTACCCTTCGCTCCCGCGGAAGTTCCTCTCGAATTTTGACAAGGTTCCTTTTGGCTCGGAGATCATTCATTCATAGTCGCGAAAATGAATTTAAGTTCTAAAACTTATAGAAAGTACAATCGAACTCTAAAATTTAATAAATCGGTGTAATCGAACACTTATGTTAATTTCGTCAAAATTGGCAAATAAAAAATGCTTACGTTGTCTTTTTTTTATACATATTTTATCTATATACCATGAAGATTAGTGTGGCTAAAACAACATCATTTTGGCCCAAATTTAATTTTTAATTTAAATTAAGTTTTAAAATAAGCTAAAACAATGGAGGGGGTGAGACCCGACGACTTGTGTCGGCCATCCCTACCCTTGTTGGCCTTTCTTAGCGATGGTGGAACGACAATGGCAAGGGTTGCAAGCCCTCCTTGCTCAGTCTTCTCCTCCTCAATTTTTTATAACTTAGCTTATTTTTATTTTTATTTAATAAAAATTGTATCAAAAAATAAATTTGGACCAAAAAAATTTCTTTTTAGCCACATCATTGCCACTTAATATGAAAGAAATTAAATATTTATGTTGACATTTTTCGTTGACCAAATTAAACGGAATTTATAAAATGAATCAATTTAATCAATTTAATAATTATTATAATTTGATTGTACTTTTTAAAAGTTTGAGGATTCAATTATACTTTTGTTGTTGCAAGTTTTAGGATTCCCGGTACAAATATTCTTCTATTTATTATATCCCTAGCATTTAATACTTATGACTAAGCAGCCTAGGTTGGTAATGTGGTCCTCAGTCACAAAAGAAGATATCAAATCAACCTCTTCTTTTGTGAAGTGAATAGCTCCTTTTTTTGGAAATTCATATATTGGAAAGAAAGATAATAATTAGCATCTAATAAATAATGATGTACCATGGTAGATGGAAAGTTCCCTACCTCTTCTTTGGTGAATTGAATTTAAAGCCATCCCCAATGTAGCTTTTACTTTCATCTCTTTTCCAAAATAAAAATACCTCCTAAAATCGCAGGCGAAGCTACTTTCCGATGAATTCATATATTGTTGACCACTTTGAGATGGCAGAATTGGTTGATGCATTCAAGAAATTTTAGTTCTAGAAGTCGTCCATTTAAATCGCATTAATTATGTGCAGATTACTCCAGACGAGAGTTATCTATATTGGCTAAATGTCCGAACTCAATTAGTTTGTGGGATTTATATGTTGGGCCTTGGTGTATAAATACACAAAACAAATATTAAGTTTAAATTATCGGGGGATGGCCAAAACCAATTTTTGAACTTGATAATAGATAACAAATGCAACACAAGTTGATTGATGACTCTTCACCTTGCTTGCTTTCAATAGAAAATCCACAAATTTGTAAAACAGATGAAAGTTACAATAATCTACATATATAGGGTGTGCATGATACAAATTCTATCCAGAATTTTAATTCTGGATAGAATTAGAATTTTCTGATTCTCTTCCAGAATGAGTTTCAGAAGAAAGAAACGCGTTTGATACGGTTAAATAATTTCTATTCCAGAATGAGAAATCTGTTTGATATGGTAAAAAAAAATTGTTTCTGTTTCTGTTTCATTTAAAGAAATTTTTTAATTTTTTAGATTGCAAGATATCTATTCCATTAAAAATCAAATACTTATTATTTAGCCCAAAAAATTGATAAATTTTTTCACATTTTCTATTATAATTGAACTCCGAATTCACTTTAGTTGCATAAATCATAGTATATAATAATTCCCAAAGAACTAGGAGAGATGAGGATGTCCAATATTGAGGTAAGGCATTTTTCCTATGGGTTTTGCTTGGCCAATCCGGGAACATATTGGGCAGAGTTAAATTGGGAAATTGATTATATTTACTAGTAATTTTCTAAAGTTAGAAATTTAATTTTCCAAGAAAATTTGAGATTTCCAAATAAAACTTTATTTTTTTAATTTTTTAGTTTTTAATAGAAATTATGTTTTATTTTATTTTTAATTTTTTAATACATTTTTTTTAATTTTTTATAATTTCTAAATTAGGTTGGATTTTTTTAGAATTTTTAGAATTTTTTATTATTAATTCGAAAAAGGACTTCGAACCGAGTCGGGGCACATTCGAAGGAGAGGAGGGCGAGAGCAATTTGATTAGGGCAAAAAATGAAGAAAGATTTTTAAAAGAGAATGGATTCTCAAATAGTGCCCGAGAATGAGAAATAAAAAAAAATCATTTCTCATTCTTGCCCTAAAATCAATTCTGGATGAGAAATCTAGTCCAGAATTGATTTTGCGACATTTTCCAATCAAACAAAATTCTCCTCCGGAATGAGTTTTTTTGCTCCAGAATACATTATGGAAGAGAATTAGGCGTCTATTATGTGCACCCATATCATCTATATCTATCTAGCCAATATACAAAAGGAAAGTTTTGGGAGAACACGTGTCACCCTCTCCCTCTCTTCCTCTTTTTTAATCCTTTTCTTGGGCATAATCATCCCTCCCTCTTTTTTCTCTCTTTTTTTGTTGTTTTTTTTCTAATTATTTTGTAAACTTTGCTTCTTCTTCTTTTCATTATCTCAATTTCATATACAAGTGACAAATTTATTGACCCTCCATCGTTTTTCGTATTTTATGTGTTAGTGAGCTGAATTAAATAACATATGAGATCATTATGATGCATTTGGATTATGTCGTTATTGACAAAATAAACAAATGACCTTATTATTTTAGGAACTTTTTTAAGTTGAATTAAATAAGATACCAAGTCAATTTTTCACGAGAAAAAGTTTATACCATGATGGGGAAGGTTCACGTACTAATACATTATAATACAGGGTCATCTGTGCATTTTGAATGCATGATTTCTCTCTCATTTCTCATGTATAATAATAATGTCTTTTCCAACTATAGGCCCTTGTCCTTGTCCAGGGCATTCGAAAGTACGTTTCTGCCTTAAAATACCATTGGCTAAGCTAGGCCATTGGGTTCGTGATTAGGTCTATGCATATATATGGATATAATTTCGCTTTTGTGTAAGTTCATAGATTCGTTTTACCAATCGAATTTAATATGATAAGTTAATTTAGAAAGGCCAAATCATAAATTCAATCTGGTTTTCGTTTTTCTCTAAACAATTTTGTCCAGGACAAGAAAGGCAAGTCTTGCCTCAATCGAACTTGATCGGATTTTTGCCCTTTGTCAACGCTAAAGTATAATCATTCATTGGTCAATTTTCTTCTTCTTCTTTTTCAATTTATGTGAGGTCAATTAACTATGTCAAACTAAATTCTAACCTTTGTGTATTTGGAGGTAGTTGCTAAGCGGTTTTCACACTAATCAATCAATAAATATTAATTGCTTGGCCTAAAAAAAAACTAAGAACAAAATCAAAAAATAGTAATTTTTTTTAAATTGTGAAAAAAGTTCTAAATTTATTATAGGGCAACCAATTCAATTTAAATATTGTACTTGTATCAATTTACATGCTAAATCTATTAACAATTGAGATCAGTTTTAAACCTTTTAATTGTGTCAATTTATTTATAAATATTTTGATGATTCGTCAATTTACTTTTCTTGACCAACTTTAGCAAAAAATTGTTGACGTGGCGGTTTATACAATACTGAAACTCCATGTGGCACATCTAATAGTGATGCGGATCATTTTTATAATTTCTTTTTGTTTTAAACTTTTTTTTCGTTCTTTTCCAAACTCAAGTCTACTAGGATTGCTGCACGACCTTGGTTTGGTCAAGGTGAGGGTCTCAACACCTTCACCAAGGCCTAGACGAGGGCTCGATGACCTCGTTCATGCCTAAACTAGCCAAGGGAGACAAGCTGGCATCCACGTTAGCTTTTTTTGGCTAAAGATGGCCACATTAACTAAACTAATAAATTATCCAAATTTTTAGAATTATAGTGACATAATTAAAAGGTTTGTAATTGAATTAGTTATCATACAATAGATTTATGACTTTTGAAATAATTATCTAGTAAGTTTTTACACATACTATAAATTAAAGGAAATTTTTAATTTTAATTAACCAAGGCTAGTCATATTCTATTCTCTTCCTTACTTTTTCTTCTAGTTCCTATATATTGGTTTACTTTGTAAAACTTCACTTTTGTTCTTCTTCTCTGTCATTATTTCTCTATATTAGAAAGGAATCTTACTACAGTGTGTCCTTAAGACATATATTAAGTGTACTTTACGATAAAGATTCAAAAAATCAAAACAATCATTACACATTTCATAAGAGCAATCAATATAGCAAAAACTACAATGTTCTTTTAGTTTAACAAAATGTCCCAAAAGCACTCATGAACATTAGCTAAAAATTGACAGTTACGATTTTCATGTATCGTACCCAATGCTATGGTGACGATGTTTTCGGGTCGGAATTGATTGCACTAAGTGTGGTGCGACTAGCTACGCATCACTGCAGTGGTAAAATAAGTATAGGGGAATATTTTCGAAACCAATAAAGCCAAGACGATTCAGAATTTCAGATTACGTCTGTGTCCGAGCGGTCGGCCTCTCTTGGGCAATACGTCGAACACTTAGGCGGCGCTAACCCAGGCGGCGACCACGAGAACGACACCCATTTTTCTGGGTCAGCCTGGTTCTTGCTTACTTTCCTTCTACGTGCTGCTATTAAGCTTTTCGATGCATTAGCATGCCGTGATTGGCGTTCTTGATCGATTCATTAGGCCGTATGTCCTCCTTTTTGTAATTCTGTAGTTTGTACGGCAACACCTCATGCTTTCTGGGAGTTTCTGTATGGAAGCTTCCCAGAAATTTCTGGTCTTGTAATTAGTCGACTTTGTGCCACAATCTTAAATTGTCAAATTCTACTCGCTGTGAATGAAAGGAGGTCTTGTGCATTTCAAGGCTCACATAGCTGCATTTTGATTTCAGACAACAAACTTAGTGTAAAGACTCTACCTTCAAGTTGGAATTGCTGGTTTTCATTCAGATTTACGCCAAATCATAGCCTAGGCAGTTGAGTTCTGTTCCTCTGTTCTGCTTTCTGGGGATGGCCTGCCACTTGCTCCATCTCTTTTCGTTGGGTCGTTCTGTGTATGAGTGCATGTCCTCATGTTATCCTTCGTGCTATTTACATTCTTTGCCAAGGTTTTGATCAAAACTGTATTTTCCTTGCTTGTGTTAGAATGAATTATATAAGGCAGTCCGTCTTGAGGCGTATCAGGTTGAGGGCCTCTGTTGGAACCCGTGCTTTTGGTGCTGAGAATGGAAGCGTGATGAAGCAACTAACCCGGCTGATGTGCACGTCGACCACTACGACTCATAGCCCGGATCAGATAGTTGACAGAGTGGTCACACTAGTGAAGAAATTTGATAAGATTGATGCTAGCAAGGTTGTTAATTATCTTTTGTTCTTTCTTTTTTTGGCTTTTTGTTGCATTAGATAATAGCGCTTGCTCTTCGACTAGACTTTTTTGTGGATCAGCAAGAAGCAGCACTGAGTGAAGTGAAGTGAAGATTTGGTCCAATCGAAATGCCCTCCCCTTAATTTGAGTTCATTTTGCCTTTCGAGCTTGACCTTCGCTGATACAATATTGAACAGGTCACGGAAACTGCGGATTTCCAGAAAGACTTGTCACTGGATAGCTTAGACAAAGTGGAGCTTGTTATGGCTCTCGAGCAGGAATTCTCCATTGAAATCCCTGAAGAGGAAGCAGACAAGCTCGCTTGCTGTATCGATGTTGCTAGATTCATAGCTTCTGGTTCTGAAAAAGCTGCTGAGAGCTCGTGATTTCATCTGCTTTAATATCAGCAGACCGGTGTCTCACTCATTTCTTTGTTTTGTTCAACTGAATCAAGATTCAGAGTTTTATTAGTCATTTTGATTTGGAGGAAGATGGAGAATCTGTGAACTGTGTGCAAGGATTGTGAATTGCTGTAGCAAGGAAAACTCCATTATCAGGTCTTGGTTCTGATTTATAATTTGCCTCAATGTTCAGCCTTTGTGTGACTTGTGTCACCTTGGACATAGACAAGAAACCTCTTTTGCCATTAGTATTATCTATGTATGCATATACATAAACACGCCCCAAGCCACCAACGCGATATTCCCACTACCTCCGTTTCTTTGGGCCATTAATATTCTGCACTCTTTCTTCCGGATCATTCTAGTTCACTAAGGTCTATTTTACAAGTCAATTTGTGAAGTTTGAAGAATATCACTGACTCAATATGTGACTGCAGCGCCATCGAATGAGCCATGTCCTCGGGTCTCAGAATGCTTAATTTAAATAGCTGTCTTTGGGGCTGTTCAATGTCTTCATGCATGCTTCTGTCGGCTCGGTTGCTGAATGCAGAAGTCTTATTGTCCCTGCCTCATAAGTTCGGATCCCATTCCCGATCGATGAGAGCCTCACTCTCTTGTGCTTTCTGATATGTGCCGGTCGGCAGAGCGAGTTCCTTGGCATTCGGACGAGGTTAACCGAACATTTCTCGTTCAAGTTGGGGATGGCGTGGAGCTCTGAAGGAAGATCGATGAAGAAGTCCCCATTTTCATCTGTCACGCCATGAATTCGGCTAGATTTGCTTTCTTTGTCGTCGGTATGGCAATTGACGGCCACTGAAGCACCTGTGCAGGTTGTTTCGAAGGTGAGATGACGTCGATTTCATGTGTGTTATGTGACTAATATATCGACGATGCTTGGTTCCAAGAAGACTAATGGAATTGAGTGCTCAAAGGTAGAACAGACACGTCTCTTTATCATGAATTTCATGAGCATGTGAACCTCATTTTTCATTGTTTAGATCGCTTAGAAGAACGATTCAATGCAAAAACATTTTTATAGTGACAAAAAACCTTCAGGTAAAAATCATGAATTATATTCCAAACTATAATTAGATATAGATGTTTGGACTAAAGATTTTGGCGCTTGAGCAAGGAAATCTGAACATGTGTACTTAGATCCTTCGTTATGAGACCCGAGTTTCAAGTGGTGCCTAGGAAATCGGTGACCATGCCTAGTAACCCAAACCTGCACCCAGGTCACCCGTGCCCAAGCCCAGGTCCATTGAATCCAGCCCGGTTCATCGACGGCTAGGTCCAGGTCCATAAAGGCTGGGCCTAAAGTCCCTCGAGGCCAGGCCGAAGATCCCGATGCCTTGCCGGGGTAAATTCCCTTTTCCCTTGTCTCGGAATCTGATCCAAGACAAATTGAACATAAATTTCTCCGGAAAAAAAAAAAAAAAACATGAAGCATGGATTGTATCTACCTAGGACTCTCCAAATCCGTCAAGGCCACGACAAGAACGAAACGTGCGATGCAACGTACGGAAAGTTCGCTTTGAAGCAGAAGTTCACACCTAGAAATGGGAAAGAGAAAACGTCTCATTCTTTCTTGCCCAACTCTCCTCCTTCCCATCTCAGGATTCTTCATGAATATGAAATTCCTTTTACCCTGAAATGTATACAAACTAACCAGATATTGATTCTAAACGTTCACTGTGGCCATTCCCAGTGAAAACTTCTAATCTATACGAGTGACACTTATTATAGCCCGAGCCAAACCGATTCTTTTCGAATTATATCCATGTGAAGTGAGCTAGACCCAATTTCTCCTAATCCAATGATAGATCTCTTATTTTGACGTATCTTTTGGACATGCTAGAAGTCCTTCTTCTGCACATTGGAGTATTGTAAGAATGACTAAACGAAAGAAAGTTGATCCCGGCTTAACACAAACCTGACAATGGCCATGCACGAAGCTGAGAATCACCGTGCAAGCAAGCCTCGCAAAGAACAGAGCCCGTGACGAGGACCGTGGAGAGCCTCTCCTCTCCATAACCAGCCATCTCCACCATCTCGTCCCCCAACAGCTCGGACAGCTCCTCCTCCACTTCAGCCACAGCTGCCGCCCTTGCTGCCGCTGCCCCCACCTGTACTGCCGATGGATCCGCCGCAGTCACGAGTACGATGAAGAAGTTGGTAAAGAAGAGGAGTATCGTCCCAAGATTGTGGCATCCGCGGAAGCAGCTCATCTTCTTTGCGCCTGTTTTGGCTCCCCTTTGCTTGCGGAAGATGGATTAGAGAGAGGAAGCAAACAGAGCATGTAGAGAGGCTTGGCTTGACGTTTGGTTTTTATAGTGCGAGGCTTTGGGATTTAAATATACAGTCAGCCTCTTTCAACATTAAATTTACAATCCTGACCCCGTGGAGATATAGATATCTTGGACCGTCGAAAGATACTCGAGTCATTTAATTAATGTCGCGGAAGGGAAATATTCAAGGAACGTCTGAAAGTATACGCACAACGTTATGGAGAATTCAAGGGTCTCATGCACTTTTCGTTAATGCAATGTGCCAACTTAGGGTTTTACAAGTAAACAGGGAATGTTTACAAGTAAACAGGGAATGTCCTAATTACGTACTGTGTATCTGCTAGTACGTACTTTGTATTTGCCAGTGAGGAATAATTAAGTGAATCTAGCAATTTTTGGCCGAGTGTCCGAACTAAAAACGGCTAATATTCTATTATAATGTGGTGTGAATTTAATGATATGCATGAATTACACTTTGTTGCTAACAAAGAAAAACAATACATGAATTGTCCTTGTTTGAGCTTCAACTCGGTGAAGTTGGTAGTAATTACATCACATTGTTTACGATAAAAAGACCCCTAATAGAGAACTGACAATTCAAGCACATCCCAACCAACCAATAGGATACTTGGTAAGTATCACAAGCGATGACCGATATGTGATACTCAGTCGATAGGGCATTTGGCAAAATCGTGCATCCTCTTATGTAGTTTTGACCATGGGTTTCACCATTTTATTGTAGACAAGTACTGTTCGTAGATGTACGCGTACGTGACAGTTACTTAAATTTCTTGTTCGAGTTTAACATGTAAATAGATGGAATTTTTTTTTCAGCGATTTGAGTTTTTTGGCATATAGTTTGTGGGGCAAATGTGTCTTTTGCATATATATCTTGACGGAATAGGCCATAGACGCAGGCCTTCAAATCGAGACCGGACGTTAAAGATAGGTAGGTTGCCTACTCTTTATGTCTACGTGTGCTCTATCTTCTTCTTCTTCCTTATTTTACCATTTTGCAGACATTTTGAGATTAGATCACCCGTTTACCAAGCTCTTCTTCTTTCCCTGCAATAATTTTTAATCTCTCTCTCTCTCTCTCTCTCTCTCTCTCTCTCTCTCTCTCTCTCTGTGATATATTCAAGCCTGCCCCAACTATCAGCCTATCTAGAACAATAGCTTACGCATTCTGCTAGAAACGAGGCCCAACTCCTCTCGGACATCTACTTGGGTTGGTGAACTTGGCAAGAACATTGAACAGTGGGACTTCATTACAAGCGACACTTGGAACGCCGTGAATGTGGAAGAGTGAAATGGCGATAGGAAGTTGATGTTGGATCAACCTTACCGACACAGTAGTCTCCCGATTCTGATCAACTAATAGAAACCCCACCTTATACGTGAATCCCGACTTTGTGGTCAATGTCTCCATGCTTTCTTAGCTAAATCGAACGATAAAGCTCCTACTAAAAGTAGCCTTGGACGTCGAAGAATGGTTTCCATGCGGACATAAGGTTCGGATACCCGTTATCTTTCTCCCTCCTCTAATTGGAGGGTCATCAATCATTCAAGTACGTTCAACGTAAACTTGATGCTAATATAATAAAAGTTTAGAAAAATTACCGAACTCTATGAATAAGTGAGAAAAGAACATGTTTGAACGCTTTTGAGCCGATTTATTAAGTGGAGGATGGAGCATCTATTATGTTCTAGAACTTGTACATTTCAGTGATCTGGACCTCCTCAACGTCCACTATGGTCTCGGCCACCAGAATTGATTAGCACTTACATATTGAGGTGGAAGGCTTTGTGGCTTCGGATTGCCTGCTCCATCGGCAAAAAAGTCATGATGAGTACTTAAGACTTATGCATCTGTAGACCTTGAAACACTCACCAACGTCATGATCATTAGGGTTTCTTCAACTCTCTATTAGTGAAGCGATCGAAATCATGGTCCTTAGCAACCGCAAGATTAATATATTTTTTGAACGGAAAAATCACAAGAGCCATATGTTATCAAGTAGATGACATAACATTCCTGCTTGTGTGCAATAGAGATTATTCACGTGTCATATTTGGAAATAATAGAACGTCTCAATCACGTAAAGCTTTAAATTATAGGCTTTCGTGTCATTTTCATATTGCGATTGGTTATGTTCATTGCGGTATTCATTGGATTAGTCCTTCTAAGACGTTTTTTCGGTTGCTAGAACCACATCTCCATAATGAAAGTCAGGGTAAGCCTTTGATTGATGGAAATGTGCATAAGTAGGCGATTAACGCATCACCCAAAAAAAAAAAAAAACCAAAGTCAACACTAAAAATCGCCAGTCGTTTTCAAAGAGGCAAAGAGATGCTGGTAGTGTTCCACTTCAAGATGAAACTTGAAGTCCCCGATTGCTTCATCATGGTCACCTAAGAAAGTTAGGTGCATTCAACATTCCATCTGCATATCATGCATTTTCCTATGTAATAAAGTGGGAGGCGTGCAAAATGTTGTGAGAGTCTAGTCAAGAGGTTTAATTTGAAGGTATATTTTGGTCTTAGTCTTCCTTCCACCAATCTAATCGCACCGAAGTCCATCTTCCCAAGTCCAAAGTTTTCCCAAATTCACTTGTTTATGCGATATTATAACCAAGCTCTTGTCTCTTCAAAGTTCCCGACTTATAGCACATCTAGTTAATTATGTGTGATCGAGTTATTTTGTATACTAAATATGACCTCTATTTACTTACAAAATAATAAAAAACTTTCTCGATTGTACAAAAGACGAAAGCATCGATTCAACAGGTCGTTCTCTAGCATCATCCTCACGTGCTCACTGTGATGGTGGGTAATCAAGCTTATTGAATCTTGAGCAACATCAAAGTGATAAAAGATATAAAGGCAAAAGACGCGCCAAACCTTCACGACTACTACCAAATCAACATTACATCACTAAACGGCCTAACAACCACCGATAAGTCAAAATAAATACCGCCGCCGTCTTTCAGACACTGGATGATTTACACCATTATCTCTAGGGAATACTTGTACTCTAGATTAGTTAATCAAAACTCATTGACTCTTGAGCAACATCAAAATGGGAAAAGCTATAAGGGCAAAAGACGCACCAAACCTCCATGACTACACTACCAAATCAACATCACATCACATCACTAACTAGTCGCATTAACCACTGATCAATCGATACATTCATCACCACTATCTTTTTGGGAAGTGGTGCTTCCCCCGCATGGAGAGCATAGGGCCAATCATCTTGCAAATATATATATTCAACACTCTGATGGACACCACTCAATTTGATTCTCGGGTCCCTCCATTTTCATGGAGGTGGCCAATAAGCCACCACGTGGCACACCCTTGAGGCTGATGTGGACCGACAAGGCTTCGTTTGACGAGGATCATCACCGTCTAATGTGGGCGATTGGCAACCTGAAAAAT
Source organism: Melaleuca alternifolia (assembly GCA_019926035.1). NCBI lineage: Eukaryota > Viridiplantae > Streptophyta > Magnoliopsida > Myrtales > Myrtaceae > Melaleuca > Melaleuca alternifolia. Next base: position 1,177,241 of record JAGKPW010002174.1, read on the forward strand.
GACTCACCGTGGATGTCCACATCGACCGCTGAAGTCAAGGTTCGATCCATTTGCTGATCCGAGAATGTAAAGGCGATCCCTAGTTTTCTTGACTGTGTAATTACGCCACGAGGACATCATGCATCGCTATAACACTTAGCAAAAACCAAACACAAGTCAAAAAGAAAAGAAAGGAAATCAATGAAGCATGTGTAAATATGAACTAAATCAGATTATGAATATGCTCAACATTGCCAGCACAAATTCTTTCCGACTATTTTTCTTTCGAATAATAAGTGAAGCAAGCAAGGGTCACTTCATAAGAAAATTAGAAACAAAGCGATAGACAAATGGTATTTGTTTTCCATGGCTAATCTGCTGGCCTACTCTCTATTGGGAAATCTCCATACTCGAGGATACGTACGAATTCTCTAGTTCGTATCAATGATCATCTTCTCTTGAATATACGTATTTGTCTTCGAAGTTGAACCGAAGGCTCCCTTGTTTTCTTAAAAAAAATTCGTGAAAAGAGCAGAGAAGTGAAAATCTCACACGCCACAAGATCTTATAGCAAATCTAATTTGTTGTTCAAAATATTGGAAGTTGTAGAACCGACACATTTTATAGAGTTATTAATAAATTCTATGAAGCTTACCAACAAGTACGGCCTATTAGCTCAGTTGGTTAGAGCGTCGTGCTAATAACGCGAAGGTCACAGGTTCGAGACCTGTATGGGCCACTTCATTATTCGCTTTTTATTCTCTCCCTTTTCCTTCTTTGTTTTTTTTTTCCTTGACTCGAACCGACAAACCAAACCGCAACAATTAGTAGCCAATAAAGCAAGCGGATCAAACCATATAACCGATTCCGTATAAGTTTGTGAATATCCTAATTAATTTTACATGAATCTGACAGTCGATGAATAACATTACTCTTAAATGAGATGAGAGAGGGAATAATAATAAGGATTTCTAGGCATTATTAGCTCAATCTCATGTTTCAAGACTTCCACAAGAAACCCAATTCAGCTTTACCCATCACATCACACGGTACAGATCCTCTTCAATTTTTCTCCTTTTCATCTTTCGTGAGCTATGCTTGATTTGCACCGCAACTAAGATCAGAAGCGGCTAATTGCATCTTCATCAATGATTCAATGTATACATAAGCAGCAGGAATCCCCCTGAACGAAGGTAGGAGACGTGTGAAGAGAAAGGCTTCTGTCACCAAAACTTCCACAGATGAAACGGAATGTTTTGGAAGGTCCAGTGAAAGGAACAAGTCCTGCGCCATTGAATTGCGCTGCAAACTCAGAATAGCCTTTTGGCAACGCCTGGTCCAGATATGGTACGAGGAGTTAATTGGGTTGGAAAAGCCTGATGTTGTCGGTATTGGAGTTAAATCCAGAATATCTCCCGTTCTTCTTCGCCGGGCATATTCCGTGATATGCTCGACAAGCTCGACTCTTTGGTTGTGTTACCGAGCGAGGATATTAATGAATTACTTTAGAGCTCATCCTTATACTCTTTGTAATGATATACATAGACGTCAGACTTCACCAATTCTACTTTATGCTCCAGGGTAGCGTGACTGCAATCGCTGTCTTGTACGAGCAAGTAAGGGCCTGTTTGGTAAAATGTGTTTTTATTCCCTGGAACACAAATTTCTGTTTTTTTGTTATAGGGAACAAAAAAAGAACAGAAACGCGTTTGGTTACATTTTTGTTCCAAATCTGTTTTTTGTTCCTGAGAACAGATTTGGAGTAGAAACGAGAAGTAAAAAAAACATGCTTTTCTGTTTTTGGAACACATTTGAGAAACAAAAAGAACAAAAACATAAATAAAAAAAATTTGCCGTAGCCACCTCCTGTGACCACCGCCCGTTGCCGCCGCTCGCCTCCTTCCTCCGTTCGGTGGGCTGAGCGGCGGCGACGACGGGCTGTAGATCGGCTGGTGGAAAGGCCACGTGCACTGCCCTGGGTACTGGCTCGCCGAGTTGCCATCCCAAATAAACACCTGTCGTCCGACCGAGCCGTGGGTGCTGCAGCCGCTGACGCAAAAGCCCTCGACGGCGACGCCCTGGGCTGTAAGGACCAGGGCCAGCTCTCCGGCGCCGGCTTCGAACTGAGCTTCTGAGCCAACTCGGTGATCTGAGCCCGCTTCAGCAATTTGCCCATGGAGCAGCTCTCGTCGTCGAGCTGGCTCGCAAACGCGACGCGGGTCTGTTTCTAGCCGACCTTCTGCAGGTAGATTTGGACGGTGCTCCACCACTCGGCGGCGGAGGGGACTGACGATGGCGGCTGGTGTTGGATCTGCTGGGGAGTGAGAGAGAGGAGGAAGTCGGAGATGATCGGTTTCTGGGCGGGCCTGAACTCGCCTACCAGAGGATGGAGACACGGAGGTCGCCGTCGAGCAAAGGGCCACTGTGGTACTTCGCCACCATGGGAGGCGGTTGTTATAGGGCAGCGAGGGCATGAGGAGGAAGGAGGAGGAGGAGGCGGTGGACAGGGGTGTGGACGGAGGAGGAGAGGGCGAAGAGGGTGGAGTGGAGGTGGCGGCTAAGGGATTGGTGAGAGAGGAGGGCGTGGATGGAGGAAGCCATTGTTGATGTTGAGAGATTGAGTTTTGTGCAGTTACCAAACGTGTTTCTATTATTTTTCTATTTTAGAACATAAATTTTATGCAGTTACCAAATGCAAGTTTTTATTCAAAAATTGTTCTTTGGAATAGAAACAGATTTTTATGTTTTTGTTCAAAAACTGTTCCTTGGAACAGAAACGTTACCAAACGCGCCCTAAATCTTCTTCGATGTGTCCAAAGCTCTATCTCTCGAACCCCCCAAAAACACATTAAGGTTGGTGTCATCAAGACGAGGTTCGTTCATAAAAACTCCGAAGGTAAGGCTTCGATATGCCCCCCACAACACAACAGCGAGGAATTCCTTCTTCAAATAACAAATCTTAACCATCAAGGGCTTCGTCCCCTTAAGAGACACTGTAATATTCTATGTATTATTCCCACATGAACAAGGTTACAAAGTCTCTCCGCTCAGAAAACAGAGCAGTTTCAGTAGAATGAATCATGTCAAAGTAGGTGTCACCCATTCCGACATCAATTTGTGCCTATGAGTAGAAAAAATCTTTTTGAGGTCTAATAATAATCAAATGCTACTACTTACGGCCTGCTCCATAAATGGCTGTCCAAGTAGAAGAGGTTCTTTTGGTCGGAGAAGAATGACGATGTTGGCACCGGAGTGAATCCAGAATACTTCCCATTCTTCTTTGCTGAGCATATCTCTATAATGTACTTGTTAAGCTCGTTTTTCTGGCAGAATGGCTGCGCTGCATATTCTTCAAATGGCATCCACTGATGGTGACAAGAGAATTACCATTGGACTATATTAGAGGATTACTGCAGCGCTTATTTTCTTAGTGTGCTTTCCATAAAGTAGAAGTTGCACCTATGCTGCTATAATATAGTGTTCATGCAGTTTCATCATTAATTTGCAAAATGCACAAAAAAAATTCTTAGCTTGGAAAACCCCCATCAAGTTTTGGTTGGATCACTAGTTAACCAATCGTAAGCTTCAGCTTACATTTGGCAGGTTAGGGTGGATGGCAAAAGCACACAGGATAATGCATAAAAGGGAGAATTAATCAGTCAAGCAGGGTAATAGTTACCAAAGTACCAAGAATGATAAAGAAGAACAAATCAGTGAAATAGCTATTCCAAAAGTGCTATTTCTGTTTACCTGAACGGCCTCTATCTCCACATCCTGCTTCTGGAAGTCAAAGGATAAAGGTCGCACCAAGCAGACGAAAAATAAGTCTGACTTCTGAAAGAACACCTGATGACTTTGCCTGTGGATGGTCAGTAAAGATTTAGGAAATTGTAGTATCTTGCTGAAAATCTGGTTAATGACCCGAGAGTCTCAAGGCCCTGACACACTCTTTACAAGATTAGTGACATAATATAACACACTTCATTTTCCACACAGGAACTAACAGTGCTATGTGCAAATAACTAAATTTCAAAATGCCATTCAGCAATGGCCATGGTTTCACTCTCAACCTTCACAATAATGCAGGTGAAAGTCTAATGTCTTGAGATATAAAGTCACCCAGTTTAGAAGAAGAAATTTAGGAAGAAAAGGTAAGAATCTTATCCCAAGAATGTAAAGTTTATGACATCTGAAACATGGGGAAAAGGAAAAATAGACTTGATACCTAAATCCCAAGACTTCCACGAATTCAGCATCAATCTGCATATGCAGAAATTGCACGACATAAATCTTCATAGCATTTAAGCAGCTATTCATAAGATCACAAAATTATTACTCACACCAGTCTCTTCTTTAACTTCTCTTACTGCAGCTGCACATATGTCTTCTCCCTAAAGATAGTGAAGCCAAAAGATGAATAATCAAGCAGAAGTCATGTTACTACATTTAAGTCTGCAGCGGAATCATGACCTCATCAACAACACCCGTCGGGAACTTCCAAACACCAGTCCCACTTAATATTCCAGTCTTCTCCTGAACAACGAGCACCTGCCAGAATGTCAGTTGACAATTACTCATAAGCCTAGTAGCATAGTTCTAAAGTTATGATTATGCCTTCAGGAATTAAAAGCAAACAATTGTGCCAAACAATAATGGGACACCTGGAATGGGACATGAAAGATATAAAGTGAAGTCTAGCGGTAAATCCCAAGCTAAGTTTCATAAGCGATGTACACGGAAGATGACAATACACTTTCTGAAGGATCACAGAGCATAGACATCATTAGGATAGAAATATGATGACTGGAAAGCTATAGTGCTACTCTTGTTGGATTAAATCTAAGATGGAACGGGGTAAATGACATGGAAAAAAGGATTTCTCTCTGTGTGTAACCAGTTGCTGTATGAGACGACAAAGGAAAGTACAACTATTTCTCCCTCTGGCAACTCAAAGGAAAGATCAAGTCTCCTGCACAGTATTTGTAGCGCACACATGAATATGAAACACTAATTACCTGAAGGGAAGTGTCTAAGCATTTACTCATGACTGAGGACTAACCAATTAGAATACTATTACACATGCAATTTTATCTTGTAGTCATGGGGATGTTTATAAGGACCCACCTAACCAATAAATAAAACCGCATCCAAATATCTAATCCAGGAGATTTTCCTATTTTTTGAGAACCTTTACCATTAGATTGATACATAAGCCCAAAAAAAAAAAAATTATACTCTGGTGAGTCATTTCAGCCAAAGATGCCACCGTTGATCTTACAAAAAAGTCTCGTCTTAATGGATTGAAGCATAAAACTACAAAAAGGGGTTCTCAATCATTCACATAGAGAGATGAATTCGCGCACGAATTTAGATTGAGAGGAATACCTCGTCCTTCTCATTCATGACTACTACACCAACACCAACTCTGTGCGTCGCATTTGCTGGAATGGTATGAGCACTTTGTGGAATCCAATACACGAGCATTAGATGTGTAGGCTCCGCATGGTGATACCAAAATCCTTCCTGCCCAAAGTAGATGACAATCACAACATCGCGCATAAAACATACAATCAGTGGCAATCGGCTCTTTCCCAACCTAGCCGGTCCCCAAAAGAGCAAACCACATGACCTTCAGTTCAGTGATTAAACTGTGGGACAATCAAATATTTACCGCAACAGCAGGTTCTACGAGATTTACGAGTTCAATAGGCAATTTGATCCACACACCCCTCTTGCCCTGCAAAAATGCTGGCAATTCATCACTACAAAACGGTAACACGAACAAGAAGCAAGAGAAACTCTCAAAATTTTGAAGACGCAAATCCTAAATCAACATCAACATGATTCACCAGCGAATGATAGCAAGGCGGCCAATTTTGGCTGCTCTACGCAATCTACCAGCATAAAGAAAGAAGCAATCGAGTATATCTAACAAAAATTTGATGCGAAATTCATGGTGGAAGCCCAACGAAAGAAAACCTGCTCTTTCCAGTGCGAAATCGAGGTTCTGAGCACGGACACGAAGGACGCGGGGTCCATAGCCTCCTTCATCTCCACGACGACGCCTCCGTAATGGTCCTCCACAGAACTCAGCAATTTGGCTTCGTTCTCGACCGCGGCAGCCTCCACGGCCGGAGAAGCAGAACCAACCGACCCCAACATCGATCCGACGGTCACGCTCCGAGCAGCCGCTCTGGGTCGAGCTCCAATTCCTGAAAGAAGACGAAAAAAATAAAAACAAGAAAAACCTAAAAGAACAAATCAGGTGATCGCCCTAAAAAGAGCATGCACTTGCTAAACAAGAACCGAAGATACCCAATGAAAGAGGGATTCTTCGATCGACGGAGCGGCACCGGGGAAGAAGAAGAAGAGGGAGATTGTCTGCAGGGAGGACGAGAGCGAACGCGAAGCAGAGTTGAGAGAGCCTGGGGAGAGATCTCCGCATTGCCTATACAATCAAGATCCCAAATTTCATGGAGACCAAGGGTCGTCGGCGGCCGTCAATGCTCAACAACTAGAGGCTGATCTCGTGTTGGCTCTGCCACGTCCAGCCGCCATTTCCACTCGCCTCGTCATCCACACAGCATGGGAAACGGGAAGAAAGGCCAAAAAGCGAGAGGCTCCGCTGAAATCAGCCACGTGGCTTAAGAAGAAGGGCCGCATTTGGTGGGCCGTTTCTTGGGCCGGTCCGGGAAATCAGGCCTCGATCTAATGATCGGGTCGGGTCTATACGAGCTTTAGTGGGCCGAGGTGGGTGGGTCCGACCAAGAAGGTAGTGGCTTCTAGCTCGTTCATTCTACCCGTCAGGGCAATTATGGGGGCAAGGCCCATCGAGGTCGTCCGTCTAATGATGAGGTCTAATTTACATAATCTCCAATCATATTGAAGATAGATCCTGATATAAATCAAATCCAAAAATTCATTGAATCTAGAAAAGGAGACGTCTTTAACGATGTGATTTATCTCGATTTTTTTACGTTAATTTTTTTCCCTCAATTTCTAAAATCATAAATGTCTTGATAATTTCGAATCCAATCCTCGTTAGTTCAAAAAGCGTACGTCCATGTCGCATAATCTAAAAAGGTATCATCAGGAGAAGACTTGATCATGACGAGACTTGAATCCCGACAGTAAGTTTCTTTGTTTTATCAGACAAGAAAAAAAATTGAATCAAAATTAAGATTGGACTTACAGTCACAATTTTTATGAGACAATAAAAAATTATAGATCAAAATTGAGACTCGACCAAAATTGAATTAATTTTAATCAAGGCTTGACCTAAAATGCATGATTTTGGAGGGAATTAGCATCAAACAATTAAACAAATGAAGCGATGTCGCAACTCTATCTTGGGCGTACCATATAGGATTCGACTAATGGATTGCTAAGCCTAAACTTACTTTTCATTCTCCCAATCAATACCAATTCACAACTTGGGTTCGAATTATTAGCATGTCAATAATTTTTATTCGGGAGTTGTCACTAATTAGTTTTCGGTGGGTCAATTAGATACCCAAATAAAGTATTGAGAAAATTAGTTCAATTCTATAAACCCAAGATAAATGAAACAAATTTATAATTTTTTTAAAAAAAATTCGATGTCGGCCATCCTATGCTGACCATGTCACATAGGATGGCTAACGTTTATGTTGATGATTTCCATTCAATTTTGGTCAAAATAAATGTATAGCAAATTAGAAAATGTTTAGGATGAACCAAATTGAAAATTTTAAAAATGGGTAGATATCCGTATAATAAACTTATGATTTTTTTGGTAATCATGATATTATCTCATCATATTCCATCAGTGGTAGCTTGAACATAATATAGAGTTTCAAGTATATCAAATTGGCTATTCATGTAATTCAATAAGGGAATTGATGTAAGTATACATATCCAATATATAGATCACTAAATATTTCTATGGTCATTACTGACCCTTAAAATAGTTATGCAAATGTTAAATTATTTTTAAACTATAGGTTTTCTATATTTAAGTTGACAATAACTTAATTAAAATTGTTCAATAGGCAGATTATATGCATGTGTGCAATTAAACTTTTTGACTTACTTCAATTATGTATAGATATTACTTCTTCCCCAAATGGATATATGACAATGATCGCCATAGATTCAGTATAGTCGTTACATTTTCTTTTAAAGTACCTATGGATCACAAGATAATTGAATAGACATTACTCCTCCTTGAAACGAATATTATATCTGTCGGAATAATTGTCTAAAAAGTGATAAATCCATTGTACGATAGCCCTTTTTTTTTTATAACCGAGATGTCCGGGGCCAACTTGCTCGCATCTCAACTATTTCTCGGGGGAGACTAGCACATCAACCTACCGCCATGGCCCCCCATTTAAATTACAAGCGCTTCCCTGGGAAATGGAACCCAAGACCTCAACGAAGCCCGAGTTCTCCCTAACCAGTTAGGCTATCCATGAGTAGGATTGTACGATAGCCTTTCAATCCTAAACCTTTTAACTACGTAAATTTAGTCCTAACCATATTGTACAAAAGTCAATTTAGTAATTAGACCTTTTTAATTGTGCCAATCTAGTCCTAAACTTTTTAACGATTTATCAATATAGCCTTTCTGAGTAATTTGATTGGAAATCCAAATGATTATATTGGCAAATCATTAACTGTGAAAGACTAAATTGGCATCCGTACAATAGACTTATAACTGAATTGGCTACCATACAACAAGATTAAAACTTTTGGGACAAGTTTCCCATATCACTCATTGTGTGAAAAGTACACATGCTTTCTACATTAAATGGTAAAAAATTAAACTGGAAAAATTATATCGTAAGCACATTGCCTACCTAATCACTATGGTTGAGATGCAACCAAACTTCTTTGACGATCACCTTCCTTGGTGTTGCTTTGTTATATGTTTGCAATTGGACGCAAAAAATAGGCATGACTGATTCCTTGGTGTTGCTTTGTTATATGTTTGCACTTGGAAGCAAAAAATAGGCATGACTGACGTCAATTTGTGTACAGGTTACTTCAAAACTCGTGGCTTTAATTTCTAAGCACATGTTTGCAGAGTAATTGACTTCAATTGTGTATAGGCATCACTCTAGATTGTTACTTTACTACGTTGCATCTCTCTCTATCTCCACGTGAAATCATGTAATGGCACGATTGACTTCAATTATATATAGGAGCACTGTAGGGACCCTTCCTAAAATATTTCATACAAGCATTGTTCCTTCCAAAAATGGATATACAGATACGTTACTTGTGTCGAAAACATGCATTCTCTATTTTAAGCCGTCAAAAGACTAAGTCAGAAATATACGTATAGTATGAACATTGTACAACCTGTCGGATTGCCACCACCTTAATTATGTCGCTTCAATATTCATTTGTAACTCCTCTCTCTCTCTCTCTCTAAAATCATATAGGAGAGTGTATAGGTTCGCGCCTTCTTAAAATAGATACATATAGGGATCCTTCCTAAAATACTTCATACAGGCATTTTCCAAAAATGGATTTACAATATGTTGACGATATGCGTTCTTTATTGAAGCCGTCAAAATGCTAAGTTAGAAGATATATGTTAAAAACATTGTATAACCCACCGAGTACTATTAAATTTCTTAAGCCATTATCTCGATTGCGTCACTTTGGTATTTATTTACAATTCGTCTCTCTTTCCATCTCATATGTATCAATCGTACATTGGGGAGATGTGATCAAGTAAACAGGGCCAAACTTACTCCAAAGTATTGAAGATCTCAATCGTCCTCCTCGTTAACCATCCTCTCTCTCTCTCTCTCTCTCTCTCTCTCAGATTTTCAGTACCAATGAACAAGTGGCTTGGCCATCTGGAACCCATTCCTCATCTTGGGTTCTTACGTACCCAATCTTCAAACCCCATCCAGCCAAAAGCCAGTTCACCTCGAAACCAAGACAGAGCAAACCAAAGAAACGTCATCGCTCGCGCGTGGCCCCTGCGTCTCGGCTAGCAAAGTTCAAATGTCCTCGACCGAAATGCCGCATCAGCTTTTCCAACTGCCTAATTCAGTATCGTGTTCTTCGTTCAGGTCGCCATCGCCACGTGTCGGCCACGCCTTGACCTCTCCATCGCGTATATCTTCCTCACCACCCCCTCTTGCCCTTTGGACTCCCAACACTGTCTCAAGAAGTTCTCTCGCTCCTTAGCCTGTGAACATATCATCATCCACAGAGAGAGAGAGAGGTGGGGTTGATTTGACTGTGCAAGGAAGATGGAACGTGGCTTCCATGGCTATCGCAAGCTCCCCAGCGCCACCATCCCCGGTACGGCACGTAGATTTTCAAAGCACTTTTGCCGTTTCACGACATTCTTGAGTTGAGATCTTACAGATGTTCAGCGATGCACGTAAATGTTGCTCGCATTCTTTACCTCTTATGGCACATGATAATTTCCGCCTCCTTTTTTCTTTCTTTCCCTTTTGAGCCCTTTTTTTGTGAAACTTTTACATATCTGCATGCATGGTTCTATAATGCGCTAGTGTCTTTTTCATGAATGCCTTCTTTCTTCACATGCAAAAGAGGATCGCGTCTGCTTAAGCACACGCACACAGAGAGAGAGAGAGAGAGAGAGAGAGAGAGAGAGAGAGAGAGGAGAGAGAGAGAGAGGAGAGAGAGAGAGAGAGAGAGAGAGAGAGAGAGAGAGAGAGAGAGAGAGAAGGGGGTTTGGCTTCAGTTGAGAGTCCATCTGCATTTGGCTTGCTTCAACAGTTCAAGTCCTCATATTTTGATTTTTTGAGGTTTATAGTCCGACTGAAAAAAAATGAAGTAATTGGTGAAATGACTGGTGTACGGAGAAATTACAAATTTGGTGGGGGAATAGAACAGTGCAAGTGTCGATACTGATGCATGCAAAGTGGACCCGAGCGCCATACATCTGTCCTTTCCTTTTCTGTTTGCTGGAACTGGAAAAAATTAAGTGATGACCTTCACATACGTTACCAAATGCCGAAGTAAGCATCTCCAGGTTTTGGATGTCTTCTTTCGCGAATTCACAGAAAATTAAGCGAGGAAAATAATGATTCAAACAGCAATGTTGCTGCAATATATTATGAACCAAACCCGGATGAATGCTCTTATGCTTGCCATTAGTGCTTCGTTTATCCCACGAGTAGCCAGGATAGCAAGTTTCGTGGGGTTTTGAGCGAATCAGGCAAGCCAGGCTCGTGGACATGCCTCGGCTCGCTCCACATTTCTTCCGCTGTGAAAGGATCGCGTGATTATTTACTTATTACATACCAAATGACATTGCTTCTTGCTGCGTAACACGTCGAGGGCATCTAGAAATTCTCTATCAATGACTTCCTATGGTAATTCTTTTCCCTCTATGATCACTATTTTTCTTGATTCTTGCGGAGGTGAAGTTCAGATTGCGGAAATAGCCGAGGCAAGAACCGTTCTGCATGCTCTTTTGGCCTTGTGTGTCTGTTGTTGAGAAGGGAGAGAACTACTTGTATTTGAAGTTTCGATGTACTACCAACAAATCGCTAATAGCCAATTAATGTTTGCACATTTATTATTTAAACAATGCATGGGGTCGCGGTCTGCCGAAGTACAGTCAATATCAAGTCTGTTGCTGTTGACGTTTCGGAAGCGAAACACGCATGACGTGTTCCTTACGACTGCCTGACGTCACGCCCGAGAAACATGGACATCAGTTTCTGATCTGTAACAGTAGATTACCTGAGATTGAGAACTTGTTTCTTGCATTCGGATGAACACTTGGTATCATGTTTTGTCTATCTACACGTAGTCCGAATAGTTTGTACGATGCTAATTTGTTCAGCCAATTGACTCTACCTTTTCTTTTCTTTTTCTGGGGATGGGAAATACTGTCGCATACTATCTCAGGACCCGAAATCTGCATGACAGTCGCTGACGGAAACCACACTGCCGCCGCTGCCAACAACAGCCATTTGAATGCGGATGAGAACAATGAGTGCACCGTGAGGGAGCAGGACCGGTTCATGCCCATCGCTAACGTGATCAGGATCATGCGCAAGATCCTCCCCCCGCACGCAAAGATCTCGGACGATGCGAAGGAGACAATCCAGGAGTGCGTCTCTGAGTACATCAGCTTCATCACTGGGGAGGCCAACGACCGGTGCCAGCGGGAGCAGCGGAAGACCATTACCGCCGAGGACGTCCTTTGGGCCATGAGCAAGCTCGGCTTTGACGACTACATCGAGCCCCTGACTATCTACCTCCACCGCTACCGCGAGATGGAAGGTGACCGCGGGTCCCTGAGGGGCGAGCCCTTCATGAAGAGGGCAGTTGACTACGGCAATCTGGGCATTCCCGCTGCTTTCACTCGGGCATTCCCGATGACTGGCCTGGCCGGCCCCCACCATGCTTACTTTGGAGGCCCGCCAATGGGCGGGTACTTCAAAGATGGTAATACTGGCCATGAGGGCTCTTCAAATGGGGCTATTGGGAATGGGGAGGCTCATGGCCAGTTTGAATGATGCGTCATGTTATCTTGACTGTAGGAGGACAGTAACCCTAGCTCTCACTTCTATATTTTCTTTTCAATGAAAGAAAGGTTACCAGGCTTGTTAACGTAGGAGGAGGCTGGAGTCTATTGGAGCCATGCTTGGACTACAGATTATGGGAAATAAAACACTAACTTCTTCGCATTTTCCTGACTTCACTTGAAGCACGAGAACAAGAACATTTGTTTTCTTTTTGGGAGTTTTAACATCTTACTTCCAAAGCACTTGCTCTTGCTAGTCGAGCTTATTAGGTTGGCAATTATATTAAAACCTTTTCCTCATGACTCATTCAACTCTATCTATGGTCAAGATGAAAAAGGTGACCATGTTATGTATTCAAGGGCGTAAGTGCAAAAGAATTTCTCTTTCCACATGACGACACTATACCAAAATTAGCATTTAATGCAACCATCTTGTAGAGGAGGCATAATAGAAGCCAACATGCATTTAGAGAACCCATTGATGATAATTAAAGGTTAAATCTCCTTGAAGCCTCAAATCAGAAACAGATCACTTGGGTACCGACAGAATACAAAAATGCTAAGCCAGATGATCATCAATGGACTTGTGATGTTGGCTTTCCCAATTCTCAATGAGGATGGGATGGATGTAAGGAAATCAAACAAAGACTTGTCATAGCAATCTATAGGTCAGTTAGGAGGAGGAACTTCGACACGCTCCTTGTTACTCTCAGACTGATTGTTCTCTACATTTTCTTCCTCCTTAGCTTCGCCCTGATTGTCCTCTACATTTTCTTCCTCCTCAGCATTCCCTTGAGATTCGATTGAATCCGCTTCACATCGTTTCCTCTGAGGAATCACATGAAAGAAGGACTCCTTCCAATCCTTCGTCTCCAAGAACTTGAGGAGTATCTCCACGACTTGGTTCACAGTAAGAACCTGTAATCGAGAAATAAGACACTCGAATCTTTAGACTTGCAGCAGCAAGTGCTGAAAGGTTAAAGCATAGGAATTTTACAGAATTGTCAACCAACAGAATTTCACCAGACATTAACATTTGTAAAGACAAAAAACACTCGATCCCAGATTTCAAAAGCACAGATGGGACTATATAACGAGAATTCTGTTCCAAAAGTTAGATCACACCCGGTTTGCAAAGATGAAAGCCTAAGGCTTACCAATCCAGCTAAAACAAGTACTGCAGATAAAAGACTAATCTAGGGTCTTCGAAGACAGTAAAAGATAGAACCACCTTCCTCGGCACAAAATTCCAGCAATGATTAATTTTAACAGCACAATAGCATTAAGAATTGCAACAGCACTTTTGCATTTGATTGTAATACTCCTACACAACTTCATAGCGTGTATTACCAGAAGCTCCACCATTGAGCAATAACTAAGCTAAATGGACATACTCTCAGCTTGAAGATTATCTAACATGCCAATCCATGATTCCAAAATTCAATTCAGATTAGCAAATGAAAAGGATATTTTGTACCTGAGAGCTCGACATCTTCAAGTAATTCCCAATAGGCAATTTTGCAGTCTGTATCCCCTGCTCCTCTGCTTTCTTCATGGTCAACCCTTTCCACCTGTTGCGATCCACCAACCCGCCAATGATGTATATCCTCTTCTGATCAAGCACATCAAGCACATTCTCTGAATCCGCTGTCAGGTACACCAAATTCTCCTTCTGATCCTGCAATGCCTCGACATAAGATCGGTCTTCCATCTCGACAACCCACTTGTCAAATCCTGGTATTCTCCGCAGCTGGCTCCCCATTTCTCCTCTGCATCCAGTCAGCCATAAGTGACAGGGATATGCACATCTCCCATTCATCGCGTAGCAGTACATAATCTGCACGACTTTATCAATGCAATCAACAACAAAGCGAAAGTATTACCAATGAGAAGCAAACAGATTGATATATATCACAGTCGTGAACCAAACCCAACCAATACAAACACCTTTCTAATTACTCTTCCAATTCATCTGGCTTCCATCTTCAATTTAACCGACTAGGATACAACATATCTGTTAACAACATTGACGTGCAAATGCGTTACAGAAAAGAAGCATCTTTACAGCATAACTTGGCAATTCCATCTTGCAGTTCTCTGTGACCTCATAATGAAGAAATGAAGCCGACCCACCAAATTCGTCCGATTCACAAAGCAAAGGTGGAATCTTGGAAGAACGAATCGACGAATTACCTGCTGGCAGAGGCTGTTGATTTCGTTAGCCGACATGAGGTGAGCGAACTCGAGGTCGATCACGACCTTCTGCCCGCTCGCCCTCGCGGCCTCGAGCCTCCGGAGCTTCGTCTCCCGCTCCTCCGACCGTTTCTCCACCCTCTCCCTCCGGCGCTCCCTCCGCGACTCGATCAGCTTCGAGCGCTCCTCCTCGGTCGCGCTCTCGAGGGCCTCCTGCCATTCCCTGCGCCGCCGCTCGGCCTCTCGCTTCTTGTGCTCCTTCAATTGCGCCTTCTTCTCGGCCTTCTTCGCCTCGTACCGCTGCTGCTTCAGGATCCTCTTCCGGGCGTTCTTGGAGAGCGGTTGCTGTTGCTGCTGCTGCTGCTGCTGCTGCTGTTCTGGGGCGTCGGGAGGAGGTGCGAGGGTGGCTTGGTCTTGAGGGCGAGCTTCCATTTAGCTTCGATGTTGTACGACCATGGACGAGGTGTCGCAGGTCGAATAGGGGTTTAGGGCTTTGTCACGAGGACGAAACTGCCCCTCCCTCCCTCTCTCTCTCTCTCTCCCGAACGATTGCGTTAATACCGTTAAAAACCTCAAACCAATCCATAACAGCACAGGCATCATCCCGTTCAAAATTTTACCCTATCTCCACACGCACGCGTGTCCGCACGTGTGAGTTTTCCACATGGCATCTGTCTCGCTCTCCTAAATCCGTCCTGCTGTTTATGGACCTGTCTCGCTCTCCTAAATCCGTCCTGCTGTTTATGGACCGTAGTCACACGTGTTGACACATAAATACGACATTGATTTGAGATAAATATGTCGTGAGGTATTAATTCGTGGTTGCGTTTGATTCGATCTTTTCAAAAGGGGCATTTGCGAAGATTAATTATATAGTTAAATGATTTTCTTCCAAAACTACCCTCAATTGCTCTTGTTATGATTGATTGTTCATCTTTATTGCACAAGGGCATCTAGCAAGGCCAAACCAAAGCCAAACCGAAGGAATATGGTGTGACAAGATATTTGTTTGTGACCAAATTCTGTGCTAACAAGAACCGAAGGAGAGTGAAAGGCCATCTCTTTATCGTTATCCTTCATGTGTAAACAAAAAGCTTTGAATTTGAAGCATGTACATCAATGCAAAAGGTATGCAAGATAATCATCAACTTTCCACTCGACCAGTCCAAGGTGATGCCCCACCTCTTCCCTTCTCCTGTTTAGATAAATATATAGAAGCTACTCATCTTAGCTTTGAGCACTCTTGTCTTTCTTCCACGATGAAAAAGGACCTAAATGGGTCATGTAAAAACAGGGCAACCCTTGACGGCGATGCCCGGTTCAGTCGGACACGACGCCAGGGGACAATGGTCGAGCTCCGATCCCCACCACTTGAGGTTCTTGTCCTGGTTCTGCAGCGCGAAGAACAGTAGCACGGCCATGAAAGCCGTCCCGGCATCCAGCGCTGCGGACAGGACGTAGTTGTACTTCTGCCACCACCGCTTGTGGTACTTGAATATGAAGTAGTTGAAGATTGCCCCCGTGATGAGCCAGCTCGCAATGTTGGTGGGCGTGGCAGGGGGCATCCCGGCGAAACCGTAGGATATGACGGGTATGTTAATCAGCGCAATCCACTTCTTCTCAGGGAAGATCTTGCTCAGCGCCCAGATGGGCACGGGCAGCACAGCTCCGATGAGGAACAGCCAGACCAGGTTCCTGTATAATCCTCCAGGCCCGAAAAGTCGTCTTGGGCCTATCAGTCCCCATATGACGGACGCATCGAAGGTGACTCGGTACTTTGGGCAGGTCCACGGGCTGTCGGGGTGGATCCCTTCGACATCGCAGATGTCGTCTATGCTCTCCAGCATCCACCACGCCACGGCAAGGTTGACTAAAGCGGCAACCACCGTCCCCACAAGCTACAATGGACACCATCAAATAAAATTGAGCCAGGTTAGTAAAGCCCCGACATACCAATCCACAAATACAGAAAACTTCCGATGATCAGATGCAAAGGTTCTAGTTCAGTGTAGAGACCTGAGCTGCGTACATGCAGCGAGGAGGAATTTTCATGTATTGGCCCAGTTTGAGGTCAGACAAGAAAGAGAGAGCGTGTACTGTGCTGATTCTCCCGTAGATTTTGAACAGCAAGTTTGCAATGGGTTTTCCCGGTAGAACATATCCTATGATGAACTGCGCTATGATGTCGTACCCGGGTTGCTGACAAGTAGCCAATGAGAATATCAGTATTCTTGAACTAGTCTTTCCTGTCTACGACACAGAGAACTCTGAAATTGAGAATTCAACCTGATTGGTAGTTGCTTGTATGACACCTATCGGGAGGGTGACGATCCAGGCCAAGCCGAAGGCGAAAAGCATCCCCCACCACGGGAGTTGCACGTCTTCTTTCCAAATTAAGGACATCATCAGAGACACGACGATGCTTCCGACCAATAAAATGAGGAACCACCATTGAGGCACTTGTTTGTAACTTCTCATGAGCTTCGCGTGAATGTCCAGTTTTGCGTTTGTCATTGCCTCTCGACTCTGCTTCCAGATGTCTCTGCACAGTCGAAGTAATTACAAAGTCAGTCAAGTAAACTATTCTGTTTTTCGAGTCGTATGGGAATCCATTCATGTTTCTTCACCTTCCATGAAAGAGTGCCACATGAGTGAGTGTGGCTGTGAATCTCGCGAATCCCGATCCTATCGAGAGAGCAAATAGAGGGCTCAAATAGAGCTTGCCATAATCATTGTACGCACCCACATCGAGATCGAACTGCGGCGTCAATATCTTGGTGGTGTCATATTTCAGCCCATTGGACCTGAACAACTGATTGGAGAAGATCGGGAACTTCCGAGCATCGAAGGTGTTGTACTTCCAGTAACACACAGGAACAATTATGTAAATGAACATGATGAAGCCAATCCCCACGTTCACTATGGAGGACCAGGGCGTCACAAGAGGGCTACCATGGTATGCCGAGATCCCTGCCCAATCGAACGTGAAGGCCCCGACGCCAAGCCCGTGGTAAGCTGACCCGACTTGCTGGGCAGTTATGCTGTGCGGCCAGGCCCAGCACACCCACGAGAAAAATGTCAAGATCGTGAAGAGGTATCCAGGGAGAGCGTAATATACAAAGCTTGCGAACATGGCAATTAGAAAGAATCGCATTCGGGTACACCCTTTTGATTTGTGCTCCTTCTCATGAAGTGCTCTGCGACAGACAGAACACAAAAAAGTTATGGTTTAGCATTTCAATCGTCCTCCACAAAGCATGCAAGGCATTCGCTTTATGCTTGTTTTTCGAATTCTTATGCAGCCATTGTCCCAGATTCACAAGCATAAGATAAAATAAATGCAGTTTACTCCCACTTTAATATAATTTAATGGCTACTGTTGGTGATGTAGTTGAAAAAATATTGAATAAGGCATGTTCTCCGACAGCATTTCTTAACAAAATTCTAGTGCAGAGAACATGTCCACTGTAAACGGCGAGTGAACATTGGGAATTTCTCTGGCATTACACCGAAAAAAGAGATTAATGCAGTCCATGATTTCCAAATCTTATCTGTATATCAACCCCAGACTAGCAAAAGCAAGTCTAATCCATTCCTTCGCATGATCAAGCTATAAATTGCCACTTGCAGATGCTAAAGTTGCAATATTCTGTTTCAAGACTGTCTTTCCAAGAGACGCTTTCTCTACTCCGGTGAAGAATAAAATATTAAGGGCGTATTGACTAGTTGAAAGTGAAAAAGGCCGTTTGCGAGATGACAGGTTTGTCTCTGGTCATCATTATGAAAGAAAAGAGCACAACTTTCTCTTGGTTTCACGGGTTTAATTAAGTGAGGGCTTTTGTCGATTTTTCAGCATGCAAATCAAGAGTATGGAATCTACAGTGAACTGCACAGTAACGACAAGAGCACAACCCAAAAGTTGTTCTTGGGAAAAGAGAAAAAGACCTAAAAAAGCTTAATTCGCAGAGAGAGAGAGAGAGAGAGAGAGAGGGAGAGGGACCTGAACAGAGAGACCTGAGCAACATTTGAAGGCCACCACATCTCAACAGGGTCTACCAGGTACCTCCTGAGCATCCCAGCCCAGCCATAGCCTAATATCTGAATTACAAGGAGAAAAGAAGATGAACATTTTAAGTCCACAGGAGCTTAATTTCCTACCTGTTATGATCTTGCGAAATTTTATGAATCTTCATTTACTTTCTGCTGTCTGTTCAGCCAGTTCACTTTTCACTTACAAAGCTGTTCAACCATTTCAAAAGTTTCAGAATCTGACGAAACAAGAGAATTCATTCAGAAAAGGACCAAAAGCTACTAATGTTTTATGCTCTCTCTCTCTCTCTCTCTCTCTCTCTCTCTCTGCTAAGGTTCTCAGAGTTAAACACAGTAAAAATAAACTAAAATCCGAAATTCCCAAAAAAAAAAAATCACCTTCCTGCCCATCTCTAGTCTTGTTAAATGGCATGACACCGACGATTAAGGCAAACAAACAAAGGAAGCACGCTAAGGAAGACCGAAGTTTTTGCAGACCGAGAAAGAAGAAGATACATGCAAAAGAAGGAAAGAGATATTAGCCAGACCTGGGTCGTAAGAACAATGAGGAAGCCACAGAGAAAGCTCAGGTTCTGCTTGTAATAAGTCTTCATGACAGTTATGGCTCCGATGGAGTAGGCGTCGCCGCCACCGGTGCTCACGCCGCAGTTGGCGAAAATGGTGATGATCACGTGCTCTTTTATGTTGAACGGCCCGGGGTTGAGGCTGAACCTGTAGCCCAGGAGCTGGTACTCCCTCGTCGGCAGGGTCCTGGCCATGAACCTGCCGATGGGCAGGGCGGCGATCTGCATGAGGATGGCGGAGATGACCAGTGGCTGCGTGCGGTACGTGAAGAAGGTGTTGAGGAAGATGAGGACGACGCAGCAGGCCAGGCCGAGGGACCAGGCGCGGAAGGTCAGGACAGGGAGGGAGGGGTCATCCGTCTCCGGCACCACCAGCGCCACCTCCTCCACCGGGCAGCGCTCCTCGGAGAATTCGGGGACGCCGTTCTGCTTCTCGGCATCGGCGTGGCGGGGGTCCTTGTTCGCCATTGAAGGTGTTCAGTCAAGGAGAAGGAGAGGAAGAAGAAGAAGAAGAAGACAGAAGACAGAAGACAGAGACTTTTGTTTGGTAAGACTCTTAGAGTGTACTCAAGTATCGATAAGCA
Source organism: Melaleuca alternifolia (assembly GCA_019926035.1). Classification (NCBI taxonomy): domain Eukaryota; kingdom Viridiplantae; phylum Streptophyta; class Magnoliopsida; order Myrtales; family Myrtaceae; genus Melaleuca; species Melaleuca alternifolia. Next base: position 1,197,121 of record JAGKPW010002174.1, read on the forward strand.
GTTATTTATACATAAGAGGAGGAGCGACGGAGAGATCATATATTTCCCAAAATGACGATACTGACCTTTCTTCCACTAGTTGGCTTTTTTATTTCCTTTTACAACTCCTTCCTTTGTTTTCCGGGTGATGAAACCGCTGACGTAATCGCATGGCGCTGGTCGATTTGACCGTAATGCCCTCGTCAGTGCACTTTTCGTGAGTTGTAACAGCCTCAAGCAGTAGAATTCAACCCAGCCGGTTTGGTCTATTCCTAGCTCCGGAAACCTAGAATTAGTGGGTTCTCAATTCCAAGGCTGTAATTGCATGTTCCAACCAAGAACCGATTCCTAAAGTTGAATCGGTTTTTCAAAGGGAAGAAAGAAGAAGGTTTCTTTCACACATGGAGAATCAAACCCTATAATTTAACATGAAAAAATTAACAATATGATCACTTGATTAGCATATATCTTTGTAGATAAATGGCGCAACATTTACACTTTATTGTAAAGAAATTGGGCTTTCTGAAATAAAGATTATACAAATAGTCATTCAATCTCGACTCAATGTGTATCGTGGTTTCTGAATTTCTGATGTGTTTAATGTAATCTATAGATTTTAGTATAACTTATAATGTCGTCCATAAATTTACAATTTATTAAGCACAATTCATGAACTTATGATAAACGTTTAATCTAGCTCTTAGATTATATAAGCATGTTCAGTATTATCCACATTGAATACAGATTAAAGTTCAATGACCACATTGCATGCTGAATTATAATACAAGAATTATGGGTGTCGAATAAAAAATCGTACGAGAAGTCAGGATTTTAGGTCGGATAATGACCCACCCGAGAACCGATCGCCCCTAATCAAGTGCCGATTTGACTCGATATTACGCTATGCTTTAATGTTAACATAAAGGGGGGTCAAATTCGGTCGACGAGGGTGGACATTCTCGTCAAGGCCCAAGTGCGGCCCGTGAGTGGAGGATAGGGGAAGAACCTTTCCCCCGCACGTGCTGCTCCGCATCCGACACACTCTCCAGCGCTATCAGCGAAGCCCCCCTGCCACTCCACGTGGTTTTCTGACACCCGGGACACCCCGATGTCTGACGCCGCGGGCCCCGCCGCCACGTAGGCACCTAACGGCCCGTCCGACTCCGTCCCCCCGGAGCCATCCGCGGGCCAGTCCGTTGACGCCGTTAAGCTCGTCGTCCCGATTCGCCACGTAGGACCCCGAGCTCGTGTCCGGCGCGAGTGGCACCTGTAAGAAGGGACAAGGAGTGGGATCCACGTGGCGAAAAGGCGGCATCACTTCGTGCGGACCCAGATAAAGAAAAGCCCGCTTCTTTACTTTATGTAACGAAACGTGATTTGGTACGAGAAGATGTTTAATTATGTTCTTATCGAGAAATGATTAAGATTAGGATGTAAGGGAAATGGTTAAGCACTTGAGCCGCTCCGAATTAAAATTCAAAAGGTTAGAATGCTGTTTTAGTCCTCTAAAGTTATAGTATTGTCACAATTCGATCTATCGATTTTTACTTCATGCAATCAAATCCTCGATCATTTCTTAACTCGACTGGTTTGCTTCTTGTAAGTTTTATTGTATTCATTCAAGTGTTGCAGCTTTCTTGATTTGTGCAATCAAGCGCGTTTCACTCACCCATCACAATTAATCTTATCGAGTTACGATTTCTTATCTCTTCTTTTATTATAAATTAACTTTTCGCTTATCCGGCACTAATCATATGAGATTTTGTGCTACGATGACAATGATGTGCCATTGTTTGAAGAGATGAGTTAGTAAGAGCAATTAACTAGTGGATAGAACACATAAAGCGCATAAGTTAGAGGTCTTGATTGTACATAATAAAACATAGAATACCAAATTGCATGAATATTTAATGGGGCAAAATGAATGTTAGAGAACCCGATTGCACGTCGCTAAAACATAGAGAGCTAATCTTGAATGTAATTCCTAAACTGCTGATGTGCTCATTACATGCGATTTGCATGCCTAGCCAAATAATCTAATAAGTATATCTACGATTGGACAGTCATCCATCATCCTACTTACATTATTTTTTCAAATTTCCAGTCGTGGTCGAGTTTCGTGATTGTAATTCTATTGGTTGATACAATCCATTGCAGCTTGATACGATAATAAGTTATGTTCGGATGAAATGTCCGTCTCGTCTGCGAGTTAGTCTTTACTTGTCCCAATCGATCGTACGTGATTCATATAAATAAGAATAATGCTAGTTTGCATTGGTCCTCTACATAGTAAAAGTAAAGACGTGATATATATGTCGAACTGTCAATCATATATGTCTGGTTTAAAGCAAGAATTTCCACTCTCTCCCGTTGCCGGACCCCATTGCGAAGCTGCTTTTGGCGCAAGAGGCCGAACAATATAACGACGAGCGTGACTTCTTAACCGACGGTGAAACAGAGAGAGATGTATTATTAGGATAATATCGGAACATCGTGTTGATTATCTACGACGCCGTTTTCATTCCGCGTTCTCACGCATTCGCCCATCCCGTCGCCGTGCCTTCAACGTGATTTTCTTTGGAGGGACGGACGGAAGCTCGTAACATTTGACTTCATATTCGCCTTACTCGACTCAATACAGTCTCTAGATTAGTCAAATTTATATCATTTTCTTTGGAAAATTCGACAGTTATGAAAGTCGACATAAAAACAAAAAAGTTTAGAGATTATTTGCGTCGTCTTTCTTATATGAAATTAGGTGGGATATACGAGCTTTTTTTTCAAGATTGAGCTCGGGCTCGAGCTCCGATTTGATGTCTTTTACAATTCGATCGAGTCGAGTTGAGTCGAGCATTGAGCATAGGTTGGATCAAGGCGAGGTCGAACCTAGACCCTTGTGTCGAATCGAGAATTTTGCGATTTTCAGAAGATCAAGAAAATGATCGAGAACCTAATCGTGGGTAGTTGTGTTAGTTAAGAACTTATCTCTCATAACCAATATTAAGGGTTCGAAAATTATAGTTGCTAACGTTTTAAGTGGGAGATCATAGTATTAGAGTCTTATACCAGTCTTCCTCGAGATATAAGGGTTCGGTCAGGATGGGAAGGGATATGGGATGGAGTCTCGCCTTTGTCCCTCGGGTGGGGCCGGCGCGTTAGATTGGCGCAAAGCTCGAAGAAGGTCCTCCACGTGGACCCCAGCGAACCGTGGGGAACAGGTCGATGTGGACGATCGGGAGGCTGAGAGCCGTTCGTTTCGGAGGTGGTGGGTGGGGTCGCATGGTGGACTCGCCTGTACCACAGCCTGGCCCAGCGTTGACCCTCGTCCCCACTCCCAAAAGAAAAAAAAGAGAGGAAACCAAGCCGAACCAAAACAAAACAAAACAAAACCAGAACCAAAACCTAAAAGCATCCGCTGTCTCTCGTCCTTCTGTTCTGGTCCGAATCGCGGAAGGGGGCAATCCGCAGTCTCCGCCTGTCCCTAGCTTTTTTTATCCAGAGCTGCTGCTGCTGCTGCTGATGAACTTAAGAGTTCAATTGCCGAATAATTAAACTTGGCCAACTGACAATCGACAAGAATCGCGAACGATTAATCGACACACGTTTTATCATACGGTCCCCCTTACTTTCATCAACCTTTCTCTTTGACTGAACGTATTACGTCGATCTAGAAAAGTCGGGATGGTCAATTCGGGCGTGATGGGTTTTCCTTTGGATAGATCCTTTGAACATTAGATGACACAAACATTATTAATATATTTGAATAAGTAACTGCGTCCAGTTGGCAGGGATCTCACTAATATAAAGATGCCGGTGTCTCCACGATTATTTATTTTTCTTAAATTTCTTTATTTCATGAGTGGATGAGACTTTGTATATACTTATCTCGCAAAGTTGCGGAAGCTGTAACAGAGATAAGAGGCATCGAACATAACTTGTGGAGCTTAATCTTTGTTTGAATCAAAAGTGATGGACCGACTTCTTTACGAACGAAAAGCTAGTGTGTGTCTACGCATATATATGGTTCGTTCGACTCCCGTTGACATGTTTAGAAACTCAAAGACGCCCTTCATCGATTATGTTGAGCTGCCAATAACCTAGGACTGGTCGAAACATATAAAGCGAATAGATAGATGAGAGTTTTCGTTCATTCCGGCGGAAGTAAGAGATTGAAGTAGCAGGCAACTTCAGAAGAGGCACTTCAGGGTCTTCTTTTTCATTGTTCGGTCTATGGAGATGGTCATGAATTTAAAAAGAGGTTAGCGTGGGATGTGGGCAAAGAACGGGCAAAGAGAAAGGGGAGGGGAAAGTTCCTTTCGAGGCAACGATCTCCATCGGAATTGGGTTCGCATGGCGTGATTGATGCAGACAGACGCCGGAGCCCACTTCCACCATCAGCAACAGTTCCATTTCTTTCCCCTCATCTGTATCTTCTCCCCGGAAATGTCCTTCCCCGGAAACTTCCTTAGCTTACTTAGTTGTCAAATTTTGGACGGGCATGGAAACCCTTATGCCTAAAGGCTCAAGGAACGCCGTATAAGTTTCATGAGTTGAATTGAGCCCGGACTTTTGATATTTGTAAATGGCCTGGACTTAAAGTGGTTTGCACACAGTTGATTGAATTCGAATGAGCGTTCTCTGATTCTGAGCTAAAAATTCACCAATGCCTTGACTAATCGTGCCTACTTGAGAGTTTCAATCCTCCGTTTTAGGTTAGTAAATCATGAATTGGGCAAGACGCATTTTCCTGAAAGCTAGTAATTGTGTATGTCCATTTTCTCAAAATTTGTCGTATTTGACTCCGTAGAGGAATCGGGCATAAAACGGGACAGCTTCCTCTTATAAGTCTGTCTCCTTCTTCTATTGCATCTTTGGGCCCAAATAGGACAATATTTAGGTCAATAATTGCATTTCACGTGAATTAAGAATGTCAGCATCCCATTTGACATTTCTGGGCCTAGACAAAGCAATATTTAGGTGAATGGTCATGTTTCACACAAATTAAAATTGCCAACTTCCGATTTGACGTGGGACTGCACTTCATTCATTCTTTTAAGTAGTCGTGTTAATACACGTACTCATCACATATTATGATCCTGTACTTTTACCAGGCTGAATCATCGATAACTGCAATTTCTTTAGGTACTATGCAAAAATTAAGAGGGAAAAAGAAGCAGAACAAGAAGAAGAAGAAGAAGAAGAAGAAGAAAACTCTTCTAAGGAGTCTGCAAGATAAAAGCTCTTTTCAGCACCTCACTCATGAGACCTCTGCAAAGTTGGAGTTTCTATCAATGTTTCATTTTCGTCTGACTCGTGCACAAAAGAGGAGGGAGGAAAAAGCCGCTCCGTTCACATTGAAATATGCAAAAGATCGGTGGGGGCTTCGCAAGATGACAAAAATCACAAGCGAATTCAGATTCCAAAAGATAGGAACACCACCTTTCATCTATCAAGCCGAGCCGAAAATCTGTGGGCTTATTATTAACTTATCTTTCTATGTGTTATCGTCGTATAATGTTGCCAATGCACAAAATACTTTCTTAAACGGTCCAAACGTCTTATGTCCACATCTTGATATGCCGTCAAATACAACCGCCCCCGCCCCCGTCCCTCGAAAGAAAAGAAAAACAAATAAACAAAAGTAAACTGGATAAATCCAATGTTGATTTGTCACTGAGGTTTGCATTTGTCCACTAATAATGCAACTCGCCACTTAATTAGATTCACAGGCTTGGCCTCTTCTCCCCGCTCTTAATTCGACGAAGTAATCTTGCTTCCTCATCACTTTCTTCTAAATGGCAAATCCATACTTCCATTGGAATCTTCAGAAAAAGCGCATGATCACAAAAGTTCCCACCACATGAATGGATCTAGAAACTTTGCAAGGCATAATTAAGACTCCATTAGCATGGGACAACGCACAATTAATAGGGGAAAGCACGTGAAATCTAAAACCTAATCATAGCAGCGGAACCCTCTAGTAAGAACACCAGATCAAACGGCCTATAATAGGCCATACATCTGGACAAACTTCAGCATTTGGTACCTCGTTACAGCTAGGTCAAAACTATATTAGCCCTCCATCGATTCGCGACCATTGTCCCCATCGTCTTTTTCAAGGTTTTCTTTCGGTGGTGGTGGAGCTGGGGATGATTGCAAGTTTGATGTTGGGCTGGAAGAACGTCCCAGATTCGACCTCATGCGATTTCTGCAAATGCGAATAGATTTGATTGTTGATAGCATCATCATACGTTCAATGTCGCTTTTAATCACGTGGTTTTCTGATCATTAATCTGAGCTACGTGTCTCCTCTGTGCTCTCTAATGACATGGTGTGGCTCACCGTTTGAGTTCATGTTCGATAGAATTCACACTACGGATGCAAAACCCTCGGTCGACAAGAGTTGACTTGGAATGAGGGTATCCTGCGTGCATACGATCTTCTATACATATCAGTACCTCAAGGACCCGTAATGCCCTTGGGGCCCTTCGTGCTCATGATGGTGGAGCTTGAAGCATTTCCCCTTTCCGGAAAGATCTTGAATTTTTTTTTTTGGTTGCTTTTCTTCTCCATGCACTCAAAAAAGGTGCTCTGTACTCTCACTTCTAGCACAACGCGTTGCAATTAGAAGATTCTCATATATCTTACCCTCGTAAGTTTATCCACGTATTATCCGTCAATGTTTTCGCTGTACTTTATGCCTAACGATAAAATTAACGTTATCTTTAATTATAGTAATTTTATTGTGACCTACGTGCTTCACACGCCCGTGGCGTGCGCATGCTCTTTCAATGGTCCAAGCCAAAAGGTCGAGAAAAGCACTCGATCGAGTGATGCTTTCGGAGTAATAATGCCTTGATCCTACTGAGAAAAAGAGAAGAGAAAGTAGCAAGGCAAATAGGATTTTACTTTGATGAGACATGGATGGTTCCTAAGAAAAGTCTGCACACCATTCATTATTTCCTCACAATGTCCTGCCCAATAACGTTCCTTGGCCAAAGAACCTTCACACACCAGAAAGCAACCAGGGTTCAAAGATCACCTTTCGCCCATCGCCCCACAGCCTGAACTGGAAAGCGATCTCCATTCATCTCTCTCTCTCTCTCTCTCTCTCTCTCTCTCTCTCTCTCTCTAATCTTCTTTACCAAGTTGAAACTTGTTATATGCACTGACACCACTTAGAATCTTGGATTCATAGATAGAGAGAGAACGATGAACGAAGCATGTAACATCAGGAGCTCGTTTCATTGAAGCACGACCTGTTCCTGTTCCCTTTACGGCCGTGGTACCGTCCCACTCAGGCTTGCCCTTCGAGATGATCGATTTACCACTAAATATATGGAGGGTGGAGACCAGACATCGATGTAATTGCGGAGCAACATTGTAAGTTCTTCACTTTAAAGACCCCCATGATCATGACCAGAGGTTCCTCGTCCTTTTGCTCATAGGCTACTATCCTGGTGTTGGCGCTGCCGGAAGCCGATTTCAATTACTTATTGAGGAGAGAAGGTCTAATTGCGTAGAACCAATCTGCATATACAGACATGATCGTAGTTTATCGAGCGTGCGGATTCCGTTGCATGGTCCACCCAATCGACAGCCGTGATTATCTAAATCTACATGTAGGATGAATCTATGTAAGACTTTTCCAACACCGAGAACTATCCAGTCACATCTCACAATAGAATATCAATCTATGATTAGATCTTCTAATGAAGGGAAGTGTATAGCAGCATCAAAGCTGGTGCACCTTATGTACAATCTCTGTGATTTGATTTGGATTGATGGAAGCAATTACATCATAGAATATGGGGATAATAACACGAATGATCCATCAACTTTGGTTCAATCTGTAATGTGATCCATGAACTTCAAATTTGTTCAATATGATTTTTGAATTCATCAATTTCAATTCAAAGATCACGTTGAACATTTTTATATACAAGTTTGAACATGTATAAAAAAATTCAGGAATCAGATTGCACTTTCATCTAAAGTTCATGAGCTATTTATGCCATTTTTCCTAAAATATACACTTACCTCATCAGTTTCAGTTGAGTTACACTACTCTCTAAACGAGATTAACCCAATGTGATGGGATTTTAGTCCACGCAATAATCTCTTTGTAAAATCGTAGCTCAAGCACCATGAGAAAAATGTAATACATCATCACGTTCGACTATTGACTTGATGAAGTCACGGAAGCTATGCAAAGTTTAACGATGCCGCAAACACATATGCTCATTTCAACATTGAAATCTAATAATGTATAAGGAGAAACCCACCAGATATCCAATTTTTTTTCTGCGCAGGACACCAGTACCCGGGACTTGCATCAGCGACCGTAAAATACCTTCCCCTCGACCATAAGACACTTTCCTAAAAATGATCGCTCAATGAACGACTAATATTTTTTACCATTTAAGAAGATGTTTAGACATAAATCGCCGTTGATAGTTGGAAACATTTGTTTATTAGCTTATCCTTTCGATCGATGCTAATGATCACTTTCGAGTAAGATATTTTCAAAATCATTCATTATTCGCAAAATAAACTGAATGCTAGACGACATCTTTTTTTTCCCTTCTTTCGTGTGCCGAGCATGTGCCGCGATGGGACCACAAGTGTGTGTGTGTGTGAGGACGGTCCGAATTAGGTCTTTCTCTAAGTCGTCGCGCTCGCACTAGGCGCACCATGGGTGGTAATGGTCGCTAGCATTTATGTCTGATCTTTTCATATGTAAAGGACATGAAAACAAAAGGCCGAAATCAACATCGAGCTCTAGGACCACTCGAACGGGGGGCCCTGTCTTTACCATCCATGGCGGTCGCACCAATCCATCGTCTGGACAAAGATTTCGGAGAATTTTCCTAAGTAAAAGCAGGAGTGCACATTGAGCCCAACAAGCTCGTGAAAGATGTAAGGATTCGAAGAATACCCCCGACACCATAATCTCCAAGCTTGCATCTTCGGCCCACGCCAGTCATTTCTAGTTTTGCCTTTTCCCTAAACCGTAATGATTCAGACAGGTTCGCAGGAAGTTGCTCTCTCGTGGCCTGACCTTAGGACGTTGTGTTGGAGCAGCTATTGCCATGTTGTCCTGGACTACTGTCGACGGGCTTTTAGGGTTGAATTACTTTTTCGAGGAACGAAGATGGAGGATTTCGAGACGACAAATGCAGTCTCTCTTTGACTTTTACTGTACGACGTCGTATGAGCTAGAAGAACCGTTTGGATCTGGCCCATGCCCAACTTCAAATTTAGTCCTCGGCCTCTATTGTTGGAGAGACTATCTCTTGTATGGGCTTTGCTTATGGTAGTGGCATCCTCTTCATTTTCGTTACCCAACCAAATTTCAAAAAATAAAACTAAAGAGTGTTTATCCAGCCCTGGCAGAGGTTCACCTAAATCTCTTTAAATTATTCAAAAGATCTGATTATAATAATTGATTTACAAAGTGATGCGAAAAGAGGTATGTGATCATTGAAACAAGCGAGCCGATTCAAAGTATTGAGAACCTCGTGCTTCTGTGAGACCCTTCAATTAGGTCCCGCTTCTATACTCAGTGAAAAATGACTTTAGAAAATTTAGAAGAAGAAGAAGAAGAAGAAGAAGAGAGTTTTATGAAAATCATACCTAAATTTTCTCTTTATATCAAACACCCGGCCTCGTGTGTTGAGATATACAAATACCATCTTCAATTTTTCATTGGATTTCAAGTTGCACCTCTCATCCACACATGAAATACCAAGTCGCCATTTTTTTTTCTCCAAATACCGAATCCTTGACGACGAACTTCAATTGTCGAGTTAGATTTTGTGTGCCTGTGAAGGCGAATTGTAAGCTTCCAAATTGTGAGGAGGGTACTTGAAATGGTGAGCAAAATCGAAGATGATTCTGCTATTATCCTGAATAAAATTTCTGAATCAGTCCTCTCTATATCAGTAGAACTTTCCATTTATACATGTTATTAGTCTCATCTTTGGATTTGTACGTGGTTATTTTGGCTTTTATAGTGTTCCAAAGTTTATGGTCTTATCTCTATGACTTCCTCGGTTGAAAATTAGGAAAGTGAGACCATGCGGTGGAAACAAGGGAAAGAGATAACAACATGGTGGCGAATTCGGGCCTAGACCCACAGGTTCGGGCCTCGCACTGTTGAAGCTGGTAGGCAAGAAAGAAACCAAACGTGGAAGAGGATTCGCGAAGCAGAGCAATCTCCCAAAGTCAAAGAAGGCTAGCTAGCGATCTGGGTGGATTGAACCAAGAGTCTACCACTCCATTTCGAGCATGAGTTGGGATTTGGAGGGTAACATTAATATCTTGAAAGTTAGAGCTCAAACCCTCCTTCTCTACTATCATGTAAAAATCTAACTTGTCAAGAAGAAGAAGAAGAAGTATCGTCCCGCCACCTCTAGAGGGTTAACTTGAGAATTTGAAGAGTTTGGGGGTGTTGTGTCGAATTCCAATATAGTATGAAGAATTCCCACGAACCTCTCACTACAGATTATGTTGACGTGGCCACGATAACACGATCTTCCTTTTGCCATCATAAACGGCGCTTAAGTTGTTGGCTTTTCATGATCGAGGATGGTTTCTTTTTGAAAAATTCGCTATTAAGTTTCCAGAGCAAATGCCATTTTAAGTCTCACATCAAACTGTATAGTATACGTATTTATGTAGGGATAATTACTAAAAAAACCCTAAAATTATTGTACAAATGCCGATTTAGTTTTGATTTTTTTTAATTTGATCAAGTTAATCTTAAATCTTTTGATGATTTGTCAAAATAGTACTTTTAGCTAATTTTGGTTGGCAATTTTTGACGTGGGCGTTGGCTATCTTACATCGTACGCTTGACGCTGGCATGAACTTTTTTTTTATAAATTTATAATTTTTTTGAATTTTTTATTTGATTTTTAAATTTCTCTTTTCTTTTATTTATTTTCCTTTACTTTACTTGTGGTTGGCAATGTCCGACCACAGTCCCTCACCTCCTTGTCAACCATTGGCGAAGGTCGTGGCCCTCAACTAGTGACCAGCAAAGGTTGCCAATCCATAGTGATAAAAAGAAGAAGGAAAAGTAAAGAGAAGGATAAAAAATAAAAAAAATCATAAAGAATTATTAATAATGTCTCATTGGCAATCTGTCAAAACTTTTGAAATTGAATTCATCAAATCGAAAAATTTGTGCATGAATAGACATCCAAAATGCTTTTTCAAGCAATTTTCCCCAAAACCATATACATGTGCATATTTGACGAGTAAAATTGTGCCTAAACCTAAGTTCGAGTCGAGATCACCAAGTTTGGCCACACATGCGAACTAACTTGCAAATGAAGAAGAGATAATGGTGGGTGTTGGTGGTGGGAACTCACTTTTATTCCCTACTTCAACTAAGTCAAGCCAAGCCAAGAATCATAGGGAAAGGCCCACCCCACCCTCCCTATTCGAACTCCCATGAATTCAACGTCTGCGCAAGCAATCGTCCTTCCTTTGGAGCCCACCCTCTTTCCTCTAGAACTTACATGGACACATGTAGGCCACTTGCAAGGCGGCATGGAGTTTTCGAGATTGAAAAATGAATGGATGATGATTCAACTTCGTTAGGTCGTTGTTCGATGGTGCCCTTTTGACAACTTCCTATCGAAGATGGAAAGCCACTATGATTATGTGCTCTCTCTCTCTCTCTCTCCCTCTCTCTCTCTCTCTCTCTCTAAGTTCAATTCAATGTCTAATTATGCGACTTGATTAGCTTATGATGTCACCACGACGTCTCGATAAAAAGATTGTGATCAACAATGTCTAGGGTATAGAAAAAAATGAAGAAAGAAACCATATATTATTCTACCCCCTTCAACCAACCAACGCAAGATCTTATCATATATGTAACAAGAAATTCCTTGGTAGTGATTTTTAGTTTGTAGTTAAGGGCATTGCCGAGACAATTTAGTTTCGAGTCCACACTTATGCTTGATTTGATCCAACCAAGACATGAAGGGCAAGTGCATACGTTTCTTTTTTTGGAAACTCGACTTGAGATAAGAGAACGTTTGGGTTGATTTGGGTTTTCTTTTATGCGTTCACGGCTCTTATTTTTTTTTTGGGTTTCGAAATAAGTTCGATAATACATTTCGTGATCAAACCAAATCGTTAGAAACCCTAAATTCATAGTCCTTGGTTATTAATATGAGTTTTACAAGGTAGCCTAGATTTGTGAGCTTCTGCATAATCAAAATGCACGTAACCAAAGAGAGACCATGACCACTGCCCACATAAAATAACTTAATTTCAGCATCTATTATCATTACTATTATTATTGTTGTTGTTGTTTTTTTTACATTTTTTCAAGTTGCAAGCAAAATTTTGAACCACTAGTTTACATTCTAGAAGTGCAAAAGTTTGAAAAAGGATCGCATAGTTAATAGGCGATTATAGTTAATGGACGGCTATGATCACCTGAAATACTACACGAATTCAGATCCCAAAAGCTTCCCACTTAAGTAGACACCCAAAAAGAGAGTTACGTGTAAAAGCTAAGATCAGAATCGTCCACTTCTTTCCTCACATCACTGAAAACTGGAATTGACAGTTTTTTGTACAATTTAATTAATTGTCGGTTTGCTCACCGACACTCAAATTTGCAAGAGGCTGGGGTCAACAATTTAAGGAGGAGTCAAAGCTTGGGCGTTGATCCAAGATGCGTAGCACGATGTCTAGGGACACGTGGACGGTCGCCATGTGGGGGTGCATGGCCCATAATTACTCCTGACCAAACTACGTATCCGAATATCTTCTTTCTCATTTTAAGTCTTCTTTTGTCCCCCTCTCTCCTTCTCTCTGGATCTTTTTTTTTTTTTTTTTTATGGGTGAAGAACTCAATCTTAAGTTTAGGGTTCCGATGCCCAGATAAGTAACCATAAAAAATAACATCTGGGCCGCGAAGAATGATCGATTTTGGGGTAGATCCACTTTGACCTAAGTAACTTTTGGTTTCGAAAGAGTGGAATCGAGAACGAGGCCAATTGAATCTGTGTAGAACCGACTCGAACCGAGTCAAACCAACTCTTAAGTGAAACTGTTGGTTTGTGCCTTTAGAGTAAAAATGAAAATTGGTTTTATGCCGTTTCTGGATTCACAAAAAATCAAAAGTTGAGTCGGTTCTCCCTTGAACTGGTCTTGGATTGTTTCTGGATTAAACTGAACTTCGTATTGGAATAGTTACCAAATCAGTCCTAAACATATTAGATGTATGTTAATTCAGTCCTAAATTTTTAAATTTTGCTAGACTTAGCATTCTAGTCAATTGCCATCGAGAATCGTTGACGTAGGAGTCCACAAGTTGTCTATATCCAGCATGCCACGTAAGCTGATCCACAGATGCACGTCAACTATTTTTGATGGCAAATACTGGGAATTGTCATATTAAAATTTTGAGTAAACATTTGCAACTATATTAGCAAAATTAAAGTATTTAGAATTCATTTAGTATTTGTTTGATGGATTTAGAACTGGTTGAATAATTTCCCAACCCGGTCTGCGCCCCAAGATTTATCCATTTTTTATAATCAACATGATAGACAAAACTAATTACAATATTAATTATCTCATATCATACGATTATTCATGGCTCGCATGTGAACTTTTGTGGGTCCAATGCGGATCTCTTCGTTTCAAGATGCATCGATGGACTTAATCATTCGAACAGACTTTATTCGAAACTTCTTTTAAGAAATGCATTAGGAGCAAATGCTTAACACTAATGACAAAAAAAAAATCTTCAATTAAACCGATTTATGATCGAAATTGCCAGACTCTAGTTTCGGTTTTTGAGTTTGGTGAGATGTGTCAATCAAGAATACAAAGCCAGCGCATGAAGACGCAAGACAAGATTTAAGAAGTCAGCAACCGGATCAGAGAAAGAAGGAATATTCAATCTCGAGCGTGCGATTCAAGAAAAAGGTTGAAGAATTTGAGGTGCTGAATTCCATGCAATCATGTCGTTTTCCAAGTCGGGTCATCAAAGATCAGATCCGACCCGACCCGACCCGATTTTGTCTGCTTTTGGATGGGGTTAAAGACACCTGAATCTACAGAATGAGGAATCGGAGACACGCTCGAAACTCAATAACTGAGAAAAAGAGAAGAACTTTTTACTAAATTTGATAACGCATTTATTACAACTTAAAAAGTGTTCACGGAAAATTCGAAACCCCTACATTCATTCGAAATGATAATCATTGAAAGCGCATGAAATTCAATATCCTCCCCACGTGTCCACGTCGAATTGGTCCAGTTGGTCCAATTGGTCCTCAGTTTCGTAGTAGATCGCGTATAAAAGTACTTTTTTAAATAAGAAATTACGTAAACTTGTGACCCTAGACAAACCATTCACATTTAGTCTGAATCGAAATAACCCGAAATGTGAACTTGCCTTATGCTTTGAGCACGGTGATTGATGATTCCGCATCATATCATTCGATTTCTCAAATTGATAAGAAGCACACGAGGACCTCTCACTGTCTTCCCCAGACTGTTCTCATTCTCCATCATTCAATACTCCTCCATCACTAACACCCCTCTCCATCATCACTCGTTCCTTCCTTCTCGAGCTCTCCAGATCTCGTCTTCTCCCGCAGCCATGGCAGAGAAGGTGAGCCCTCCTCCTCTTTCCTCTATCTCATCTCTCTGTTTCGGTTAATCTTTTGCCGGGGCCGTCTTGTTCGTTTCTGTGTTCTTGCATTTCTCCCCTGATGCTTTGGGAGCAATGATCTCTCTGTTTTTGGTTAATCTTTTGATGGGCCCATCTTGTTCGTTTCTCTGTCTTGCATTTCTCCGCGGACGCTTTTGTCTACAGGCGGTTGGGAAAAGGAAAAGCTCAAGCATTCGTTTGATTCGCGTGGCTTTATCAGTTTTGGGCGTTGTTTTGATTGTTGCAGGTGACCAGGATGTTGATAAAGGTGGATCTGCAGTGCTGTCGCTGCTACAAGAAGATCAAGAAAATCCTCTGTAAATTTCCCCGTAAGTCTGTCTGTCTGTCTGTCTGTCTCTCTCTCTCTGGGTTTTGTTTTGTTTTGTTTCCTTCGAGATCCTCCTTTTCAGTTTCAAATTATAATCATTTCCTTGTGAGTGATTGCTATTGCATCCTGTGGAGTTAATTCGACTGAGTTTGCTATGAATGGTTTTATGAACAATAGAAATCCGAGATCAGATATACAATGAAAAGCAGAACACGGTGTTGATCACCGTCGTCTGCTGTAGCCCGGAGAAGATCCGGGACATGATCATCTGCAAGGGCGGCGACACGGTGGAGGGCGTCGAGATCCTGCCCGACCCGCCCAAGGAGAAGCCGAAGGAGCCGGAGAAGCCGAAGCCCGAGAAGCCCAAGGAGCCCGAGAAGCCCAAGCAACCTGAGAAACCAAAGGAGCCCGAGAAGCCGAAGGAGCCCGAGAAGCCCAAGCAACCTGAGAAACCAAAGGAGCCCGAGAAGCCGAAGGAGAAGCCGAAGGAGCCTGAGAAGCCCAAGCAACCTGAGAAACCAAAGGAGCCCGAAAAGCCCAAACAGCCGGCCCCGCCAAAGCCTCCCGAGCCAGTGCCGGTGGCGGGCTACCTGCCGGTGCCGATGTATCCGATAATGGGGGTGTGTTGTTGTCCTTGTTATGAAGGGTATCGTAAGGGACCATGTTATTGTCATCTGCAGGGGAGGCCGCCGATGTGCTATGATGGTTGCGGAAGGCCAGCATACGAGTGTCAAGGTGGGAGTAGAGTTTATTACGGGAGCCGATGTGATTACTTTAGTGAAGAAAATGCCACTGGATGCACCGTCATGTGATCGAGTTCAAATTTGTCTCGCGTCATTTGTCTATGTAGCAACTCGGTGAAACATGCATAAGTCAAATTTTCGAGGGCTATCTTGGGGTCTTTGTCTTCGTGGGTATAGAAAGATTGATAAGGTTGGTGTTCGGGCGTAGTGTGGTATATGTGGTCAAATAATTGCTCGACACATAGACTTGTTATGTGTCAATATCTTCATTTCAATAAAACTTTGGTCCCTTTCACTTCTCTCACGTTCGTGTCTTTTGCATGCCTCAATGGGGAATCAATTCCGTGAATGAACAGGTCGAGTGAACTATTAATCTTCATTATGTAAGAATCTTCAAAAGAAAAGGTTAGGGTTCTATCTTTGGTTCTGTGCTGCGCATCTTATGGAGCACTCGTAAGACCTAATGAAGATTGAGATGCATCATATCGAAGGAATAACGCACGTATGATGAGGTTCAATTATGAAGTCGTCGAATGATTTCTTTTAGCCACATATGTATGAGATTGGAAAGGGGTCTATTCGGCCTGTAAAAGAGCATGAAAAGTCGATTGGTCTTTGTGGAAAATCTGCCAAGAGAATAATTATTGAAATGGAGAAAGTAGGGGCCTGAGATGGGTGTTCAAAGAAGATCCAATTGCGATGTGCCACTCAGAAAGAGAAGCTTCCAGTTCAGATGGTTGAGCAGGTGGATCTAGAGAAGAATGATAATGCCCTTGACCTTCTCTTTTTAACTAAATGATGTCGCTTGGAAGTCCAAGGAGCTTTCGATACAACCTAACAATATGATCTATCCGAGATATATATATATATATATATACATTTATTTATTTATTGTGCTATCAATAGAGAAAGATTGATCAAATTGGTCATGTCTATTCTATTAAAAGCTAAGCATAAACTCGAAATACAATTACTTATCATGATGAAATTTTAAAAAATTATCCAAATTTATCAGCAGACGCAAAATTAATAACTTTCACATAATTTGTCATAGTGAAGCTTTCTTCCCCTTAATGTCATATCACAGCTGGTCTGGATTTCCTCAAAGTCAAAAGATGATTTTAAGACTTAAGAGTAGAATTTTACGTTTGAGAAAAATGACAATTGCAGAAAGCATCATCAACTTTGTTCTCCATATCCTGTAGCCTCTTTACATCTCAAAACCTACGATTTACGTCCCTTGAACCTAAATGAACCCACAAACCCTCAGGCACGTCCAAAATCAAAACCGAAATCTAGTTCCCACTCTCTTCTCCTTCCATTTCTCTTTCCTATCGCTCAATGCATTTTCGGTTCTGTTCGGTTTTAGGTTCGGATAATAAAAAATAGTATATTTTTTTCTCTCTCGATTCGGTTCAATTAACCAAGCTATTGACACTCTTGATGGCAACGATCGAGATCCGCCTCGAGCCAATGCCATAGTCCAACCCTGAAGTGGTCACCCTCATCCTCACCTCTTGCTTGCGCCCCTCTCTCCTCCTTCCTGTCTTTGTCTGCGGCTAGAGTGTTCATGGCTTGGCATTGCGAGGCTACTTGAGCTCAGCTTGAGCTCGCCGGTTGTGGTCGCCAATGTCATGCGAGGTTGGCCTCGAGCTGCCGGTGGCCGTGGCTAGCTGCGATCCTCCGCGACAAGCTCACAAGCTGTGCAAGCTTTGTAGCAAATCTCAACAAGGGCGGCCACGACCTTAGTCTGGCCACGACCTGGCAAGGACCATTGGTCGACTCAAATTGGAGGCCGGCAACAGCCTCCTGGGGGCAGCGGCAATGCATGGGGAGGGTGGGAGAGACGTGGTGGTGGGGTTGGTCGAACCGAGCAAGTCTCTCCTATGTGAATTTACGATGGAAAGTAAAGTTAAAGATGATTTTGATAATTTAAAAGATGACTTACCCATGAAGTTACCATTAATTAGAATGTAAAGTCATAGCACAACTCATCCTCACTCTAAAGGATTCATCCATGATGGAAAGTGAAACTCAAGCAAAATAAAAGCTCCGCTTTTTCTAATCGTCAATATCCGCAAGACAAACGCAAAGTGCCACTTTGAGCGGATGATGGTGACTAATCTGAGTTGCAACGCATTAGTTTGGTAGATCTAACTTAAATGCAGATCGCCCCTAACTACATTTAACATCATTCTTCAAGTCCACATAATGTGCTCATTCTGCTTTAGGTGTTGCTCCAAGAAAGTGCACTTCAATTAGGTGTGGACGGACAAGGGTTTTGGCTACCTAAAAAACATGATGATGATTCTCGTTAGAATGTATCTTGGGCTTTAGAGAAGATCGTTATTGACACGCACTCATGAACCCTATGTGTCCCATTTTAGTAAAAACAAAGGAATTAGTTCATCCTTGATGGTAACTTTTTCTTGACGACAATTTTCACTCGAGAGCTGCTCGTGCTGAAGAGCTATCTTCCTTACTTTTGTTGTAGATTTTATGATTTCCAAATGTCGATTTA
Organism: Melaleuca alternifolia; assembly: GCA_019926035.1. Taxonomy (NCBI): domain Eukaryota; kingdom Viridiplantae; phylum Streptophyta; class Magnoliopsida; order Myrtales; family Myrtaceae; genus Melaleuca; species Melaleuca alternifolia. Next base: position 1,215,384 of record JAGKPW010002174.1, read on the forward strand.
GCAAATATGAGTTGTGATACTATGAAACTTAGTTATCATCGTGGTGGCGTCGATGCGAAAAATGACAAAATACTACAACGTATGATGCATAAATTTTTGCGAAGGACTAGTTGTTAGTCTCTCTCTCTCTCTGCCGACAATTATGCTGCTAAAAGACACATTTGGTGAGGCCAATCCAATGAGTGACTGCTTTTGATTGTAGCTTTTTGTGATCATCCTTTCTCTGTTAATTGACAAGATTTAAAAGAAAAAAGTGGATCATAATTGAGGATCATAACATGTGCGGAAGATATTCAATAGAGGACGGAGATCTTCCATCCCATACGGTATTCCATTTGATGTCTCAATAAATTTTAATTGCATATGAAGTTTTTTTTTTCATAAATCCATGATTGGAATTTATTCAAAACACCAGCTAAAATTAGTATATAGGACAAGAGACGGATGCCCGGTCAGAATTGTAGTCGCCATCTTGAAGTGGTTAGGGCACCACGCGTCGCTTAATGTATGGACCGCCAAATTCTTTCATGAAAATTCTCGTTGATATCTCGACAGAAAATGTCATGTTAGTCAATTTCTAAAGATTAGAGGAGAAGTAAGGCTTTGAACGGTTTGAAACATATTTTCATAAAATTGATTGACTGTATCACTATGAAATAATTAATTAATGTCATCCCTTTTAATATCGACAATAATTTATGTCTAAATATTTTTGTGAATGATGAAAATATATTTCGTTCATTCATATTTGTAAGTACCATAATAGCTCATTTTAATTAAACATTTCCAAATCACTTATTTTCTCGAAACAAAATGAGTTTAAACGTGAAGAGTCTTATATTATATTAGTGACATTTATGATGTTATAGAGAATGGGCCCCCAATGTTATGCGTTTATCAAAAGCAGTTTCTTTTCTTCTCTGTGTACAAGCCCACAAGAAGCCGCAGGAAATCCAAAGACTGCATCGCACAATTCTGCCACCGATGACAACTAGTGATCACTTCTTGATTTGGGCCTAGAAGAGGAGAGTAGTTCCATTGGAAATCCCCTGATGCCAAGACGGGGCGACTTGATTTGTTGCAATCTAATGAGGTGGACGTGATGCAACGTATATGATTTCACAGCTCACAGATATCACTTGACGACTATCCATTCCTAAGATTCCCTAAACTAGGGTTAGTGGAAGTATGTCGAGCTCTTGATGCAAGCGCAACATTAAGAATTTTAAGATGATAAAAGTATGGTTGTTGTTTCTCTGGACAAGGTGAAGAAGTCAGGTTGTGGTGACTTGGGCTCAGGACTCATGAGCCCTAGTCCTCGTGTCGTACTCTTCTTTGGAAGCGATGGACCGTCATGAAGTGCACCCTCCACCAAAGGAGAAAATATTCGGTGGTTGTTAACTACCACGTCATTAGCCTATGTGGAACGCAAGGACTTAGTTAGCTCCACTCAGAAAATGACGCATGTCTTCTGACTTGTATATCTAGCATGCGAGGTTTTCTTTTTCTTCAACTGGCAGAAGACTGATGAGGTGAAACAACATAGAGCAATAGATGCTGAAAGTTAAAAGTCCCACTTAAAGTTCTCTCTTCTACTCGTAATTTTCAATAGCTTTCATCTTTTATACTCTCTCTCCCTTTACTTTTATGAAACTCTCCCCCCCTTTTTTTTTTCCTTTTCTAGGGCTTCTTCACTTGTCCTCTCTCTCTCTCTCTCTCTCCCTCTCCTTTTCAAGGGCTTCTTACCTTTGAGTGATCAGAAGTGTAAAAGAGCACCTTTGCATCTTTCAAAGGTAACATGGAAATGCAAAAGGAGGGTGAGAGAGAGAGAGAGCAAGTGAAGAAGCCCTTGAAAAGGAGGAAAAAGGAGAGTTTCTAAAAAAGTAAAGGGAGAGAGAGAATGAAGATGAAAGCACTTGAAAATTGAGAACAAAAGAGAGAATTTTAAGCGGAACTTTAAATTTTCAGCATTTATTGCTCTGTCTTGTTTCACCTCATCAGTCTCCTACAGGTTAGAGTAAAAGAAGGCCTCACACGCTAGATATCCACGTCAGAAGACATACGTCATTTCCTGAGTGGAGCTGACAAAGTCCATGCGCTCCACATAGGCTATGAAGTGGCTAGCCATCAAGGGCACGCGTGATTCACCAAAATGAGTTCTTGAATAAAAAAACTCACTCTGGAACGGAATAGCGTTTGGTAAAAATATTTTGAAAAATCAATTTTCGAATAGATTTCTATTCCAGAATTGGTTTTAGGGCAAGAATGAGAAATAATTTTTTTTTTCATTTATCATTCTCTGGCACTATTTGAGAATCCATTCTCTTTTAACCATATTTCTTCATTTTTTACCCTAATCAGATTGCTCTCTCCCTCCTCTCCTTCAAACGTGCCCCGACTCGGTCTAAAGTCATTTTTTGAATTAAAAATAAAAAAATTAATAAACTAATAAAAAACCTAAAAATTATAAAAAAAAAATCCAGATAATTCAGAAATTATAAAAAAATTCAAAAAGTATTAAAATTTAAAAATAATAATAATATATTTTTATATTATAAAAAACTAAAAAATTTAAAAAAATCAAAGTTTTATTTGGAAATCCCAAATTTTCTTGGAAAAAATCAATTTCTAACATTAAAAAAATGTTGGTAAATATCATCAATTTTTCCAATTTTACTCTGGCTAATATGGCCAAGGATTGGCCAGGTAAAACACACAAGAAAAATGTATTACCTCAATATTGGGTATCCTCCTCTCCCCTAGTTCTTTGGGAATTATTATATACTACGATTTATGAAACTAAAGTGAATTCGGCGTTCGATTACAATAGAAAATGTGATCAAATTTATCAATTTTTTGGGATAAATAATACGTAATTGATTTTTATTGAAATGAACATCTTGCAATCTAAAAAATTACCATATCAAATAGATTTCTAGTTCGGGAACAAAAATGCTTTGTTTGTATCAAAAGCGTTTCTTTATTCAGAAACTCATTCTGAAACAGAATCAGAAAAATCTAATTATGTCAAGAATTAGATTTCTGGATATAATTTCAATCACGTGCGTCACAAGTGACGAATTGTAGGAGCTCTTGTCGGAGTTCGGCCAACCTTGCACTATCAGTCTACCTTCGTTTTATAAGGTTCACACGAGAAAGGGCTGGGAAGGGAATTTGCTGTGCTGGTAATGTGTGAATATATGTAAAGGAATAGGGGGATGACAATCTTTTTAGGGTTTTTTTTTTTTAACAGTTGTAGTGCCCAATCATAATTGTATGAAAATCAATAATGATGATGTTTTGGATGTTCACACACATTTAAAAGTGCAGTGGATTAACCACGACTTTGGTTGATGAGAAGTGCACATAATCAGTTCATTAGATCCGCTCCAATGGCACTGGTGGACCTCTGAAAGATCCTACTGGAGATTATACCCATCTTGCGAAGAAAATAATACACATCTCGTCCTGCCTTTCGGAAAAGTGCACATTCCAGTGAAGAAACACCCTGCACTTCCGACTGAGTTTGCTTTGAAAGATGGCGTACTCCTCTTGTCAATGCATCTTCACTTTACTTTTCTAGGTTCAATGAACAACACCACTATATTCGACTAAAGATAAAATATCGTAGGAAAATGTTTTGAAAATTAGATTGGGCCTTGCTAGATAAGCTTGTTGTGCAGATCGAAATGGAGGACAGAGGCCTGTACGGCTTTCCAGAGAAGATCCAACTCTGGTTGCTTTTCAGGAAGAGAACCTTCCAGCTTTTAGTATGGCCGGGCGGGGGGATCTAGAGAAGAAAGATGATGTCTTCGACCGACCTACTCTTTTCAAATATATGATGTCCTTTAAAGTAAGCTAAACTTTCGACACAACACAACAACATAATCTCCTACTAGTACATAACCCCTTGCTTAGTCTATGGCTAAGCATAAACGTGAAATCGATGCCCTTACTTGATCCGTCAACCTTGCTCGCGAAGCATCGTAACCCCCGTTTTATTTCACTGCTGTTCTCGACTTTATGATTAGATAATTATCAGAGAACTTACAAAAAAATGAGAACATAAAGTCAAAAGCACAACAAATTCTCACTTTAATAGGTTCACCTTCAACCGAAAATGAAACTCAAGCAACATAGTAGCTCTGCTATTAAATGGCAAGGTCAGCAAGATAAATGCAAAATGTAACTTCTGATGTAGTTGCAGTGAATGATGGCGACGAATCTAGTCGCACGCTTTGGTTTCGGAGGTCTAAATCGAAACCAAGTTGCTCCCAAGCTGCAATTAACATCATTCTCGAAATACACACAAATGTGCTCGTTTTGCTTGACATGCAGGGTCGAAGAGCTTTCTTCCTCTTGTTTGCCTTGACGATGAGGAAGCCCACTTTAGGTCCTTTAGATGGTTACATGGACCAAGCAAAGCATGAGCCCAAACTCGGGCACATGGCCCAAGTTGTGATCTGCCAACCGTGGGTTAACGAACGACAACATCATCAATCCAATACAAATGGTTTTTGACTTTTGGTTGAATGTGCAGTATGATTCATGAACTTTTAATTTATTCAGTGTGGTTCCTGAATTTTAACTCAATATGCAATCTAATCCCTAAATTTTTAATTTGTTCAATATAATCTATTAACTTTTGATATATGTTTAAATTAATCTTTAAACTATATGAAAATATTCATAATGATATCTGAATTTAAATTAACGAAAAATTACATTTAATATTTTTATATAATTCAAAAACTAATTTGAATATGTACTAAAAGTATAAGAATCACATTAAATAAATTGAAAATTAATAGATCAAATTGCACATGAAGCTAAAATACATAAATTATACTAAATGAATTAAGATTTAGAGATCATTTATGTGTTCGAATTATTCAACGACAATGACAATGTGAAAGGACTTTTGATTGTTACCTTCTCTTTATGTCTCTTTCCCCCTCTCCAACAATTATTTGAGGTAATGATGATACCTTTCCAATGGGTTTCCGCCCATTGGTTTTGACTTTATGTTTACCCTTTGTTTTTTTTTTCTGCCATGTTAGCCAAAATTTAGAAAGAAAGTTCATAATTGAAGATTTACAAAGCATGAGTGGAGACAGTGCTCAATCGGATCATAATTGTAGTTGCCATCTAAAGAAGTTTGCATGGCACCGCAAATTACGCCCACCAATTTATTTCATTTAAGTTCCGGTTGATATCTCAAAGCAAATTGCCATGTTTGTCAATTTAAGGAAATTTGAATCTTCATAATTACATGTGCGATAATAAAAAGAAAAGATAGTGCACTAAGGTTCTTCCCCTCATGTGCAGAAAAAAACGCACATTTGGTCTTGCCTTTCTATAGTGCGTTGTCTAGTGAAGAGACACTTGGCACTTCCGATTGAGTTTTCTTTTGAAAAGATGGTGTCCGGTGTTCACCTTTAGTCAATGCAGATCTATATTACTTTAGTAGGTTCAATAGCTAGACCACTAGACTTGACTAGTAGAAAATTATTGTACCAAAAGTTTGGGAAATTAATTATTTATAAAGACATTGATGATGACTTTCCAATGGATTTCCGCTTTCAGTTTCAACTTTATGCCATCTAAAGAAGTTGGGACAAGTACAAACGAAAATTCTAAATCTATTATATACATGAATTTAGTTGTAAATCTTTTAATTTTATCAATTAAATTTTAAATTTCTTGATAATATATTAACATAGTTAATCCAGCTAATTTTAATTAAAAATTATTAACACGGGTAGCGACCATTTTTATAACATAGTTAGTACTGAGGTAGATATTTTTTTTTCTCATGAATCTTTTTACCACTTTCTTTTTTCACGAGTGAAGTTTGGGTGAGGGTTTTTTTCCCTTTGCTAGCCACACATGAGTGCCTCGCTCAGACCCAAGAGAGGGCTGCAAACCTTGCATGTTGACCGGCGAGGGGAGTGATTTCCTTGTTTGGTCTAGATGAGGGCTACGACGTGGTTGGCGAGGCTTCAAGCCGTTCACCGTGGCTAGTGAGGGTGTTGTTGTTCTCGCATGGATTTGGACGAGGGCTAGAATCCCCTCACAAAGACCAAGCGAGGGTGTTGCGGCTCTCAGCTAACTAGAGTTGTAAAAAAAATTAAATAAAAAAATTCAAAAAAGTATTGAAAAAGTATAAGTTTAGTCTACGTTAGTGTCGGTTGTATTGCGTAGGATGATCAGTGTCTATGAAAATAATTTTCGATCAAAATTAATTCGATTGACTACATTATCAAATCGTAAAAAAATTTAGGATTCAATCAATACAATTGAATAGTTTTTGATTGGATTGATATATGTGTCATAATTTTAGAATTTTTTTGGTATTTTTCCCAAGAAGTTTGGAAAGCATTCTTAATGGGAGGATTATGAAAAAGCTCCTATGCCTGTTATAGTTGTGTCAATTTAGTCTTAACTATTTTTGTCAATTCAATCCTAAATCTTTTACGTTCATGTTAATTCAGTCAATTTGGCCAATTTTGATTGGAAATCACTGACATGGATACTGATTGTTATACATAGTGCGGCTGACGCTTACCTTGGACAATTTTTTAGGTTTTATAAATTTTTTTTTTTATAATTTTATAATTTTATAATTATTATAATTATAATAATAATTATTATTATTATTAACTTTTTCCCTTCTTTCTTGTGATTCACCTATTCCTTCTTGTGACTCTCATTGTGGTCGGTGAGGTTTGTCGAGGCTCATCAGCAGTCAGTGAAATCTAGGCAAGGCCATATCTATCGCGATGGTCTAGTGAGGCGCATGCGGCCGCGAGCGAAGCCAACCTCACCAAGGCCTCTTCGTGAGGCCATCGCTGCCTTCACTCACGGACGACAAGGCTACCCTTGCCTAAATCTGGGTGAGCCTGATGAGCAAGGGCTTCGCGGGTCTCATCCAGTGGTTGGCGATTTCCAGTGACCCTCCTTAGCCATAGTGGGAAATAGAAAAAGGAAGCAAGATAAAAGAAAAATTAACAAAAAAATTAACAAAAAGTACAAAAAAAATTGTTTAGGTCAATGTTGCTATGGGTTGTAAGATGGTCAGTATCCCCCGTCAATGGTATTTGAAAAAAAAATTGTTAGATTGACTGAATTGACATGAATACAAAATATTTGAGATTGAATTGACAAAGAAAATATTTTGGTACAGTATTTAAATAACCGCAATAGATTTAGTATTTTTTGATAATTTTTCCACTGCAAAATGCCAAATGTTTTAGTCAACGACGTCCACCAAATTGTTTCGCTAAAGTTTTGGTTAAAGTCCCAAAGCAAATTGACATGTTAGTCAATTTCAGGAAATTGGACGACAGATAAAGAAGTTCGTGGGCACTGCAAATTGCCCAATATATCAATCAGTTTGGTCCGCCAATTTATTTCCCTATAATTCTGGCGGATAACTCAAAGCAAGTTGCCATGTTGGTCAATTTAAGGAAAGTGGAAGAGACATAAATACAAAAAATGCTAAATCCTCTCAATAATAACACTTGTGATGCTATAAAGAAAAGGGTGCACTGAGGTTGCGAAAAATCGATGGACATGTCCTAATTTGTCTAGTCCACTCGTTTCGTTTGCGGGTTTTACTTGTTAAGCCAAAATCTAATAAGCGCAAGCCGAACGACATACTTCTTTTTCCAGCCTTTGAGAAAGATTTGCAACTTAGACTATTAATATGGTTTCACGCGCTTGCGGACGAAAGAGTTAATTCCAAAATATCCGATGAAAATTGATCAAAGGTCACAAGATGATGATCTCTTTATGCATGTACTCTTCCAAAAAGGCTCCCAAGTTTTTCCTTCTGCACGGTTCAAGAGCTGTGGACTTTATCTGCCACCCCTACCCCAGCTCCATCTGCACTGTGTTAGCAAGCATCATTTTATCGCTCCAAGGTTATGGTCAACAGGACTTTATCGAACAAGAACGACAAAAATCCTTGCGTGTTACTCCTCTCCAGAGATGATAGAGGGAGTTGCTCGATCCGCAAGCGGGAGATCAGAGTCTCAAGCAGGAAACCCAAAGGCTCTCTTGAAAACCCTAAGAGCTGCTCTTCCACGATCTGAAGAGAGTTGGAGTCTTAAGTAAGATAGATTTGGCTTCGATGAGTACATCGTTGGGCTCAGATCAACCGACTTGAGATGAGCATGTGCTTATGAAGGGGTGCTGAGATCTACTTGTCAAGTTCCCATGTCTCCAAATAGCCCACCGCTCAAGAGACATGAATAGATAATCGAATAGAATTATCAAAGCCCAAATGCGAAATGCGTTTCCTTAGTATTGGATTTCCAGCCTCCCTCATGCCCCGTTGGATATATTATGGTATGAAGCCCACTTACTGCAGTTCAAGATCAAAGATCATATTCAGTGGAGCCACAAGTTTGTTAATTTTCTCAAAATATAGGAAGAGAAGAATCTTTATCTGTGGTCCTCTCTATTTTTACCTTGAGAATGCTCGAAATTTTTGCCTAGTTGATTGCACTTAGGTTCTTGGGCAGGATGTCTTGCGGTCAACCTTAATCATACCAGTCTATTAAGACTTGTGGATTGACAATTTGTTGACCAAACACAAGGAAGAGCAGCTTCCAATGCTATTCTCACCTTCTCCTACTCCCTCTTTCAACCTTACTTGTAATTTCCTTCCCTATGTGCACGCTTTGGTAACATTAATATCATCAATCAATCAAATTATACAGTGACAAATGTGTGGAAATTGTCGATAATTAGAAAAAATATTCATAATTGTAGTTGCCATCTAAAGTTGTTCTCATGGGGCCGCAAATTGCCAAATGTATTGGTCAATCACGTACACCAATTCATTTCACTAAATTTCTGGTTGATATCTCAAAGCAAATCGCCATGTTTATCAATTTAAGGAAATTGGAAGGTGACATAAATCTGGAAAATGCTACATCCTCTTAACAATAACGATTATGATGCTCGAAAAAGAAAATGGTGCACCGAGGTTGGGGTTAATTACCAGAAAATAACTTATTGTATGGATGCTAATTTAAATAGTTATAGACTTTTCAACAATGAATAAATGTATTTATTCCGACTAGTTTTAACTAAAAATCATTGACCCAGGTTCAATTGGTGCTAATCGTCCAACATGGCATGGTCGGTGCCTGCCTATGTTGACGTGGACTATTTTGTAATTTTCTTTTAAATTTTCTGTTTTTTTCCCTTTTTCCTACTTATTTTCCTCGGTCAACGAGGGAGAGAAGAAGAATAAGAGAAATAAGAAAAAAAGAAAGCAAAATGGAAGGAAATAAACAGAAAAATTTGGAAAATTTTTAAAAATTATAAAAATTGTCAATGTCAGTGATTCCCAACTAAAATTGGCCGGATGTATCATACTAAAATATTGTTAAAATATTTGTGATTGTATTAGCTGAATTGAGAAGTTTATGACTACAATGATAGCAATGCAATAGATAGATAACTTTTTGGAAAATTTTCCTGATTTGACGACTTTTTGGAAAATTGCAGGTTTATATAAGCACGAAAGATGTGTTATATAAGCCTACCATATGACAATTTATCAGTAAATTTCGTAGGCTTATATAAGCACGAAATAGGTATAGCATATGACAGGGATATAAGACATATTAACTAGTTGTCGATTAAATTGGCGTCGCCGTCTAGATATTATGTGAGAAAGAGATAGAGACGGGCAAGAGAATCTCTGATGTGGGCTTTGTGTTTGCAAGTTTAAGAGTCCTTGAGAGAGAATCATGAACAGAGTAGGGTGGGGCACGTGTTAGCAATCAATAGAAAGGCCGTAGGTAATGCAAATTCCTCTTCTTCTTCTTCTTTTGTGTGAGAAGTCTTCAGACAAAAGACTGTTGGAGATGAAGAAAAATAATGGTCGGTGAGAGAAGCCAATAGAAGCCAAAAGGAGAGAACTCGTGACTTGGGTGAGGAAAATAATGGTGGTGAGGGGACAGTGAGGTAGACGGCAACAAGCACCGGGGGGCCATCGCTTTCCCAATCATGTGACATGAGAGAATGGACACTTAATCGGGGATGTCCATATCCATCTTATAACTAGGTATGTACGGAATGTTGCATAAGATATTAAACATATCATTGTTATCCCGATCTTATCCGACAAGGATATGCAAACGACCAAACGCTATCTTAAGTCATTCCAATGTAATCAGCAGCCTTGCACTTGCAAGTTACAAAGCTGATTGCAAATTAACTATTAGAGATCATGATTGTTCCCACAAAAAATTTACCGACTTTTGTCAGTATGTGCAAGTGATAAATTTACTTTATGAGAGCAGAGTTTGAACATAATTATCGATAGTTTAAAGGGAATTGATAATCTATATTTGAAATAGCTTAAGAAAGATTTTATTTTTTAACTTTTCATAGTTAAAAAAAAATTAAACAATCATTTTCCCTCTCCCTCTCTCTCCCTCTTTAGTTTCGACCTTTCTTCACTTCTTTAACTTTTTTGGATGGGAGAGATTTGACCTAGATCTTTCCCATTCCTCCTTCCATGGTCAATCTTCTTTCTATTTTCTTTCGTTTCTTTCTTTACTTTCCCAATCTAAATTTAGATATAGGAGTTTTGATCTCTTGAACTTACATCAACAAGTTTTTCTCTCCTAATCTAATTCCAGTTTTAGGATTTCTAATGAATAATTACTCATTCTCCAGTTTCAATGGTGTTTATAGTAATATTGGTGTTAGATATAAGCTCGTTTAACATATTTTATTGGAAAGTCTTGGGTCTCATACTTGTTAAACGACTCACTTCATTGGTGTTAGGTTTCAACTTGTTCAACATGTTTATCTTGCCTTTGTATCGTGATTGCGTTAGGGACGCTGAGCCCTAATACACAAGCTAGAAAAACAAAATCGTACACAAGCTAGAAAGACAAAATCGTAGCTATAGATGGGATCCACGCATGTGCTCATCATTGATGATGATGTATGACTTGACGATTGGCCATTGACCCTAATTTGGATATAGTCACAGATATGTTCATAAATCATGTTTTCACTATTGTAAAACATATCATAAAATATGAACCAATGACATCAATAACTGCATGTGAGCGAAGTTTCTAAAATAATTAGATGCATAATTAATTTATGAAGAAAATATTATATTATATTCGTTTTTCTTAAATTCTTGTGGGTAAATTAGAAAAAATAATATGCTCTATCATCCTAATTTATCTTATTAATATGCTATAAAATTCCCACGGGATAAAAATTATTATATCGATATGATTAATTACAATCAATTTCCCTTTTCTATATGCGATCCAAATGCCTTGCTATATACAATTCAAGATAATTAGAGACGATGTGGCTAATCTCTAATGAAACAAAATTATATATGATGGATCGCTATTACATCTAATTTTCATGAACAAATATTCACCAAATTGCATGCAAGGGCAAATCGGGAAATTCAAGGGCAAAATAGAAAATTCATGTGGCCAAGGGCAAAATAGTAAATTTCACGGAGAAAAGGCATATTAATAACCCGGCAGTGTGAGCATACTGGTTTGAAGTTCTCTCTCGGTCAAAAGATTTCCTGATTTTTAATTCATTCAAAACCCCACGAAAAATCATCAAGCTAGAGATAAAAACAGGCTCCGATTACCAACTATCAGTACTTGCGGAAAATTGAAGATTCCGATTATTAATGGGTTAACGTAACTCATGAATAATCATAATTGAATGAGTAAACACGAAAAATTATGTATTGACATCCGGCTATTGATGAAGTTCGATTGAGAACTAGATTCGCAAATACTTAAATGATTGATCCATGAAATATATCTAGCCTATTCCCCTCCAACGTAGTGTGTTTTCAGATAATGAAATGATCTGGCTTAGATCTGCTCATATTCCCATTGACAACCTTTTAAATAACTTTTTTCCATTAAGATAGATAGTTATCTTAATATTGGGCGATATCACGCAGCTTAATGCGGACATTAGAACGTCAAAAACATAATGTGGGTAATAATAAATTGAATGTGGGATCATACCATCGATTGGTACGTGATAATCGTTTCTATGCCATTCCTATACCTGTCGTAGCAGGTCTAGTGTAATTCTTTCTGACAATGGAAGGTAAAAACGTGTAATATCTGTTCATAACCCCATGATTGGCGCAGACTGCAAGCCCCACCAACATTGAAGGTGATGCAATACTGGGGACGTCATGAGCTCGACGCATGCTTCTCCTAGTATTCAACATGACAGTGACATGAGAACTAACATACGTACGTCCAAGTTCTTTGTTCATTGTTCTTAGTATCACAGAAAATACAACTTCGCCGCACACTTCTCGATTGACTCCTTTCATCATGCGACTCTAAGTCGAATACAGAATTTTCTCCAATAATTAAGAAGCAGACGAGTTTTTGAATATATAGGAACCTTCCTCTTTCTTAACAGTCTGTCCTCGTTCTCTGTCATCACCGGCTCCTTCCTTCACCACTTCACACTTCCTACCGCTCGTTTTTGAAGCTCGCCGGATCTCGTCTCTCCCGCAGCTATGGCAGAGAAGGTGAATACTCCTCCTCTTGCATCTAACTCATCTCTCTTGATACTCACCACTTCCATTTTTCTTCCCTTTTCTTTTCTGTGTCGTCTATGATTGTGATTTTTCAGAAAAATTATCTCTCCATATGGGTTATTAGTTTGTTGGGTCCATCTTATTCATTTCTCTGTTTTGCATGTTCCCCCTCATTGTTTCTCTGGAAGCGATTAGGAAAAGGAAAACCTTAAATTATGCTTTGCATTCCTTTTATACACACGGCTTTATTGATTTTTGCATCGTTCTTGTTTGTTGCAGGAGACCAAGATGTTGATAAAGGTGGATTTGCAGTGCTGTCGCTGCTACAAGAAGATCAAGAAAATTCTCTGTAAATTTCCACGTGAGCCTCTCTCTCTCTCTCTCTCGTCCCCTCTTTCAGTTTCAAATTGTTGCAATTTCTTCAGTTGTTATTACAATTGCATTGGTGTTAATTTTATTCCACTGAGTTTGTTATTAATTAACTTGTGGACAAGAGAAATACGAGACCAGAAGTATGACGAGAAGCAGAACACGGTGTCGATCACCGTCGTATGCTGCAGCCCGGAGAAGATCCGGCAGATGATCATCTGCAAGGGTGGCAGGACGGTGCTGAGTGTTGAGATCTTGGTCCCCCCTCCTCCTCCTCCTCCTCCTCCTCCTCCTCCTCCTCCGCCAGTGCCGGTGTACCTGATGGGGGTGGTTTGTTGCTGTCCACCGTGCTACGGAATGTGTGGTGGGGGACCATGCTATTGCGGGCCGAAGAGGCCAGTGAAGTGTCAGTGCCAATGCGGGAATAGAAGTTGCTGCGGGAGCCTATGTGATTACTTTAGTGAAGAGAATGCCACTGGATGCAACATCATGTGATCCAACTTGAAATTTCTCGTGTCGCTTATTGATGTAACAGTATGGTGAGCGTCAATCTTCGAGAGCTATTTTCGGGTCTATTCCTTTCTTCATGAAAATAGATTGATAAGGTCTGCAATCGGGCATGATTACGTTCGAGACACGACATTACTGCTTGTCGGTTTCCTTGTTTCAATAAAGTCGAGTCCTTTTCATGCGCCCTCTCATCCTTTCGTTCAGTACATTTCAAATTATTCATGTATCTTGCTTGCCTCCATGATGACTCGTTCTGTGAAAAGTGCAGGTCGAGGGCACAATCGAATGGCCTTCTCAAAATGAAACGAAATATGGATGAATTTTCATTTTAATGATTTATAAAACGTTTAGACTTAAAATGATTTAGGGAGTTTGATGCCAAGAGGACGGACTACCATGAAGTGCAATTTTCTCATGGAAGTCCACGAAATTTTTCATGGCTGGCTGTTAGGCTACGAGTAGAATGAGTGTTTGTCGACGTTTAAATTTTTATCTAAAAATTATTTGAATATTTTTTTTGAAACTTATTTTCTTGAAAAAAAAGTTAAATTGAATTTCGACCAAATTAGTAAAGATGAATAAATCTAAGGAAATTGAAAATAATAATTAACCTAAAAAATAAAAAGTGGTAGCAAGAAATGACGAAGCAAGCATCCTGTCGCTTTTAGGAAATGAATCGTTTAACGTACATCAGATTTTAGTCGTCCCATCATAATCAGATGGCTGGAAAAATAAAATTTTCTCAATTTTTTTTCCCTTTTAATGAGGGCGGACGTATGTCGGGGGGCGGGGGAATCCGATGATCCGGATTCTCACCTTTATCCCCACATGTAAAATGAATCGTTTAACGTACATCAGATTCTAGCAGTCCCATCATAATCAGATGGCTGGAAAAATAAAATTTTCTCAATTTTTTTTTCCTTTTAATGAGGGCGGACGTATGTCGGGGGGCGGGGGAATCCGATGATCCGGATTCTCACCTTTATCCCCACATGTGCTTGCATACCCATGAAGAAGAAGAGTGGGGCCAGCTACGTTAATATCACACGTGAAAATAAGTCTTGCACTGGCGTTTTCTGCTGCCCACGGCCGCCCGTCCCAGCCACCGCTCCGCCTAACCCCGCAGCAGCTCCCTGCCCGGCAACAGTAGTAACCTCTCGGCAACCTGCTTTCCCAGCCCGCCCAACAGCAAGTCGCGCTCACACCGCCGGCCACCGCAGTGTTTCAGCTTCACCTGCAGAGTCCGTCGATAGCCCTGCTTAAATCGACGCCACCAGCAACTCCCGACAAGTCCCAGTTGCTCCTGCACCGCCCGAGTTGTACCGACGAGGCCTGCCGCGAGCTGATGAAGCTTCATCATCTGCACCCATGGCTTTCTAGCGATCTCTGCGTACTGCAGTCCTTTGCCGTACGTTCTGGAGCCACTAACAGGGCCAGCGAAGTTCTTGTCATCGCGTCTAGTTTTTCCTGGCAGGTTGTTGGCGCTCCAGCAATTCCAGCGAGCTCTCTAACAAGCCAAGCAACCCCACTGAGCAAGGCCAGATCTGCTTCACAACTTGCTGCTTGTCCCCGTTGCTTCTCGCTGCCCTTCATGGCTCCCAGCCGTCATGGCCCTCTCCGCCGGTGACACCCATCTGCGAATGGCTTATTGTACTTGGCGGCGCCGCCTCCGCCTCCTTTATATCGTTAAGTCAAAACCTATTCAAGATATAATTGAGGTGGGCGCAACTTTATGTGGGTTATTTAAGTTTAATGAATAGTTGAAGTGTACGTTTATTAGAAATGAACCTTAGGTTATTATTGTCTCGTTGCATTAATAAGCACGTGTCTGGGCGCCCGACCTTTGAGACTGAAGGTCGGATTCCCTAACATTGTCTCTTGTGATTGATTGATTAATTTGAATTTGATTGCTTTGATATACCATGATATTGATTGGTGAAATGCAATGTTTGAGCTTATTAATTGTTATGCACATCACACGTCATAAGTCAATTGCATGTTATTACTTAGGTACATGCATAATTCGTTTTTAGAATAATGAATGTTAAACATAGAATTCACATTGACTTAAGATAGTCGATAATTTTTGTTAATTAAACAAAAACCAAATAAAAAATGTCATCTAGATAGTATAGAATAGGATTAATCAGTCTCATAATACAAATGTTACATATAGCACATCATTTAGTGATCACTTAATTTAATGTTAAATCATGTAGATTAATTAATAATTATATCTCATGCATCGCATGCATTGCACGTAAAATACTGAAAATATTAACATTGCATCGTTAGGTCATTCTTTTAATAGAAGTCATTTGGATGTCCTAGAGATTAGTCCTTTTTTTTTTCCTATAAAGGAAAAACACAAAAATAATCTCACATAGTTCAAATGCTAGGATGGGAAAAAGACACTAAAAATCTTAAATTATACCCGCTGTGATACATTTATTTATTTTTTTGTGATAATAAAAATGCCGCACTTGTATTCGAGTGATACATTTGAGAGTTCACTGTTAAAAATCTTATCTGATCCGATGGGTCGCTTGAATAGCTCTAGCTTCAGAAAAAATTTAAAAATAGAACTAAAATTCAAGTGCTCTTCATTGCGAGTTCATCATCTTTGAAGTCACTCTTCATCGTCTTCAACCTCGCGATTAATTGGCCAAAGCTCCTTTGGCACTCATCTGTTGCTACCCAGTACCCACCGTCGCCTGGACCTTCGGAAGTGTTTTCTGTAGCTGCTAGGCATGGCTGCTGTGAACTTGGAGGTGGGATCTGGCTTCGAAGCTTGCAGCCACCATAATTGCTCGAGCTCGAAGCTTGACCATCCGAATTGGGTTAGAGAGGAAGAGGGTTTGGTTGATGAATCATTCTGCAACTCATTTGTCCGTAATCTGCATACTGCTGAATTTAGAGACAACATTTTGAGCAAGAAATCCTTTTGAAACAACAGCTTATTCCTCAATCAGTTTGGTGCTTGCAGACCCACCAGAACAGAAAAGTCCCACTCGGAATTGGCAATTCTTTTGCTATCTCCTCTGTTGGGTTTTGTATAATCACCTGGTGGTGTTGGAAGTGAAAATTCAAGCTTGCTTTGGTAAAACTGGCAATCTGAGGATGCCGAGAGTTTCTCACAAATTGTGCTTCATTCGTTAGAAGCTTTTACGCCTAACAAGCCCCAAGATTTTTGTTGACACTCTCAGGACCGGATTTACGGGCAGCCAAGCTTCGAGCTTGAACGGCCATGGTGATCACAAGAATGGAAGGCAGATCCGACGTCAGAGCTCGCGGTCGCTAATGGCCAGCAGCTACGACAAACACTTCCCGGAAGTCCAGGGGCCAGTGGGCAGCGATGGGCGAGTGCCAGAGGAGCTTTGGCCGGGTGATCACGAGCTTGAAGACCATGAACAGTAACTTCAAAGACGAAGAACAGTAATCGCAATGAACATTAACTTGAATTTTTCTTCTCAATTTTTACTGATGTGACGCCTCACGAGTGCCATATTTGCGCCACGTCAAATTTCGAATGGAGACTTTTCAAAGGAACCAAGGCAAATGTCTCACCTAGATAAGGAAATTGATGTACATTTATTATAATGAGTTTAATATGAGCTTCTTGGTCGGTTTTTCCCTAATAGGGCTAATCCATAATTGATCCTATTTGATTTCATTACTATTGAATATAAGATGCATTTGATTTATCAATGTATAGTATACGTGCCATTTTTGAGGTCGTGTTAGTTCACCAATGCATGCGTAGATTAGACTATACCTAGTCATGTTATTCAAATTAAGTCATGTTCATGTTAAACAAGAAAATCTAAAAAGAATGAATAAACATTGTACTTAGAAATCATGTTTAGGTTATGCACGCATTGTTTGGTTTCTAGTTAGCAATGCGCATAACACTTGATGTATTTGACATAACTGAGCTATGCTTTCGATTTACTTAGTGCATTGAAGTTCTCTCATTCCTTTGAATAATTGCTTTGATTATTGAGTGTCAAATTGCTTTTTGTCCACCCTTATGACTACCTTAATGTTTAATGCTTTAGGCTTAAAATTGATCAATACCGTTTGCAAAACATATTTAAATAAAAAGAGAAGATATCAAAAGAACGTTAGATTTATTCAGTTTAACTAAGTTCATGTATGCACAAATCCCTTGCTTGTAGAAGTAAAATATTTTTCCACATTTTGCTTGGGTTTTAATTGATCCGTAATAGATAATTAGTGACTATTAAATGGATCATATTACTATAAATCAAAACTCTAAGGTTGCGATTGTTTGGGAAAGTCCGTGCTAAGTCTTTTGTCTACTAACCCATTAACTTTTCTTTAGGTGGTTCACCACCGACAGAGTTGAGATCTCTGTGAGAAAATTTAGATGCACATGTGTTGCCACCTAATTCTACACAAGTCTATTCAATGGGAGTCACCTATTACTTTTGAGCCCATCCGCTAGAAATCCGTGCGTCTTCTCTCCCTTCAATGACATGATTTTACTCTTTCTCTTTTTTGCTTCTTCTTCCTCTTCCTTTTACTTCACCATGTGTCAACTCAGACTCAGCTAACCTCGTGAATCACCTTGCTCCACCGCCTCACCACCACCTCACCCCCATTTATTGATGGATTGTATTAAAAATTGAATAAGAAAGATCACAAAAGAGAGAGAGGAAAATGATGCATAAGTTTACCCAAATTCATCTATAATAGAGCTACGTCCTGCAAAAAATTTCACTACGATTTTATGGCTTTTACGAGCGCACGATATAAAATTATAATGACCTCTCGCATGAGCATAATATATGAGCTAAATCTTTTGATCTCACATCAAATGAACCAATCTAAATGTAACTATAAATTCGATATTGTTTTGGAGGCACTGCCCCCGAGCACTCCATTCGCTCTTCGAGGAGCGGAACCCCCGTCATTCCATGTATATAGATTATGTGGATATGTTCGGTATGAGAAACAATGGCTCTCGAAGTGTTCACCAACCTCGACACCTTAGTCCTTCGTAATCGAGCTCGAGCTCAGCTGGCGTACTCGAGCCTCAGATGTTGGATCTAAGCTCGAGTGAGCCTTAAATCTATTATCTAGAGCTCAACTCGACCTTTAATGGATGGAGGCAACAGAAGAGATGTAGGCGTGGTTTGTCGATGCGGCTGTGGGCCTCGACATCCTGGTCGATGTGGGTGGACGTAGAGGGCGCAAGAGGAGTTGGATAGGAAGTGGGAGGTGCTAGAGAGAGGAAATTTGAATGACACGTGTCAATCATTTAATGGATTTGTATAAATCCCACGTGGCATCACCGAGGTACCTAATATTTTCTTTGTTATCCATTGTTAAGTATGGAAAAATACCGAATAAAAATATTTATCTAGTTGTATCGAGTGAAATTTGAAAATCAAAATTTAAGTGAATACACCTATAATAGAAAAAAAATTGAAAAGAAGGCTTTCTTTTGAATTTCTTTACTAGTTTAATTTTGTTTTTGTTTTAGAGCATCTGGATTTCCTTATCCTTAAACATTCTTGAAGTGTCATTTGGTTTTAATCTTTTAAATGACCAAATTAAAAGTCGACATCATTATTCCTTTCCAATTATTTAACTTTGTTTGAATTGTATGATTAAAAAAATTTGTCGAACGATAAACTAATAAATTAAATATTGTGAATTGTCCTCTTGTTTTCTTTTATTTTTAAAGTAATTTTAAATTCAATGGACTTTAGATAAAATTGTATCATTTAGTACTTATATTGCAATAACTTATGTGGCATCACCGGCAAACTAATTATTTATTTAGTTTATCTAAGCAAGAAATCGAGTGTCGATGCTTAATGAAAGATTGATAAGACGCCAATATGTCTAATATTACCGCCACATAATATACCATTTTCGTGCTTACATGAGCCTACCGATTTTTTGGTGACTAAGTTATATTATGAAGGGCAAATAAAGAATAGAATTTTATAAATTTCAACTTCATGTATTCCTCTATCCGTAGAGTACATTGAATGTACATAAATGGCTATAACATACCTTTCGTCTTACTTTTCATTCATTCCAAAATTACCCTTTATAAATATGAACATCGAATTTCATCCACCAAGTTAAGCTTCACTAGCTCCACTCAAAAAACAACTTTCCACACCCATTTCCGCAACTTTAAAAAAGTAACTACCCTTTTTTTCCTTTTTTCTTTTTGGAGGTAACTTTCCTTCCTTGCATGTCCATTGGCTTTTGCTAAAAGCTAGTATTTAAAGGGAACTTTCCCATGTGCTCGATCTTTTACGGTATTAAGAAATAATCAGCAGCCACGCACATGCAAGTTGGAAAGGCCGACCGTAGAATATATCTAGAGGTCATATACTATAAGCTTAATATCTTAAATTACGATGAAAAATAATCGATGGGTTGTATAATTAGAAAGATTATACTAAGAAAAAAAACGATGATACAAGAGTTTACCTAGATTTACTCAGAATAGAGCTACGTCCTGCAAATGATTTTTTACTATGATCGTGCAGCCGCACAATACAAATTACAATGATATCTCATATGAGCATAATTAATATATATGGGCCAAAACCTAAACCCATCCTAAACGTTTTAATCCCACAACAAACGGACCAACTTAAACATTAATCTAAATCTAATGTGTTTTGACGGCAAGCGGAACCCCCGTCATTCCATGCATAGAGATTACATGTCATCATTTATATTTTCGTTTCCCTAAACTTAGTGGACATGCACGGTGTTCCCGAAGTATTCACCAACTTCAACAATAATTGCCTAACGAAATCCATAAATTCTTATGTTCTCAACTTTTGTCTAGCCTCTGAAAATCCGTGGTCCACATATCATGGAGGGAGTCATAGGTCTAAATTATTGTTTGGCCATACAATTAATCTATCTTATCTTGCGCTTGGATGGAAACTTCCTAGCTAGCAGTGGCTTGATAAACTCAGCTTCTTATTCTTTCTAATTAAAGGCATCTTGCTCTTTACACGGATGAGTTCCACTACATCGCTGTCCCCAATCAATTTTTGGCACGTCTAGTTTGGTTTATTGTCGATGGAGGATCGGTCTTTGTGTCTTTCCACAATTCTATAATTTCATGATATAGCTCGTGCGGAAGGTTCAACATAGTTTCTTGGAGTTTGATGTACTTTAATCAAATTGTGTGACGGGTTCAAAGTCCAACTTGGATTTCATATCAAACCATGTAATGTCGCTTGGAAGAACATGGGCGATTACCTAATCCGTGTTGGAGACCGCTCAGTAGAGGTTTTTTGTTTTCTTTCCATTTCAATGTTTAAAGTTAGTAGTACTTCCCGTCATCTCGTTCGAAATTTAGTGAAATCTTGTGCTTCTCTCCTCTTAGATTAGGAAGGTCACATCGATCTCATCACGTAAATTTGATACACCATTCATTTCCTTGTTTTATTTGTTATCATGTTTGATCACTCGACATATTCGATGATAAGTCCATACAATTTTAGTTCCATGAACTTAGCTAAGCATGACAGCAATACAGTTCAGCCCAGCAGAGTCACCTATGAATTCCCTCGAAATCTAATTTCGTGTGCAGTGATTGTCGAAACCAAATTCAATGCAAGAAGAACAATCGAAAGACCGAAATCACACGAGCAAAACGACAGTTTAAGGAACAGAAACCTCAACGCACGTGTTGGGAAAACAACTGCAGAAAGCGAAGTGATGAGTTTGTAGCCATCGCCTTGGCGCTGTTCCTGTTGTTATGCCGTTATTCTTTCGACGATTGAAGGCAAAAGACGTGTAATGTCTGTTGATAACCCCACCATTGCCTCAGACAGCAAGCCCACCAACAATGGAGGTGATGTAATACGGTGGACGTCATGAGTTCAGCGCATGCTTCTACTACTCAACGTGACAGTGACATGAGAACTACCATACGTAGGGTCAAGTTCCCTGACCGTGCTCTTCTCGGTTGACTCCTGTTACGCAGAATTTTCTCAAAAACTTAAGAAGGAAGCTTTTGAGCTATTTAATTTATAGGGACCGTTCTCTTTCTCAACCAGACTGTTCTCCATCTGTATCGTTCATATTCATCCATCACTGACATTCCGTCATCACTCGCTCCTTCCTTCACCAATTCGCACTCCCATTCACTCGTTTTTCGAGCTCTCCGGATACTGTTTCTCTCGCAGCTATGGTAGAGAAGGTGAATCCTCCTCCTCTTTCCTCCGAGTCATATCTCTTGATACCCACCAATTCTATTTCTCTTCCCTTCGTCATTCTAAGGCTGTGATTGTCCAGAACATTCATCTCTCTGTTTTGGTCTATCTCTTGCTGGATGCATCTTGTTCATCTCTCTGTTTTGCATCTTCCCCCTGATACATTCTCTGCAAACGATTTGGAAAAAGAAAACCTCGAACAGTTCTTCGCATTTGTTCGATCCACGTGGCTTTATTGAGTTTTGCATCTTTCTTGTTTGTTGCAGGTGACCAAAATGTTGATAAAGGTGGATCTGCAGTGCTGCCGCTGCTACAAGAAGATCAAGCAAATTCTCTGTCAAATTCCCCGTGAGTCTCTCTCTCTCTCTCTCTCTCTCTCTCTCTCTGTTCTTTTCCCTGCTTCCCCTCTTTGTAGTTTCTAATTGCTATCATTTGTTGACTTGTAATTACTATTGCATTGGTGTGAATTTGATTCGACTGAGTTTGCTATGAATTGATTTGAGAACAAAAGAAGTCCGAGACCAGATGTACAATGAAAAGCAGAACATGGTGCTGATCACCGTGGTGTGCTGCAGCCCGGAGAGGATCCGGGACATGATCATCTGCAAGGGTGGCGAGACGTTGCAGAGCGTCGAGATCCTGCCCGACCCGCCCAAGGAACCAAAGAAGCCTGAGAAGCCCGAGGAACCAAAGGATAGGGGGCAAACCACGGTCGTGATCACTGAGCCACCGAAAGCCACTGAACCTTGTACAAAGCCACCGAAGCAGGCACCCGCGCCACCACCACCGAAGGCGCCACCGGTTGTGGGCTACCCAACAGTGCCAGTTTATCCTCTGGTGCCCATGTATCCGATGGTGGGGGTGTGTTGTTGTCCACCGTGTTATGGAGGGTATGGTGTGGGACCATGCTATTGTGGGCGGAGGAGGCCAGCGCTGTGCTACGATGGATGTGGAAGACCGGCGGATGAGTGTCAAGGTGGGCATAGAGGTTCCAATCCTGGGCAGGGGAGACCAGCGCTGTGCTACGATGGATGTGGAAGACCGGCGGATGAGTGTCAAGGTGGGCATAGAGGTTCCAATCCTGGGCAGGGGAGATTAGCGCTGTGCTACGATGGATGTGGAAGACCGGCGGATGAGTGTCAAGGTGGGCATAGAGGTTCCAATCCCGGGCAGGGGAGGCTAGTGATGTGCGACGATGGCTGCGGAAGACCAGCTTGTGAGTGTCCGGGTGGGAATAGAGGTTGCTACGTGAGCCGTTGTGATTACTTTAGCGAAGAAAATGCTGCTGCATGCAGCGTCATGTGATCGAGTTTGAAATTTTTCATGTCAATTATTGATGTGATAACTTGGTGAAAGATACATATGTCTATTTCTGAGGTCTATCCTGGTGTCTTTTTTATCTTTGTGGGCATTGAAAGATTGATAAGGTTGGTGGTCTGCTATAGTTTGGATATGTGGTCAAATATGTTCAACATATGACTTTGCTGCTTCTTGATTTCTTCATTACAATAAAATTGTGTCCTCTTCGTGTCTCCTCTCATCCTCTCATTCAGCATATATTCATGTCTCTTGCTTGCCTCCATGGTGATTCATCCTATGAAAGAGCAGCTCGAATGTACTATTGGATGACTTTCCCAATATGAAATGAAACAAAGACGATCCTGACTTCATCATTTAGCTTGATGATTTAGTGTTCCTTATGGCCGTGTAGTCTACGTCTGCTCCTTGCTTGTTCCTTCATTTATGTTTGGCTCTTAAACTTGTTATATATCTACTTCAAAATCTATACCAAAAACCCTCTCCCAGTCTCTTCCCCTGCCATTTCTCTCTCCCCACACATAGCAGCACAACACGTAACAAAAGTCATAAACTTACCATATGAATATCAATTCACTTCAAAGCATTTCAATATGTCCGCTTTAGTCCTAAAAATTTTGACGATTTGTTAGTGTAACAACTCCTGTCAAATTTGGTTGGAAACTTATTGATGTGGATGGCGGTCATCCTTTGTGGCCACTGCTAAGGTCATGGATCGAGGAAATTGAAGAAAAATAGAAAATAGAAAACAGAAAAATAAAGTAAAATATTTTGAAAAATTGCAAAAGGTATGTACCTTGATGCTATTGTGCTGTGTGAGACAGCCATCATTTATCTCAGCCATTTGTAATTAAAATTAGTCGAGAGAATTATATTAATAAGTCATTAAAAGATTTATGACTAAATTGGCTAAATTAAAAGGTTTAGAATTAAAATATAGGTTTAGGGTATTTTTTTATATAAATAAAACCCCCACTGAAAATTGAGAGCCGCTCTTGGGCCGACACCACAGTTCGATGCTAACGCCAATGATGTCCCCCTCCCCATGCCTGTAGCTTGCACCCATCTTGCCCTCATTTTTGTAATAGGGAAAATGGTGCAAACAGTCCTAAACCTATAATACATTTACCAATTCAGTCATAAACCTTTAAATTTTGTTAATTCAGTCGTAAACCTTTTAAAATATTGTCAATTTGTCTCAGACTTACGTGGATGTTCGGAAAATGCTTATGTGTCCGAGATAAATTTTTCGAAAAGACTGAACTGGCAAAGTTTTAAAATGTTTAGGACTAAATTGATAAACTTTAAAGGTTTAGGAATAAATTGGCGAAGTGGAATAAGTTTATGACTTTTTGGACAATTTTTCCTTTCTGTCTCTATCTATGGCGAAGCTGTTCGTGGCTTGGGATAGTGAGGCCACAAGAGCTTGGCCTGAGCCTGTGGTTTGCGACTGCCAAGGCCTTGTTAGGTCGACCTCGAGCTTGCGATGGTCGTGGCTCGTCGCAAGCCTCTATGTCTAGCTCGACAACTGTGCGAGCTCTGGAACAAAGCTCGACCATAGTGGCCACGATCTCGAACTGACCTTGTGCTGGCACAGTGACCATCGCTCGCCTCAGAAATGAGGTCGGCGACGGCCTCTGAAGTAACAAGGGCAGTGCCTCTGGTGGAGAGAGGAGCATGGTGGTGGCGGGTGTGGGACCGAGAAAGACTCTCGGGTGGATATTTACCGTGGGAAGTAAAGTTGAAGATAGTTTTTTTTTTTTTTTTGTAATTATCTTCTTAAAGAAGGGAACTTCCCGACGAAGTCTCCATTACTGTGCAAAGTCATGGCGCATCTTATCCTCATTGTTAAGGATACTTCATGTGATAGAAAGTGAAACTCAAGAAAAAGAATCCCTCTGCTTTTGAATGACAATGTCGGCAGTGGCAAAAGCAAAGTTCAACCTTTCAGTGAACTTTAACACAAGTTGCTTCTAACTGCATATGTGCTCATTTTCTTTAAGTAGGTGCCACAACAACGTGTCCTTCGTTTTGGTGTGGGTGGTCCAGGGTTTTGGCTAACTTTCATGATGATGATACCCATTAGACATGTTTCGGAATTTGGAGAAAGATTGACATTGACGTGCACTCGTGAAGCGCACTCGTCGATTTTAGTAAAGAACATGGTTCGTCCTTCAAAGCAAGTTCTTAGTACCGACCACTTTCGCTCCATGAGGACATCTAGGACGAGGAATTAGAGGCCGCTGCTATTCTCGTCGTTTAAGTTTTTGGGGGAAATTTGACCTTAACCGATGGCGTGGTACTAATATGGAGAATGGAAAAATATTACAACTTGTAACAAATGTCTTTTTGCCAGGGATACACATTTGATGAGGCGTGCCCACATGAGTGTTTGCTTTTGATTTTGAAAGCTAAAAAGGTCGTAATTGAGGATTATACAATGCGCGGAAGATGGTCAACATTAGGATGGAGATCTTCTGTCTCATACGCTGCTGTCGCTTGGTGTCATGACAAGTCTTATTCGTATATAAAATTGTCTCCTTTATAGATCGATGATTGAGATTTATCCAAACAATGGAGGGATTACTGTGCAGGCGCAGGTTTCACATCCGGTCGGGCATGTAGTTGCCATGTTACAAAGTTTAGACACCGCAAATTGATATAATATCACCAACTTCTTTCTTTGAAATTCTAGTTGACATTTCAAAGTCAAATTCCATAATTGAAGGAAATTGGAAGAGAAATAAAGACGGTGTTCGTTTCCCTAAAAACTTTATGATAAAGGATGAAAATCTTTTTTGAAGAAAATAATTATTATCGGTTGTTTGGGATTTAGGGAAAGTGATTTTCTTTTTGCAAGAAAGGGAAGTTTTTTTTTCCCAATCTGAGCTTGGTTTAGTCATATAGAAGTAAAGAAGTTTCCTCTTAGCTGTAGATTTACCCCCAAGCTCCTTCAATAGTTTGTTTGTAAATCTTACTCTGTCTTATGAATTTCGAGGATTGACTATTCAACCATAAAATTGTGTACCCTATTATCATAGTTGCCGATTTTAATCTCATGAAAATCAATAATCATGATTTCATTTTTGGACGCTCACTCACATTTCCATGTGCATAACCTTTTCACTAGATCAATTCCGGGGCCTCCTTTGGGCGATTGATAGATCCGACTGAAGATTCTGACCATCAAATGAAAGAAATACAACGCATTCAGCCATGCCTTTCTATGAAGTGTGTGTTCCAGTGAAGATAAACTTTCCACTTTCGAATAAGTTTTTCCTTTAGTAAAGATGGTGTCCACCTCCCATCAATGCAGATTTATTTCATTTGAGTAAATTATGTCGGCTTCGAGAGCAAGGAACTTACGACACAACACCACAACAAGTTCTCTTACAAATATATGTTGGTTGCATAGAGAGAGGTTAAATTTGTTATGTCGATTTAATTAATAACTAAGTGTGAACGCGAAATCAATGACGTTATATGACCCCTCTCATTCTTGCTCGCGAAGTTTCCCTAAACTGCATTTGACATGATTCTTCAAGTGCCCACAATGTGCTCATTTGGTTGAGGAGTGGCTCCGAAAAGTGGCCTTTTTATGTTTCTCTTAATGAAGAGTAAGATCGCTTTAGGTCCTTTTAAGAGGTAAATCCTAAGCTTAGGAAGTACGCCGTTAATATCATGGAGCGGCCCGGGTCGGGAGCCTAAGCCCCGGTACGTGGTCTGATCATCTCTGTGCTGCAAAGAGACTGAAAAAAGAGAGAAGAAATATTAAAGCATCAGCATACTCCATTTTGGAATCATCAGTAAGAGCATTTCACAGGAACCAGCTCACCAACACTATTACTCTCTAACAGATATCATTTCAGGACTGAGTAACTTTACATAATGAAATCTTCGGCAAAAGCTCACCAACTAACTACGATTGAAAACAGTAAGCAAATCAAGCAGCAACAAATTGACTTCATTAAGTAAAACTTCAGCAACTGAACCAAGCTTCATTGTGCGAGAACGAATCGAGCACGACGATCCCTAACATTTGCCCCAAATGTGACTTCACCTAGCAACCGAAAGAAAAGACGTCGTGAATTTGAACGATTCAAGCTCTAGAGCTTTATTCTGAATTACTGAAATATTAATTCAGAACAACACTATCCCCGACTTCTCCGCAACACATTTCTCCAAATTTCTGAATCAAAGCCCTAACTCCCATTCACCCCATTATTAATTCCAAAAGTTGTATTTTTATCCATCCAAAGTAATACTTCCATTGAAATGATCAACGGAAACAACTATAGAAAAAAGAAGAAGATGGTATTATCAATTGAACCAAACTGAGTATTGTGGTAGTTCTTAAAACGAGGTTTTCATTCCCAGGCTGGTGGTTTTAAGAAAACTCGTTAGATCACGACGTGAATCTTCTACCCTGCACCATAATCCCTTCAGTGTCTTAATGAATATCCTCCATTAGATTATGAAAATAAGATTTTAACAACAGTTAAAAATTACTAGGGCATCAAGAGGAGCACGATATGCAGTATCTTCCATTAAATATTTGCGAATTTTTTCGCATCTTGATTATGTGCATGCACGAGGGTTGATACATTAAATTATATTTACCATAGATTTCAACTTATTAAACTTTTTGTTACCTATCATCTAGGGTGGTCTTCAATGTTTTTTGCTGATTTTATAATTGTAATACAAGGTTAAGGGGGCATTATGGCCTAAAATTTTCATTTCGATGATATAAGATGCTCTTGGAGTTTTCTTTTTTCCGTTTCCCTTTATCCTTGGGGATCTATTGGAACCATTCATTAGACATGAATAGGACGGAGAGACCTCGATAGATTATAATATCAACAATTACTATGAGCTCATGGAGTGCAAAGGAAGAAGTATACATAATAGAAAATTTTGGGATAATTACTCAATCAAATCCTAAACATGCTATGCAGATGCTAATTTAATCATAAACTTAATTTAGTCTGCATCTCTTGTGTGAAATTCTAATGTATTCTCTATAGCTAGTTTTATCTGGAAATTGTTCGTGTGATGGCTTAGTCTTTGTAAGTTATTCTACATGGCATATTGTCATGTTAGTAATTTCTAATAAGAATTGGTGGGAAAAATCATATTGAAATACCTTAGAAAGATTTATAATTAAATTGATAAAATTGAAAATTTTAGGGCGGGATTAATATTCGTGTAATATATATATGGCTAATTGGATAATTTCCCTAAAAAATTAGTTCATGTTTTTTTTCCAAGAAAGTACAGGATTGATTTGATTCGTGTCATTCACACTGTGCAACTGAGCCCACGGAAAAAAGCTTCTCCTACGCTTGTATTGTCACGATATGTATGAAACATCACAATGACAAAGGTGTTTTGCGGTTGGTGTGGTGAACATTTTAAAAAAGTCAAGGTACTCAAGTGATTATTTAATATATATATATATATATATATATATATATATATAGCATTTAAGTGATCGAAAAGAAAAGTTACGGCATTCTTCTTTTATTTCTTTTAATTGTGGAAGGCAGAAAGAGTGCAATCTAATCAATTGTTGTCACCGACAGCAAGCCCAAGGTGATGATACACTGTGGACGTCACGGATTCACCACGTGCTCTTTCTGATTATCAGCTCTGCACCTTCAAGCTCTTTATATTTATCCTCCATTTTGTGCCACGCCCACCTACACCTTCCAATATATAGCGGAGGTGGAACTTCTTCGGACAGCAGTCCTTCTTGTTAGCTCAAGAAATATGACAGGGAAGGTGCAGAATCCGCCTTCTTACTCTCTTCCGTTCAATTCTCTTTATGTTTTTGCCCGGAAGAACATATTATGCATTTCTCTTCATCAATCATCCTCCGAACATCGAGAGGCCAAGAGCTAGATCTTCGTGATCTTCAATTATAGCTAATGCAATTACATGGAGTGTCGATGACTGGGTGCTCGCTCTTATTACTAACTTATGATCATGTCCTGTTATGAGTTTAACTAATTTTGTGGTTAAATTATTGCATATTGCTTTTCTATGATGTTTATATGATCCTTATATAGAAGTAGTCTCCCTCCACTTATAACCTTGAGTTTTTGGGTTGGATTGGATTTTTTTACATAGTATTAAAGCCAGGTTCAACCTCAATTAATTTCGCATGTGCAGCCCTTCATTCGTCAATTTCCATGCATCATTCTTCATTCGGTTTGTGTATGAGAGGTGGTGCTACAATAATATACATCACTAATTCACGGGCTTATATGCTTTTCATATATACGTAGCCTCGTTTTACCTATATGTTTAAGTTTTTAGATTGGACTTTCTAAGTTTGTTGTGCTTGCTTGCAATGATCCAGGTGACGAAGATGGTCATCACAGTGGATCTTCAGTGCCATCGCTGTTACAAGAAGATCAAGAAAATCCTGTGCGGCATACCTCGTGAGTCTGTCGCCCTTGCCTTGATCAATTATTCAAAATGCCTACTTATCTTTATTATTCTCAGTGATCCCCAGAATACGAAATAAACCATACCGTACTTGTATTCCTCGACATCTTGAATAGATACGAACCATGTCATCGAATACGTCATGTTCTGAATGACTTCTAGGTCTGCTGCGTTCGTGATTTCTTAGTTGTTGTACTTTGCTTTCCTCTCTGTCAAAAGCACATGCGTCGGTTCTATCGCGCGTTACATCTTTACTTACTGGGTATGATGAACAACACGAAGTGTTCGTAACATGTGGAGCTGTTAAAACTTTGCGAACACAGAAGTCCAAGATCAAAACTACGACGAAAAGAAAAACACAGTGACGATAAAAGTGGTGTGTTGCGATCCGGAGGCTGTCCGGCAAAAGATATTGTGCAAGGGAAGATGTATCGTTCAAGGCGTCGAGATTTTATCTGATCCACCGACAGTGATCGTTGTTGAAGGCCCGAAAGGGCCGAAAGGCGACAAAGGTGACAGAGGCGAGGAAGGGCCGAAAGGCGACAGAGGCGAGAAAGGGCCGAAAGGCGACAAAGGCGACAAAGGAGACAAAGGCGACAAAGGCGAAACTGGAAAATGTATTCTTCCACCGGTGCCGGGTTACCCGCCGGGGTATGTGATGGCCGGGGTGAACGTGTGTCTGCCATGTCATAATTGGGGTTGTGATCGGTTCTGTCAATGCAAATGTCACTACTGGAGGCCACCAATTTGCCGTGATGGGTGCGGGAGGCCAGCCCACGAGTGCGGATGCTGGAGACCCAGTGACCCAGGGTGTTGTGACCGATGCAGTAAGGAAAAAGCCTGTTCATCATGGACGCCGCATGGCTGTGGTAGTGGATGGCCGCCGGTCTGCAGCGATGCCGGCTACCACCAGTGCGACAATCCCTGCGAGCATGTGTAAAGAGAGTTCGGTGGTGTCAGTCGAAACATGGTTTCCATTTCCGTATATTGCGATTTTCATGATGTGTGTTAGATGACGACATGGATTTTCTACCAGGCATCGTACTCCCTTTGATGCCCCAATAAATTAGCTGCTCATTTATGAAATTAATTGAGGTTTTTATCCATGGTTAAAGCTTTGTGGAAAGTCAATCCGGTCAGGTAAGCACCTAGAGTGCGTATCAATAAAAATAAATTTATACATTGTCAATTCGCCATTTTATGATTCACTTCATGAGTTAAATTCGTTTCTTGTTTACAAGATTTATATGCGCTTCATGCACGCGTCATCTCTCTCTACCTTTGAGTTTAAGCTTTTAGTCGACACTCCAAGGAGCTATATTTACATTTTCAAGAATGTTTTTGTTGAGCATCACCAGATAAAGATGAGCATCTGGTTGTGGTCCTCCCTCCTTCCATCATCCCTCCAAGGGAAAGACAACAGTGAATGAAAGACTTGTATATGTCAAAATTGGCTGGCTCAAGGTCAAGATTCCCTCTCATTTTCGAAACGTTTCGACACTTCAACAACTACATAAAACATTCATTGAGTTAAAGAAACCCGATGGCTCCGTCTAAAGATCGATGAAGTGAAGACCGCAGTCGTATAATGTGAAAAGATTGCGCCACGAGATTTTTATAAAGCAGATCTCTCCTCACTTCATTCCTCAAAGCAATTTGTATTGACCCTCCTATTTCCTGCCACCATGCATATTATCACTAGCTTCTGCAAAAGAAGTTCTAGTCATTGTTAATGCATATTACCCTTGTTTCCATGAGGTTGTCTATTAGAATAGGAACGAGGAGGAACAAACCACATCTATATCAAAATTAAGACTAGTCTATTGATGTGTACAATTGTTGTCATTAATAACACCAAGCCACGATGCAAGATGCGATCCTCACGTCAATGTCTTTGCAGTAGTATGTCGGGCTCTTGATGCAACTATGACGTTGACATTGACATTGATGCACTCAAAATTGGCGTACTTAAAATGAGCTGAATTCTGATATCTTATTGTAAGTAGGTTTTATATATAATTAAGTTTCCTATTGTAACTAAGTTTCCTATTATACTTAGATTTTCTATCATAATTACATTTTCTATTGTAATTAGATTTCTAATTTCAACACCATATAAAATGTGTTTTAGGGTTTGAAGAATTAGACTTTTTGATACATTGATTTTGATAATTATACTTGAGAGAACGATTTATTACTCTATCAACTCTAATTCTCGTTTAACCAATTTTCTATTGTGTTTCGGCATCAATTGGTATAAGAGCACAGGTTGCTTGAATCAATGGCTAACAGAATTGCGTTGGTCGTGGACGACGAGCTTGTGGAGGCCGGGGAAGTGGAGTCATTCTTGAAGCAGATAAGTAGCCACGTCTAAGAGACATGTGAGATGTAGAAATTGAAGAATAGAGAAGGCGGATCTAGGATTTGGAGCGACCACTTATGGAGGCAAGGTTGGACATTTAATTCGAAGAAGAAGCGGAATCTGCTGATTTATCCGATGATGCAAAGGAGGATGTCAACCATTTTGGGGTTCTGGAACAGAAACATAATCGAGTAGCATGTCTTGGAAATTAGTCCTTTTCACAAAATCTCGGGAAGATCAAGATTCTAGAGTTTTATGGTTACGCTCATTCTGATGAGTTTATTGATTAGTTACATACAGTAGAACAAATCTTTGATATTAAGGATCTAACTGAATAGTAAAATGTTAAACTTGCGACTATTAGGCTATGGAAACATGCCTCGATATGGTGGGAGCATGTGAAAAAGCAGCGTGCTAAAGAAGGAAAATCAAAAGTGAACCTCTGGGACAAAATGGAAAAATTGTTGCTGAATACCATTCTCGCCAACTCATAATAGGTAGGAGGCTTTTATTGAGTATCACAATATTTACCGTGGGAAGTAAAGTTGAAGATAGTTTTTCGTTTTGTAATTATCTTCTTAAAGAAGGGAACTTCCCGACGAAGTCTCCATTACTGTGCAAAATCATGGCGCATCTTATCCTCATTGTTAAGGATACTTCATGTGATAGAAAGTGAAACTCAAGAAAAAGAATCCCTCTGCTTTTGAATGGCAATGTCGGCAGTGGCAAAAGCAAAGTTCAACCTTTCAGTGAACTTTAACACAAGATGCTCCTAACTGCATATGTGCTCATTTTCTTTAAGTAGGTGCCACAACAAGGTGTCCTTCGTTTTAGTGTGGGTGTTCCAGGGTTTTGGCTAACTGTCATGATGATGATACCCATTAGACATGTTTCGGAATTTGGAGAAAGATCGACATCGACGTGCACTCGTGAAGCGCACTCGTCGAATTTTAGTAAAGAACACGGTTCGTCCTTCAAAGCAAGTTCTTAGTACCGACCACTTTCGCTCCATGAGGACATCTAGGACGAGGAATTAGAGGCCGCTGCTATTCTCGTCGTTTAAGTTTTTGGGGGAAATTTGACGTTAACCTATGGCGTGGTACTAATATGGAGAATGGCAAAATATTACAACTTGTAATAAACGTCTTTTTGCCAGGGATACACATTTGATGAGGCGTGCCAAAATGAGTGTTTGCTTTTGATTTTGAAAGCTAAAAAGGTCGTAATTGAGGATTATAAAATGCGCGGAAGATAGTCAACATTAGGATGGAGATCTTCTGTCTCATACGGTGTTGTCGCTTGGTGTCATGACAAATCTTAATCATTTATAGAATTGTCTCCTTTATAGATCGATGATTGAGATGTATCCAAACAATGGAGTGATTACTGTGCAGGCAAAGGTTTCACATCCAGTCGGAAATGTAGTTGCCATGTTACAAAGTTTAGACATCGCAAATTGATATACTATCACCAACTTCTTTCTTTGTAATTCTAGTTGATATTTCAAAGTCAAATTCATAATTGAAGGAAATTGGAAGAGAAATAAAGACTATTCGTTTCACTAAAAACTTTATGATAAAGGAAAAAATTTTCCATGAAAATTGTTTTTGAAGAAAATGATTATTTATCGTTTGTTTGGGGTTTAGGGAAAGTGATTTTCTTTTTGCAAGAAGGGGAAGTTGTTTTTTTTTTCCCAATCCGAGTTTGGTTTAGTCATATAGAAGTAAAGTCTTAGCTGTAGATTTACCCCCAAGCTCCTTCAATAGTTTGTTTGTAAATCTTACTCTGTCTTATAAATTTCGAGGATTGACCATTCAACCATAAAATTGTGTACCCTATTATCATAGTTGCCGATTTTAATCTCATGAAAATCAATAATCATGATTTCATTTTAGGATGCTCACTCACATTTCCATGTGCATAACCTTTTCACTAGATCTGTAACGGCCGAGTCGGTCCGCGATTTTGGCCTACTGGGACTTTAGGGAAAATTGGCAATTTCCCTTTTTATTTCGCGAAAATTTGGAAAGGCTTGGAAATTAATGAAAATTTAAGTTTAAATTTATTTTGGGCCCAAAATGTCATGAAATTCGATATTTGATTTTTCGGGATTTTTCCCGAATTTTTAGGAAATTTTAAAGCATTTTTCCGATTTTCGGAAATTAAAATACATTATTTTATTAAAAGTCCCAGACCGGCCAGCGAACCGGCTGGGCAGACCGTGCGAACCGCCAGTCCGACCGGGTCGGACCGGGCGGCACGTGCGCAGCACGCGCACGAGCTCTCCCCCTCTCCCTCTCTCCTCTCTCTCTCGGGCTTTCTGTCGAGCAGGTAGAATACACTGTGCATTCCACCGCTCGACGTCGCCTCAGCCACGCCACCCCCTGCAGCCACCCACCTCTGACTTGGAAGTGACCGTCGGAGGGGACGGTGGCCACGGGGGAGGCGCCGCGTGGCCCTGGGAAGCCGAGTTCTCGGCCTCCCCCACCTGCTCCCACTCGGTATAAACCGAGTGGGCAAGGGTTTTTGAGCGGGGATTTCTCGGAGCTCCGGCCTCCTCTTCGTGCGTTCTTGGTGTCCCCGTGTAGCTTGAGTCGCCTTCTTCCCGAAGCCGTTGTCAGCCAGCCAAGACTCGCCGTGGTCTGTCACCGGCAGCCAGTTGCAGGGAGCTTCGCGGCCAGCCGTTTCTGGAAATTTTCCAGAAAAGCCGTGGCTTCAAGAGGTGAGTTCACCCCTCCTCCGACCATCTTGGCTCGATTGGTTGATACCAATCGCTTCGTTGGCTTTCCTAGTCCTTAGATGTGGTGTAATTTGTCTGTTTTTGGCCTAGACTCGTTGGATTCGAGCTTGAAGCTTGGACCTCTTTTCTCGGGAAACCCTAGGTGAACCGCCGACTTCGTGACCGTCTCCCCGCCAGCTCCGACCACCTCGGGCCAAGCCGTGACCACCGATCGACGCGCCGGAGGCTCAGCTTCCTTTCCCAGCCGGTCTCGAGCTTCGATTTGGCCGGAGAATGGTGAACGGCGGCCAAACCCGAGAAAACCTCCTGACCCGACACACGACCCG
Organism: Melaleuca alternifolia; assembly: GCA_019926035.1. Classification (NCBI taxonomy): domain Eukaryota; kingdom Viridiplantae; phylum Streptophyta; class Magnoliopsida; order Myrtales; family Myrtaceae; genus Melaleuca; species Melaleuca alternifolia. The sequence continues at coordinate 1,250,269 of JAGKPW010002174.1, forward strand.
ACTCACGACCCGGAGTTGGGGTTCGCCGGAGAAGACGACCGTCGCCGGAGCCGTCGCCGTCGCCGTCGCCAGAGACAGAAGACAGCCGACGGACTAGGCTGCCATCCCAATAGCCTAGCCTAGTCAGCCGGCCCAGTCAACGGCCCAGCCGACCCGGCCCAGCCAGCCAGCCAATCAGCCGACCGACCCAGGCCCAGTCAGCCGGCCCGGCCCAGGTCCAGCTCCCGTGGCCCAGAAGGAAAAAAAAAGAGTAAAAGAGGAAAATTTTAAATTTTTCTTGGGTTCAACCAGGAGTGCAGCAAGGGGGATTTAGCCAAGAAAACTCACAAGTGAGTGGATTCTAAACCTTTATTAGGCGCATTTGCTGTTTTAGTAGGAAACGGGTAGAAATGGCTAGAAATGGCTAGGGCGAGTAAAACGGCTAGGACTCCTTGTTTACTCGTAAATTTCATTGATTAGTTAGATTGGTTAGCAGTATTGGACAATGGTAAACTGTTGACCACTTAGGTGGTATAGTTCGACTTGTGTCGACCTAGGGACTGGCATCCCACGTTTTACGAGAAATGCCCTCGTCGTTTACTTGTGCTCGAGCGTGGTCAGAGTTGGGACCCCTCGAGGAGAAAGAAGGGTTGGATTGACACCTCTGTTAGAATCTTAGAGTTGTTTATTTCATATATTTCTACAATTTAATTTAATTAGTCATTTATCATTAAATGTCCTTCCGCATAGCATTTGATTAATTTAGTAAGAGCCCTATTTGCTTTTCAATTTCATTAAATTATTATTATAATTAGTCGATTCGAGTACCACATTGTATATTTAAATTTTGCGCCGCTTTAATTTAATCAGTTATGCCTAGATAAATTCCTTATAACCGCAATTAGGTCCTCGTTAGTAGACCTGCCCTACCCTGTAAATTGTTTAGACCCCCATGACGTTCGTTAGTCTACCTTTAGCTTAGAGATCTAGAGGTGGGGAGTTCTTCGATTTGGGTTAGTAATGAGTGTTTCTGCGCGAAGCTTGGGGACCTTGGGATGAGAGACTTACAGCTAGGCTTGCCTAGAGTCGACTGAGAGGCCAACGGAAGCCGAGAGTTGGGAGGGTCGATTTAGGGACCCTAGGGCAGGGGTGTTCCTAATTTAGGATTAGGGTACGTTCACTGGGATACCAAGTATCTCATTCCACCACCCCACCATCTCAGGACCCCCGTATGGATCCGGTTCAGGACCTATCGGACTTGGAGGACCAGCCAGAGGAGGAGGAGCTTATGGAGGAGGACCCTCACGAGGAGGAAGCTTGGGATCTACTGGAGCTGGAACCTCTGGATCCGGAGGACTGGGAGCAGCAGCTGGAGCTGGAGCTGGAGTGGGACCCCCAGGAGGAGGTGGATCAGGAGGAGGGGGATCTGGAGCCGGATATCCCTTTTAACTTGGATGAGGAAGAAGAGGAAGACGAAGGGAACGGTATGGTAGCAGCCCCCGCTCCCCCTAGAGACATGGGAGAGGTCATAGACATAGAAGTAAAGGAAGATGGATTAATCCAAGAATCCCACAGCGCGACAGGTTGGATTTGGAGCGCCACGAAGCACATCTGGTACCCACATCAGCACATTTGCGTGTATACGGGTTTCCATGAGGCCGAACTAGAGTTATTGGTCGAGGAGTGCAAGGTACCTCAGGGAGGCTACGAGTCCGGCTTCGAAGACCCTGATGGGACAGATGACTCAGAGGATGGCACCGTGGATAACCCGAAGCCTTCGTGCGTACGAGATTGGCCTAAGCCGATGGAGACAACTTAGGACTAGTACTCTCCCTTCTCTTTTCCCCGCGACTTTTGATTGTATAGCTGTGCGGCGACCGTGACTCTAGGTTTTGTTATGTCTCCTCCTGTTCTCTTCCCCTTTTGTATTTTGACCTGACTTATCCTTGTATCTATGGGAAGTAAGTTTCTTGATCAAAATGGATTGTAGTGTTCTACCTTGGGAACAATTTAACTAAGAACTAGATTCGTTTGCAAATCTTAGTGTAAGGTAGGATCCTGGACATATTGCTACGACCCCGAGGAATCGGGGCGTGACAGCTTGGTATCAGAGCAAGGTTGTAACCTAGGAAAGGTTATCGGTAGGAGTGATAAGGAACGATATTCGGGCGTGTTGGAGTAAGACGTCAAGGCACTGGACCCTAGTTAAGCCTGATGGTAACTTAGAGACCAGACTGAGACTAGCTCAAGACCCCCACGTGACCTTAGGGTTGGTGTCACCTGTTAGGGTCTGTCGGCGCAGTATGGGACGTGTTTAGCAGAACCGAACATCTGACTAGAGACCATAGGATTTGGTCTACGTCCGACTCAATCTGCACGGTATGGGACGTGCGGAATGAGGTCGGATGTATGACGGGTGACTTAACGGTCTGGTTTAGCTGAGTTGGCACGGTCTAGAACGTGTGCAGCAAAGCCGAACCTGGACTTGTGGTGCCGGAGGGCATGTGGCCGTTGATCGGCGTTGCGAGGCTGAGCCTCTGCTGTCGTGACACTGACCGCCCTATGGGAGGGTGTGGGTCCTGTCACCGCCTGCGTGGCGAGAGTGCGTGGTACCGAGTGAGGGTGACCACTGATGCACTGTAGTCGAGTTCCTGACGAGGTTTCGACTGAGGACCCGCGGGGTCGAGTTGTCCTACGATGTTAGGGCAGGTGTTGATGATGGGTTCCAACACCGTGATAGTATGCGATATACTATGTCTCCTTTTGAGGTCAATAGGGTGTTTTAAAATGATCTTATCTCTTGGGATCTGGTGGTATTGCTTACCCCTATCTGAATTCCTCAAGGCGTGACAAAAGCATTGTGATGCTGTGACAGGAAGACCAGATGGTCAGACTGGGGAGACCTCCGCGAAGGAGGGCGACGATTGGTCGCTTTGGGGTAGGGAAGGCTGATCCCCAGGAAGATCCTCGTGTAGAAAGACTTGTGAGGACAGTGGAAGACCTACGAGAAGAGGTCCGCCAGCAAGCGAGAAACCAGGAAGCCGCTATCGCAGCTGCGGTAAATGCCGCCATAGCTGCCATGCGGAACGAGAACGCTGCTGACGCTCAGGAACCTGCTATAAGAACCGACGAACGGGAGGTGGAAGTCCCGGCTCCTGTTTCCGTAGCTAGTAGTGCTAATGGGGAGAGGAGAAAGCAGAGGCAGGTCGGGCAATTCCTGAAGATGAAACCCCCGGTCTTTACAGGGATGGGAGACCCTGAGACAGCGGCCGAGTGGCTGCTAGAGCTTGAAAAGATCTTTGAAGTCATGGAATGTTCTGACGAAGATCGTGTGACTTTCGCGGTGTACCAGCTGCAGGGGAATGCCAATCATTGGTGGAGAGCCACTAGAGGTATCGTCTTCCCTGGAGGCGTAGTACCTACTTGGGGGACTTTTGTTGAGGCTTTCAACGAGCAGTACTTCCCCGAGTCAGCACGAGATGTGAAGCTAGCCGAATTTCAGAGACTACGTCAGAACAACATGACGGTATTGGAATATGAGGCAAAGTATGCCGCCCTGGCCAAGTACGGCAAGAGGCTGATCGAGGATCCAGTGGACAGGGCAAAGAGATTTCGGGAAGGGCTGTAACCTGAAATCAAATCCCAGCTTGCCCCCTTTAATCTGCGAGATTACAAGGAGGTGTTCACGAAAGCTCAAATGGTCGAAAAGGACCTCAATGAAAGAGCAGCTGCGTCTGGATCGCGATCATTCGCGGGTAGAAATACCAGCAGCGTTCGGCAGGGGAAGAAACCGATGTCAGGGTCGAGGAAGCCTTTTTCAGCAGTACGGAATGGAAGAGTCAGGAAACCCCCTTTTCGTCAAGAGAGCTGGTGCCGACAGTGTGGGAAAACCCACCAGCCGGGACCCTGTCCCCCAAGGAGCGAAGGATGCTTCGGATGTGGCCAGCTGGGCCATATGGTCCGTGATTGCCCTCAGCACGCAATAAGGGCGCAGCCTCAACAACAAGTAGGGCAGCTGGCAGGTCTAGCACCACCTCTTCTGATGGACCGACCCTCGGCACAGGGAAGAGTCTATGCGGTGACCAGACACGAAGCACAGAACTCAGGAGGAGTTATAACAGGTACCGTCTCCTTACACCGCAGTCCCGCTTATGCCTTATTCGATACGGGAGCTACCCATTCGTTTGTTGCTGAGCGCTTTGTGGAGTTAGTAGGGTTGCGTGTGGAACCTTTAGCCGTTATTTTGAATGTCTCAACGCCGCTGCATGTTCATATGATGTCCGTTAATGGATGTAAGGGCTGTGAGATAGAGTTTAGCGGAGTTAGAGGTTCGATCGATCTAGCAGTCCTAGATTTGCGTGATTATGATGTTATTATTGGCATGGATTGGTTGACTAGACAGAAAGCTACGGTGGACTATTCTAGAAAAGTAATAAGGTTCTGCCCGTCGATGGACTCGAGTTACGAGTTCCTCGGAAGTCACGGCGGACCTTCAACCGCAGTCATCTCTTCCTTGGAAGCGACACGGTTGTTAGAAGATGGCTGTCAAGGCTATCTAGCTAGCGTTGTTGACACGACGGTCGAAGGACCAGTGTTGGAGGAGATCGCCGTAGTTCGGGAGTTTTCCGACGTTTTTCCAGAAGAATTGCCCGGGTTACCTCCGGAGAGAGAAGTGGAGTTTGCTATTGAAGTACCTTCTGGGACGAAGCCGATCTCCAAGGCTCCTTATCGGATGTCACTCTCAGAACTGAAAGAATTAAAGGTACAGATGCAAGAACTGTTGGATAAAGGATTCATCCGTCCAAGTGCGTCACCATGGGGTGCGCCGGTTCTCTTTGTGAAGAAAAGGACGGATCCCTAAGACTTTGCATTGACTACAGACAACTGAATAAGGTGACAGTCAAGAACAGATACCCGTTGCCCAGGATTGATGATCTGTTCGATCAATTGCAAGGGGCTAATGTCTTCTCAAAAATTGACCTGAGGACGGGGTATCACCAGCTAAGAATTAAAGAGGAGGATATTCCGAAGAGCGCCTTTCGGACTCGCTATGGACATTGCGAATTCACAGTAATGCCGTTCGGGTTGACCAATGCCCCAGCTGCCTTCATGGACCTAATGAACAGGGTGTTCAGAGAGTACTTGGACAGGTTCGTCATAGTTTTTATCGACGACATCTTGATCTATTCAAGGAGTCCGATAGAACATGAGCAACACCTGAGGATAGTGCTGGCAGTGCTACGAGAACATGCGCTCTACGCAAAGTTCAGTAAGTGTGAGTTTTGGCTAGACCGAGTAGCCTTTTTGGGACATGTGATCTCCGGGGACGGAATCTCTGTGGATCCTGCGAAGATCGAGGCGGTAATGGATTGGCCAAGGCCTACAACAGTGACGGAAGTTCGTAGCTTCCTAGGTCTGGCAGGATACTACCGAAGGTTTGTAGAAAAATTTTCGAGTCTATCCCTACCCTTGACGAGCTTGCTGAAAAAGGACAAGAAGTTTGAATGGACCGAGAAGTGCGAGAGGAGCTTCCAAACACTGAAAGAAAGGCTGACCACTGCACCAGTCTTAACCATCCCTTCAGGACCAGGTGGTTATGAGGTTTATAGTGACGCCTCGTATCAAGGTCTTGGATGCGTTTTGATGCAGCACGGACGAGTTGTGGCTTACGCATCGAGACAGTTGAAGCCACATGAGCAAAACTATCCGACCCATGACCTGGAGTTGGCAGCGGTAATTTTTGCGCTCAAAATTTGGAGGCACTATCTGTGCGGAGAAAAGTTTCCAATTTTTACGGATCATCAGAGCCTCAAGTACTTGTTTTCACAGAAGGAATTGAACATAAGACAGCGGAGATGGATGGAACTCCTAAAGGATTACGACTATGAGATTCTATACCACCCAAGGAAAGCGAATCGCGTGGCAGACGCGCTTAGTCGCAAGTCCTCATTGACTTCATTATTGGCCAAGGAATGGCAGTTGTTTGAGAAAGTACAGAACTCAGAGTTCAAATTTGAGGTTGGACACCTGACTTGCTTAATGGCCACCTTAAGGATAGAACCTCAGATCAGGGCCAGGATTAGAGATCTACAATCTTCGGATCCCTTTCTAGTGGGCATCTTACAAACCGAAGAAGGACTGATGAAACCTGGTTTCCAAATCTCCGAGGACGGAGTCCTGAACTTTCGTGGGAGGCTATGTGTGCCCGACAGTCCTGAGTTAAGGGATGAAATTTTGTCAGAGGCACACCGCAGTAAATACAGTGTTCATCCGGGTAACACCAAGATGTATCAGAACCTGAGGCCCCACTACTAGTGGAAAGGAATGAAAACGGACGTGGCGAGATTCGTGGCCAAGTGCCTGACGTGCCAACGGGTGAAGGCACAACACTGTAAACCTGGAGGCCTCTTGAACCCTTTGGAAATTCCAGAATGGAAATGGGAGCATATCACGATGGATTTCGTGACCGGGTTACCGAGGAGCCAAAAAGGTCACGACATGATTTGGGTCATAGTGGACAGACTAACCAAATCTGCTCACTTCCTAGCCGTGCGAAAGAATCTTCCCTTAGACCGGCTAGCAGACTTATATGTAGCTCAGATAGTCAGACTACATGGAGTGCCGGTAACCATTACCTCTGACCGTGATCCAAGATTCACCGCTCATTTTTGGAAAAGTCTACAAGGAGCCTTGGGTACAAGATTACAGTACAGTACGGTTTCCATCCCCAGACTGACGGACAGTCTGAGCGGACCATTCAGACTCTAGAGGACATGCTGAGAGCATGCGTTTTAGATTTTAAGGGAGGATGGGAAGACCAGTACCCCTGGTAGAGTTCGCCTATAACAACAGCTTCCAACAAAGCATAGGGATGACTCCCTTTGAGGCTTTGTACGGACGAACCTGCCGGACTCCCGTGTGCTGGGACGAAGTCGGAGAACGGAAAATTCTAGGCCCCGAGCTAGTACAACAGTCACAAGATGCAGTTAAGGTAATCAGGCAAAGGCTGAAGACAGCCCAGAGTCGACAAAAGAGCTATGCGGACCGAAGGCGCAAACCTTTAGAATACCAAGAAGGGGACCATGTCTTCCTGAAAGTGTCACCTAAGAAGGGAATGTCCCGCTTTGGAGAAAAAGGGAAGTTAAGTCCCAGGTTTGTAGGACCCTTTGAGATTTTGGAAAGGATAGGAGCAGCCGCTTATCGACTAGCCTTACCGCCAAACTTGGAACAGATCCACAATGTCTTCCATGTCTCGATGCTAAGGAAGTACGAGCCTGATCCTTCACATGTATTAAGTCATGAGGACCTTGAGTTGGACGAACAGGTTTCGTTCGTAGAAAGACCAGTCAGGATAGAAGACCGGAAGGAGCGAAGACTTCGGAACAAGGTCACGCCACTGGTCAAGGTCGTTTGGCAACATCATGACTCCGAGAGCGCTACTTGGGAAAGCGAGGAGCTCATGAGGCAACAACACCCGCAACTGTTTGAAGTTTAGTAGCTGCAAATTTCGAGGACGAAATTTTCTTAAGGGGGGTAGATTGTAACGGCCGAGTCGGTCTGCGATTTTGGCCTACTGGACTTTAGGGAAAATTGGCAATTTCCCTTTTTATTTCGCGAAAATTTGGAAAGGCTTGGAAATTAATGAAAATTTAAGTTTAAATTTATTTTGGGCCCAAAATGTCATGAAATTCGATATTTGATTTTTCGGGATTTTTCCTGAATTTTTAGGAAATTTTAAAGCATTTTTTCGATTTTCGGAAATTAAAATACATTATTTTATTAAAAGTCCCAGACCGGCCAGCGAACCGGCCGGCCAGACTATGCGAACTGCCGGTCCGACCGGGTTGGACCGGGCGGCACGTGCACAGCACGCGCACGAGCTCTCCCCCTCTCCCTCTCTCCTCTCTCTCTCGGGCTTTCTGTCGAGCAGGTAGAATGCACTGTGCATTCCACCGCTCGACGTCGCCTCAGCCACGCCACCCCCTGCAGCCACCCACCCCTGACTTGGAAGTGACCGTCGGAGGGGACGGTGGCCACGGGGGAGGCGCCGCGTGGCCCTGGGAAGCCGAGTTCTCGGCCTCCCCCACCTGCTCCCACTCGGTATAAACCGAGTGGGCAAGGGTTTTTGAGCGGGGATTTCTCGGAGCTCCGGCCTCCTCTTCGTGCGTTCTTGGTGTCCCCGTGTAGCTTGAGTCGCCCTCTTCCCGAAGCCGTTGTCAGCCAGCCAAGACTCGCCGTGGTCTGTCACCGGCAGCCAGTTGCAGGGAGCTTCGCGGCCAGCCGTTTCTGGAAATTTTCCAGAAAAGCCGTGGCTTCAAGAGGTGAGTTCACCCCTCCCCCGACCATCTTGGCTCGATTGGTTGATACCAATCGCTTCGTTGGCTTTCCTAGTCCTTAGATGTGGTGTAATTTGTCTGTTTTTGGCCTAGACTCGTTGGATTCGAGCTTGAAGCTCGGACCTCTTTTCTCGGGAAACCCTAGGTGAACCACCGACTTCGTGACCGTCTCCTCGCCAGCTCCGACCACCTCGGGCCAAGCCGTGACCACCGATCGACGCGCCGGAGGCTCAGCTTCCTCTCCCAGCCGGTCTCGAGCTTCGATTTGGCCGGAGAATGGTGAACGGCGGCCAAACCCGAGAAAACCTCCTGACCTGACACACGACCCGACTCACGACCCGGAGTTGGGGTTCGCCGGAGAAGACGACCGTCGCCGTCGCCGTCGTCGTCGCCGGAGACAGAAAACAGCCGACGGACTAGGCTGCCAGCCCAATAGCCCAGCCCAGTCAACGACCCAGCCGACCCGGCCCAGCCAGCCAGCCAATCAGTCGACCGACCCAGGCCCAGTCAGCCGGCCCGGCCCAGGTCCAGCTCGCGCGAAAAAAAAAAGAGTAAAAAAGGAAAATTTTAAATTTTTCTTGGGTTCAACCAGAAGTGCAGCAAGGGGGATTTAGCCAAGAAAACTCACAAGTGAGTGGATTCTAAACCTTTATTAGGCGCATTTGCTGTTTTAGTAGGAAACAGGTAGAAATGGCTAGGGCGAGTAGTACGGCTAGGACTCCTTGTTTACTCGTAAATTTCATTGATTAGTTAGATTAGTTAGCAGTATTGGACAATGGTAAACTGTTGACCACTTAGGTGGTATAGTTCGACTTGTGTCGACCTAGGGACTGGCATCCCACGTTTTACGAGAAATGCCCTCGTACGTTTACTTGTGCTCGAGCGTGGTCAGAGTTGGGACCCCTCGAGGAGAAAGAAGGGTTGGATTGACACCTCTGTTAGAATCTTAGAGTTGTTTATTTCATATATTTCTACAATTTAATTTAATTAGTCATTTATCATTAAATGTCCGTCCGCATAGCATTGATTAATTTAGTTAAGAGCCCTATTTGCTTTTCAATTTCATTAAATTATTATTATAATTAGTCGATTCGAGTACCACATTGTATATTTAAATTTTGCGCCGCTTTAATTTAATCAGTTATGCCTAGATAAATTCCTTATAACCGCAATTAGGTCCTCGTTAGTAGACCTGCCCTACCCTGTAAATTGTTTAGACCCCCATGACGTTCGTTAGGCTACCTTTAGCTTAGAGATCTAGAGGTAGGGAGTTCTTCGATTTGGGTTAGTAATGAGTGTTTCTGCGCGAAGCTTGGGGACCTTGGGATGAGAGATTTACGGCTAGGCTTGCCTAGGGTCGACTGACAGGCCAACGGAAGCCGAGAGTTGGGAGGGTCGATTTAGGGACCCTAGGGCAAGGGTGTTCCTAATTTAGGATTAGGGTACGTTCACTGGGATACCAAGTATCTCATTCCACCACCCCACCATCTCAGGACCCCCGTATGGATCCGGTTCAGGACCTATCGGACTTGGAGGACCAGCCAGAGGAGGAGGAGCTTATGGAGGAGGACCCTCATGAGGAGGAAGCTTGGGATCTACTGGAGCTGGAACCTCTGGATCCGGAGGACTGGGAGCAGCAGCTGGAGCTGGAGCTGGAGTGGGACCCCCAGGAGGAGGAGGATCAGGAGGAGGGGGATCAGGAGGAGGGGGATCTAGAGCCGGATATCCCTTTTAACTTGGATGAGGAAGAAGAGGAAGACGAAGGGAACGGTATGGTAGCAGCCCCCGCTCCCCCTAGAGACATGGGAGAGGTCATAGACATAGAAGTAAAGGAAGATGGATTTATCCAAGAATCCCATAGCACGACAGGTTGGATTTGGAGCGCCACGAAGCACATCTGGTACCCACATCAGCACATTTGCGTGTATACAGGTTTCCATGAGGCCGAACTAGAGTTATTGGTCGAGGAGTGCAAGGTACCTCAGGGAGGCTACGAGTCCTGCTTCAAAGACCCTGATGGGGCAGATGACTCAGAGGATGGCACCGTGAATAACCCGAAGCCTTCGTGCGTGCGAGATTGGCCCAAGCCGATGGAGACAACTTAGGACTATTACTCTCCCTTCTCTTTTCCCCGCGACTTTTGATTGTATAGCTGTGCGGCTACCGTGACTCTAGGCTTTTGTTATGTCTCCTCCTGTTCTCTTCCCCTTTTGTATTTTGACCTGACTTATCCTTGTATCTATGGGAAGTAAGTTTCTTGATCAAAATGGATTGTAGTGGTCTACCTTGGGAACAATTTAACTAAGAACTAGATTCGTTTGCAAATCTTAGTGTAAGGTAGGATCCTGGAAATATTGCTACGACCCCGAGGAATCGGGGCGTGACAAGATCAATTCCGGGGGCTCCTTTTTGGCGATTGAGAGATCTGACTGAAGATTCTGACCATCAAATGAAAGAAATACAACGCATTCAGCCATGCCTTTCTATGAAGTGTGTGTTCCAGTGAAGATAAACTTTGCACTTTCGAATAAGTTTTTTCTTTTGTAAAGATGGTGTCCACCTCCCATCAATGCAGATTTATTTCATTTGAGTAAATTATGTCGGCTTCGAGAGCAAGGAACTTACGACACAACACCACAACAAGTTCTCTTACAAATATATGTTGGTTGCATAGAGAGGGGTTAAAGTTGTTATGTCGATTTAATTAATGACTAAGTGTGAACGCGAAATCAACGACGTCATATGACCCCTCATCCTTGCTCGCGAAGTTTCCCTAAACTGCATTTGACATGATTCTTCAAGTGCCCACAATGTGTTCATTTGGTTGAGGAGTGGCTCCGAAAAGTGGCCTTTTTATGTTTCTCTTAATGAAGACTAATATCGCTTTAGGTCCTTTTAAGAGGTAAATCCTAAGCTTAGGAAGTACGCCGTTAATATCATGGAGCGGCCCGGGTCGGGAGCCTAAGCCCCGGTACGTGGTCTGATCATCTCTGTGCTACAAAGAGACTGAAAAAAGAGAGAAGAAATATTAAAGCATCAGCATACTCCATTTTGGAATCATCAGTAAGAGCATTTCACAGGAACCAGCTCACCAACACTATTACTCTCTAACAGATATCATTTCAGGACTGAGTAACTTTACATAATGAAATCTTCGGCAAAAGCTCACCAACTAACTACGATTGAAAACAGTAAGCAAATCAAGCAGCAACAAATTGACTTCATTAAGTAAAACTTCAGCAACTGAACCAAGCTTCATTGTGCGAGAACGAATCGAGCACGACGATCCCTAACATTTGCCCCAAATGTGACTTCACCTAGCAACCGAAAGAAAAGACGTCGTGAATTTGAACGATTCAAGCTCTAGAGCTTTATTCTGAATTACTGAAATATTAATTCAGAACAACACTATCCCCGACTTCTCCGCAACACATTTCTCCAAATTTCTGAATCAAAGCCCTAACTCCCATTCACCCCATTATTAATTCCAAAAGTTGTATTTTTATCCATCCAAAGTAATACTTCCATTGAAATGATCAACGGAAACAACTATAGAAAAAAGAAGAAGATGGTATTATCAATTGAACCAAACTGAGTATTGTGGTAGTTCTTAAAACGAGGTTTTCATTCCCAGGCTGGTGGTTTTAAGAAAACTCGTTAGATCACGACGTGAATCTTCTACCCTGCACCATAATCCCTTCAGTGTCTTAATGAATATCCTCCATTAGATTATGAAAATAAGATTTTAACAACAGTTAAAAATTACTAGGGCATCAAGAGGAGCACGATATGCAGTATCTTCCATTAAATATTTGCGAATTTTTTCGCATCTTGATTATGTGCATGCACGAGGGTTGATACATTAAATTATATTTACCATAGATTTCAACTTATTAAACTTTTTGTTACCTATCATCTAGGGTGGTCTTCAATGTTATTAATAACACCAAGCCACGATGCAAGATGCGATCCTCACGTCAATGTCTTTGCAATAGTACGTCGGGCTCTTGATGAAACTATGACGTTGACATTGACATTGATGCACTCAAAATTGGCGTACTTAAAATGAGCTGAATTCTGATTTCTTATTGTAAGTAGGTTTTATATATAATTAAGTTTCCTATTATACTTAGATTTTCTATCATAATTACATTTTCTATTGTAATTAGATTTCTAATTTCAACACCATATAAAATGTGTTTTAGGGTTTGAAGAATTAGACTTTTTGATACATTGATTTTGATAATAAACATCTTTTTGCTAGGGATACACATTTGATGAGGCGTGCCCAAATGAGTGTTTGCTTTTGATTTTGAAAGCTAAAAAGGTCGTAATTGAGGATTATACAATGCGCGGAAGATGGTCAACATTAGGATGGAGATCTTCTGTCTCATACGGTGCTGTCGCTTGGTGTCATGACAAGTCTTATTCGTATATAAAATTGTCTCATTTATAGATCGATGATTGAGATTTATCCAAACAATGGAGGGATTACTGTGCAGGCACATGTTTCACATCCGATCGGGCATGTAGTTGCCATGTTACAAAGTTTAGACACCGCAAATTGTTATAATATCACCAACTTCTTTCTTTGAAATTCTAGTTGATATTTCAAAGTCAAATTCCATAATTGAAGGAAATTGGAAGAGAAATAAAGACGGTGTTCGTTTCCCTAAAAACTTTATGATAAAGGAAAAGATTTTCTATGAAAATCGTTTTTGAAGAAAATATTATTATCGGTTGTTTGGGATTTAGGGAAAGTGATTTTCTTTTTGCAAGAAAGGGAAGTTGTTTTTTTCCCAATCTGAGCTTGGTTTAGTCATATAGAAGTAAAGAAGTTTCCTCTTAGCTGTAGATTTACCCCCAAGCTCCTTCAATAGTTTGTTTGTAAATCTTACTCTGTCTTATGAATTTCGAGGATTGACCATTCAACCATAAAATTGTGTACCCTATTATCATAGTTGCCGATTTTAATCTCATGAAAATCAATAATCATGATTTCATTTTTGGATGCTCACTCACATTTCCATGTGCATAACCTTTTCACTAGATCAATTCCGGGGCCTCCTTTGGGCGATTGATAGATCCGACTGAAGATTCTGACCATCAAATGAAAGAAATACAACGCATTCAGCCATGCCTTTCTATGAAGTGTGTGTTCCAGTGAAGATAAACTTTCCACTTTCGAATAAGTTTTTCCTTTAGTAAAGATGGTGTCCACCTCCCATCAATGCAGATTTATTTCATTTGAGTAAATTATGTCGGCTTCGAGAGCAAGGAACTTACGGCACAACACCACAACAAGTTCTCTAACAAATATATGTTGGTTGCATAGAGAGAGAGGGGTTAAATTTGTTATGTCGATTTAATTAATGACTAAGTGTGAATGCAAAATCAACGACGTCGTATGACCCCTCATCCTTGCTCGCGAAGTTTCCCTGAACTGCATTTGACATGATTCTTCAAGTGCCCACAGTATGCTCATTAGGTTGAGGAGTGGCTCCGAAAAGTGGCCTTTTTATGTTTCTCTTAATGAAGAGTAAGATCGCTTTAGGCCCTTTTAAGAGGCATATCCTAAGGTCGTGAGCCTAAGCCCCGGTAGGTGGTCCGATCATCTCTGTGCCACAAAGAGACTGAAAAAAGAGAGCATCAGCATACTCCATCTTGGAATCATCAGTAAGAGCATTTCACAGGAACCAGCTCACCAACACTATTACTCTCTAACAAATATCATTTCAGGACTGAGTAACTTTACATAATGAAATCTTCCGTAAAGGCTTCACCAAGTAACCAGGATTGAAAGCAATAAGCAAATCAAGCAGCAACAAATTGACTTCATTAAATAAAACTTCAGCAACTGAACCAAGCTTCATTGTGCGAGAACGAATCGAGCACGACGATCTCTAACATTTGCGCCAAATGTGACTTCACCTAGCAACCGAGAGAAAAGACGTCATGGCTTTGAACGAATCGAGCTCTAGAGCTTTATTCTGAATTACTGAAATATTAATTCAGAATAACACTATCCCCGACTTCTCCGCAACACATTTCTCCAAATTTCTGAATCAAAGCCCTAACTCCTATTCACCCCATTATGAATTCCAAAAGTCGTATTTTTATCCATCCAAAATAATACTTCCGTTGAAATGATCAACGGAAACAAGTAACAACAATAGAAAAAGAAGGAGATGGTATTATCAATTGAACCAAACTGAGTTTTGGGATATTTCTTGAAACGAGGTTTTCATTCCCAGGCTGGTGTTTTAAAGATAACGATCACGACGTGAATCTTCTACCCTGCACCATACTCCCTTCAGTGCCTTAATAAATATCCTCCATTATCTTATGGAAATAAGATTTTAACAACAGTTAAATTTTACTAAGGCATCCAGAGGAGCACGATATGCAGTATCTTCCATTAAATATTTGCGAATTTTTTCGCATCTTGATTATGTGCATGCACGGGGGTTGATACATTAAATTATGTTTACCATATATTTCAACTTATTAAACTTTTTGTTACCTATCATCTAGGGTGGTCTTCAATGTTTTTTGCTGATTTGATAATTGTTATTACAAGGTGAAGGGGCATTACGGCCTAAAATTTTCATTTCGATGATATAAGATGCTCTTGAAGTTTTCTTTTTTCCGTTTCCCTTTATCCTTCAGGATCTATTGAAACCATTCATTAGACATGAATAGGACAGAGAGACCTCGACAGACTATAATATTGACAAGTATTATGAGCTCTGGAGTGCAAAGAAAGAAGTATACATAATAGAAAATTTTGGGGTAATTACTCAATCGATCTTAAACATGTTATACAGATGCTAGTTTAGTCATAAACTTTTTAATTTTGCTAATTTAGTCTTTATCTTTTGTGTGGAATTTTAATATATTCTTTGCGGCCCATTTTATCTAGAAATTACTCGTGTGATGGTTTAGTTGTTGCTAGTTATTTTACATGGCGTATTGTCATGTTAGTGATTTTTGATGAGAATTGGTGGGAAAGATCATATTGAAGTACAGTAGAAAGATTTATAATTAAATTGACAAAATCGAAAATTTTAGGGCGGGATTAATATTCGTGTAATAGATATATGGCTAATTGGATAGTTTCCCGGAAAATTTTGTCCATGTTTTTTCCAAGAAAATATAGGATTGATTTGATTCGTGTCATTCACACTGTGCAACTGAGCCCACGGAGAAAAGCTTCTCCTACGCTTGTATTGTCACGATATGTATGAACATCACGCAATGATAAAGATGTTTTGCGGTTGGGGTCCTTCCTCTTCCCGTCGTCTTCCTGCCAGAGAACAATAATGATAGAGTTGATAAGGCCTCACTTTGCACGTGCTATTCCTCGACCACCTTGTCCAATCAATCTCCAAGTCTTGATTTCTGATTTCTCTCTATCCTCAACTTCCATGTTCTTCATGGCAGCTTGAATAATCCTCGACTCCAGTTTCACCCATCATCATGTCCTTCTCCATCCATCTTGTCGTTTAGTTCTCAGGTCTTTGCATTACAGGAGAAGTACCGGCCAATTGGGATTCGGTCGATAGTTGTCCTGCTCAAGGAGGGTCTCCAGTCACCCCGCCGTTTTCTCCACATATTACTTTGCGGAACCTATCGAGCTAAAGACAAACGGTGGCGGTCTAGGAGATCCTGATTCGCTCTTTCTTATGAAAAGATTGGCAATTAGTAAGAGTAGATAGAAGTTATTAATCCATTTTTAGATTGGTATATGGTTATTTTGGCTTATGTAATGTTTTTCTAGTTAATTCTCCTATTTTTGTGACTTTCTAAGTTGAAAATTCAAAAAATGGAACATGTACTGGGCCTAGGCTTTTAACTCGGCCAGCAAGTTCAGGCTTCGGCATGACAACGCAACTACGAAGGCCTGCATGGACCCATGTCAAACCCGTTTAGGCCCGTTAGTGGGGTTGGTGATGACTTCATAATTAATTTTATCCATAGTAAACTCTTCATACTAGGTGAAACCCACATCGCATTTCAACTTTTGTACAAACTACGATTCAATACACTTGATTAATGATCAAGATTTGGATCTTAATGCACATGATTATAAGTTCGATGAGTTTGCAAAGCCTAGTCCATCATGTTAATTCATCCTTCTAGGGATCCAATATAATCCAAACCATTCAAAGGTTGGAAGTGTTAACACAGAAAGATTTCAAGGAAGAAAACATTATTAATCAATTTTTTATATATCTTCTTTATAAATTTACAATGACCTAGAAGTGTATACATATACAAAGAAAGGAAAGAATCCTAAAAAATATATCCTCCAAACTAGCTAACTACAATCACTAATTCTAGCTCATTATAATCATACATATATTTTACAGCTCATTCTCACAGGAAGTATTTTCTAGGTTAAAAATAATCAATCTTCTAATTAGTTTAAATCTACATCAAAAGTTTAGGGACTATATTGAATAAATTAAAATTTTAGTAATCATATTGAATAAATTGAAAGTTTAAGAATCACATTGCGCATTAAGCTAAAGTGCAGAAATCATTTGTGCCATTTTTCCAATTAATTAAGACACATATAATAGTTTGCAAATTCCAAGTTCCGGTAAGTTATGGAGAAATCCAAAAAGTACCACACCTATTAGATGGAGATTAATGCAATCATAAACTTTTCAATTGTACTAATTTAGTCTCAAACTTTTTGATCATTTTTCAATTCAGTTCAAAACCTTTCACTATGTTAATTGAATCCTAAATTTTTCGATGATTGATCAATTTAGTAATAAATTTTTTAACGACTTATCATGGATAAAACGAAGAGAAGAAGGGGTAAGAACAAAACAAAATGGAAGACAAAATTCTAACTTTCATCGTGGGTAGCTGTCAGTAATAGATATGACCAAACGCTCTCTCTCTCTCTACCCATTCCCATCCAAAAGACAATGCTCTTCACTCCATTAGGACCCTCAAGTTCATGAACCTCTCTCTCTCTCCTCTCTCTCTCTCTCTCTCCCTCCCTCTCCATTAGTACCCTCAAGTGCATGAACCTTTCCCTCCCTCCCTTCTTTTCTATTTTTTGTTTTCTTTCTTAACAATGGGTGTTTGAGTAGAAGACGTTTCCGTATTTTGCGCCCTGTTCCTGTAGATTAGCTAGAGAACTCACGTTGGGTGTGGCTTGCCCACAAGAGTCATGAGCCAAAGGGGCTTCCGTCCTTGGATCGTACTGCTCTTTGGTGGCGGCGGGCCACCATGAAGTGCACGCTCAAGCAGAAGGTCAAGAAGTCTTCGGTGGCTAGCTATTGATCGACAAGCATGGAAGCTCTTGCCGGAGTTGCGCCCCAATTCGTGGTTAGTCCATCTCTGTGAAGTCGGGTTCTCACGAGCAAGAGAGGCTAATGTATCTGATGATGCGTGTAGGAATAGGGGAAAAGGACAAAGCTACTTAGGATTTCTTGGTCAGTCATATAACAATCTTTGAGGATTCATGCCTGCTTACATAAAGATACTTCTACACTTCGTCAAGGACGGTATAAAGGTTCTTAAATTTATTTCCCAAATTCTGTATATGGATTTCCTTATCCTTAAATGATCTTTAAATATCACTTTCCTTTAATTTTTTTGAATGATTAAATTAAAACTTAAATTATTTAGTTGATTTATTTGAATTATAAAAGTAAAAAATAGTTTTTCAAACGACAAGGTGATAAACTAAATCTTGTAAATAGCTATATTGTCATCTTTAATTTTAAACGAATTTCAAATTAAACGGACTTTAGATAAAGTTGTACGATCTAGTACTTACATTTTGACAACTTCTACAATATCACCAGCTAATCAATTTCTCCCTTTTTTTTTTTCAATTATCTAAGAGAAAAATCTAGCGCCCCTGTTAATAGCAAATTAGATTATATACAAATCCTAAAATATGTACAATTTTATTTATAACACATCGATATGTTTGATACCATTGTCACATAGCACACCATTGTCATCTGAACATAAGCCTACCAATTTTGGCTAACAAGGCCTTTTACATAGAAAAAACACTATTTCATTTTGCTTTTTATCCCTATCGAAATCAACCTGTATAACATTAATGTTGAGTTTCATATGGCTCCACTTTCAATCTAGTATTGCTTTCCCCACACATTCATTCCATTTTGTTATGCTTGTGAATACTAGATTTTAGTCAAGGGAACTTTCCCGTAAGGACAAAAAACTTTATGGCACTTCCACGTGATCGGCAGCCACGCACTTGGAAGTCGCAAGGCCGACCACAAATTATATCTTGTGGTCAAGATATTTTAAGCTTTCATATATTTAATTAGGAGAGTTAAAATTAGCAATCCGTACCATTCAAGTTCCATGGTTTTGATAAAGTTCTCAACTTTTGTCTTACCCATTCGAGAAGCTGAATTTAACCTAATCAGCAATAATGCATGGTCCGTACACATCATAAATGGAATGTCTATGTGGCCTCGTACCATGGATGGCAACTTTGTAGCCTAATGATATTGACTCGATAAGCTAACAAATTATTTGATTTTTTTTAAATATTTATTTATATAGCTCGAAATAATTAATAAAAAATACTTTCGTTATAATCAATAAATTTTTTAAATATTTTTAAGTACAATAAAATTATTTTCTACTCATTTATTTTTATAAGCGATGAGAATACTTTTTTAATAAATGTTATTCAAATAATTTATTATTTTCGAGGTAAATAGAGCCTCAGCTTCTTGTTGTTTCTAATCAATGGCTTCATGATCTCTACAAAGATGGATTCCACTGTATATTGACGGTCCCCAATCTTTTCGCTATCCATTCAACTGTGGAAATCAACAGAGTAGTGAAAGTTGCGAATGGCCTGGAGACAAAATTAGAATTAATCCAACGGCCAATATGATCCTTGTCCACATTGACAAACAAATCGTGCACGTGTAGTAATAGAGAGTCCCCTGCGAGAGAATCTATCAGATTTTGGTTGTCTGGCCCAAGAGTGAAGTCGAATTTAAAGTATGTTGAGAAGTAACCGAGAGTTTGAAGACATGCGAGGGTTTCGACTTAAAGCGCTCGAGAAGCCTTCAATGTCCACACGAACTCATCAATAAATCTTCCTCAAAGTCGCGACAAACGCAAGTTATGGACCCTTTGAATGATCCTTCATGGAAAGATCCGTCGATGTTTAGCTTTAGAACTCGTTTGCTCGGTGGTGTGCATCTCATGGGAAAATCACCCACGGTCCCTTCTTCTCTCTAATTCTCAGCCATTCCACGTCCAGAAGTTATGATGCATAGCCGGAGTGGAAGCTGCTATTGATGTGGGATCTGAGGCATGATGCTTCAGAACTGAGGGCAATATGTTACAGAATGCAACCGCAACCATCTAAAAGGATAGAGGCGTTGATGTAAAGTTTCGGATCATCAACAACCGTTCTTCAACTTGATAACTTCATGATTCGGGATCTGAATGTTGAGTTTAGGGATCGGTCACACCTGCATTTGTTTGATAGTTTCAGGCTTCTTTTGGAAAAAGAAGGCATGTCGGCACAATATTGTCCTCTTGCATAGATTTTTTGGGGATAGGTAGTGCGTTTTCGCACGCGTTGCACATAAACAGTATGATTTTTTATTATTATAGATTCCACGCCTTTTTCCAAGAGGGTCGTCGGGTGCTTGGTAGAAAGATGAGGTCTGATTTGCATCGTTTAATGTGTCATAAGTTCTCTATGTATATCTACTAATTGATGCATAACTCATTGGCTTACGTTTTTAGTAAAGGCGAATCCGACTAGACATGTTAACGGACTGAGATTTAGATTTCCTCTCGACAATCTTCTTAGGTGAATGTATTCAATTTCTACTGGCCACTCACAGATTTTCATGTATACTTAACTTGTCTTTCTAATATTCCAGCACTGTCTAACATGTTATTTGTAGTTTGATCCACTTTATTGAAACTATATCTCTGGTTCAAAGGGCAACCTGCACTTTGGATCAAACCATGTGAAGTCGGTTTGAAAACACGGCGATTTCCTAGTCCAATGTTGGAGACAGCTAGAAGAAAGTGTCCATTTCAAAGTTCAGTATCAATATTTTCCAACGGGTGGTATTTGTTTAATGCCGTTGACTTGCAAAATGTGATCTCCTGCTTTGTGGCTTCTAATGGACTTTATGGAGAATTTTCAAGAGTTTAAGGGCAGATCGAGTAGCACATCGATGAAAGAACGAGTTTGTGTTTGAAGCAAATATGTATTACGGCGGAATTTGTGAACTCCATTGTAAATTTGTGAGTTAATTGGGTGTAATCGAGGGCTGAGAATTATTTAAGATATTTGAGTGACTCAAATATGCTTGTAATCTCTTAATCCATAGTTGAAACCTATGTTTCTCTCCCTGTAAAGTGGGTCATACTGATTGAATTCGTACCTCCTTGTTCTTTTTATTACTATTCGAGCAATTTTTTGCCACATACGCGATGCTCAATCCATAGGATTTCTGCTCCATGTACTGAGCGAACTACGGAAACGTGTAAACGATACGGTTCGCCCCAACACACCTGCCTATGAAATTATAGCAATTGCCTCTGTGCTTTTCCTGTTAATGATGGAAGGTAAAACAAGTGAAAGCCCAATAATGCAGGGGACCTGGTGATGTAATACTGTGGACGTCATGAGTTCAGCGCCTGCTTTTCCTTATAGTCGACACGAAAGTGACACCAGAACTACCGTAGGAGCCTTCACGTATCGCTATTTAGAGCTGGCGAACTTGTTCGGGGAGCAGTTCATCTTATCAGCTCAAGAAACATGGCAGAGCAGGTGCAAAAATCCACCTTCACTCTAGCTTGTCTCTCTGTCTCATCGATCTTCTCGATTTCTTCTGTTCGATTCTCTTCTTGTTCTTCTCGTCTTGATCTCTCATCTGGATTTTCAAACTAGCTTCTTGACCATACTTTCCCAATGTTGTAGCTTATCTTGTTGTGCTTGCCTTCAATGTTATAGGCCGTGAAGATGGTGATCAAAGTCGATCTTCAGTGTTGTCACTGTTACAGGAAGATCGAGAAAATCCTGTGTCAGATTCCTGGTGAGTTACGTGCCTTCACCTTAATTAATTAGTGTCTGTACTTATCGATACTCTTGTCGCATCCAAGAGTTACGGATATACGTGTCAGTTCTTTTTCTGCCCTTTCCTCTTTCTCAAAAGTACATGCATCAGGTCTACTGTGCAGCACACCTTCACCCGCTACTTCTGATGAATGACAAGAGTGTTCGTAATACATGGAGCTAATACAATTTCATGAACGCAGAAGTAAAAGAGCAAATCTTCGACGAGGAAAAAAACACGGTGACGATCACGGTGGTGTGTTGCAGGCCCGAGAAGGTCCGACAAGAGATATGTTGCAAAGGAAGAGATTTTATTTTAGGCATCGACATCATCCCCCCCAAGCCAGTTCCATCCCCTGAAATAGGTACAGAGGATACAGAAAGCACTCAAACTACAGAAAAAAAGCCTACACCGGATGACCCACCCAAAAAACTGTGTCTTTCTCCGCCGGTGCTAGGTTACCCGCCGGTGTGTGTGAAGGGGTGGGTGTATGTTTGTCCCCCGTGTCATAATCAGGGTTGTGGTTGGTTCTGTTCATGCAACTGTCACTGTGGGAAGCCACCACCGTGCGATGATGGATGCGGGAAGCCACCACCGTCCTACGATGGATGCGGGAAGCCACCACCGTGCGACCATGGATGCGGAAAGCCACCACCGTGCGATGATGGATGCGGGAAGCCACCACCGTGCTATGATGGATGCGGGAAGACACCCCCGTGTCATAATCAGGGGTGTGGTTGGTTCTGTTCATGCAACTGTCACTGTGGGAGGCCACCACCGTGCGATGATGGATGCGGGAAGCCACCACCGTGCTCCAATGGATGGGGAAAGCCACCACCGTGCGATGATGGATGCGGGAAGCCACCACCGTGCTATGATGGATGCTGGAAGCCACCACCGTGCGATGATGGATGCTGGAAGCCACCACCGTGCTATGATGGATGCGGAAAGCCACCCCACGAGTGCCGATGCGGGAGCCCACCGATGTGCCGTGGTGGGTGTGGGAGGCCGGTCGACAAGTGCAGATGCCAGAGGCCATGTTACCCATGGTGTTGCGATCGATGCAGCGCCTCTTCATCAGGGACCCCGCATGGTTGTGACTGCGGAAGGCCGCCGGTATGCACAAATCCCGGCTGTGAGTGCGAAACCTCCTGCCGTTTTATGTAAGGAGAGTTCCATGGTTTATGTTGAAACCAGGTTTTCATTCCCAGGCTAATGTTTTTAAGAAAACCTGTTAGATACGACGTGAATCTTCTATCCTGCTCTGTACTCCCTTCAGTGCCTCTATGAATATCCACCATTAGCGTATGAAAATGAGATTTTAGCAGCAGTTGATAAATGAGATTTTAGCAGCAGTTGATATTTACTAAGGCATCGAGAGA
The DNA here is from genome assembly GCA_019926035.1 of Melaleuca alternifolia. NCBI lineage: Eukaryota > Viridiplantae > Streptophyta > Magnoliopsida > Myrtales > Myrtaceae > Melaleuca > Melaleuca alternifolia. The sequence continues at coordinate 1,273,072 of JAGKPW010002174.1, forward strand.
AGCGCAATATACAGCATCTTCCATTAGATATTCGCGAACTTCATTGCATCTTGATTACGTGCGTGCATGAGGGTTGATACGTTGAATTATGCTTACCAAAGGTTTCGACTTGTTAAACTTCGCATACCTCTCATCAATGGTGATCTTCAATATTTTTGCTGATTTGATGTTGTAATATGACGTTAGGAGGCGTTATATGGCAGAAATTTTTTCATTTCGATGATATTAAATGCTATTGTAAGTTTTCTTTTTCCATTTCCCTTTATACTTTGGGATCCATACGAACCATTCATTAGACATTAATAGGACGAAGAGACCTAGACAGATTATAATATCAATAGTTACTATGAATTCTGGATTACAAAAGAAGAAATATACTTAATAAAAAACTTCGGAAAATTTACCCAATCGATCTTAAACTAGCCTAATACCCGTTCAATCTTAATTTTATCCTAAATTTTTTTGTCCCTTCGAAACTTTCACTTTTAGGGGTAGTCCCACTTCTACCCTAATTTTTTTTGTCCCATCAAAAGCCACCAATATTAGGTCAAATCCCAATTTTACCCTAAACTTTTAAGTCTCATAAAAAATCACAAACATTTACTTTAGCTCCAAACTTTTAAGTCCAAAATTTCTTATTCCAACCAAGAGATGGAAAACTCCCAAGAAAGCTCCTCGAGCATCTCGAGAGTGGTTCTTCCGCCACAAGAGATAAAAGACTCCCAAGCATGAGAGATTAAAGACTAAGCATAAAATCAAAGATCCTTGAGCAAGATAGAAGGAAATTTTTCTCTAGAGTAGGTGCAATTACAGAGAGCCAACCTTCTTTTAATTTTCACCTAAATTTCAAAGCTGATGTGTTATTTGGTCTGGCATAGAATTAAATCTTCAAAGGACTTTTTTTTATATGAAATTAGGACAATAAATTAGATTAATGATATGGAAATGCCACATTACTAACCATGATTTTGGACTGAGGGTAAACAAGGGTAGTTATGGGATTTAAGAAAAAGTTGGTGATTTTTTATGAGACAAAAATAATTTCGAATAAATTTGGGGATAAACCAAACGTTGAGGGTTTTTTTATGACATTAAAAAAAAAGCTTCGAGGATTGAAGACAAATTTTGATGTTTTTTAGGGTATTAGGCCATTGTATTCCCATCTTACAAATATTAATTCAATTATAGACTTTCAATCATAAAACACTTCACTTTTACTAATTCAGTCTTAAATTACACTATTTTAATGTAATTTTCAGCTAATTTTTGTTGGAACATTGTATTCCTTCTAGTAAAAGGTGACCGGAAGAATTATATTGAAATTTCACACCAAAAAATATGACTAAATTGGTAAAATTAGAAAAGAAAAAAAATTAAGACTTGATTGACATCAATATAATAGTTTTATAGTTGATTGGACATTTTCCTCAAAAATTTCTCCAGGATTTTTTCTAGAGAGTATATGATGAATTTGATTTGTGTCATTCAAACTGTATATTTCACCCCATGGAAAAAGCCTCACCTACATGTGCATTGTCACGATGTTTATGGAAACACCACAATGATAAAGATGTTTTGTAGTTGTGATCCTTCCTCTCCCAACCGGCCACCAGAAAACAATAATGATAGAATTGAAAAAGCCTTACTTTGCGTGTGCTATTCCTCGACTGCCTTGTCCAATCAATCCAAGTCTTGATTTCTAATTTTTCATTTCACAACAGCTTGAATTCTCCTCCACTCCAGTTTCACCCATGATCATGTCCTTCTGCTGAAACAAGACGAGGCCATCCACCTTGTCGTTTAGCTCGCAGGTCTTTGGATCAGAGGAGAAACATCAACCCCAGTTGGAATTCGATCAAAGATGTCATATCCAATCAACTTGCTATATTTTTCACATGTCGCTTTATGAATACTGTCAAACTTAAAAAAGACAGACCATGAAGATCTAGCAAATCATGATTTGCTTTTTCTTTTGAAATGATTGACAATTAATAAGAATACATAGAAGTTAGCAATCTATCTTTAGATTTGGCTTTTGGTGTATTTTTCAGGTTGATTGTCTTATTTCTGTGACTTTCTAAGTTGAAAACTAAGAAAGTGGAACACGTGGTGAGCCTAGGCTCTTAACTAGGCCGGCAAGTTCGGGCTTTGGCACGACAATGCAACTGGTTCGGCCCGCATGGACCTGGCTCAAGCCCGTCATTAGGTATGATGACTTCATAATTAATTCTATCGATCTGAAATTCTTCGTACCGGGTGAAGCCCACATGTATTTTCAACTTATGCACAAACTACGATTCAATACACTTGACTAATTAGCAAGATTTCGATCTAAATACACATGTCTATTTGTTCTAAGAGTTTGTAGAGCCTAGCCCACCACGTTAATTCATCGTTCTAGGGATCCAAAAGACTCCAAACCATTGAAAGGTTGGAAGTATTTTCCAGGTCAAAGATAATCAATCTCTTAATTATGTGCAACATTTCGAATAACTGTTTCACTAAATTACATGATTTGTTAAACCTTTCCCAGAAAATATAGGTATAGGGTGATGGAGATAGGCAGGTTGGGCCTAATCTCACGGCTCATCACTGAAGCTCGGGCCATGAAAGCAAAAGAAGAGACAAGTCAAGAACATGATGGCAAATTCGGGCCCTAGACACGCAGGTTTTGGCATCCCATTGTTGAAGCTAATAGGCAAGCAATGCCTTAGGGGCATCGAAGAAGACTCGCAAAGAGGACTCCGTTTGAGAATCCTAATATAAATGGGGTGAAATACCGAAAAGGGATCCTCCTCATACCTTTATAGGGTGAAGAGGAGATTTTGAAAATTTTGGGTGTGAAAGTATAAAGAATGCCCATGAAACTTTCACGATAAATTGACAATGGCACCACAGTAACATGATCTTTCTAACCATGTATAAAAGATGCTTAGGTTGTAAAGTTTTCATCACTGAGAATGGATCTCAGTTTGCAAGATACAAAAATGAGTTTCCAAGACAAATGAGATTTTATTTCTCGCATCAAACTATGCAAACATGTTGGATGACAAATTGGGGCAGAATGTGGAATTTCTGACCAATCCGAACAACTAGTAAAGCGCCGTGATTGCTGTTTTCAACGTTAAACACTTTCAACGGAGTACCGAGAGGAACAAGGCATCTCACAGTCCTTCATGGCACTAGAGTTGGATCAACTCCATAGTGTAATCAAACTCCGGTTCTCTTGGAAAGGCATACTTATTGGCGCAGGATAGAAGCATGTGCCCAACAGTGATGGACGGTATGGAAGCTGTCCGAGAAGAAAATGGGGTTTATCAGTCCAATGCCTTATTGGTAATGTGAGAAAGCATAATCGTTCTTACTCAAAAAGTGGAATGATTACGTTTTTGTCGTGGTCGACCATTCAAATCCAGTAAGATGGCAACTTTGTACTAGGTCGTCGATGCGTTGGCATATTCTTCTAAAAGATGTTGTAATTTATTGCTGTCTTTAAGTAAAAGATACCGCAATTTTTTTATCATCTTTCATCGGAGCGCTTGGCTTTTCTTTTCATTTTCCTTCTCTATAATGCCCTTGTGGCCTCTTAACGGGAGCAAATGATGAGAAGCACGGCTACCCCGCACATTTTTATTATTTTCCAAGGCTAATCAAAGTAAAAGCTCGTGTTTGTGCATGTTTTTATATGTTAGAGGAGCACTTTTTTAGCCAATCAATCTTGGCCTCACATGTAAAATATCTTGCAAATGAAGATGAGATGAATGTTATGGGTGGTCAGAACGATCTTTCCTTCCTTCTTCCAATAAACCAAGCAAAAGGATGGGCGGCATAGGTGGTCGTAGCTAACTTGTATTCCTTCTTGAAATAAATAAAGCTAATAATTGGTTTGAGTGGTCGCAACTAACTTATATTCCTTCTTCAAATAAACCCAGTCAAGTATCATAGGAAAGGCCCACTTCTTATGTATGCTCGCAATAGGATGACTTAATAAATAAACAGTCTCTAAAATATATGCATCCTCATGGAGACCACTATTATCGTGGTATGAACTTTTGAAATTAAAATAATGATAATTCAGAGTAGGTGTTATGCCTTTTGATAACTCTGTTAAAGATGATATCCACCATGAACGCATTCTCTTGAATTCAATTAAATGTCAAATCATGTATATGGATTAGCCTACTATTCTACTGCTTCTCAGTAAGACATGATTGTCAATATTGTGAAAGAAAAGACCATTGCGGGATTGATGAATGCTTAGTCATATATGTACAATAAAATTTCTATTATCAATAAGGTCTACTTGGTATGGTGTTTGTTTCACTTAAAAATGAGTGTATCTGTGACAATTGCCGAACATATGAATGATTTCAATGTCATTGTCAGTCAATGAAGGACAGTTGAGATTGATTTTTGATGATGAGGTATGTGCCTTGACTCTATTCTCTATGCTGCCTGATAGTTGGAATACTGTTTTTACTACTATTAGTAATTCATTTGGGTCTAAAAGCTTGACGTTTGATGAGGTCTGTAATTTGATCATGAAGGAGGACATTCGTGAAAGAGAATTTGCTGAAGTTATGTTTGCTGGTTTAACAGGTGAAGCCAGAGTAGGTACTAGTATCAGTGTTGGTAGGAGTAGTGTGAACATGAACATACACAATTAATTAGGGGTGACCGGTTCCCGGTGGAACCGGTTCCCTATTTTTTGGAACCGGGAACTAGACTGGATAGGATTGGGCGGTCCGGTCCGGTTCCCGCCGGTCCGGTCCGGTTCCCGGGTGGGTAATTATAAAAAAAGAAAGACAAGAAAAGAAAAATACACAACATGCAATGACTCTACAAAATACTCGAATATACATGCATGTAAAGTTTGCACTCTTCCAAGATGAAACATGTATTTACCATTTAATTATATATCCCATATAATGCAGAAAATACTCCTCCGAAGAAACAAATTTCTGTAAAAATTTATGTTTTATAATTTTTATTTTATTTTTTAATAAAAAGTGTCGGTCCCGTTCCGGGTGGGTGGTTCCACCCCTGGAACCGGGAACTGGACGGAAAATTCTCGGTTCCATATAAATGGAACTGAGAACCGGACTGGTAAGCTTTAGAACCAAGCAGAACCGACTGGTCTGGGCGGTTCCCGGATGGGCAATTTTGCTTGCTCACCCCTACAATTAATCTATGACGGGTTATAGTTTGATGGAATTGTGCCAAGAGGAGGCATCTTAAAATGATTAAGTTAAGTTCATAAACAATAAAGGTAAAATGAATTAAAGTTAAGTTTGCTAATGATATTGCTGCAATAAATAATAATAATAATTTAGATGGTGGCGATAATTTCCTCTTTGTCATTGAGGATTCATCATTAGGTGAATGAATTACAAATAATGGTTATGACAGATCAAATGGGAACCAGTTTACTACCTATTAGTGCAATTACAGTAGTAAAGTGGAATTGGAGCACAATGTGAGTGACATGCCGTGCGTGTGGGCAACATCAAAATCAAAATTCATGATAGTATTATGAGAACATTAACTGGAGTGGGACATGTTCCAAAATTGAAATTTCCTTTAAGTGCCATACATTTAGCTAGATGTTGACATATGCCGGAAAGTAAAATTATGAAAATCATTCAAAGTGCCTCAATGATAATGAGAGGAATCAAGCATAGCGACCTACATAAGCTTTAACTTAGGAGATAGCACTGGATTTTGCCATACATATGTGTTTAGGGTACGATGGCAAGAGAAGCCTATTATTTTAACTGAAAGGAATATGTTGTGGTTTTAAGTGGTTAAGAAGCTACATATATGTAGTCGTTGTTAATTGATCAAACATTGGAAAGTGCATAATGATAACATGGTGTTCTACTTGGAACTATTAAACGAATTCTATAAGGAGTCGAGGGCATAGCATTAATAGTTTGATTGAAACAGAAACAAATGAAGACGATCGAGGAAACGATCTTTGACTCTTTGACCGGTCGAACTGCCCCACTATTACGTTTAACTGGTCAAAGAGCGAAAAGAAAAAAAACAAAAACCTCCACCTCAGTAAAAAAGAACGACCAAAGTTGTATTAAAGAAATGTGCGCCCTTCGTCCATTGAACAGGAAAATCGAGAAAATGCAGGAAAAAGAAGGGGGGTTGGGGAAGGGGAAGAAAAAAAAGTTTCACTTCTAGCTAGCCAATCCGGACATCTCAACAAGCCAAACCAACTGCTAATTGCAATTCCAAGTATTCAAGCCTATTATAAGTTTAATCAGAGTAATTTTTTAGGTGAGATCGTATATCCAAAGTTATGTCAATTTTGGACTGTGGGGTTTGATTGAGGAGTTGTCGAGTTGCAAATTTATATGGAAATGGTAGATTTGGGCGTGGTAGAGCTGTGAGATTTGGCAAAAATCAATTCTGATGTACCTTTACATTGGAATGAATTTTTGAAGTTTCGCGTTCGAGTAATGCTAGTGAACAATATGCGTGACAGACAAAAAAATGAACTTTGTTATAAACAAGTATTTTTGTTAGGACATAGGTATTGTTTTTATCAATGAATAATCGTAATTAGTCAAGTTGTTCATTAGAATAGTGTATTCCTCGATTTCCGAGACTGTCTTTTGCTAATTGATAGAATAGGTGTACTCCAACTTGAGTAACCATTGTAGGTTGGTTTCGGCTTTTTTAAGTGCGTGGTACTATCTTTTCTTTGAGTTTGAGAGCTTATATTTCAAAAGCAATATGGATTTTGATATACTATAAGTTACAAAGTGGTTTTTTTATTGCATAAAGTCTAGATCAAGCATTTACCGCCATTTTGTTTATTTGAGATGGAAAATATCCTATGGATTATTATTTGAGTTGATTGCGTGTAAATAGTTCACGAAACTTATTATGAAAGAATCATGAAAAGTTCATGATTTACGAATGTGCTTTATAAAAGTTATGATTATATAAATTGAATTGTTAAAACTGATATTATTTGGTTATTGAACCTGAGTTTTAAATTAGTTTATGGAGTTGATTGTGGGTTCCTGAAGATTGGAATCGGTGAATTATGCTCGGTGTCTCTGTGTACCTATTGAAGTGTTTAAGGGTATTTATGCTAGTTTCGGGATATCCTTATGGGCCAACGATCAACAGTATAGGTGGAGACCTATCCAAAGGGAGAATCTTAACCGCCTTATCACAAGGCGTCATGTGTGATCATGATTAGATAGTTGAGCACGAGATTGATCAATTGAATGTACCTTTAACATGTGATTTGATAAAATTAATCACAAGAGTGAACCATTGATTATTTGTTTTGATATTAGTAATGAAAAAGGTATTTCTATTATGAGTATAATTATGTTCAACTAATATATAACTCATTTTGATCTTATTATAAGTTTGTTATAGTTTGAATCTGATGTAAGCGAGTTATGTTTTTGTGTTTTAAATATGCTTTCTCGGTGATGGAGTTTGTGATGATAATTCTTGTGGAGTGGCGAAAAATTGGAAGTGTTATTAGCGCTTTGATGAGGTCCACAGACATAGTGAAATCCAACCACAGTCAGAACCTTTGAAGATGTTTGTGGTGGTTGAGCACGAAAGGATCAGTGGGAGAGTAGCGGCGGTGATTTCGGATTTCAGCAAAGCGATTATAACTTGATTCAAATATCGAATGGACGCAGAGATTTGTTAGAGCGACATCTCGACTTGGTGCCCCTGAAGAAAATCCAACCTGAATGGAAGCCTGTTAAAGTCACAGTCAAAACCAGAATGTGAAAACATGGCTATTTCCCAGAATGTGATCTCCTGCTCGAAGGCTTCCATTGGAAGTCTGGAGAATTTCCATGAGTTTAAGGGTGGATTGGCAATTTGCATCCACGAAACAACGTTTAAAGCCCACAAATATTATGATAAGATTTCTAATTTCTTTTGCGAGATGGAGAAATTATTTGTCGAGAACCTTTCGGGACTAAACACCACGAGTTGTTTGGTGAAAAATGCATAAAAAATTCGATGGATTCAAATGTGGTTATAATCTCTATTAGGGAGAATTGCTATTTAAGTCATAAACCTTTTGTTGCTTTGCCGATTCAGTCCTAAACATTTTTTTTATGCCGAATAAGTCCTAAACTTTTTGCAACTTTGCCGATTAAGTCTTTCCGGCGGATTTTGGCCGGAAAATACTTACGTGGCGATGACGTGGCGCGATCGGCCGTCGCCAGTGACGATTTGACAATACATATATAATTTTCTTTTTTTTTTCTCTTCATTTTCCCTTAAAAGTACTTGGCCGCGAGCTCCGTCGGCCACTCTGGAGGGTTGCTAGCCTTGAGTGAGGGCCATGGCAGCCTCTCTAGCCCCCATGGCCCTCGCCGGTGGCCGGGGAGGGCTGGGCGAGGCAGCCGATGGGGGCTGGGGAGGCCGCCACGGCCCTTGCTCGTGGTTGGCGACCCTTCGGAGTGGGCCGCGAGCTCTGGTGGCTGGCAGAGCTTGCTGGCCAATACTTTTAAGGGAAAAAGAAGAGAAAAAAAAAAGAAACATTGTATTGTCACGTCATCGCCGACAATGTCCGATCGCGCCACGTCGTCGCCATGTAAGTATTTTCCGGCCAAAATTCGCCGTAAAGACTTAATCAGCAAAATTGCAAAAGGTTTATGACTTATTCGGCATAAAAAAAAGGTTTAAGACTGAATCAACAAAGTAGCAAAATGTTTAGGACTTATTTGACAATTGTCCCATCTCTATTATGACACTTGATCTATAGTGAATTCAGTGCTTCTCATCCTCCAAAGTATGTCATACAGATTGAACTATCATATTCCCCGGTGGGGAAAATGATAATTTTAAGCAAAACCTCTTTCTGCAGATGAATGCAACGCGATTTGTTGGAATTCTTTTGATAATGGATGGCTAAGAAGGTGCAACATCTTTCTTCATAAAGCATCAGGACCGCCATGTGCATGCCTTTAACGTTAGTTGAGCTCAAAGCCTACTTTTTCTATTATGATGAGGCATTAAACGACTTGACTAGGAACCTTTAAGTTCTTTTTTAATCCTCTATTGGACTAACGTGGGAACCTTCATGTTTCACTATTTAGGGGTGGGGGGCTGGTTCAGAAGGCAATTCATCTAAGAAAAATGGCAGAGCAGGTGCGAAATCTGTCTTTGCTTTAGCTTGCCTCTCTTGCTTATTATTAGCTTATGGTTACGGCTTGTTATGAGTTTAGCTAATTTTGTTGCGCTTGCTGATAATATGATAGGTCACGATAATGGCGATCAAAGTGGATCTTCAGTGTGATCGCTGTTACAAGAAGATCCAGAAAATCTTGTGTGAGATCCCACGTGAGTTCCTCGCCTTCGCCTTAATTATCCCTTATCGTACCGATGAAACTTATGCCCCATGATCTTTATTATTTTAGTGATTATGAGAAGAAGAAATCCGAACAATATTATCGAACGTGTCACGTTCAGTTCATTTCCTCTCCTTTCCTCTCTTTCAAAAGTGGACGCATCAGTTCAATTGTGTAGTACATATTTGCTTACTATTAATGATGAATAACACGAAGTGCTCGTGATACATGGAATTGTTACTACTTTGTGAGCACAGACGTAAAAGACCGAATCTTCTACGAGAAACAGAACACCGTCACGATCTCAGTGGCTTGTTGCAGTCCCGAGAAAGTCCGACAGAAGATATGTCGCAAGGGCGGAGAGATCATTCTAGGCATCGATATTGTGCCCCCCAAGCCGGACAAAGGGGTCCAAAAACAGAAACCAAGTACAAAGGATAAATCCGCTCAAACTCAAGAACCAGATACGAAAGATCAATCACTTCAAACTCCACAAAAAGGACTACGTCCTCCACCCGTTCCTCCTCCACCGGTGACCGGTTACCCACTAGCGTATGTCATGGGCGGGCTGCATGTTTGTCCCTCCTGTCATAATCAGGGTTGCGGTTGGTTCCGTCCATGCAACTGTCACTGCGGGAGGCCATTATGGCCGATGTGCCATGACAGGTGCTGGAGGCCAGCCCACGAGTGCAGATCCAGGAGGCCACCGATATGCAACGATGGGTGTGGTAGGCCAGCCCATGAGTGTGGATGCTGGCGACCTAGTTACCCGAGGTGCTGCCAGCGAGGCAATGATGGAAGCACCTCTTCATCATGGATGCAGCATGGTTGGGATCATTGAAGGCCATGGCGTGCAGCAATGCCGAAAGTTCCTGCCCGTTTATGCCAGCCGAGTTTCGTGGTGCTTGTTGAAACATGGTTTTCATTTTCGCAGACTGAGATTTCCACGAGATTTGTTAAATAATGATGCTGAACTTTTACTCGCGTGATGATCTGTTTGATATCCCATCAAATATCAACCATCGGGACATGAGAAGGATGTTTTTATCGATAGTGAAGATTTGTTTAGTCAACTGAAAGGAGCACGGTACGGGATAGAATATCCTAGCATAAAATATCTGCGAACTCTGTCAATGTTTTTCTCTAGGTAATTACACAAATGATCTATGGACTAAGATTCAACGTGTCATGTCATCTCTAAACCTTTACTTTATTCCATGTGATCTTTAAGCTATTGGTAAATGTTCAATCTAATTTATAAATCATATAAAAATATTTAATATTGTCCTCCCGTCAATTGAAATGAAAGAAATATGATAATGTGGCTTCAAATCCATTAAGTTTGAACAGTAGACAAAAAGAAAGAAAAGGCTATGTATGAATTAACCGCATAAAATATCCATTTCAAATTAAAATATGATAATCCACGTAGTCAAACTTTAATGGATATGTTAATGCTCTAATATTATTTTTCCTTTTCTAAACTAAATGTATAAAAAGATAGAGAGGTTAAATCATTGTTTTCAAATATCCGATTAACCACATAATAATTAGCATCATTAGATGACATCTGATTTATATCTTGAGCAAAATGAGTAGCTAAATTGAACATCTACCAATAGTTTATGTATTATATTGAATGAATTAAAAGTTTAGATTCAACATTGTACGTTGGGTTAAAGTTGAAAAATCATCTATCATCATATTTCGCTAATTTGATACTTGCAATATTCGATTATAGCTTATCTAGATGATTTTAGATACTCCCGAAGTTTTCTGTTTTTTGTCCTTTTATTCTTTGGAATCCATAAGAACCATTCAATAAACATGAATCGGATGGAGAGATTTAGACAATAGCAATATCAATAGTTGAAGCATATTTAAAAAAAGTGATTGCTTTGAAAAATTAGTGAATAAAATATATAATCATTATCCGCAATAATCCATGTATAGATATTCTCGTGAACGATAAAAATATCTTTCATTCACTGGGGATTAGTTTTTGGAAAATATTTTCTGAATCATTTACTTTCCATGAAATGAATGAACTAATTTGACTTTCAATCACATCCATCCGTTGGATTATCGACCAAGCAAAAAGTTAAATAAATTAAAACACAGAAGCAAAAAATCAAATAATATGGGTAAGATTGATATTAATGCCCATCAAGCATCTGGTTCCTGGGCCTCTGAGCAGATGCACACATTGAAGATGAGAAATGGATTCTTCTGCTCAGATTGATATTAATGCCCAAATAGATTTGAATGGCAAATGGAAACCCGACTTTAGCATATATAAATGAATGTTATTTGCTATCAGGCATTATGATTACTTCTGTCTTTTGTTATGATTGACAATTAAAAAATAATAAATTCTTAATCTATCTTTGGATTTAAAATCTTGACTATACTTGTTTCATGGAAAAATAATAATTTGAAAAATATCTTCTTAAAAATAATCATTTGTATCACTTGAAATAATTAATCTTTTTAAAATATGTTTATTATCGGCAATAATTTATGTATAAATATTTTCACAAACGATGATAGGATTTTTATTTCATTTATTTTTATAAACGACGCAAGCGATCGTTTTTTGAAAAATATTATCCAAATCATTCATTCTTCTTGAAACAAACACCATTTATTATCTTATTTTTGTGACTAGAAAGTGGACCATGTGGTGGGCCTATGAGAGCACCCTTTTTCGAGATATTCCACTATCGCAGGTAAGCTCTCCATCCTATCTGGCAGTGTATATTCGTAAAAGAAGAGTCTCTCTCATCGAACATTATACCGTTCTAACTAATTGCATTTGTTGTTGTCGAGGTGCTCCTAAACCTTGCTTACTTATGAAGCAGTGCCAGGCAGCTAAGTTGGTATGGAAGAACTATGTATGCTCTTGAGTAGGTGAGCCAGTTCGGGCTGAGGTATGATAATGCAACTATTTGGGCCCAGATAGACCAGCTCATGCCTAGGGCTGTGTATGGTCCGGGTTGGGTCGGTCCCGTGCTCAACCCGAGGACCAACCCGCACAGTGTCGGTCCTCAATTTTTGGGACCGTGGATCGACCCGACACTATCGGTCCGGTCCGGTCCCAGGGTCAACCCAGGATCGCTAAAATTTTCATACAATATATTCTATGAAACAACACATGTCCGATAAAGACGAAGAAGTCACAGAGAGTTTTTGCTTCAAAGGCTTCTTTAGCTTGCGTAAATTCACGGAACAAAGCAGGAAAGTGGTAAGAGTAAGATTCAAAGAGGCTAAAACAAAGCAGGCTTCTTTAGCTCTGGTGGCAATGTCGTTCTAGAGGACCCATTTTTTATCAGGATCATACAACAAGTGCTTAGCAATTTGCATATTATATTGCATGCAAATAGTGGTCCACATACGTGAAAGTTAAAAGCCAAACAACATGCTCTTAGCACAGACTAAAGCTGCAGGACTCCAGCAGTCATTAAGCTCTCAAATATCTTTATCAAAATCACCAATTTACAGCAGACTTAGAACCAGACAGCCAAAAATTGCATAACCAAAAGCCACATGTCAATGCAACTTCCTTGCAGTTCACCTCGTGCAAGAGCAGGCTTTAGGATATTTGCAGCATCAATAGCCCCCTCTGCTGCCCCTGCTCCAATAAGAGGATGCACCTCAGCAATGAAGAGTATGACTTCATCGCTCTGTTTAATTTCCTCCATTAGCTTCTTCAATCTCTCTTCAAACTCTCCACGATACTTCGTCCAGCAACCAAGAGACCCATGTCCAAGGTAATGACCTGAATCGCAATCATAGATAAACCTCTGTCAATGTGTGGTTGCAAAGAGCTAAGGACTATGCCCAGGTCAGTCATTGTCCGATTCAAACAATGTAAAACAAAATCAGATAGAGAGTACGATGTCAAGGGACAGATTCAACGTTATCAATTCTATAGCACTTTTCCCAATGGTGCTCTGCTTGAGCTCATAGAAGGCTGACTCTAGTACCCACACGGGGGGATGGTTAACAGCAATGCAACATCATTGAGAAAGAGTAAACCATTTGTATACCTTCTTTTCTTCGATTGTTTTAGGGACATCACCACTTGCAATCCGCTGAGCAAGACCTTCAGCAATTGCAGTCTTCCCAACACTAGGTTCTCCGATAAGGCAGGGATTATTTTTTGGTTTGGTGACCAAGAATTTGGACAACTCTTTCTATTTGCGGCTGCCTTCCAACAACGGGATCCAATTTACCCTAGAAACTATGTCAAACAAGTTTAAGAATAGCGGAGCAATATAATCACTTGAATATATGGAATAATGAAATGATGAACAAAGAATTACCTCCTCTGCCATCTTAGTCAATTTGGTTTCGTACTCCTCAAGTGTAGGCATTTTGTTGCCACTACTTCCCCTGCCAACACTAGCACCAACAGCTTCGGTGCTCTCACCCACCATCCTAATGACCTATTTGCATGATATATCCGTGTTTCCCCCTTGCAAATATTTGCAGCATGCAATATTGTCATAATTAAAAAAAAAGCACATAATGCTTGCTTGCCTGTGTGTGAATGTTGCTAGGATCGGTACCCATGTTCTCAAGAACACGAGCAGCCACACCCTCACCCTCGCGAAGCAATCCAAGAAGCAAGTGCTCAGACCCAGTGTAGTTATGGCCTTACGATTTCATTCCAACATGTCGTCCTCCGGCGACGACGACGGCGGCGGCAACGGAGCACAGATAGCAACCGGCAGCGACAAGCAGAATGAGAGGCAGAGGAAGACGAGCGTGAAAAAAATTAGGGCGCAGAGAGACAAAGCAGGAGAAAGAAAGGGGATGCGTACGTGCGGTGCGGCTGCGGGCCTGCGGCTGTATAACAAAACAGAGAAGGAGAAGGAGAATGCGTGGGTTGGGCTGGAATTTATTGGCCCATGGACTCTTTTCTTCATTTGGTCTGAACCTTTCAACCTTATAAAAATCAAAGTGCAAAAAAATTTAAAAAAATTATTATTTTTATATAATAATTGTCGGGTTGGTCCGGGTTGGACCAACCCGACACCTTAGGACCAAGGACCAACCTGTATAGTACCGGGTTGGAGATTTTAGGACCGAGGATCGACCCGTTCGACTCAAAACCTGATCAGGACCGGTCGGGTTGGACCGGTCCTGGGTCGACCCTGGACCGTTGCACACCCCTACTCATGCCCACCTAGATCCATCATGAGGTGTCTGGATGACTAGATAAATAACCGCATTTGTCTGAAATTATTAACGGCACGTGAAATCTACACCTTTTTTTTTATTTTTTCTAACTAGTACAAGAACTACAATTCAATGCTCTTGATTATTATGCAAGATTTCAAACCAAATGCACATTATTATCCGGTGATGAGTTTGCAGAGTCTAATACGTGATGTCAATTCGTCATTTTATGAATCCAAAAGACTGCAAACCATGAAGGATTTTTCATGTTATAGATAACGAATCTTCTAATTATCTGCAACATTTCGACTGATTCTTTCATTGAAACCATAATGTGTTAAACCTTGCCTATGACATACAGGTGTTGGGTGGTCGAGATAGTCGGGTCGGGCCCAATCTCTTGCCTCATCACTTGGGCTTGGGCCATGAATATGAGAGAATAGACAATTCTAAAGCACGATGGCAAGTTCGGGCCTAGACATGCAAGTTCGGTCCTCATATTGTTGAACAGCTAATGCCACTAGGAAGAAAAGAACATAGAAGAAGACATACAAAGGAAAGCAATCCAGCTAAGTCAAAAAAGGCTAGCCAGTGAGTAGGATCGATCGAACCAAGGGTTACCACTCCCCTTCATGCATAAGTTGGACTTTGACTTAATATTAGAGCGCGAATAATATAAAATACGATAGATAAATAGATATCTGAAAATATCTAGATTTATGATATTTTACTATGATACTATTTACAATTTTATACGGCTATTGTCAACTATTCTAAAAGTGCAATCTGTAAAAAGATGCATAGTTTAACATTTAAATGCTGTAATAGAATCATGCTTTCAATTGGACGAAGCATGTCATTCCAAAATTTACGAGTCTAAAGGTAGCTTTTCCTTTTCGAAGTTTATGTTTTCTCTCTTAAAATTTGAGAGGGCTAATACCCCTGGGGTGAGAGAATTAGTGACAAATCTATTTGTGATTCCATTTACATGTGCGTATATGTATGTTCATAATATTTGCTTTCTGCCCCATTCTGTCATTCAACCCGTTTGCATAGTTGGATGTGAGAAATATAATCTCATTTTCCTTGGAAACTCGTTGACGTATCTTGTAAAGTGAAACTCGACCTCACTCATGAAAAGTTGTCAGAAAAGAAAGGCCAACGATGGTTGTAGATTTTATATCGACATCCCTTTCTTTTCTTTTTTCAGTAAAACGCCGTAACTAGTGTTTCCACCAGCTTATTGGACTCCGGGGACTTTTCGGTGGAGAAGTCGAAGGGACAAGGCGTCTTGCTGTCCTTCTTAAAGTCAAGAGTTGATGGACTCCAAAGTTCAATCAAACTCTGGCTCCCTTGAGATGTCAACCGTGATGGGTGATGCGTGCTTTACGCAGCACGTAAAAGTCGTTCAAGAGAAAACTTTAGGCTTTATCAGCCAAATATCTTCTGGGCCATGGGAAATTCATAGTCATAGATATGGAAGGGCGATTGCTCAATCCTGTTTCAATAAAAGAAGGAAGGGTTTTTTTTTTTTCTTTGGGATATTCAAGTTTTTGAATTAAGTATGATGGCTATTTTGTACTAGCTCGATGCACCGGCCAGTTCCCCAAAACTAATGTAGTGGTCCACTGCTGTCCTTATAAAAAATATGTTGCAATCTTCAATCATCATTCATTGAGAGCTTCGCTTTTATCTCATCCACCTTCTAAGTACGTCTTTGTGGTCCTTAACGGAGCAAATGAAAAGGAGCACAGCACTCCTTACCCTCTACTCTCTAGGGCTAGTCAAAGTAAAAGCTTGTCGGTGTGTGTGTTTATACATTAGAATAGCAATTTTTTTCCTAGCCCCAGGTCAGTTGAGCCCACCAAATTGACATGCATGTGAAAATGACTTGTAAATGAATATGATACAATCAGCATTGGTGGGTGGAACTAACTTTGATTCCTTCTTCAAATAAACCAAGCCAAGGATATGTGGAATAGGTGGCCGGAACCAACTCTTAATCCTCCTTCAGATAAACCAAGCAAACAACGTGGGGGAGGCCGGCTTTTCATGTGCATCCTAATCGAATGACTTAATATATCAGAACCATCGTACTCCTTTGGAGCCGACCTGCTTTCCGGATGGGTGCTATTTGTTTACAGCACTGCAGAATAATACAATTCCATGTAGGCCACCTGTATGACGGAAGCAACTTTTTGGAAATTAAATTTATGATCATAGGTTGGCAATGATTCCTTTTGATAACTTTATCAAAGATAAAATCCACTATAATCGCACTCTCTAAGTTTAATTTAATGTCTAATCATGTATCTTGATTTGCGAATTATCCTATTACATCTACATGAAGAATCTGATTGACATCTTCGTTAAAAGAGAAGATCATTGTAGGATGAATGAATGCCTTGTCCAACACGTACGAATAACCTTCTACTTCATTAAGGTTTACTTGATGCAATACCCATTTTTACGTAAAGATGGGTGAAGGTGTGTTGGTTCCTGAACGAACATATCAGTGGATTCAATGTCATCGTCATTCAATTGAGTTCACTTAATATTGAATTGAATGATGACTTGTGTGCTTTGATTGTGTTGTTCTTATTGCCTAATAATTGTGATACTATTGTTACTGCTATTGCTAATTCCTTTGGGCCAAGAAGCTCGAAGTTTAATGAGATTATGCTTTGTGATTATGAGTGAGAATATCCTTAGAAGATAATTTGGCGAACTTATGCTTATTAGTTTAGTAGGTGAAGGTAGAGGTAGAACTATTTCTCTTATTAGCAGGAGAGCGCGAATCTAAGTAGTCATAGTTAGCCTAGAACATGTAGTGTTGTCTTTTGAAACTATAGCAAGAGGAAGCATCATCTAAGGGATTGTCTTAACATGAAGAACAAGAAAGGCAAGGAACTTGGAATTGAGTCTACTAATGTTATTATTGCAACAGTTGATAATAGTTCAAATAATTTGATCAAGTTTTATCTGTTATTGAGGTTTTGTCATTTGACATAT
The DNA here is from genome assembly GCA_019926035.1 of Melaleuca alternifolia. Taxonomy (NCBI): domain Eukaryota; kingdom Viridiplantae; phylum Streptophyta; class Magnoliopsida; order Myrtales; family Myrtaceae; genus Melaleuca; species Melaleuca alternifolia. Next base: position 1,290,618 of record JAGKPW010002174.1, read on the forward strand.
AGGTTGTGGATTGTGAATGTTCATACCCAACAACAATTGATTTACTACCTATCACTATATGGATGCCGATAAAGTGTGATTAAGTAGCAACTAAAAATGTTATGTTGTGGTTGATGGAGATGTCAAAATCAAAATGCGCAACGATATCATGAGGATAATTGCTGGAATGAGGCATTGTATAAGTTGAAGAAGAACCTCATTTATGTAAATACCCAAAATTCAGTCGGGTATCAATGCACTTCGAAAGGTGGAGATGTGAGGTTTGACCAAGATGCCCTGGTGATAATGAGAGAAATCAACCATAGTAACATTTATAAGCTTCAAACGAAGACGACGACAGTTTTGCTGAAGAGGACTTGGATGCATCTATTTAAGAATCTGAAATACGAACCTACATTTGGGGTGAAATGGCGAAAGAGCCAAAAGGTTCTAATTAAAATGAATTTGCAGTAGAGGTGAGCATGTTCCAGGTTCCAAGATATACAAGGTAGGTTCTAAGTTCCAAAGTTTGAGAAGCCTGTTTAGATGGGTAGGTTCCATATTTCTAGATTTTGAACTTGGAACCTTGAACCTAGAACCTAAAATTAGTCTGTGTTTTTTCTTGGTTGCCTATATTATTCCATGGTGTTCGATGATGAGTGATAATTTGGAATCACTATTCGAGTTTTGACAACCAGTGAAGTCTATGACTGAAACTTTTTTTTTTGTTAACTTTCACATTTTGTGTGTGTCTAAATATGAGTTATGGTTAGAGGATTGTAGCATTAATTGATGCTCATTAGAGACGATGATTTACTATAATCGTTCAATTAAGAAAATAAATGGAACTTGTGACGATGTAGGTTCTCGGGTATGTAAGGTAGGTTTTGAATTCCAAAAATTGGGGAATTTGATCCAATGGCTAGGTTTCAGGTGAAAGGAACCCAGAACTAGCTTATTCCTAATTTGCAGTGTGGTTATGTTGCTAGGTAACTGAATTTATAACATATGCTGTTGAACAAGGTAAATTGGAGTTCTGTGTGATTGTTAAAGATACCATGAAGATTGAAAAGTTAATTCGTTTGAATTTTCGCGAGTTGTCGCAGTTTCTTTCAAAAAAGAGTGTCACATTTATGCTAACACTCATGGAGGACTATGCAAAGAGCACCTGGGTGTTTCTACTGAGTTACAAGTTTGATGTTGTCGTTAGAATCGAAAATTGGGGGCTTTGATTAAAATGAATATTGATGATAAGATTAAATTTGTACTAACTTATGGTAGCACAAAGTTCTAGTATGAGCTATTTAACAAATTTTGCAGGAACGAGGGTATAGTGAAACAATGCAATAATACCAATGAACCATAATGCTTACATAGTTGATAAGTAAAATGTTATAAGAGATGACTCATAAAATGCTCTCTACTACTGGTCTAGCTAGGAAATTTATGACAAATGCACTTAGAACCATGAGGTAGCTAGTGGAATGCTCCCTGTCAACTGGAATTAGATACTTGACTCCCATGAAAGTGTGGTCATGTAACCTTGTTAAGTATTATGTTATTAGAATATTTATTGCCCATGTTATGTTCAAGTGACTAATGATAAGTCCAATTGGAGGGTAACAAGGTATATATTCCTAGATTATGCACAAGGTGAATATAAATATTAGCTATATTGTTCAAAATTAAATTCACATTTTTTTTTTTGCAAAAAAGTTATTGACAAGTCTCTAATAAATTTACATAAGAGTGCTTATGACAATATCCATAAGAATCTGGATAGTGTTCAGCTCAACATAGAAATGCCCAGATCTCCCGACATACCAAGTGTTAGCATGATAGTCAGAACAAAAGTTCTTGGTAATAAGGTGGAGCCTGAAGAGCCAATGATTTTTTTAGCTACTGACTTTTACAAGATTTTGTGCTAGAGAATGTTTGGGAAAATTAGTCAATCAGTTTTAAAACTATTGTATAGATGTTAATTCATTTTTAATTCAAATTTGTCCATTTAGTATCAAATTTTTGCACGATTTCCAATCTTAAACCTATATGGCACACCACCATAAAAGTGATTTCAAGCAAAATTGATCATATTATATTAGAATTTTATGTAAAGATTAAGGACTAAATCAGCTAAATTAGAAAGTTTAAAACTGAATTAATATATGTTTATATGTTTAAGATTGATTGAACAATTTTCCTAAGGAAGCTATATTTGAGAATCATTGTAAAATGATTGAAGATGCGAGTGGACTTGGGCATTCTGATGAGGTCTATGGTCATGACAAAGTTCAAACGAGGGCTAGATTTGGAAGATGTCTTTGGCGGTTGAGCCTGCAAGAGGTTGTGCAAGAGTAGAAGAGGTGATTCCAGGCTCCAAAGCAGTGATCATTAGTTGGCTCCAAAGGTGAAGATTCATTAAACTTATATCTCGAGTCGGAACTCGTACCGATATCCAACCCGAATGGAAGTGTGTTTAAGTCACGGCCGAAAAAGGAAAATCCAACTTGAACTTGTGTACCAGGTAAAGTTGGTTCAAAGCACAGCAATTTCCTGCTTCGCGTTAGAGATTGCTCATCGAACTTTCTTTTTCTGAATTTAATGTAAATATTCTCCGAAAGGTGGTCTTTGTTTTTGTGCCGTTGATGAACAAAATGTGATCTCTTGCTTGGCGGCTTCCAGTGGAATTCTTGGAGAATTTCTATGAGTTTAAGGGCTGAACGTTAACTGCATTAATGAAATAACGAGTATGTGGTTAAAGCCAACAAATCTTGTGGTAAAGTTTATGATTTTGTCATTTTTTGGAGATTGAAAGGATATTTCCTTAAATATTGTGAACACTAAACAAGCGTGAGTTATTGACTATAATTAAGGATTGTAAAATTGATTGACTCGAGTGTAGTTATAATCTCTTCTATATCACTTGATTTATAATGAAACTATATATCTTTTAATGAGATAAGTACATCACAACTGTCATAATTTTCATATGATGCTCACTCAAGTACCAAATTTCTTTTTGTCATTATTTAAGTGACATGACTTATAAAAATTATTCACTTGAGTGTCCATCCATCTCTTGAGTGCCATAATGTTTAAAAATTGTTCACCCAATAAGGGGCAATTATCAAATAAGTCATAAACTTTTTGTTACTTTGCCGATTCAGTCCCAAACCTTTTTATTATGCCAAATAAGTCCTAAACCTTTTACAACTTTACTGATTAAGTTCTTCTGGCAGATTTTGGCGGAAAATGCCTACGTGGCGACGATGTGGCGAGCCGGTGATGATGTGGCGACAATGACCGGACCCCAAAATTTTTTTCTTTTTTTTTTCCTTTTTTTCCAAAAAAAATCTACTTTGCCGGCGAGCTCTAGTGGCGAGCTCTGGTGGTCGGCGGAGCTCATCGGCCACTCCAGAGGGTGGCCCCGCCCTCGCCGACCACGAGCGAGGGTGGGGGAGGCCGTCGCCGCCCTCGCTCGTGGCCGGCAAGGGCCTGCCTCACCCAGATTTGATCTGGGCGAGGCAGTCGGCCCTACTCAGATCTGATCTGGGCAAGGCAGCCGTTGCCCTCGCTCATGGTCGACGAGGACCGGGCGAGCTTGTCTCGCCTAGATCTGGGCAAGGTGAGCTCGCCTTCGCAGATCTGCGGAGGTGAGCTCGCCCTGCCCAGATCCGGGCTAGGGCGGCGGCCGCCTTCCTCGCCAGTGGCCGACGAGGGTAGGGTTGCCCTCTGGAGTGGCTGGCAAGCTCCGCCAGCTGCTGGAGCTCGCTGGCCAAGTAGGTTTTTTTTAGAAAAATAAGGAAAAAAAGAAAAAAAAATTGGGATTTGGTCATCGCCACGTCGTAGCCAGCGAGGTCTGGTGCGTCACGTCGCCGCATTTTCCGGCCAAAATCCGCCGGAAAGACTTAATCGGCAAAGTTACAAAAGGTTTAGGACTTATTTGGCATAAAAAAGGTTTAGGACTGAATCGGCAAAGTAGCATAAGGTTTAGGACTTATTTGACAATTGTCCCGAAATGTAACGTGGCCAGTACTTGCGGCGAACATTTTTAAAAAGTCAAGATTTTAACATGATTAATTAAATATATGTGTATGTATGTATATATAACACTCATGTGATCGGAAAGAAAAGTTATGATCTTCTCCTTTCGCCTTTTTTTATTGTGGAAGGTAGAAAGAGTGTAATCTAACCAATTGTTGTCACCGACTGCAAGCCCAATAATTGAGGCGACGATTACACTGTGGACGTCACAAATTCAGCACATGCTTTTTTCTAATTATAACCATGCACCTTCAAGCTCTTTGTATTTATCCTCCATGTTGTGCTGCGCCCACCTACATGTTTCAGTATATAGCGGAAGTGGAACTTGTTCGGACAGCAATCCTTCTTGTTAGCTAAAGAAATATGGCGGGGAAGGTGCAGAATCCGCCTTCCCTTGCCTCTCTACTTCATCGATCTTCTTACTCTCTTCCATTCAATTGTCTTTATGTTTTTGCTTGGAAGAACATATTATGCATTTCTCTTCATCAATCATTGCTCCGAATATTGAGAGGGCAAGAGCGAGATCTTAGTGATCTTCTATTATAGCTAATGCAATTATGTGGAGTGTCGCTGACCACATGCCTCGCTCTTATTACTAGCTTGTGATCATGTCTTGTTATGAGTTTAACTAATTTTGCTGTTAAAGTATGGCGTATTGCTTTTCTACGACGTTTAAATGATCCTTATATAGATGTGATCTCTCTTCACTTATAAGCTCAAGTTTTTATGTTGGATTGGATTTTGTTAAATAGTACTAAAGCTAGGTTCAGCCCCAGTTAATTTTGCAAGTGTGGCCCTCCATTCAGCAATTTCCATGTGTCAATCCTGATTCAGTTTATACATGAGAGGTGGTGCTACAATATTATACATCACTAGTTCACGGGCTTATATGCTTTTTATATATATGTAACCTCGTTTTACCTATATGTTTAAATTTTTAGATTGGACTTTCTAACTTTGTTGTGCTTGCTTGCAATGATCCAGGTGACGAAGATGGCCATCACAGTGGATCTTCAGTGCCATCGCTGTTACAAGAAGATCAAGAAAATCCTGTGCGGCATACCTCGTGAGTCCATCGCCCTTGCCTTGATCAATTATTCAAAATGCCTACTTATCTTTATTATTCTCAGTGATCCCGAGAATACGATCATTCCGTACTTGTATTCCTCGACATCTTGAATAGATACGAACCATGTCATCGAATACGTCATGTTCTGAATGACTTCTAGGTCTGCTGCGTTCGTGATTTCTTAGTTGTTGTACTTTGCTTTCCTCTCTGTCAAAAGCACATGCGTCGGTTCTATCGCGCGTTACATCTTTACTTACTGGGTATGATGAACAACACGAAGTGTTCGTAACATGTGGAGCTGTTAAAACTTTGCGAACACAGAAGTCCAAGATCAAAACTACGACGAAAAGAAAAACACAGTGACGATCAAAGTGGTGGGTTGCGATCCGGAGGCTGTCCGGCAAAAGATATTGTGCAAGGGAAGATGTATCGTTCAAGGCGTCGAGATTTTATCTGACCCACCGACAGTGATCGTTGTTGAAGGCCAGAAAGGGCCGAAAGGCGACAGAGGCGAGAAAGGGCCGAAAGGCGACAAAGGCGACAGAGGCGAGAAAGGGCCGAAAGGCGACAAAGGAGACAAAGGCGACAAAGGCGAAACTGGAAAATGTATTCTTCCACCGGTGCCGGGTTACCCGCCGGGGTATGTGATGGCCGGGGTGAACGTGTGTCTGCCATGTCATAATTGGGGTTGTGATCGGTTCTGTCAATGCAAATGTCACTACTGGAGGCCACCAATTTGCCGTGATGGGTGCGGGAGGCCAGCCCACGAGTGCGGATGCTGGAGACCCAGTGACCCAGGGTGTTGTGACCGATGCAGTAAGGAAAAAGCCTGTTCATCATGGACGCCGCATGGCTGTGGTAGTGGATGGCCGCCGGTCTGCAGCGATGCCGGCTACCACCAGTGCGATTATCCCTGCAAGCCAATGTAAAGAGAGTTCGGCGGTGTCAGTCGAAACATGGTTTCCATTTCCGTATGTTGGGATTTTCATGATGTATGTTAGATCATGACATGGATTTTCTACCTCGCATCGTACTCCCCTTGATACCCTAATAAATTAGCTGCTCATTTATGTAATTGAGGTTTTTATCCACGGTTAAAGCTTTGTGAAAAGTCAGTCCGGTCAAATACGCATCTAGAGTGCGTATCAATAAAAATAAATTGATATTGTGTCTATTTACATTTTATGATTCATCCCATGGGTTAAATTTGTTTATTGTTTACAAGATTTATATGCTCTTAATACACACGTTATCTCTCTTTCTATTTTTGAGTTTAAGCTTTTGGTCTACTCACTGAGGAGCTACATTTACATTTTGAAGAATATTTTTCTTGAGCATCACCAGATAAAGATGAGCATCTGGTTGTGGTCCTCCCTCCTTCCATCATCCCTCCAGGGGAAAGATAGTGATGAATGAAAGACTTGAACAAGTCAAAATTGGCCAGCTCATGGTCAAGATTCCCTCTCATTTTTGAAACGTTTCGACACTTTAACAACTGCATAAAACATCCATTGAGCATTAAAGAAACCCGATGGCTCCGTCAAAAGATCGATGAAGTGAAGACCGCGGTCGTATAATGCGAAAAGATTGCGCCACGAGATTTTTATAAAGCAAATGTCTCCTTACTTCATTCCTCCAAGCAATTTGTATTGACCCTCCTATGTCCTGCCACCATGCATGTTATCGCCAGCTTCCGCGAAAGAAGTTCTAGTAATTGTTAATGCATATTACCCTTGTTTCCATTATGGTGTCTATAAAAAATAGGAACGAGGAAAAACAAACCACATCTATATCCAAATTAAGACTAGTCTATTGATGGGTACAGTTGTCGTCATCAATAACACCAAGCCACGTGCAATATGCGATCCTAACGTCAATGTATTCACAATAGTACATCGGGCTCTTGATGCAACTGCGACGTTGACATTGAAATGATATAGCAGAGACCATGTACTGGGTTTTAAATTTGAAATCCAACATTAAAATGAATCTATGTAAAGAAACTTCAAAAACCAGATTGCAACCATTTTGTCAAAAACCAGCATGAGGCGCATTCAATTACAATTTGAGATCACTTCTTGGTCAGGTAGCTCATTGGAAACCAATATAACCAAAAAGAGGAGGGACTTGCTTTTGCACGGTCTAAGGAGGCGGATTTAGCCTAGCGCATAAAATATCTGTTTACCCTAATCCAACCTACTGGTATTGATAAAAAGCATGTCAAGCTCGTGAAGCAACTGCAATAATCAACGTTGAGATGATAAAGCAAGACACACACACACACACTAGATTTTGAAATCGAAATCGAAATCAATATGAACATCTAAACCCAAGTTTTAACCATTCGGGTTGAACTCAAATGATTGAAATTGTACGTTGCTTGAAAGCTTTTCAATTTTATTAATTTAATTTCAAATATTGGCACAATTTTCAATCTTAAACCTATATGGCACACTGCCATATAATTGATGTCACACCCCAAACCCGAGTACATGATGGTCCTCGTAATTACATTCACAAGTTCTTATATTTTCGATAATCCCAGGTGTTATCGATTAACCAATTATAATAACTGAGGATATAAAATTAGTACAAAAGAAATGCAGTGGAACATGCTAAATAAAACCCCAACCAAAATCCTGAGGTATTTCATTTATTACAATAACATCAATAAACTGATCAAATATCTAAAAAGAATTCACAATTTATCAACATTATTTATTCGTTCAACTAGAAAGATAAATGCGGAAGATAATTTCCTCACAAATAAAAATCTCCTAATCAAAACTAAATCAACTATGATCATCTCGCTGCGCCTCCAGCTTCACCTGGTCCTCGAGGGGGAGCTGCAATATTAGGACTTGAACAAATAATTTTAAGATGAGATAAACTCATCGAGTTTGCCCCCTACTTCTTAATTAGGTTGATATTCACTCTAGGGTCCTTAACCAGCTAATCAATTTAATCCTCACTTCTCACAACCCGTAATCTGTCACTAAACCCTTTTTATAAATTGTTCTCCAAATAATTTGATATAAATGTCACATTAACAATTTCTAAGATAATCTAACATCAAATCAATTATAATGAGCACTAAGAATTTAAATAAATAAATCACATTATGAAAAAATCAATATCCAATTGCAATTAATAAATCAATCTCAACCAATCGATCAATCCCGAATAATAAATAAACGTCCACCACTAAGCCATAAACAAATTGACATAAATTTCTCAAAGTAACCAAAATCGACTGCCTGGACCTACCAAATAGGGATTCACCCGGGTCCCTAAATCGAATCCAGAGTATTCGATTCGATCAATACGGGTGACATCACCTTAATTAGCAGCCACTTAGCTAATCACGCAATTTCTGGAATTAATTCCAAGATATTGCAAAATTGCATAATTTAACCCTATCTAGGCACAACAAAATTAAAACTCGTAATCACCCGAATATCAATCCAAAACCCCACTATCAATGATTTCATACCATCGCAGCCAACATTTCTCACCTCTTTCTCCAAATTGTCAAATTTACACTTTTGTCCTCAAAATTTCCAAAATTACATTTTTACCCTAAAAACACTAATTAGGCTAAATATTCCGAATTTCATATTTTTCTACCATCCACTAATTAATGATTTCCAAAACTAATTTAATTAGCAATCATCCTCTTTGCTAATTAAATTTATCAATTTACCCATGAAATCCCTAACTTAGGCCTAATTGAACCAAAATTAATAAATTATCTCAAATTCCTCAAGACTTACAAATTTGCACCTTCTTAACCAATAATCCACATTTCTAAATATATTCAATCACTAATTAATCATTCAATTATCTAATTTCACAACTCTACCCCTAAATGACTAAATTTATGAAATCGCCCCTCTTTCATTCATTTCCTCCAAATAGGCCCTAAATTCTAATTTAACTATCAAACAAGATTTAAATTAACTATCAGACAAGATTAATCACATCAAATTACAACTACTAGGGCAATTAACAGCCCTAATTAGGAGTTAGGGAGCAAACTCACCCTAAGTCCAAACTTTTTATCCAATTAATCGGCGGTAATTGCTCCTCCGGTGAAATTCCAGCGAAATAGCAACGAATCCGGCGAATTCGGCAATCCGGCGAGCGTCCAATGGGCTGACTGAATTGCTCGCGAGTGGGTCGGACCCTCGGATTGGGCTGGACTGGCTGGGCCAAGGCCCACCGTGGCTTGGTTTGGCCCACAGAAGCTATTTGGGCCAGAATCTGGCCCACAGAAGCTGCTGTTCCTCCAATCTGTTTGCAGGAGGGTACGGGAGAGCTAAAGACTTCCTCAACCGCGAGCTGTGGGCGTGAGCAGGTGGCGGCGTGAGCTGACGGCGCGAGCTGGTGGCTGCGCGGCCGAGGGAAGGAGCAAGGCGGCGGCTTGGTGGCTCGGCGTGGCTGCTGGACGAGCTGCTGGCGGCTAGGCGAGTCGAGTCTGGGCGAACAGAAGCAGCTCGTGACCAGAGACGGTGGTTCACGGCCTAGACGAGACAGAGCAGTGGCGGCTGTGAGCAGGGAAAGGCGTCCGGTCACGGAGCGTGCTGACCAAGACTTGATCTGGCGATTGATCCAAGCTGCTGGGCGAGTGGATGCCTCGGATCGACAATAGCCCGTGTGGATCGAGACTGAAATCGAACGAAGGATCGTCCGTGACCGAGCGAGTGAACCGAGTTGCTCTGTTCAATACTGTGGCTGCGGTTTGTGACTCTATGGATGTGGTTCTCCTATTTTCACTGCTGTTTAATTTCTGCAATTTCCGGCGAGACAGAACCAAGGGAGATTGAAGCTTCGATTTCACGTTCTTGACACGATTGGAACGCATGGGAGACGAGGAGGGCAACGGCTAGGGTTTTCTAGAGGTGTTTGCGCGAGAAATCTGCTGAGTTTGTTGTCAAGAGGAGATCGTGGAGTTCGTGGCTGGTGAAATCGTGAGTTCCTCGCGTCTGTTGGCTGGCGGCTAGGGTTTCCAGAGGGGCTGTTCGCGCGAGGAAGAAGAACAGTGGACGGGTCGGGTCGGTCGTGCGGGCCAGGATGAAGAAGAAGAAAAGGAGTCCGTGGGTTGGGCCTGGCCCACGCGTGAAGAAGAAGAAAGAAATAAAGGGAAAGGAAGGGAGAAATCATGAAGAAAATGGGGAAATAAAAAAAAACTCTTTTATTTCCTCTTGAATTATTTAATCCAATAATCCCAAAAATATGGCTGTTACAATTCTCCCCCCCTTAAGACATTTCGTCCTCGAAATTTACATTATTAGTCTCTTCAAACAGATAAGGATATTGGCTCCGCATAGCTTCTTCGCTTTCCCAAGTCGCACCTTCCGTGTCGTGGTGCTGCCAAACTACCTTGACCAAGGAGATCACCTTATTCCTCAAACAATGTTCTCGGTGATCTTCAATTCTGATCGGTCGCTCCACATACGACACCCTATCATCGACTTCTACCTCCTCGAAGCTCAGTACATGCGAGGGGTCAGGCTCATACTTTCGCAGCATTGAAACATGAAAGACATTGGTGGCAAGGCTAGACGGTAGGCTGCAGCTCCAATCCTCTCCAGAACTTCAAATGGCCCCACATATCTAGGGCTCAACTTGCCTTTCTTGCCAAAGCGTGACAATCCTCTCTTAGGTGACACTTTTAGCAACACGTGGTCACCCTCCTGGAACTCTAAAGGCCTACGTCTCTTATCAGCATAGCTCTTCTGGTGGCTCTGAGCTGTCTTCATTCTATCTCTGATGACCTTGACCGCTTCTACAGACTGCTGAACCAGCTCTGGACCTGTAATTTTTCGTTCTCCAACCTCCTCCCAACAAACTGGAGTTTGACAGGCACAACCATATAATGCTTCATAAGGGGCCATTCCAATGCTCTGCTGGAAACTATTATTGTATGCAAACTCCACTAAATGTAATTGATCTTCCCAGCTACCTTTGAAGTCTAAGACACATGCTCTCAGCATGTCTTCCAGAGTCTGAATGGTCCTTTTAGACTGTCCATCTGTCTGTGGATGGTAAGCAGTACTGTACTGTAACTTCGTCCCTAAAGCAGTCTGTAAGCTCTTCCAGAATGCGGCTGTGAACCTCGGATCACGATCAGATGTGACCGTCACTGGTACTCCGTGGAGTCTAACAATCTGTCGAACATACAACTCAGCCAATCGGTCCAAGGCAAAATCTTTATGTACCACGATGAAGTGTGCAGAGTTTGTCAGTCTATCCACTATGACCCATATCGCGTCGTGACCTCGCTGAGTTCTAGGTAAACCTGTCACGAAATCCATCGTGATGTGCTCCCACTTCCATTCTGGAATCTCCAATGGCTTTAATAAGCCTCCTGGTTTGCAGTGCCGTGCCTTCACTTGTTGACACGTCAGACACTTAGCTACGTGTTTTGCCACATCAACCTTGATGCCATTCCACTAATAATGTGGCTTTAGGTTCTGATACATCTTAGTACTTCCAGGATGAATGTTATAGTTGCTTCTATGAGCCTCCGCCAATAAATCTTCCTTAAGTGCAGCATCATCAGGGACACATAGCCATCCTCTGAACTTTAGTATCCCCTCTTTGGAGATCTGGAAGTCCGATTTCCTCTGATCCTCGCTTCCCTGGATAATCTTCTGAAGAGTTGGGTCTAGTGGCTGTAAAGACTTAATCCTTGTCTGAATCTGTGGTTTTACACGTAAGGTGGCCATTAAGCATGAGAGATGACTTACCTCGAACTTAAAGTCAAAATCTCTCGCCTCTTCTAGTAATTGCCATTCCTTCGCCATCAGATGTGCCATCGACGACTTACGACTGAGAGCGTCAGCTACTCTATTGGCCTTTCCTGGATGGTACAATATATCACAGTCATAGTCCTTCAGCAACTCCATCCAGCGACATTGTCTCATGTTCAACTCCTTCTGAGAAAACAAGTACTTAAGACTCTGATGATTCGTGTAGATAGGAAACTTCTCTCCACATAAGTAGTGCCTCCAGATCTTAAGAGCGAAGATAATTGCAGCCAACTCAAGATCATGTGTCAGGTAATTCTTTTCATGAAGCCTCAACTGCCTAGACGCATATGCCACAACTCGTCCATGCTGCATCAAAACACACCCCAATCCTTGATAAGACGCGTCGCTATAAATTTCATAACCGCCTGGACCTGATGGAATCGTCAGTATTGGAGCTGTGGTCAATCTCCTCTTTAGCTCCTGGAAGCTTCTCTCACACCTATCTGTCCATTCAAACTTGGTTTCCTTCTTCAGAAGGTTAGTTAATGGTGCTGCTATACTCGAGAATTTCTCCACGAAGCGTCGGTAGTATCCGGCCAAGCCTAAGAAACTCCTAATCTCAGTCACCGTCGTAGGTCTCGGCCAGTCCGATACTGCTTCAATCTTAGCTGGGTCCACTGAAATTCCTTCACCTGAGATCACATGGCCTAAGAAAGCTACACGACCTAACCAGAATTCACACTTGCTGAACTTGGCGTACAATGCGTGTTGTCGGAGAGTCGTCAGTACGATCCTCAAATGTTGCTCATGCTCCTTTGAACTCTTTAAATGTATGATTCATCATATCCATGAAAGCAGCAGGGGCGTTTGTCAACCCAAATGGCATCACCGTGAACTCATAATGACCATACCGTGTACGAAATGCGGTCTTCGGAACATCCTCCTTTCTAATCCTCAGCTGGTGATAGCCAGTCCTCAGATCAATCTTAGAGAATACTGAGGCTCCTTGCAACTGATCAAACAAGTCATCAATCCTCGTAGAGGATACTTGTTCTTAATCGTCACCTGATTCAATTGCCTATAATCAATACACAACCGCATTGATCCATCATTCTTCTTCACGAATAGTACTGGTGCACCCCATGGTGACGCGGTAGGACGAATGAATCCTTTGTCTAGCAACTCCTGCATCTGAACTTTCAGCTCCTTCAATTCTGACAATGACATCTGATAGGGAGGTTTGGAAGTAGGTTCAGTACTAGGAGTCAGTTCGATTACGAACTCAATTTCCCTCTCCGGGGGTAATCCTGGTAGTTCCTTAGAAAACACATCCGCAAACTCACGCACTACGGCGATTTCATCAATTGTCGGTCCTTCGACCGACATATCTACTACCGTGGCCAAGAAACTTTGACATCCATCCTCAAGTAGCTTCACTGCCTCGAGAGATGAGATCAATGGTACTGAAGGGCCTCCTCTACTTCCCAAGAATTCATAACTAGGGCGATCCAACGGCTGGAACTGAATCATCTGATTATAACAGTCCACCGTGGCTCTTTGTTCTCACAACCAATCCATCCCAATAATTACATCAAAATCATGCATACCTAGAACAGCCAAATCAATAACCCCTTTCACACCACTGATTACTATCTCACACCCCTTACACCCCTCAACTGATAATATCCTATCTTTCATAGGGGTGGTCACACTAAGGATTGTACCTAATGGCTCCAATTTCATTTCGGCTAACTTAGCAAATTGGGCAGCTACAAACGAATGAGTGGCTCCAGTATCAAACAAAGCATAAGGTGCATGCTGGTGAAGGGAGACAGTACCTGTGATAACTCCACCCGCGTTCTGAGCCTCTGCATGGTTCACAGCATATACTCTCCCTTGAGCTGGTGGTCGCTCCGTGTTGCCCTGAGCGATGTTTCTAGCAGGCGGTCCCATACGGTGCAGTGGTTGTGCCCCAGCTGGGCGACGCGGACAATCTCTCTACTGATGGCCAAGTTGGCCACATCCATAACAAGCTCCGGTGGTACGAGGACAAGCGCCAGGTCTATGATACCTGCCACAATTATACCTTGGGCGGTATCGGATACTTATTTCCAGTCATAGGCCTCTTCCCTGACCTTCGGTCGTCTCTACTGGGGACGAAACGTGACCCCGATGCAGCAGCTCTATCGGCTATTTCCCTCTCCACAGTAAGGGCCTTACTCAGTACTTCATCATAGCTGCGCAACTCCAGAGGCGCCAAGCTACTCTTAATGTCAGGCCTCAATCCTTCTCGAAACTTGACGGCTCTGTCCTCCGGATCCTCCACAATCCTCCGACTATACCGGGATAACTCAGCAAATTTGGCCTCGTACTCTGTCACCGACATATGATCCTGACGAAGTCCCAAGAATTCCGCCATCTTCTGATCCTTTACAGCATTCGAGAAATATTTGTGGTTAAAAACCTCTACAAATGCACCCCAGGTCGGCGCTACTCCAACAGGGAATACACTATTCTTGATGGCGTCCCACCAATGGCTAGCATTGCCTTCCAGCTGATACACTGCTAAAACCAACTTATCAGCATCTGAGCACCTCAGTACCGAGAACACCTTCTCGATACTCCTAAGCCACGAAGTAGCGGCCTTCGAGTCACCTCCCCCATTGAATTTTGGGGGCTTCAGCTTCAGGAATTGCTCCACTTGCTTCAAGATTCTTCTTTCTTCATTCCCGCCTTCAGCGACGGGAACGGCAACTGGGACAGGAACAGCTATCTCTCCAACATTCGCCACCCCATCACGTACACGAGTGGCGACACCATCAGTAGGAGGAGCAGCGTTAGCATTCAGCATAGCAGCGACAGCAGCATCCACCGCAGTAGCAACAGAAGCTGCGATAGCGGCCGCCTGATTTTGTGCAGCATTCGCTGCAGCGGCAGCGGCAGCTGCATTAGCAGCCTCCTGATGCTGGGCTTGCTGATCCATTCTGTCCCTAAGATCACTGAGGGACTGCATAAGAACGTCGATCCTCGGATCAGTGGGAGTTTTAACTCCTACTCCAAAACGATCCAAAGTCGCTTTTCTTCTCGGCGGTCTTCCGTCCCCGCTCATTTTTACAGCCTAATCAAAATTTTAAGTTAGCAAATAAAATACATCAATTTCATAATAAAGCGTGCGATAACACAGCGACACTAGCGTGCGATAACACAGCGACTCCTCCATGGACATGCGATAACACAGCAATGTTAGATAAAGCGTGCGATAACACAGCAACGCTAGCGTGCGATAACACAGCAACGCCTCAAAAAGCACGCGATCACACAACAGTGCTATTAATATCTTTAATTAGTGCTATTATGTGACCAATCACAAACAGGATGAAATGTCCGGCTTTGCTGCACACGTCCCATACAGTGTCAACTCAGTTAAACATAAGACCACAACACCCAATCAGACAAATGCAAGGTCAAACATCCGGCCTTGCTGCACATGTCCGGATCATGCCAACTTGGCTAAACATAGGACTATGCATTTTTCTGATACACATTCATGTCTTAATTATACACGTCCCATACCGTATACAATTAAGGCATGCATGCAACATCTAAGCATTTTAAATAGCACATTAGTTATAGCAATTATATTAATTAGTAATTAGTTTTTTTTTACCCCAGGAATAACTACCCTAACCTTATCACTCCAATTTAACCCCGCTCTGATACCAAATCAACAAGGAGCTGTCACACCCCAAACCCGAGTACACGATGGTCCTCGTAATTACATTCACAAGTTCTTATATTTTCGATAATCCTAGATGTTATCGATTAATCAATTATAATAACTGAGGATATAAAATCAGTACAAAAGAAATGCAGTGGAACATGCTAAATAAAACCCCAACCAAAATTCTGAGGTATTTCATTTATTACAATAACATCAATAAACTGATCAAATATCTAAAAAGAATTCACAATTTATCAACATTATTTATTCGTTCAACTAGAAAGATAAATGCGGAAGATAATTTCCTCACAAATAAAAATCTCCTAATCAAAACTAAATCAACTATGATCATCTCGCTGCGCCTCCAGCTTCACCTGGTCCTCGAGGGGGAGCTGCAATATTAGGACCTGAACAAATAATTTTAAGATGAGATAAACTCATCGAGTTTGCCCCCTACTTCTTAATTAGGTTGATATTCACTCTAGGGTCCTTAACCAGCTAATCAATTTAATCCTCACTTCTCACAACCCGTAATCTGTCACTAAACCCTTTTTATAAATTGTTCTCCAAATAATTTGATATAAATGTCACATTAACAATTTCTAAGATAATCTAACATCAAATCAATTATAATGAGCACTAAGAATTTAAATAAATAAATCACATTATGAAACAATCAATATCCAATTGCAATTAATAAATCAATCTCAACCAATCGATCAATCCCGAATAATAAATAAACGTCCACCACTAAGCCATAAACAAATTGACATAAATTTCTCAAAGTAACCAAAATCGACTGCCTGGACCTACCAAATAGGGATTCACCCGGGTCCCTAAATCGAATCCAGAGTATTTGATTCGATCAATACGGGTGACATCACCTTAATTAGCAGCCACTTAGCTAATCACGCAATTTCTGGAATTAATTCCAAGATATTGCAAAATTGCATAATTTAACCCTATCTAGGCACAACAAAATTAAAACTCGTAATCACCCGAATATCAATCCAAAACCCCACTATCAATGATTTCATACCATCGCAGCCAACATTTCTCACCTCTTTCTCCAAATTGTCAAATTTACACTTTTGTCCTCAAAATTTCCAAAATTACATTTTTACCCCTAAAAACACTAATTAGGCTAAATATTCCGAATTTCATATTTTTCTACCGTCCACTAATTAATGATTTCCAAAACTAATTTAATTAGCAATCATCCTCTTTGCTAATTAAATTTATCAATTTACCCATGAAATCCCTAACTTAGGCCTAATTGAACCAAAATTAATAAATTATCTCAAATTCCTCAAGACTTACAAATTTGCACCTTCTTAACCAATAATCCACATTTCTAAATATATTCAATCACTAATTAATCATTCAATTATCTAATTTCACAACTCTACCCCTAAATGACTAAATTTACGAAATCGCCCCTATTTCATTCATTTCCTCCAAATAGGCCCTAAATTCTAATTTAACTATCAAACAAGATTTAAATTAACTATCAGACAAGATTAATCACATCAAATTACAACTACTAGGGCAATTAAAAGCCCTAATTAGGAGTTAGGGAGCAAACTCACCCTAAGTCCAAGCTTTTTATCCAATTAATCGGCGGTAATTGCTCCTCCGGTGAAATTCCAGCGAAATAGCAACGAATCCGGCGAATCTGGCAATCCGGCGAGCGTCCAATGGGCTAACTGAATTGTTCGCAAGTGGGTCGGACCCTTGGATTGGGCTGGACTGGCTGGGCCAAGGCCCACCGTGGCTTGGTTCGGCCCACAGAAGCTATTTGGGCCACAATCTAGCCCACAGAAGCTGCTGTTCCTCCAATCTGTTTGCAGGAGGGTACGAGAGAGCTAAAGACTTCCTCAACCGCGAACTGTGGGAGTTAGCAGGTGGCGGCGTGAGCTGACGGCGCGAGCTGGTGGCTGCGCGGTGGAGGGAGGAGCAAGGCGGCGGCTTGGCGGCTCGGCGTGGCTGCTGGCGGCTGGACGAGTCGGGTCTGGGCGAGCAGAAGCAGCTCGTGACCAGAGACGGTGGTTCACAGCCTGGACGAGACAGAGCAGTGGCGGCTGTGAGTAGGGAAAGGCGTCCGGTCATGGAGCGTGCTGACCAAGACTTGATCCGGCGATTGATCCAATCTGCTGGGCGAGTGGAAGCCTCGGATCAACAACAGCCCGTGCGGACCGAGACTGAAATCGAACGAAGGATCGTCCGTGACCGAGCGAGTGAACCGAGTTACTCTGTTCAGTACTGTGGCTGTGGTTTGTGACTCTATGGATGCGGTTCTCCTATTTTCACTGCGGTTTAATTTCTGCAATTTTCGGCGAGACAGAGCCAAGGGAGATTGAAGCTTCGATTTCATGTTCTTGACACGATTGGAACGCATGGGAGACGAGGAGGGCGACGGCTAGGGTTTTCTAGAGGTTTTTACGCGAGAAATCTGCTGAATTTGTTGTCAAAGGAGATCGTGGAGTTCGTGGCTGGTGAAATCGCGAGTTCCTCGCGTCTGTTGGCTGGTGGCTAGGGTTTCCAAAGGGGCTGTTCGCGCGAGGAAGAAGAACAGTGGACGGGTCGGGTCGGTCGTGCGGGCCAGGAGGAAGAAGAAGAAAAGGAGACCGTGGGCTGGGCCTGGCCCACGCGTGAAGAAGAAGAAAGAAATAAAGGGAAAGGAAGGGAGAAATCATGAAGAAAATGGGGAAATAAAAAAAACTCTTTTATTTCCTCTTGAATTATTTAATCCAATAATCCCAAAAATATGGCTGTTACAATTGATTTCCAGCAAAAATTGATGATCATAACTAGATTAGAATTTTATGTAAAGGTTAATGTCTAAATCAGCTAAATTAGAAAGTTTGAGACTAAATTAATATATGTATAATATGTTTTGAGATTGATTAGATAATTTTCCTAAGGAAGCTGTATTTGAGAATCATTGTGAAATGACTGAAAGATGCGAGTGGACTTTGCATTCTGATGAGGTCTATGGTCAGGACGAAGTTCAAACGAGGTCTAGATTTGGAAGATGTCCTGGCGGTTTGTTGACACCTAATTTTTAGTATCTAGATTTAATTGCATCAAAAAGAAAATAAAAAAGAGGAAATTTCGGTGTAATCTCCAAGAGATTGGACTGAATATTTCACTTATCTAAGCAGAACACTTTTTTGAAAAGAAAGAAATCAGGAGAATAGGTGATACCAAAGACAGATTGAGGGATTTCGGTGAAGAGAAGAACAAAAGAGGAAATCTCAGTCAAATCTTTTAAGATTTTACTGAGATACTTCTTTTACCAGCATAAAAGGAGGTCCGTGGGTCTGCAAAAAAGGGAAACTTTTCTTAGCAAAAAAAAGGAAAGAAAGAAAAAGCAAGGGACACACACAGAGCGACTTATTCAGAAAAAAAACACATACGGAGAGAGAGAACAGGCGCGAGGGAGGGAGAGAAAAGAGCTTTATCCGCCTCTTCATTAGTTTTTTTTCTTAGGCGATTCGAAGGTGGGTTCCATGGCCGTATTGATTTCTCCCGAGGATCGTGGCCGAGAGTAAGAGCGCGGTCGAACACTAATTTGTCCTTGAGCTTGCTCAAACAAAAAGGCTCGTCGTGATTCTTGAGTCACGTAGGGAAGATTTTGTTTTTTTTTTCATGTTGTTTTTCTTCCCCGCGATCTCCTTGTACACGGTTTCATCGTGTTCTTCGAAGTCAAGCGAAATAGTTGTTGATTTGGCCAATTTATAAGCTTTGTTAGTGCTCGGTTCTGTTTTTGTGGTTGCTTTTATTGCATTATAAACTTAGAACTTGCATTTTTTTATCTTGTCACCAAGACCTACATTGCATCTCATGTGTTTGACAAATTGCATGAACAAACTTACCTTGTTTTTATTGTGTTTCGTGTGATTGGTTTTCTTGCATGAGTTGTGGGTCGATGTTGGAAAGTTATCGGCGAGTCGATCATGTTTTAATCCTCCTTCGATGCTGTTTTGTCCACCTCCACCGCGAGGTTTTTGTTTGCAGAACGTTGTAATAGCAGGATGGAGATGTGGAGATGATGGTTTGCAGGATAGGGAAGGCTGAATATGAGGAGAGAAGGGCCCGCGCGCAAGAGAATGGACCGTGGGGAATCTTGGACGTGTACTTTGCTGGGAGTTCCTTTTGTTATTCACTTATATTTTTTAATTTCGTTTTAATTAAAAAAAAACAAAAAAAAAACATTTTTTCTGCAGTAAAAGGGTCTTTTGTCATATTGTTTACCTTTTTCCTTCTATGCCATTTTGTCTAATCTGCTTGCTTTAGGTAATAAGTTTATCAATTGGAATTGATTTTCCAATTCGCAACCGCAATATCGATGTTTTATTTCGTCTATAAGGCTTTAGACGGAATAATTAATCGCGCGGGAATAGAATTGATATTTTGATCTTTAAGGCTTAAGATCAATTTATTGATTCTACCTACGAGATTCTTTGTTTGAATTTAGATATTATTTTCAATTGATGAGTCTTGTCTTGTTTAAATTGCATGTTAGATAGACTTATACTTTCATGTTTAGATTAAATCACATTTAGGTAATATTGCATAGCATGATTAGATTGCATTTTAGTTATTGCATGTTTAAATTAGGCTTTTAATATTTTATTTCCAATCCAATAAAATGAAAAAATCACATGCATGTCTTTTTCTTTTTGGTTTGCACTATTAGTTGTTGCATGACATTTAGTTTAGGCACATTAAGTTGCATGTTATTTAGGAATTTCATACAAATTCATATCATGGTAGAACATAATATCTAGATAACTTAGGAATCATGTTAGGTTAGGTTTTCATAATTAATTAGTTTAATTAATTCCTAATTTCATTAAATAAATAAGAAAAGTGTCTAAAAAAATACCCTTTTGCATGTCATTTAATTCATTTAGTTAAATAGCATGTCATTTAGTCCAAGTTAATTTAGGAGTTGCATGTTTTAATCCATGTTAGGTCATGTCATTAGGTTTAGACTTTCATGCATTTGCATATTAGTTTAGTTTTCGTATTTTCGAATATTATCCGTAGTTAAGATAATTTCTTAATTTAAATTAGCGATTAATGTCGTTTGGTTCCTATTTTAAATTAGATTTTATTTAACTATAGATAATTAGTTTAGTTAACTTAGAATTGCATTAGGATAGGTGCATATAGGATTTTTTTTTATACATGCATTGCATACACCTTAAAAACTCCAAAAAAGAATTTCTTTGTTGATTTGCTTTATCTTATTTTATTGCTTTGCTTATTGTTTTATTTCATTGAGCATTTAAATAGTTGTTTGTGCACCGGCGTGATCACCATGCATGTTAGGGAATAAAATCAATTCAAGCCGCCTGCAAGTTATTTTTGAAATAGAAGAAATAGATTCTCAAGTCCCCGAATTCAAAATCTCTAGTTCGTATGGGGTAAAATACTACTCCCAGTGCTTTACATGGATTTTTAATCGACCCACCATAAATAGATTAGTGGTGACTCCCTTTGAAATTGATTTTGCATGTTTAAAAAGTGAAACCTAAGTCGCGAATTGGTATGAGCTTGAGAGAGCTCGAGCTAAGTTAATTTTAGCAATCCATTAGTCGAACCCTAGGTAGTGCACCTTCGGGGAGGTCGCCACACGGTTGAGCCTGCAAGAGGTTGTGCAAGAGTAGAAGCGGTGATTCCAGGCTCCAAAGCAGTGATAATTAGTTGGCTCCAAAGGTGAAGATTCATTAAACTTATATCTCGAGTGGGAACTCGTACCGATATCCAACCCGAATGGAAGTGTGTTTAATTCACGGCCGGAAAAGGAAAATCCAACTTGAACTTGTGTTAAACCACAGCAATTTCCTAATTCGCGCTAGAGATTGCTCATCAAACATTCTTTTCTGACTTTAATGTAAAAATTCTCCAAGAGGTGGTCTTTGTTTTTATGCCGTTGATGAACAGAATGTGATCTCTTGCTTGGTGGCTTCCAGTGGAATTCTTGGAGAATTTCCACGAGTTTAAGGGCTGAACGTGAACTGCACTAATGAAATAACGAATATACGTTTAAAGCCAGCAAATCTTGTGGTAAAATTTATGATTTTTTTTAGAGATTGAAAGATTATTTGCTTTAATATTGTGAATACTAAACAATGTGTCAGTTACTGATTGTTATTAAGGATTGAAAAATTAAGTGACTCGAATATAGTTGAAATATCCTCTATATCACTGATTTATAATGAAATTATATGTCTTTTAATGATATAAGTATATCACACCTGTCATAACTTTTGTACGACGCTCACTTAAGTGCCATAATTTATTTATTTTTGCCATTATTTGAGTGCCGTGATTTGTAAAAATTGTTCACTTGAGTGTCGTAACTTTCCATCAATCTCTTGACTGCCATAATACTTAAAAAAAATGTTCACTCGATTGTCGAAAATCTAATATGGCTGGTGTGGTGAACATTTTTAAAAAGTCAAGGTGCTCAAGTGATAAATTAATATACATATATAGCATTTAAGTGATCGGAACGAAAAGTTATGGCTTTCTTCTTTAATTTCTTTTAATTGTGGAAGGCAGAAAGAGTGCAATCTAATCAATTGTTGTCACCGACAGCAAGCCCAAGGTGATGATACACTGTGGACGTCACGGATTCACCACATGCTCTTTCTGATTATCAGCTCTGCACCTTCAAGCTCTTTATATTTATCCTCCATTTAGTGCCACGCCCACCTACACCTTCCAATATATAGCGGAGGTGGAACTTCTTCGGACAGCAATCCTTCTTGTTAGCTCAAGAAATATGTCGGAGAAGGTGCAGAATCCGCCTTCTTACTCTCTTCCGTTCAATTCTCTTTATGTTTTTGCCTGGAAGAACATATTATGCATTTCTCTTCATCAATCATTCCTCCGAACATCGAGAGGGCGAGAGCGAGATATTCATGATCTTCTATTATAGCTAATGCAATTACGTGGAGTGTCGACGACTAGGTGCCTTGCTCTTATTACTAGCTTATGATCATGTCCTGTTATGAGTTTAAATAATTTTGTTGTTAAATTATTGCATATTGCTTTTTTACGATGTTTATATGATCCTTTTATAGAAGTAGTCTCCCTCCACTTATAATCTCGAGAATTTGGGTTGGATTGGATTTTTTTACATAGTATTAAAGCCAGGTTCAACCTCAATTAATTTCGCATGTGCAGCCCTTCATTCATCAATTTCCATGCATCGTTCTTCATTCGGTTTGTGTATGAGAGGTGGTGCTACAATATTATACATCACCAGTCCACAAGCTTGTATGCTCTTTCTATATATGTAGTTTCATTCTACCTATATACTTGAATTTTTAGATTGGACTCTCTAACTTTGTTATGCTTGCTTACAATTCTCCAGGTGACGAAGATGGCCATCACAGTGGATCTTCAGTGCCATCGCTGCTACAAGAAGATCAAGAAAATCCTGCGTGGGATCCCTCGTGAGTCCATCGCCTTTGCCTTCACCAATTATTCAAAATGCCGACTGATCTTTATTATTTTCGGTGATCACAAGAATACGAAAGAAACCATTCCGTACTTGTATTCCTCGACTTCTTGAATAGATACGAACCATGTCATCGAATACGTCATGTTCTGAATGACTTCTAGGTCTGCTGCGTTCATGATTTCTTTAGTTGTTGTACTTTGCTTTCCTCTCTATCAAAAGCACATGCGTCGGTTCTATCGCGCATTACATCTTTACTTTACTGTGTTTGATGAATAACGAAGTGTTCGTAACATGTGGAGCTATTAAAACTTTGTGAACACAGAAGTCCAAGATCAAAACTACGACGAAAAGAAAAACACAGTGACGATCAAAGTGGTGGGTGGCGATCCGGAGGCTGTCCGGCAAAAGATATTAAGGAAGGGAAGATGTATCGTTCAAGCCGTCGAGATTTTACCTGACCCGAAACCGCCAGGGGAGAAAGGCGATAAGGGCGATAAAGGGGATAAGGGCGAGAAGGGCTATAAAGGCGATAAGGGTGATAAAGGGGATAAGGGCGAGAAGGGTGATAAAGGTGATAAAGGGGATAAGGGCGATAAGGGAGATAAAGGCGAAACTGGAAAACAAGGTAGTCTTCCACCGGTGCCGGGTTACCTGCCGTTGTACGTGATGGCCGGGGTGAACGTGTGTCTGCCATGTCATAATTGGGGTTGTGATCGGTTCTGTCAATGCAAATGTCACTACTGGAGGCCACCAATGTGCCGTGATGGGTGCGGGAGACCAGCCCACGAGTGCGGATGCTGGAGACCCAGTGACCCAGGGTGTTGCGACCGATGCAGTATGGAAAAAGCCTGTTCATCATGGATGCCGCATGGCTGTGGTAGTAAATGGCCGCCAGTCTGCAGCTATGCCGGCTACCAACAGTGCGATAATCCCTGCTCGCAAATGTAAAGAGAGTTCGGTGATGTTAGTCGAAACATGGTTTTCATTTCCGTGTGTTGGGATTTTCATAATGTATGTTAGATCCCGACATGGATTTTCTACCTGGCATCGTACTCCCTTTGATGCCCTAATAAATTAGCTGCTCATTTATGTAATTAAGGTTTTTATCCATGGTTAAAGCTTTGTGGAAAGTCAGTCCAGTCAGGTACGCACCTAGAGTGCATATCAATAAAAATAAATTTATACATTGTCAATTCGCCATTTTATGATTCACTTCATGAGTTAAATTCGTTTCTTGTTTACAAGATTTATATGCTCTTCATGCACGCGTCATCTCTCTCTCTACCTTTGAGTTTAAGCTTTTGGTCGACTCTCCGAGGAGCTACATTTACATTTTCAAGAATGTTTTTGTTGAGCATCACCAGATAAAGATGAGCATCTGGTTGTGGTCCTCTCTCCTTCCATCATCCCTCCAAGGGAAAGACAACGGTGAATGAAAGACTTGTACATGTCAAAATTGGTTGGCTCAAGGTCAAGATTCCCTCTCATTTTCGAAACGTTTCGACACTTCAACAACTGCATAAAACATTCATTGAGCATTCAAGAAACCTGATGGCTCCGTCTAAAGATCGATGAAGTGAAGACCACAGTCGTATAATGCGAAAAGATTGCGCCATGAGATTTTTATAAAGCAGATGTCTCCTTACTTCATTCCTCAAAGCAATTTGTATCGACCCTCCTATGTCCTGCCACCATGCATGTTATCGCTAGCTTCTTTAAAAGAAGTTCTAGTCATTGTTAATGCATATTACCCTTGTTTCCATGAGGTTGTCTTTTAGAATAGGAACGAGGAAGAACAAACCACATCTATATCCAAATTAAGACTAGTCCATTGATGGGTACAATTGTCGTCACTAATAACACCAAGCCACGATGCAAGACACGGTCCTCACGTCAATGTCTTTGCAGTAGTACGTCGGGCTCTTGATGCAATTATGACGTTGACATTGAAATTGATGCACTCAAGATTGATGTACTTAAAATGAGCTGAAATCTGATTTCTTATTGTAAGTAGGTTTCATATATAATTAAGTTTCCTATTGTAACTAAGTTTCCTAGTATACTTAGGTTTTCTATCATAATTACATTTTCTATTATAATTAGATTTCTAATTTCAACACCATATAAAATGTGTTTTAGGGTTTGAAGAATTGGACTTTTTGATACATTGATTTTGACAATCATACTTGAGAGAACGATTTGTTACTCTATCGACTCTAATTCTCATTTAACCAATTTTATATTGTGTTTCGCCATCAATTGGTATAAGAGCACAGGTTGTGTGACGGCCTATTTTTGGGAAACTTAGGGAATAAAATTTCGGGGAAAATTGTATTCAATTTAGCTTGGGAAGAGTTAAATTTGGATTTATGGAAAAGTAGTTAAATTTCCCTCAAATATCGGAAATTCCTTTAATTTTTCCTATTTTCCCTGCTTTCTCCCTATTTTCTTCTTATTTCTTGCTCTCATTCTTCTACGCATGGGCCAGCCCAACGCGGGTTGCTTTCTCCCTGCTTTCTCCTTTTCGCCTTCGCGGGCCTAGCCTCCTTTCTTTCCTTCTTCTTCCTCCTGGCTCAGCCCAGCTCTGTTTTCCCTCCCTTTGGCCCATGGATCTCCCTTACACACACGAGCCAGACTTTGGCTGCACGAGCTGCCAGCGAGGCGCGGCCTGGCCACGTGGCACGTGCGGACGCGGGGCCCTGGCCACACGGCAGCAGCACACGCGCCAGCTAGCCCAGCCTCGCCATGTCAGCCCTCCGTCTTCTTCCTCTCTCCCTCGTGCGAGCCCACAGAGGAAAGAAAACCCTAGCCGCTATTGTTGAAGGGAGGGAGATGAAATTGGAGCAGAAAATTTGGGGGAAATGGCTGAGGAGGAGTTGCCGTGGCCACCGAAGCTCACCATCGTGCCTTGAAGCTCATCGAACACCCTCTCGCCTCCAAAATCGAACCCTAGATCTCGGTTTCGGCCGCCGCCTGCAACTCCCTCGCCGTCTCTCTCCGAGCCTCGCCGTCGTCCCGTGGAGCCCCCAATCACCACTAGCAGCCTCGTTCTCGTCCCCATCGTACGATTTCTCCCCAAATCAGCCTCAACCGAGCTCGTCGAAGTGTTGTTTATACATGTAGGAAAAAAAAAGGAAAAACCGCAGCCACATCAAGAAACTCAGCTCGCCGGCGCGCCCCTGTTCTGATTCCCTTCTGCCGGAGCTCCCCTCGCCAAGTCAGACGACGACCAGCCTTGAGCCGAGCCGCCAGCCGTTCAGCCAGCAGCCAGCCACCCTGCTGGATTGGATAAGCTCGCCGGAGTCGAGCTTAGTCCACCGGAGCCCAATCTGTTCGTCGGAAAAATCTCGCCGGCGCCGGAAAAATCTCACTGAAACCTCGCCGGAGAGTTTGCCATTGTCGCCGTCGTCACTGCCGCGTCGTGCCGAGCCGTACCATGGAGTCCTGAGCCCAATTGAACGTTCGGGCCGCGAAATTGAAGACGCATTAGGATCGTCGTAGACCGTCGTCGCCAATTTGAACCCGAAAAGCTTGGATTGGAGGTGAATCGCCTCCTAATCCCCAATTAGGGCGGTTACACGCTCTAGTAGTTAATTATTGGCTTAATTGGGTGAAATTGATAGCCAATTGAATAATTAGGAGGTCAATTGTTTGAATAGGATTTAATTTAGTAATTTTGGAGGATTTAGGGGTAAATTGGTAATTTTGGCCAATTAAGGGTGATTTAGAAAAATTGGTTAGCTAGAGGACAAATTGGTAATTTGTTAGCTCTAGATAGTTGGTTTATTAGTTATTGGAGTTGATTTAATAAATTTTTAGAATTACTGTTAGTTATTCCTAATTTCGGCTATTTGCAGCCTAATTAGGATTTTAAGGGATATTTTGCTAAAATATAGAATTTAGTGATAATTTGGTAAATTAATGGCTTTGATCAATTTTGTAAATTAGCTGGGTGAGTTTGGATAGCTAGTTTACACAATTAGAATGTATTTACTGCAATTTTGCCTAATTAGGGGTGAATTATCTAAATTGATATTTATTTTGGAAATTGAATTATCTTTTTATATTGGTTATCTAATATCAATGACTGCGCAATTGGATGTGATTGATAATTGATTGTGATTGACAATTGACTGTGGTTGACATTTGATTGTGGTTGGTAATTGGTTGTGATTGCTAACTGACTGTGATTGCTATTTATTTAAGTCAGTTTTAAATTGATTAATTCATTGGTCGTAGACTTAATTGTTTAATTATTGGTTGGGACTGGTGAGGAGTGAGGACTAGTGAGCTAATTAGATATTTGGACCCAGCAACCATGACATGAGAGTTAGATTACCTAATTGGATATGGACCCTAGGGTGAGGGCTCTCCTAATCGAGGATTAAGTGATAGACTCATTGAGATTTATCTCATTGTTGTTGTTAACCCCTTTTTACAAGTCCAGAACGTGGAGTCCCTCCTCCGAGGGCCAGGTGAGGCTGGAGGAGCATAGGGGTGCCGAGAAGTTAGTTTATTTTGTTGTAATCAGATAGGGGTATTTTTTTTTAGAGACACCTAACTAACCCCTTACCCATGATTTTTGATTGTCTTATTAATGGATTAAACCATCGTACGGTTGGTTTGTAATTACTGAATTAGTTTGTTTAAATTAAAGAATTTTCAGACACCTCAGGATTTGTCTGGGATTATTTATTTGTTTTCACTGTGTAATTATTTAATTAATGAATTTTTAATTAGTCGAAGATTATTCCTGGGAACGTCGCAAATTTATTGACCGGTAAGGACCATCTTCAGGGACTGTCGCGAGCTCGGGACCGGGGCATGACAGCCCCTGTTGAATTGGTATCAGAGCGGGGTTAGGAATTGGAGTAATAAGGTTATATTATGCTTTCCTGGGGTGAATTGTTTAATTTATGTGATTTTCAGTGACTGTTATTTAACTGCAATTGATTTGTGATTGCATAAGATTTGTGATTGTCTTTGATCTGTGATTGTTGGGTCTTACATTTAGTCGCGTTGGTATGATATGGGACGTGTACAATAAAGTCGGATGTTTGACCCCGTTATTATTGATTTGAATATACTACTAATAAATGACATTCGAAAGTAGTGCTGTGTTATCGCTTTGCTACTCGAGGCTTGCTGTGTTATCGCTTGCCATGAAAGCATTGCTGTGTTATCGCTCTGCTACTTGAGGCTTGCGGTGTTATCGCTCGCCTGATGCTTGTTGTGTTATCGCTTGCCTTTGGGAAGCACTGTTGTGTTATCGCTTTGCTAACCCCTTTTTGATTAGGTTGTAAGGATGAGTGGGAACCAAAGACCACCTAGGAGAAGAGTGACCTTGGGTCGCTTTGGTGTAGGAGCTGAGGCCCCTGCTGATCCGAGAATCGAGGCCCTCATGCAGTCCCTAGAGGCTCTTAGGGACAGGGTGGACCAGCAAGCTCAGAACCAGGAAGCTGCAGCTGCAACTGCACAGAACCAGGAAGCTGCTATCGCATCCGCTGCTGCTACTACGACGAATGCTGCTGTTGTTGCATTTCTGAATGCTCATGCCCCTGCACCTGAGGAGGAGGTATTTGATGACGTGGTGGACGCTCCTATTCCTGCAGCTGCAAGTAGGAATGAGGAGAGGAGGATCCAGAAGCAGGTAAAGCAGTTCCTGAGGTTACAACCTCCCCAGTTTCATGGAAGAGGTGATCCGGAGGCCACTACTTCTTGGCTTCGGAATATAGAGAAGGTATTTATAGTACTGAGATGTTCTGACTCTGATTAGGTGGTCTTGGCCGTGTACCAGCTGGAGGACAACGCCAGTCATTGGTGGGATGCCACCAAGGATCGAGTATTTCCTACAGGGACAGTACCTACCTTGCGTGCATTTGTGGAAGCTTTTAACCACAAGTATTTTTCCAACACTGCGAGGGACCAAAAGATGGTGAAATTCCTGAAACTCCGTCAGAATCAGATGTCAATGGAGGAGTACGAGGCTAAGTTTGCTGAACTGTCTAGATATGACAGGAGGATAGTGGAAGACCCTGAGGATAGAGCCATCAGACTCAGAGATGGACTGAGGCCAGAAATTAGGAGTCAGTTAGCACCATTGGAGTTGTGCAGTTATGATGAGGTGTTGAGTAAAGCTCTTTCTGTGGAGAGAGACATGGCGGAGAGAGCCACCGCGTCTGGATCTCGATTCACCCCTAGTCGAGACAGTCGTAGACAGGGGAAGAGACCTATGATTAGGAGCAGGTACCCGACACAGCCTAACCGGAGAGGAAACTTTGGGAGACCAGCACCTCACGTGGAAGATAAGTGTCGCCAGTGTGGGAGACATCATGGACCTGGAGCTTGCCCTCGCATTACTAGAGCTTGCTATAGTTGTGACCAGCAGGGCCATATGCAGAAAGACTGTCCACGTCGCCCAGTTGGGGCGCAGCCACCACTACGCATAGGATAGCCTGCTAGGATGGAGAGACCCCCAGCTCAGGGGAGAGTATATGCTGTGACTCGTGCAGAGGCTCAGAATGCAGGTGGAGTGATTGCAGGTACTGTTTCTGTCGCGACCTAAAATTCCGACCTTTTTGGGAAGGAGGGAAAGATAAGTTTAGAGATATTTGCTCTCAATTCCTCAATCTCGAGCTTGGATTCTCCCAAATCCACACCTCGCGTGACATTTAGGCGTTTTCAATTTTTACGGTTATTTAACAACCTACAATATTTATAGGAGTCGCCACTAGCCTATTAAGGTCGGCTAGAAACCGATCGAGACACGGGAGTGTCGTCTTGATCCTTACGTAACCAGAGATTCTAGGGTACGGGGACTTATTTACCTTAATAAAACTATTAACGCCTTTTCAGTACCTAACTATTTGGTTGTTTAATCTAAAATGATCACGCATTCTTGCTTTTCTTTTAAAATCCTAAAGGTCATTCAAATCTACTAAGTGTTCATGCAATTGCTCCTCTAATGTCATTTTCATGCGAATCTAGACTAAAGTGAAATTAATAAAATAAACTAACATGCGATTTATTGAAAGACGGTGCGAGAAATAAACAATCAAAGTATTGAAATACGATGCAATAATAAACAAATTAAATAATTAAAGACAATTTTCTCATGATGATAAAAATAAAAATAAAAATAAAACCCGCAACTCGTCGGGTGATTAGAAATACATGGCCTTGTTATAAGCCTTAAGACATGAGCCCTCGGAATCTGGCTACTTAAGACTAATCGTGGACTTAAACCTAGTAAGTCATTTCGAGTATTATTTAAACTAGTCTATGTATATCGATCACTCATTTAATAGAAGTAATGCTAAGTTTAAATAGATTTAATTAGACTAAGCTTTTATGGGCCTAACCATTCACCTAAGCTAGCTGAATTTAGTGCATAAATCCTTACAAAGAGTAAGACCGGAATGGACATCGGTCTACCACCAGGGGAAAAGGGAACTGGCCAGGCCTCGAACTAGGCTGGTTCGGGCCCAAGGCCGGCCCGTCTCCCTTTTCGGCTACGGGGGGAAGCCCTCGAGAAAAAAGGGTCGGGCCTAAAGGCGAGCCATGGGCCGATTTGGGCCCAGCTCGGTTTGCTATTTTTTTTCTTTGAAAAGGGTTCGCAGGCAGGGCCGTTTTGGAGCCCAGCCCAGTTTGTTGCTTTCTTTGAAAAGGGTTCGCGGGTAGGGCCGGCTTGGGGCCCAGCTCGGTTTACTGCTTTCTTTGAAAAGGGTTCGCGGGCTGGGCCGACTTGGGCCCAGCTCGGATTGCTTTTTTTTTTTCTCTCCCTTTTTTATAAAATAGGGAAGCCCAATTTTCCTCTACACGCTGAGCCCGACCCAAACCCAAACTCGGCCCACTCCTCTCTCGCGGATCAGCCTCTCCCCAACGCTGGCCCAGTCAGCTCCCATGGTGCGAGCCGAGTCTCGACAGCGAGCTTCCAGGGAGTCCGTCGGTGGCTCCGGCTCTGCCTCATGACGGCGACGACGGCGAAGACGGGCTAAAGGAAGAAAAGGAATGGCCGGCTTGACGAGCAAGCTCCTCCACGCGACCTCGACCAGAGCTCCCGAAACGCCAAAAACAAAATGAAAGAGAGAAGCAGAAAAAGAAAAAAAAGCAAACAACGAAAACAAACCAGCCTCAAGCAAACATTTCCACGAACACTTGGGGTGCGAGGGGGGAAGGAACGAAGGGCTTGGGGTTCAAGGGATTTGGATAGGCGAAGTGACAACATCCTAGCACAGCACGCACAAGCTAGCAATGCATACATGCCACTCAAAGCAATCCATAGAAACGGAAGTGGAGACGGTTGTAAGCCGGCGGTCAAAACACGAAATGACAATTCCGGAAGATAAATAAAATAATAAAAAACGACTTGAGAAGAGGCCAAATCCAGCAAAAACCCTAATCAGTTCAAGGGCGAGTGGGAGACGGGCGCGTTTAAACGCAGCGTTGAACCAAGCCGCGTCCCCCACGGCGGACCCTCCTCAAACAGAAATCCTTCGGTCTGACCAAAACCTAATCGGCAGCTTACCTCGTAGCAGTAGATGAAGGCTGACTTGCGGTCACTAACATAGCATGGCGGCAAGAAATCCTCGGCCAATTGCTTCGTCGACCACCCTCTCCCTTTTTTCTTCTTCTGTCCTTTGCTCTCCCCCTTCTCTGTTTCGCCTCTATCTCCCTCTGTCTTGTTTTTCCGAACCCCCTTCTCTCCTTCTGCTTTCGATTTCTATCCACCCCTCTCGAAACCCTAGCCCTCTCTTCCTTCATCATTTTTTCCCTTTTCCTGCTTCGTTGCACCTTGTCCCTTCAGCTCTACTCTGCTGAACCCTTTGACGTGTGTCAGTCGCCGGTCTCCTCCTACAGAAACCCTAGGCGCTGGTCAGATCGTGATGGAAATCACGATCTCACGCGAGTGGCAGCCAGAATCATCTGGAAGGCGTAGGGAAGAGGAGAGGAGAAGGATGGACCGAGAAATAAGGAGTCGCGGGCTTGTGGGCTCGGCCCAAGAAGAGAGAAACAGAAGTCGCGCGGGCAAAGCCTACGCGAGAGAGCCCGGGCCCAGTCTAATGCTTGCTCCATTTGCTTTATTCCGTCTTTTCTTATTTGGATTTTTTTTTGAGTTTTAGTTATCTAATACGCTGAAAAATTAAAATTAGGTGTCAACAGCTGCCCCTCTTTGAAAGGGAGCTCGAAGAGGTTTCATTCAAAGACAAGGGACGCCTAAATTTTGCCGCATTAATGAGAGGACTCCGGGCTGCGAAAGCTCGCCGTGTCAATGTAAGGGGACTCCGGGCTGCGAAAGCTCGCCGTGTCGATGTAAGGGGACTCCGGGTTGCAAAAACTCGCCGTGTCGATGTAAGGGACTCCGGGCTGCAAAAGCTCGCCGTGTCAATGTAAGGGGACTCCAGGCTGCAAAAGCTCACCGTGTCGATGTAAGGGGACTCCGGGCTACTTCGTAGGCTCACCGTGTCAGTGAAAAAAAATCCGAGGCTAACGAAGACTCACCAGGATCTCCGGGCAACGAAAGCTTACCGTGTCAGTAAAATGAATCAATAAAAGTTTGAGATGTACCAGTAGAATTTAGCATAACCAGACATCATATGATATTGCCGAAGATTTTAAAAGATGATGCACTAAAAAAAGGTCTGACATAATCAGACAATATTATTGAATCCTAAAAGGATATATCGGAAGCATTTAGCCTTACAATGCAATAATAATAATAAAAAGTCTAAGGCTGCAATAAGCAAGTTAGATGAATTTTTTTCAAAGTCAATATAAAGAATTTAAATGACATTCAAGTAATTGTCAATTAATTTGTGGCCACTGCCATCAATTTCTCAAATTTCCTTTGGAGGATATTTTCAAACAAAATGATCTTGATTTATTTGAAGGAGCATGTTAAGGATGCTGAATTGGAGTACCCTAATCAGAAAGGTCTTCTCACAATATCTCAAAATGGCTTTTCATCCCCTTGATTGATGTGGGCAAACATTCTCAATTATTAATGACATCTCACATAACCTATGTCAAAGGTCTTTGGAAATGTTCGCGGTAAATACACTTTAATCAACCAGAAAGGTCTTCATAAGGACCGTAGTGTGGGTAAGGTGGTGGGCTTACACAAAAGATAGTCACTTTGAGGCCAAGAAAGAATATTCAACATTATCTCCATCGGGTTTACAAATCAAGAACTTTGAAGATTAGATAAGAAATGATTGCTTCCACTCCTTTAAGCGGTAGCTTCTTTTGTGAAATCTTCACATCAACTCAAGCATTCCAATTAGAAGAGACTTCGGGAAAGAATTGTAATGTTGGTTCAAGGTGAGGCTTGAAAGGCTTATGTATTTATCATAGAGGCTCAAAAAGAAGTTGGTGATCACCAATACATCATTACCATCTCGTTCATTTTTTTTGGCGACCTGACTCTTAAATTCAACTTGTCTCGAGAGTCCGTCAACTAGCCATTTTTGAAATGTCGGAGCTTTGCTCTCTCTTCTTTGGCATTTGCTTGATAGCATTTTTCTGACGAGTATGCTATTTTTTTTTTTGTATCTTTCTTCACAAGCATCTTTGCTTTGGATACATTTTTCAATGGACATTGGCCTTGCTTTTAACAGGCACACTGCTTTTTCATGCCCCCCTAATTTTGCTCTTGTTTGTGTTCTCAGGATTCTCGAGACATTTTCCAAGCATTATTATTCTTTTTTATAAATCATGTACCTTGCCCCAGTGTAGGGAGGTAATCACCAACTTGGGTTTTGACAATGAATTTTATGGCTCAAGTTGGCTAAGCAATGGAAACGAGTGTTTGGGTAGAGAATTGAATGCTCTTCCTCACTTTGGGATGCTTTGAGCTTCCATGAGAATCCACCTGAAGTTACCGCAAAAAGATTGATGCAAGTGGATGCAATAAGATCTTTCTAAGTCTTTTCACCAAATAGTTATTCAACTATAACCTCCTAAACTTGCCTCGGTGTGGGGTGGTTCTTGATAGGGGTATTGAAAGAATTCTCCTCTTCTTCTTTTTTATAGCTCAAGGTGGCTAGCAAAGGGTAAGCAGTGTATAGGATAGAAAAAGAAATGCCTTTCGTCATTTTGATCCATGTATTTACCGCGAATAAATACTTCGCCCTATGACAAGGCTTTCTTCATTTTTTTTTACTCAATCCTCATAGTGTGTAAGGGACGTGTTTAGACGGGGCTTGCCTTTCGTCATCCTAAGAACTCCAATCCAACATAATTAATGCTCATTTATATATTCAAAACCACTTGTCAAATTGTCTTCCATTGGGATTTTGATGCGAGATGCATGCACCACAACATTGATTGACAACTAAAGAATGTCATTTAAATTTGTCTTATTTTCTTTTTCCACAAAGTCGGGAAGATAGAAAGCCATTGAAGACTTCAAAAGAAATTTTGCTCCTACTCTTATAAAAAAGGTTCTAGGGAGAGGGATACTTACCTGCCTCCTCGATGGCCATCGAGCGACCCTGTAATGTAGTAAAAATATTATGTCAGTGAATGATCTTAGGGGTAAAGAATTGAAACGATACGATGCTACCCTTGAGCTTGACATAAACACATCGGCACTTCCTATACATGGATGGTTAGTCGCTCCCTTGGGCTTGTTCTCCTGGCATCATTGTATCCTATACAAATAGGAAGATCACCTATTAGGGGTGGAATTAAAAAGAGTATATTGGAAACGATACCAAACTACCCTTGAGCTTGATGTAAACGCGACGACGCTTCTCCTATGTAGGGCAAATGTCAATGATTCGCTCGGATGCTTATTGCCCTGACCTTGTTTCTTGCAAGCCAAATCTGAACCAGTAGCATGCTCAATATGAAAATGCATGAATGCTATGTATGCGTGCTCGAAATCTAAATGCTTTGAATCGCGGAGGAAATGGCTCTACGGCCAATTATCACTCAAGGGAAATATTTCTTAACAGCGTCTACATTTACAGGTTTCGAAAGTTTGCGGCCATCCATTTCGGCCAAAATTAAAGCATTTACAGGGAAGACCTTCTTAACTACATAGGGTCCCTCGTAATTTGGAGCGAACTTCCCTCGAGGGTCTGGCAAGACGGATGAAGTCTTCTTCAAGACTAGATCATCGACCTCGAATAGTCTGGGATGAACCTTTCGTTAGAAAGACCTTGCTACCCGCTTCTGATAACACTGGCCATGGCA
Organism: Melaleuca alternifolia; assembly: GCA_019926035.1. NCBI lineage: Eukaryota > Viridiplantae > Streptophyta > Magnoliopsida > Myrtales > Myrtaceae > Melaleuca > Melaleuca alternifolia. Next base: position 1,325,867 of record JAGKPW010002174.1, read on the forward strand.
TATGGCTTGTAGCCTCTTTTCATCAATCATGTTTAATTGCTCATGCCTCTGCCGAGCCCATTCAGCCTCAGGAAGATTTGCATGTGAGAGGATCCTTAACGAAGGTACTTCTAATTCAACAGGCAGAACTGCTTCCATGCCGTAAACTAGTGAGAAAGGCGTGGCCCCTGTCGAAGTACGAATTGACGTGCGATATGCCATTAACGCATACGGGAGCCTCTCGTGCCAGTCGCGATAGTTTTTCGCTATTTTAGATAGGATCTTCTTCAGGTTCTTGTTTGCCGCCTCCACTGCCCCATTCATTTGTGGTCGATAGGGAGATGAATTCAAGTGACGAACTCTGAACTTGCCAAGTAGGTCATCCACGATCTTATTGTTCAAGTTCATACCATTGTCCATGATTATTGCCTCAGGAATCCCGTAACGGGCAAGTATATCGTGCCGAATAAATCTGGATACTACCTTTGCGGTGACATTGGCATAGGAGTTGGCTTCGATCCACTTTGTGAAATAGTCAATTGCCACCAAGATGAAACGATGGCCGTTAGACGCCTTTGGATTGATTGGCCCAATGATGTCGATCCCCCACATAGAGAATGGCCAAGCTTCGGCAATCTGATGGAGCTCGTTTGGTGGAGCATTAATCCTATTTGCATAGATTTGGCACTGGTAACAGGAACGCGCATGTCGCACACAATCAGTCTCCATGGTAAGCCAAAAATAACCAAGTCTCATGACCTTCTTGGCTAGTAGACGTCCATTCATGTGAGGACCGCATTCTCCCTCATGCATTTCCTTCATTAGGAGGTTGGCCTCCTTAGCGCTAACGCACCTCAACAAAATCGAATCAACTGTTCTCTTGTAAAGCACGTCGCCATCAATAAAGAACTTATTTGCTAGTTTCACCAAATACTTTCGGTCATACGACTCGCTCCCTGGCGGAAATTCCCCATTTTGGAGGTAATTCAGGATGTCGTTATACCACGACTTGCCATCAGGTTCCTCCTCCACTGTCATGCAGTAAGCCGGGCCATCCAGGATCTCAATTCTCAAAGGTCTGATGTCTAAGCCGCCAGTTACATGTAGCATCGATGCCAACGTGGCTAAGGCATCGGCGAACTGATTTTGTGATCTAGGCAAGTAGGCGAATGATATCTCTTCGAATTCTTTCACCAACTCTTCAAGAAACTTATGGTATGGGATTAACTTTGAATCCCTAGTACGCCATTCACCTTCGGATTGTAGGATGATTAAAGCCGAGTCGCCGTAAACTTGCAGCCTCCAAATTTTCATGTCTATGGCGTTTGGAGCCCAAGGATGCAAGCTTCATATTCTGCGATGTTGTTAGTGCAAGGAAATACCATTTTGGCAGAAACTGGGTAGTGTTGATCCTTTGGGGAGATAAGCATGGCCCTGGTGCTAGACCCGGACAAGTTGACGACACCGTCGAAATACATAGTCCATTTGCCGTCTTCTGTTGAGAGGACCTGTTCCTCCACGTCAACGCTTTCATCGGAGTTTTGTACCTCTTGGGGTGCTTCAGCTAGCATGTCGGCTATGGCTCTTCTATTAACAGATTTCTGGGTGAGACTTTGCACATCGAATTCAGAGATCAAGACCTGCCATTTAGCGAGTCTCCCTACCAATGTTGGCTTCTCTATTACATACCCGATGGGATCATTTTCTGTTACAAGCAAGATCTGGTGGTGAAGAGTATATTGGCGTAATCTACGCAGTAGCCAAATTAAAGCTGCGCACGTCTTCTCCACTTCTGAATATTTCACTTCCGGGGCGGCAAACTTTTTGTTGAGGTAGTATATTGCACGTTCCTTTCCATCATCGGGACTTTTCTGAGCCAACATGCCCCCAAGTGACTCGCCATGAATAGTCAAGTACAAGACCAAGGGAAACACCGGAATCGGAGGAACTAACACCAGCGAGTGGGTAGGATATTGTTTTATCTGTTCGAAAGCTTCTCGACACTTATCTCCCTGCTCGATCCTTACTTCCTTCTTCAGGAGCCTGAAAAATGATTTGGCCGTTTCGGACAGGTTGGATATGAACCTTGCCACGTAATTTAGTCTTCCTAGTAAACTCCGCACTTCTTTAACTGTGGTGAGAGGTTCGCAAATGGCTTTAACCTTCAACTAGTCAATCTCAATTCCCTTGTTGCTCACCACGAATCCTAGAAGCTTACCGAACTTCGCGCTGAACACACATTTGGCTAGATTAAGATGTAGTTTGAATTCCTGAAGGCGATTGAACAACCTCCTTAAAATCACTACGTGGTCTTCGCCTGGTCTTGACTTTGCTATCATGTCGTCTACGTACACCTCAATTTCTTTGTGCATCATGTCGTGGAATAGCGCAACCATGGCCCTTTGATACATTGCCCCAGCATTTCTCAGGCCAAATGGCATTACTTTGTAACAGAATGTCCCTCACGGGGTTATGAATGAAGTCTTACTCTTGTCCTCCTCCTTCATTCGAATCTGGTTGTACCCTGAGAATCCATCCATAAACAAGAAAAGATCGAACCCTGCTGTACTGTCGACTAAGACATCGATGTGGGAAAGTGGGAAGTCATCTTTCGGGCTGGCTCGATTTAGGTCATGATAGTCCACACATACCCTAACTCGACCATCCTTCTTCATCACGGGGACGATGTTTGCAATCCAATCGGGATAGGGTGAGACTTCAATGAACCCTACATCCAACAACTTCATGACTTCCTCCTCGATTTTCTTGGACAATTCAGGCTTTGTCCTCCTGAGCTTTTTCTTTCGTGGTGGAATAGTCAGATCCGTAGGTAAAGCATGCTCTACGATATTCGGATCGAGCCCCGGCATGTCGGCATAAGTCCATGCGAATACGTCTTGATACTCTTTCAATAGGTCGACCATTACTTCCATTTCAAGCCCGAACAAACTGGCCCCAACTTTTACCTCCTTCACATTTTCGGAGTCGCCGAGGTTTACGATAATAGCTGTCTCTGTTGTTAGTGGCTTTGCTTCTTCATGAATACTCCACTCATGTTCGACCCCTATTCGGTCATGCTCTGCACTACCGGAATCTAAGGGATCTTCTTCGGGAAGTCCGGAGTCACGCACAATGCTATCGGGAGTATGCACAATGTCATGCCTGAGATGCAATGTAATCAATAAGCATGAAGTGATGATGAGTTTTTTTTTTTCAAAATATTTTCACGTTTGACATTTAATAAAATAATTTCAATCCTCTGGATTTTTGCGAAAGGGAAAAAACGCGTGGAAGCCTAGCCCTCAGGGAGTATGCTTGTTCGTCATGGGACTAGTTTGAGGTACTTCCACGGGTCTTTAAAATATGCAAATATTCTTATAAGATAACAACATCAAATTACAAGCACTATTACATCCAAACTCTTACTCAAAACAACACGAGTCTCGGAAATCCCCTCACCACACTTGTTTGGTTAGTGTCTATTCTTCCAAGAAAAAATGGAAACCAAAGAGGAAAGGACCGACCCTACTCTGAGGAATCCGTCGCATCTCTAGATGGGCCAGCTTCACCCGTTGATGTGGTACAGATGAACCCCTCATCAAACAGATTGGCCACTCCGTCAACAGTGTCGTCCTCGTCTTGTAGTAAGTGATTGGCTTTGACAAAGAATTCCGTCAGTAGTTCAGGGAAAAGTTCCTGACATCCCGTTGCTACTTTTTTGCTAAGCTCGCCCCCACCTCGGCCTCCTTGATTTCCTCGTCCGACCCTTCGACCTCCACGGGCACCTCAGTTTACACGCCCCTGGCGATTTCCTCGACCTGCATGACTTCGTAAAAGGCCTCAGTGTCCGTGACCCCCGCGCGCTTCACGGCTAACATTGCTAAGGAGGTCCTCTTGATCTTTGTTGTAACCCAAACCTGCCTTCTTGTAGTTCCTGCCAGCCTTAATGGGATTTTGTATGCCTTGTTTATGTAAGCCCAGACCTTCACCGGGAATGTGACCATATGCGAGCAAAACTCTCCTAGACATTAGGGATGGTCCGGGTACTCGAGGAGGTTGAATGCTCGACCCGACAGGAACATGGATCATTGAGACAAGCTCGAAAGTGTGATAAGTTTATTCTTCTTTGGAGTCCGGCTCGATGTACGGAATTGCGGTGTCTTGGTAGATTTTGAAATCCACCTCACCATGCACCGTTATGAGCTTGCCATCAACAACAAATCTCACCTTTTGGTGTAAGCTCGACGGGACGACATCGGCACTGTGGATCCAGGGCCTTCCCAACAGAAAGTTAAAGGCACTTGGTATATCCAACACTTGAAATACAACAGCAAATGGCGCAGGGCCAATGAGGAGTTCTAGCTCAATCTCTCCCACTACTTCTTTTCTCATCCCATCAAAAGCACGTACTGTCGTCGTTGCTGTTCGGAGCTTTTTCATTCCTACCCCTAATCGATGCAAGGTGGCCAGGGGGCAAATATTCAAAGCGAACCTGTTGTCGATCAATACTCTCGCTACAATTTTGTCACGACACTTGATCGAAATGTGCAGAGCTTTGGTGTGGCAACGGCCTTCCGGCGGGGAATCCTCATCTGAAAATGAGATTTGATCCTTTAAGAGAATAGATCCTACAAACTCCTCCAGTTGGCTCTCTTCGATCGACTCTGGCACGTGTACCTCGTTCAGGACTTTTAGAAGCGCATCTTTATGCTTTCCTGAGGACTTGAATAAATCTAGCAACGAAATCTGAGCCGGCATTCTTCGCAGTTGGTCAACCACGTTGTATTCGCTTGTTTTAACAATCGCCAAGAATTGTTCAGCTTCCTTGTCAGTCACGGCTTTTTTCTCCATTATACCTGCAGGTGCGTAGCAACGTCCCGCCCTTGTGACGGCATCCACCTCATTGGTCCCATAATCCCACAGGGCTGCCTTGATGTCGAACTCCTGTATGGTTGGCAAAATTATCAGCTCATGGTCACCTAGTGGAGGTAATTCAATCACCATCGGTGCGACGCGCTCTTCTTGTATACTCATTGACAAGAAACTCCTAGCCACTTCCTTTGGTGCGGCTGACCTGACGTCCTCCCTTTCGAGCTCCCTTTCATAGTCCTCCCCTCCTAGGTCAATCACCACTGGAGTCATCATGGCAACCAACTTGCCCCTGTCCACACGGTGGATTACGCCCATTTCGATCGCTCTACGTATGCATTCGATTTTCTTTTCCTTCGTGGGACACCCAACCCCTTCGTAATGCCCCATAGATTCCATTAACTCGTGCAATTCGATGACATTCGCCAAGAAGGCTCGCGCTTTACGGTTGGGTTCCCGCGCTACCAAGTTGACGCTCCCAGGGTGATGAGGTAAAGGGTTTTTCTGTACATTGGGAGTGGTATCTTTGAAAGATAAGAGACCCTTGTCAATCAGATTTTGAACTTTTATTTTGAGCGCAAGGCAATTATCAGTGTGGTGCCCTCTTTCTCCCATGTGGTAATCGCATGTCTGGGTCATGTCAAAACTGGGGAACTTTGGAGGATTGTCCCGGGGGACATCCTTCGCCACCATCCTTCTTTCGAGGAGCATTGGTAGTAATTTGGATAAGGGTCTCGGCAGTTGGGAGAATTGTCTTGGAAGAATCCTCCTAGCCTGATTATAGATCAGAGGTGCATCCCGTCGTATGATGACCGGTCTTTGAGTAGGCGCTGGAAACGAGCTTGGTGGATTGGGGTTTTGAATGAATGCTACGTCGTTGATAGGTTCTTTGTCTTTTCTCTACGGGAATCTTTTGCTACTTCCTTCTGGTGGCCTTTCATCCTGCATCGCCCACTCCACTCTTTCTCCAATCTCCACCAGGTGAGTGAACGAAAGGCAACCTGACGCATAGAGCCTAAAAGATTGTTCTCGGGGGAGCGCCTTTAAGAATAACTCCATGGTATCTCTCTCGTCCAGCGAAGGCTTCACTTGTGCAGCCACACCCTTCCACCTCTGGGCAAAGGCCCTGAAAGGTTCGCCCCTCCTTTTCTCAATGCGAACTAGCCCATCTCTGGTAGGGACAATCTCAGAATTGAACTTGTATTGTTGGAAGAATTCATTCGCTAGATCCTCCCAGTCGGAAAATTTCTCGGCATCCAGCCCAATTAACCAAGTCAGCGTCAGACCCTCCAAGCTATCTTGGAACGTGTTAATAAGGAGTGAGACATTATCTGAGTAACGAGCCATCTTCCTTGCATAGTACTTCAAATGACTTGTGGGGCATCCGGTGCCGTCGTACTTTTTCACAAAATCTGGTTCCTTGAAGGTTTCGGGCACATTTATCTTGGCGAAAGGCGACACACCCCCGATCCCTTGCATGTGATATCCCTGAAGCGCGCAGAGGCGTTCTTCAATTCTGGACAGTCTCTTAGCACTCTCACCATCTTTAGACGATTTACTTTCCTCCGGTAGCGAAGGTTCGATTTGCACAACGACTAGTGTGATAACAGGGGTTTCTTCGATCCTTTCCCGCTCGTCATGCTGGGGTGGAGGTGTTTCACCAGTGGGGTGTGAAGTTGAAGCTGTCAGTTCAGCCAACTTATTGAGAACTTGGGCTAATTGATCCTCTAATCCCTTGAGCCGCACTTCTGAACCCTGCTACTCCATTCTGGCTTTCGACCTGGTGCGTATCGAGGATCTTCTCTTGGCTGTGTTGGCAGCTGGAAGAAAAAGAAAAGAAACAAAAAGGAAAGAAAAGAAAAGAAAAGAAAAGAGTGAGTAAAGTGTAGCAAGGAAACAAAATGGATAGAGCCCCCTTTTATTTTATCTTTTCTCGTAATGAAATAGCGATAAGAATTTTTTTGTGCAAGTCTGATTTCACATAAAGAGATTCTTATCAGAGTTTCATATCAAGAACTCATAATATAAAAAAGGTGATGCATTGGGTTGATTCAAACGCCCGTTGACTACTCGGTTTAAGCACCCATTGCCAAAAGACGATGAGATTTTGATTACATCAAGATCCTCAAAAGGACATTGTTCTTACATTTGACTAAAAGAAAGTACGAGGGGAAAAACCCTATACATCAGACTAAAATAAAAGAAAGGGATTACATCATTTAAACACCGTCCATGCAACAAAAGGTTCATACAAAGAAATCGAACTCTAGCGGGACGTGCTTGAAGCTCCATTTTGGGCCGACCTCCTTGATGCGCGCGAGCGGAGTCGCTTGTTTTCTTGAGTGAGGCGCTCTACTTTGGCTAACGCTTTATCCCTCTCCCTTATGGCGTTCTGAACTTGAACCTCCCTCCGAGTTGGGTTGGGAGAAAAGTAAAGGAGAACCACCTTGAGCTCGGGCTCTGGCTGGCGAAGCACATACTCCTTGGTTGCGTGGTGCTTTCTCATTTCTCCTTCCAGCTCTAAAACCCAATCTACGTCTCTTGGTGGACAGTGGTATAGCACATCTTCCATCTTATTGACTTCTTCCTCCATCTTTTGGACTTGGTCTCCTTGGATGAACTGTGGGCGGAAGTCGAAACGATATAAACCTGATTTTAGAGGAGGAAGGATTTCTTGAAGCATGCTATACTGGCGAGCTACCCTTAATGGGTAGTACGACGTAGACCCCGTAAGCCCCATCAGGGGGATAGGGTCGTCCTCGCCGCTAGTAAGGCATGCTTTAGGGAATCTCATCCAGGCGGCCTGCCATAAAACCTGACTAGGGGTGAGATTTTTGAGGAAATCCATCCATGAGTGGAAAGACCAAAAGTGGATGAATTTTTCTATGTCTCGATACTTTGAAAGAGGGTGCATACATTTGTCAACTTCTAGAATAAACATACTACCGCCGAATTCTTTTAGATGAGAAAGGAGCCAGACTTGTAGAAGACCTATTGGACCCTTAAAAACATTGGAGGAACCGCCTTTGAAACGGGAGAGGGAGACAAATGTCTCGGCCAAAATCATATTGATAAATCCCTTTGAGTGACAAACCTGATAGACAACAAAAGCTACCTGGGGGTCCAACGTTTTTCTACTGTGGGGAAAAATGACAAAGCCAAAGAAAGCTAAGAGGAAAACCTTGGCGTCTTGAAGGTCCGGCCCAGCGGGTAAACTGGCTAGGTTTTGTTCCAAATAAGAAAGGGGAAGAGCATTTGCATTACCCCATAAAACACCCCTTATTTCAGACTTTTCTACTTTTAGAAACTCACTCAAGTTTGAAACGGGATCCGCTCATATTGGCGGCTTGACCCAACCGAAAGATGGTGACCTTCCTACGATGACATCAAACTCTTCCAAAGTCGGGGTTAGCTCGTTTCGACCAAATACAAATGTGGAGGTTGTCGGGTTCCAAAAATGTGCTAGCGCTTTGATCATGGCCACTTGAGGCTCCATGTGTAAGACAGAAATGAGGTATCCAATCTTCCTCCCCACTTAAGTTTGCTTACTGCTGGCGAGACTATCCCACATGTTGATAAGGGCCTTCCTTGGAGTATGGATGATTCGGATCTCGGGAGTACCCATCGGTCCTAAACCTATACGGGCATTTGAATCAAATCGCAACGCATCATTTATTGACTATTAAAAATTAGGAAATTTGAAGTAATAATGAGAGAGGGAATGTTAACACTTATAAACCGGGGAAAGAAAACACGACATCGGTTATTTCGATTTCACAAGCACAATCGCATGAGGACTTGGGGGATGACATCTAAAGGTATGGTGTCTAAGGCTCACGGCTCCCATCCCTATTAGATTTGAAAAGTTTCTCCATCCACACTTTCGTCAGACGGTTCCTTCCATCACTAACAAGAATGGGCGGGACCAAAAGGGGATTACCACGGGTCGTTCCCCACGTGGATTCCTCTCTTTGATACCTCCTAAATATTTTCCTAACACGGTTTGGGTTTTGGCCGCAGGTTGTGCGTGCAATATGAGTGATGCGAGTATGTCCATGCGTTCGTATTGGAAATCAACCATCACTTCTATAAAAACCCCACATGCAATTCATACATCCAAACGCCACCTACAAGACAAATGGTTGACACTCACGCCACCCCTTATAACTCCCAACCTGCGAGAACATCTAACACAATGTTAGTGAACTAACCTCATTTTCCACGTGACTTCGACATGCACACGATCTATAAACAAATCATGTTAGATAACAACCAACCGATTATTACGGCCTAAGTCCACTAAGGCTTAATCCTAAATCCCCATCGGAGTCGCCAATCTGTCGCGACCTAAAATTCCGACCTTTTTGGGAAGGAGGGAAAGATAGGTTTAGAGATATTTGCTCTCGATTCCTCAATCTCGAGCTTGGATTCTCCCAAATCCACACCTCGCGTGACATTTAGGCTTTTTCAATTTTTACGGTTATTTAACAACCTGCAATATTTCTAGGAGTCGCCACTAGCCTATTAAGGTCGGCTAGAAACCGATCGAGTCGCAGGAGTGTCGTCTTGATCCTTACGTAACCAGAGATTCTAGGGTACGGGGACTTATTTACGTTAATAAAACTATTAACGCCCTTTCGGTACCTAACTAGTTGGTTGTTTAATCTAAAATGATCACGCATTCTTGCTTTTCTTTTAAAACCCTAAAGGTCATTCAAATCTACTAAGTGTTCATGCAATTGCTCCTCTAATGTCATTTTCATGCAAATCTAGACTAAAGTGAAATTAATAAAAGAAACTAACATGTGATTTATTGAAAGACGGTGCGAGAAATAAACAATCAAAGTATTGAAATACGATGCAATAATAAACAAATTAAATAATTAAAGACAATTTCCTCATGATGATAAAAATAAAAATAAAAATAAAACCCGCAACTCATCGGGTGATTAGAAATACTTGGCCTTGTTATAAGCCTCGAGACATGAGCCCTCGGAAGCTGGCTACTTAAGACTAATCATGGACTTAAACCTAGTAAGTCATTTCGAGTATTATTTAAACTAGTCTATGTATATCGATCACTCATTTAATAGAAGTAATGCTAAGTTTAAATAGATTTAATTAGACTAAGCTTTTATGGGCCTAATCATTCACCTAAGCTAGCATGAATTTAGTGCATAAATCCTAACAAAGAGCAAGACCGGAATGGACATCGGTCTACCACCACCTAAACTATGCACACCAAAATTACTATTAAATTCACTAAGCTATAGCTTTGACAAGTTTAAATTCTGAGAATCTAACGCTCAAGATAATAATCCTAATATAAAAATCACGTTGTAATGAGCCTAATCATACATCTAACGCCGACGAGGGAAGCTAAAATGGACACGCATAGGCTAGGGAGCGAGAGCGTGCGTGGGTCTAAACGATCCTACTTCTTTGGTTCCCCTTTTTATATAGAAGAGTATTGTTAATTGAATAAGAAGAAACAACCTTAAGGTTGGATAAAGACTCTTTTAGGGAAAATAAACGAATCCGAACAAGACTCTGATTTTCTACTTTTAATATATTTTTTATTTAGTTTTAGTAAAAATATATTTTTAATATATATGTTTTTTATATTATTATTATGTTTCATCATTGTTTTTATTAAAATATTATAGCACGTTACCATATTTGACAAAGTCGCTCGAGCCAACTTGAACCTGGTAACTCAAATTAATGAGAAATCCTAGCACAGCACGCACAAGCTAGCAACGCATACATGCCACTCAAAGCAATCCATAGACACGGAAGTGGAGACGGTTGTAAGCCGGCGGTCAAAACACGAAATGACAATTCCGGAAAATAAATAAAATAATAAAAAACGACTTGAGAAGAAGCCAAATCTAGCAAAATCCCTAATCAGTTCAAGGGCGAGTGGGAGATGGGCGCGTTCAAACGCAGCGTTGAACCAAGCTGCGTCCCCCACGGCGGACCCTCCTCGAACGGAAATCCTTGGGTCTGACCAAAACCTAATCGGCAGCTTACCTCGTAGCAGTAGATGAAGGCTGACTTGCGGTCACTAACATAGCATGGGGACAAGAAATCCTCGGCCAATTGCTTCGCCAACCACCCTCTCCCTTTTTTCTTCTTCTGTCCTTTGCTCTCCCCCTTCTCTGTTTCGCCACTCTCTCCCTCTGTCTTGTTTTTCCGAACCCCCTTCTCTCCTTCTGCTTTCGATTTTTATCCACCCCTCTCGAAACCTTAGCCCTCTCTTCCTTCATTATTATTTTTTTGCCTTTTTCCTGCTTCGCCGCACCTTGTCCCTTCAACTCTGCTCCGCCGAACCCTTTGGCCTGTGTCAGTCGCCGATCTCCTCCTACAGAAACCCTAGGCGCTGGTCAGATCGTGATTTCCATCACGATCTCACGCGAGTGGCAGCCAGAACCATCTGGAAGGCGTAGGGAAGAGGAGAGGAGAAGAGTGGACCGAGAAATGAGGAGTCGCGGGCTTGTGGGCTCGGCCCAAGAAGAGAGAAACAGAAGTCACGCGGGCAAAGCCCACGCGAGAGTGCCCGGGCCCAGTCTAATGCTTGCTCCATTTGCTTTATTCCGTCTTTTCTTATTTGGATTTTTTTTTTTGAGTTTTAGTTATCTAATACACTGAAAAATTAAAATTAAGTGTCAACAGTTTCCTTACATCAGCATGCTACGTATGCACTATTTGATACTGGAGCCACACATTCGTTTGTAGCTGCTCAATTTGCTAAACTAGTTGAATTGAATCTGAAACCGTTGAGTGCAGTACTTAGTGTTACTACTCCTATGAAGGATAGGATATTATCAGTTGAGGGGTGTAAGGGTGTGAAATAGTGATAAGTGGGGTGAAAGCACTGATTGATTTGGCTGTGTTGACTATGTTTGATTTTGATGTTATTATTGGGATGGGCTGGTTAAGGAAGCAGAGAGCCACGGTGGACTGTTATAATCATGTGATTCAGTTCCAACCGTTGGATCTTCGTAGTTATGAGTTCGTAGGAAGCAGAGGATCAGGAAGGAGGATGTCCCCAAGACCGCGTTCCGTACGAGGTATGGTCATTATGAGTTCACAATAATGCCTTTTGGCTTGACTAATGCCCCTGCGGCATTTATGGATATGATGAATCGCATTTTTAAGGAGTATTTGGATCGGTTTGTCATAGTATTTATCGACAACATCCTGGTGTACTCGAGGAGTCCAGAGGAGCATGAACAACATTTGAGGATAGTACCGACGACCCTTCGAGAACACGGGTTGCACGCCAAGTTCAGTAAATGTGAGTTCTAGTTAGGTCGCGTCGCTTTCTTGGGTCATGTGATTTCAGGTGAAGGTATATCTGTGGACCCAGCGAAGATAGAAGCAATCATGGAGTGGCCGAGACCCACGACAGTGACTGAGATTCGGAGTTTCTTGGGTCTAGCGGGCTACTACCGTCATTTTGTAGAGAAATTCTCAAGTATAGCGGCGCCACTGACCAATCTACTGAAGAAAGATACTAAGTTTGAATGGACTGACAAATGTGAGGAGAGTTTCCAGGAATTGAAGAGAAGATTGACTACCGCTCCAGTACTGACGATCCCATCAGGTCCAGGTGGGTATGAGATTTACAGTGATGCGTCCTATCAAGGGTTAAGGTATGTTTTAATGCAGCATGGACGAGTCGTAGCGTATGCATCGAGACAGTTGAGACCTCATGAGTAGAATTACCCAACACATGATTTAGAATTGGCTGCTATCATCTTTGCCCTCAAGATTTGGAGACACTATTTATGTGGAGACAAGTTCACTACCTATACAGATCATCAAAGCCTCAAATACCTATTTTCTCATAAGGAATTGAATATGAGGCAGCGCGGGTAGATGGAACTACTGAAGGACTACGACTGTGACATTTTATATCATCCAGGGAAGGCTAATAGGGTAGCTGACGCCCTCAGTCGCCAGTCATCGATGGCACACCTGATGGTGAAGGAGTGGCTTCTACTTGAAGGAGTCAGGGATTCTGACTTTAAGTTTGAGGTGAGTCATCTTACCTGTTTAATGGCCACCTTACGTGTAGAACCACAGATTTAGTCGAGGATTAAGTCCTTACAGCCTACAGACTCAGCTCTTCAGAAGATTATCCAGATGAATGAGAATCAGAGGAAACCAGACTTCCAAATCTCAGAGGATGGGATCCTGAAGTTTAGAGGAAGGCTTTGTGTGCCTAATGATACTGCACTTAAGGAGGAATTATTAGCTGAAGCCCACAAGAGTAACTATAGCATCCACCCCGGGAGTACTAAGATGTACCAGAATCTGAGACCACATTATTGGTGGTCTGGTATGAAGGCTGATGTAGCTAAACATGTGTCTAAGTGTCTGACGTGTCAGCAGGTGAAGGCACAGCACTGTAAACCAGGAGGTCTGCTGAGACCGTTGGAGATCCCAGAATGGAAGTGGGAGCATATTACGATGGATTTCGTGACAGGTCTACCCAGGAGTCAGCGAGGTCATGATGCAATCTGGGTTATAGTAGACAGACTGACTAAGTCTGCACATTTCATTGCAGTACGGAAGGACTTTGCCTTAGACAAATTGGCTGAGCTATATGCTCGTCAAATCGCCAAACTTCATGGAGTACCAATGACGGTCACGTCTGATCGTGACCCAAGATTTACAGCTGCCTTCTGGAAGAGTTTGTAGACCGCCTTGGGAACGAAACTGCAATATAGTACCGCCTACCATCCATAGACAGATGGACAGTCTGAGAGGACCATTCAGACCCTGGAAGACATGCTGCGAGCTTGTGTCTTGGATTTCAAAGGTAGCTGGGAGGATCAATTACATTTAGTGGAGTTTGCTTATAATAACAGCTTCCAGCAGAGTATAGGAATGGCCCCCTATGAGGCCTTTTATGGTCGTGCCTGTAGAACCCCTATCTGTTGGGATGAGGTAGGAGAGCGGAAGATTACTGGTTCAGAGTTGGTACAACAGTCAGTAGAGGCTGTCAAGATCATCAGGACCAGAATGAAGACAGCTCAGAGTCGTCAGAAGACCTATGCAGACAAGAGACGTAGACCCTTGGAGTTCCAGGAAGGTGACCATGTGCTCTTGAAGGTGTCACCTAAGAGAGGGATGTCTCGTTTTGGCAAGAAGGGGAAATTGAGTCCATGATATATGGGACCATTTGAGATCTTAGAGAAGATTGGAGCTGCAGCTTATTGTTTAGCTCCGCCACCGAATTTAGCTCAGATTCACAACGTCTTTCACGTGTCGATACTAAGGAAGTATGAACCTAATCCATCTCACGTCCTGAGTTTTGATGAGATCGAAGTTGATGATAGGGTGTCATATGTGGAGAGACCGATCAGGATTGAAGATCGCAGAGAACAATGCATGAGGAATAAGGTTATCCCCCTGGTCAAGGTGGTCTGGTAGCACCACGACACTGAAGGAGAGACTTGGGAAAGTGAGGAAGTCATGAGGAGTCAATATCCCTATCTATTTGAGGGGACTGGTAATGTAAATTTCGAGGACGAAATGTCCTAAGGGGGGGGGGAGAATTGTGACAGCCTGTGTTTGGGAAACTTATGGAATAAAATTTCGGGGAAAATTGTATTCAATTTAGCTTGGGAAGAGTTAAATTTGGATTTATGGAAAAGTAGTTAAATTTCCCTCAAATTTCGGAAATTCCTTTAATTTTTCCTATTTTCCCTGCTTTCTCCCTATTATCTTCTTATTTCTTGTTCTCCTTCTTCTACGCGTGAGCCAGCCCAACGCGGGCTGCTTTCTCCTTTTTGCCTTCGCGGGCCCAGCCTCCTTTCTTTCCTTCTTCTTCCTCCTGGCTCGGCCCAGCTCTGTTTTCCCTCCCTTTGGCCCATGGATCTCCTTTACACGCACAAGCCAGACTTTGGCTGCACGAGCTGCCAGCGAGGCGCTGCTTGGCCACGAGGTACGTGCGGACGTGGGGCCCTAGCCACACGGCAGCCGCGCACGCGCCAGCTGGCCCGACCTCCCCACGTCAGCCCTCCGTCTTCTTCCTCTCTCCCTCGCGCGAGCCCACGGAGGAAAGAAAACCCTAACTGCCATTGTTGAAGGGAGGGAGATGAAATTGGAGCAAAAAATTTGGGGGAAATGGCTGAGGAGGAGTTGCCGTGGCCACCGAAGCTCACCATCGCCTCTCGCCTCCAAAATTGAACCCTAGATCTCGGTTTTGGCTTCCGCCTGGAACTCCCTTGTCGTCACTCTCCGAGCCCCTCCGTCGTCCCGTGGAGCCCCTAATCACCACCAGCAGCCTCGTTCTCGTCCCTATCACACGATTTCTCCCCAAATCAGCCTCAACAGAGCTTGTCGAAGTGCTGTTTATACATGCAGGAAAAAAAAAACCGTAGCCACAGCAAGAAACTCAGCTCGCTGGCACGCCCCTGTTCTGATTCCCTTCTGCCGGAGCTCCCCTCGTCGAGTCAGACGACGACCAGCCCTGAGCCGAGCCACCAGCCGTTCAGCCAGCAACCAGCCACCCTACCGGATTGGATCAGCTCGCTGGAGTCGAGCTTAGCCCACCGGAGCCCAATCTGTTCGTTGGAAAAATCTCGCCGGCGCCGGAAAAATCTCGCCGAAACCTCGCCGGAAAGTTAGCCATTGTCGCCGTCGTCACTACCACGTTGTGCCGAGCCGTATTATGGAGTCCTGAGCCCAATTGAACATCCGGACCGCGAAATTGAAGACGCATTAAGATCGTCGTCGCCAATTTGAACCCGAAAAGCTTGGATTAGAGGTGAGTCGCCTCCTAATCTCCAATTAGGGCGGTTACATGCTCTAGTAGTTAATTATTGGCTTAACTATTGTTCGAATAGGATTTAATTTAGTAATTTTGTAGGATTTAGGGGTAAATTGGTAATTTTGGCCAATTAAGGGTGATTTAGAAAAATTGGTTAGCTAGAGGACAAATTGGTAATTTGTTAGCTCTAGATAGTTGGTTTATTAGTTATTGGAGTTGATTTAATAAATTTTTAGAATTACTGTTAGTTATTCCTAATTTCGGCTATTTGCAGCCTAATTAGGATTTTAAGGGATATTTTGCTAAAATATAGAATTTAGTGATAATTGGGTAAATTAATGGCTTTGATCAATTTTGTAAATTAGCTGGGTGAGTTTAGATAGCTAGTTTACACAATTAGAATGTATTTACTGCAATTTTGCCTAATTAGGGGTGAATTATCTAAATTGATATTTATTTTGGAAATTGAATTATCTTGTTATATTGGTTATCTAATATCAATGACTGCGCAATTGGATGTGATTGATAATTGATTGTGATTGACAATTGACTGTGGTTGACATTTGATTGTGGTTGGTAATTGGTTGTGATTGCTAACTGACTGTGATTGCTATTTATTTAAGTCAGTTTTAAATTGATTAATTCATTGGTCGTAGACTTAATTGTTTAATTATTGGTTGGGACTGGTGAGGAGTGAGGATTAGTGAGCTAATTAGATATTTGGACCCAGCAACCATGACACGAGAGTTAGATTACCTAATTGGATAGGGACCCTAGGGTGAGGGTTCTCCTAATCGAGGATTAGGTGGTAGACTCATTGAGATTTATCTCATTGTTGTTGTTAATCCCTTTTTATAGGTCCAGATCGTGGAGTCCCTCCTCGAGGGCCAGGTGAGGCTGGAGGAGCCTAGGGGTGCCGAGAAGTTAGTTTATTTTGTTGTAATCAGATAGGAGTATTTTTTTTTAGAGACACCTAATTAACCCCTTACCCATGATTTTTTATTGTATTAGTAATGGGTTAAACCGTCATACGGTTGGTCTGTAATTACTGATTTAGTTTGTTTAAATTAAAGAATTTTCAGACACCTCAGGATTTGTCCGAGACTATTTATTTGTTTTAACTGCGTAATTATTTAATTAATGAATTTTTAATTAGTCGACGATTATTCCTGGGAATGTCGCAAATTTATTGACCGGTAAGGACCATCTTCGGGGACTATCGCGAGCTCGGGACCGGGGCGTGACAGGTTGCTCGAATCAATGGCTAAACAGAATTGCATTGGTCGGGGATGACAAGCTTATGGAGGTCGGGGAAGTGGAGTCCTTCTTGAAGCAGATGAGTAGCCGCGTCTAAGAGACCTGTGAGATGTAAAAATTGAAGAATAGAGAAGGCGAATCTAGGATTTGGAGCGATAGCTTACGGAGGCAAGGTTAGACCTTTAATTATAAGAAGAAGTGGAATCTGCTGATTTATCCAATGATGCAGAGGAGGATGTCAACCATTTTGGGGTTCTAGAACAGAGACATAATCGAGTAGTATGTCTTGGAAATCAGTCCTTTTCACATAATATCAAGATGAAGTTCAAGATTTTAGAGTTTTATGGTAACGCTCATCCTGATGAGTTTATTGATTAGTTACGTACAATAGAACAGATCTTTGATATTAATGATCTAACTGAATAGTAAAATGTTAAACTGGTGACTATTAGGCTATGAAAACATGCCTCGATATGATAGGAGCATGTGAAAAAGCAGCGTGCTAAAGAAGGAAAATCAAAAGTGAACCGTTGGGACAAAATGGAAAAATTGTTGCTGAATACCATTCTCATGCCTCGATATGATAGGAGCATGTGAAAAAGCAGCGTGCTAAAGAAGGAAAATCAAAAGTGAACCGTTGGGACAAAATGGAAAATTTGTTGCTGAATACCATTCTCACCTACTCATAATAGGTAGGAGGCTTTTATTAAGTATCACAATGTTAAGCAATGAGATTTAACAATCGAGCAGCATCTCGAAGAGTTTGATTGATTGTGGATGCATTGATATGTGGTTGAGGAAGACGGGCAAACAATTACTCAATATTTGGTGGGACTGCGGTATGAAATTTCTGATCCTATCCAATTATAACAATATTAGACATATGAAGATGTGTGTAGGTTTGCCATGAAATTTGAAGGT
This sequence comes from Melaleuca alternifolia, assembly GCA_019926035.1. NCBI lineage: Eukaryota > Viridiplantae > Streptophyta > Magnoliopsida > Myrtales > Myrtaceae > Melaleuca > Melaleuca alternifolia. Next base: position 1,343,679 of record JAGKPW010002174.1, read on the forward strand.
CAATGTAAAAGGAACAATAGCAATTTCAAATTCCAAAATTGGTGGTCAAGCAAAGAATCCCAAGGAAAATCGGTAGTGTCTTCACCCAAATATGTAGAGGCCACAATTAAGGGTGCGAGATTTAAACTTGCATCTAAGGAAGGGCAAAGTAGCACTGGAACTAATAAGGGAGGAATTGTAAGCAAGCAATGTTTCAAGTGTCAGCAACTCAGACATTTTGCTTCTGATTGTCCGAACTAATAGATCGTGACACTTGTTGATAATCATGTTTATGATGAAGGGCCAGTCTATGATGAATCTAAAGTAAAAAGAAGAAGAGGATTAAGAACATGAGATTATTTATGCTGATTTTGGTGAGTCCTTAGTCGTTAGAAGAATTTTAAATGTTGTACTGGCAGACAATGAACCAACATTGAAGGAAGCTGAGACTGAAGAGCAGAACTCTCCCCAATTAATCGTGGAAAATAATTAGGGCTCTCCAGTCTCGGAGACAATTATCTATACCTAAGATTATATAGATCAACTAGTTCCTCATATCATAATCAACTTAGATCGATTAGTCCCTCACTACGATAATACTCAGGAGCCAATTGGGAACAATGATTCGGATGTTAAAATTTCCATGTCGAGCCAATTGAAAATTCAGGACAATGCTCATGCTAAGCAAGAAAAAAGCATCAAGTTTGACCTGTTTATATCTCTTGTTAGCCCAATAATTTAAATAGAGAATCATGAGGATGAAAAATTGGTTGAAATCGACCTGATTGAATTAAAGAGTTTGCCATGGAAGTCTGTGAGCAACATAAATCATTGGTCAAAACCTATGTAAATGCAAAATTATCATAAGTGAACGCGCTTGAATTTTTTGCTATTGTAGTGATTGAGTGAAATTCTAAAGCCAATTCCGAAATTACTACACAAGTCTAGTCCTTACTTGAGGAGTTTGCTGATATTGTATTGAAGGAAATGCCACCTAGGTCGCCACATGAGAAGATTGATATCAATAATGACAAATTAGATTCGATGGTGGATCTTTTTCTAGCAAGGAAGGATGAAATTACTCAAGGTCGGCGTATTTGGAATTAGTTGAAATCTAGTTTCCTATTCTAATTAGATTTCCTATTGAAACTATGTTTCTTATACAATTAAGTTTCTTATATAACTAGGTTTCCTATTATAATTACGTTTCCAATTTTAATTAGGTTTTTTTATTTCAACATCATATAAAATGTGTTTTAGGATTTGAAGAATTGGACTTTTTGATACAATGATTTTGATAATCACACTCGATAGAACGATATGTTCTTTTATCAATTCTAATTTATATTTAGACAATCTTCTATTGTGTCGTGCACCGGACACGTAGCTTACCGAACCAGTTGCAATGTTTTAGCATCGGAAATGATATAGCAAAGACCGCAAACTAGGTTTTGAATTCGAAATCTAACATTAAAATGATTTTTTTTGTAAATTAACATTAAAAATGATTTTTTTTGGTAAAGAACATTAAAAATGATTTTTTTGGTAAAGAACATTAAAAATGAATTGATATAGAGAAACTTCAAAAATCAGATTGCAATCGCTTGTTAAAAACCAGCATGAGGCATCGCATTCAATTACAATTTGAGATCACTTCTTGGTCATGTAGCTCATTGGAAACCAATATAACAAAAAAGAGGAGTGGACTTGCTGTTGCACGGTGTAAGGAGGCGGATTTAGCCTAGCGCATAAGATATATGTTTACCCTAATCCAACCTACTAGCATTGATAAAAGCATGTCCAGCTCGTGAAACAACTATAATAATCAACATTGAGATGACAAAGCAAGAGACACTAGATTTTGAAATCAAAATCAATATGAAGATTTAAACCCAAGTTCTAATCATTCTGGTCAAACTCAAATTATTGAGATTGTACGTCGCTAGGAAGTACATCTCAATTTTTTTATCATCCAAGTTACAAGCCCTAATAATGGAGCACGTGAAGTAGATGTGATTCAGTTTAAAGTTATTCGACCAAAAAAAAAAGTTTAAAGTTAGGAATTCAGACAAGACTCAATGGTGAGAAAATTGTGAAAAAAAAAGTCTTAAACCTCTTCTAAGGTCACCATGTGGGGAGAAGTACATTAGAAGTGTCAATAAGACTTGTATACGATACTCATTTTAGTACCAAAAGTTTCATCTGGATCACCTAAATACCATTTTTTTAAACGATCACTTTATTGACAAATCTGATTTGTTTGATAGGATATCCAACGTGATATTTTTTATTAATATTTTGAGCCGTCATGATTTGTTGAAAAGTTTAGTTAGCATTTAAAATAATAAAGAAAACATAGAATTGATTTTGATTAAAAATTTTAAAAAAAGAGGGGGTCAGAGGGAGAGGACGGCAAGACCTTGCTGCGACCACCCCATCATCACCGAGAAGGACCGGCGAGGGTAAGGATGGCCGGCGTCGCCTGCCATGACAACCCTCGCCTGCTGTCAACGTGACCGGGGGCTGGCAATCCCTACCGGCAGTCCTCACCCTCCCCGACCCTTCCTAGTGATGGTGGGGCGGCAGCGGCGAGGTCTTGCCACCTTCCCCTTCTAACCCCTCTTTTTAAAATAAATTTTAACTAATTTCTAATTTAATTTTAATAAATTGAAAAGTCATATCAAATAAAAAAATAAACTAAAAAGCCACATGGACTAGATTTTTTTTAAAAATACCATAATATAATAAAAGTTTAATTGTAAATGCCACATAAGCAAAGTGGTTGGAATTTCTCTTCTTTGACACCTAAGTGATCATTTTTCCTCTGATTTGATATTTAAATGCTCCAATTGAAATTTTTTGCACTAAATTAAACATCGTACATAAGTGTTAGCACTCCTTGTGTTCTTCTTCCTGTGAGTATTACAGAAGTTTTAGCACTCCTTGTGTTCTTCTCCCTGTGAGTATTAAACTTTGTAATTTATCCAATTTGGTCCCAAATCTTTTAATAGTTTGGGCACGGCCATCTTCTATATATCTTTTTATGAGTCGGCTATCGACAAGGCCTCATGCGATCAAAGGGAGAGAAAAAGGAAATAACAAATTGAAAGAAAAAGAAAGAAAAAACGAAAGAAGAAAAAACTCAGAAATTTTTTGAAAAAAAAATTGCAAAAATCAAAATCGATAAAATCAAAAGTTTACAATTTTATGTAATGAAAGATGCAAGACTTTTCGACAATTTTCCTCAGATGACGAAGAATAGCCCGTTGAAGAAGGTGAAGGCGTTCCCCAAGCTTCTCACCTCTGTCTTGAGTCCCTCTCTCCAGATCCACCTCGAAGACTCGGATTCCTTACGGGAATTGACCCATTTCACCACGAAGAGTTCTCCAAACCGCCAGCAAACATCCGCCACATCCCACGAGATGTGGGCAGCCGTCGGAGTCCTCCGCGAGGAACCCCGCGCTCGAGTTCTGGCCGCGCTTCATCAGGATATATCCCCCTCGGCATCATGAGTTACTATCTGCTTGAATGCCTCTATGGCCACGAACCGCCCTCTGTAATGCATCAGCTCGTAGACGTTGGACTTACAACCAGGATCACGCGTCACTTCCCTCCACACATGTCCTCCCAATAGGTGGACTGTGAGTACCGGCTGTTGATGATAGGAGGGCATAGAGACCATGAAGGTGTACTCCAGGGACGAGGACAGGCATGAGGACGGCGCGATGCCTCTGATCAGGACGGTCCCTCTTTAGGACTGCTTCCACCAGGGGAGTTCGATGTTGACGCGCGAACGGGATGGAACATCATGTGCCGGTGACTCGCGCTCGACAATAGCAATATTCGTCCAAGCAAAGGTTATGTGAGATTGAATTCCCGAGTCCAGGGGCTTTCGTCCTTGGATGGTACTCCTCTTTGGCAGCGGCGGACCACTACGAACCGCACACTCGTCTATGCCAAGCCACCGAGCGACCAGCCGCAGGATCCCTTGGGGTAGTGCGGCCAAATTCGCGAATCGTCCACCTCTCGGTTTCATCAAGGTTCTCACGAGCATGGGAAGGAAAAAACTCCTTTTGGGGTTTCCTTGGCCTATGGTATTCTCTTCCTTCCAGGTGTAGATCTACCCCTATCTCGACAGATCGTTGATAAAAGCTCATAATATCTTAAAAGGGGATTTTGAAGTAGAACTTTCAAAGAAAAGAATGATATTCAATACTTGTCATCCTTACTTTATTAGAACTAAGATCAGCTAGTAAACATGCATTGCGTATGAACCCAAAAAAAAAAAAAGAATCAACATTCGCAAGATGGAACAAAGCATTTTTTAAGTACTCATTCAAGAAAAAGTGGCAATTATGAATGCGCCTTCTCCCTCGTATTTTGTGCAATTGATGCATTGAAGAACAACAATTTCCCTATTAAGTATAGTTAACCATTATTTTGAAACACTCGTTAATAAATAAGACCTTTAAAAGATTTATCATTTCCCAAAATCGCCTTGTCACAAATTACTTGAATTGTTAATTAGTGGGAAAAAATTATTGACAAAATATAAATATGTGAAAATCTATAATAATAAGAAAAAACCATTTAAAGATTTGAACTTCTTTTGATAAACTTCGATGGAAAAGATGTGACTTCTAAAATTGAAATACGTGAGAAATAATATAATATAATTAATTCACATGCTTATCTTTTGATATGACATATATAAAATACCTAATTGATTGTAATTTAGGAGGACAATATTTTACTCTTTTAAAAATAGTAAACCTTTTTACTTTATTTGATAATAATACCGATAAATATTAAAGTAAGTTTGGCATTGCAAGATGTTACCGGTATGTGGTGCCACAGAGAATTTACATGGACACATGTCCTGCTAGTGAACAAAGGAGGGTGTGTGTTGTTGGAAACCATGTTTATTAGTAAGGAGAGGCATCGGATTTGGTCCAACCTAGGAACTGCATGGATTTGGCCTAGACGGTCCGATTTCAGGAGGTGTTGGAGTGGGGTTTATACTTCTCATCAATACAAAAACACGGAGTCCATCCTACTTTCTGATGAGCTCGTGGGAGTCCAAGGGGGTCGCCCTGGCAAGATATAGGGGGCAATGCTCCCAAGTCACATTAGAGCTTTTATAGTTTAAATCCATATTTTATCAGTAGTTTCGATTTGAGATCTTCTATTTTTTCTTATAATTGAGAGTTGTAATGAAATTTTTTGCTAGATATAGCTTTGATTTAAGGGTGAATCTAGATAAATCTTTTTATGTCAATTTCTCTCTTTCTTGCTTTCGCTCTCCATTATCGTTGTGTTTGTGTTGAATCCTAACGAGAGAGACATGTTAAGTTCCTAGTTTCATGAACCTAGAACAGATCAATTTGGCTCTTGATTTCAATTTCATAACCTACTTTTACCTATAAAATGAATTCTCGATTGAATTGATTTACGCGAGTTTTGAAGTCTCTTTTAGAGAATACTCATTAAGGATTGAGCCCGTAATAACTAGATCAACAAATGTTTTTGTACTGATATGGTGGCAAAGCATGGGCATCAGCACTTAAGTGATGGTGGCTACACATAACGGGTTAGGCTCGACAAGGCTAGTTTTGATGGTAACAAATGGAGTGATGTCTTTGTAACAGAGCTAGTAAGGAAGAACAAGAGCAACAAGGGAGGTGAAGAGAGGAGGGAGGGGAAAAGACGACGTATAATATTAAATGTTAAATAATGAGGAAATATTGCGATCTAATAATGTCATTGTCGTAATTTTTAACTAACAAGTGCTTTTATGCTCGTTAACAATATTATTTCTAAATAATAATAGTAATAATAACAATAAGATGGGCTGTAATATTGAAAAAATATTTTCTACTGAACAGACATATTTGCCCCCAATGAAAAATTGTACAAAAGCTATTTTCCACGCGATAAGGCTCTCCCGCTTCACCGAGCAGCCAACGCCGACGAAAATGGCGTATCATCTCTTCTCTTCGCCGTCGTATTTCCTGCAAGATTGTCATTATCCCTGCAGCTCTCTCTCTTGTCCTCCGAATAGCAAGCTTAGAAGCTTCAATTTACCCCGGAAATCGGATTTTCTTTCGCTTCCCTCGAAATTCTCTTGTCAAGCGACCCAGGTCTCTGTGGATGACGCAGTTTCTCAAGAAACTCGGGACCCAGTTCCGAAATCACCGGATTCTCCACACCCAGATGGGAAAATCGGTTCTCCATCGAGAAGCTACATCTGGGTCAATCCCAATAGTCCCCGAGCTTCGAAGCTTAGGCAACAGTCGTATGACGCGAGGTATGCTTTACTTATAAACATGGCTGAATCATTGAACTCATGTAGTTCGACTGAAGACGATGTTTTCGGGATCTTGAGCGGTTTGGGGGATAAGATATTAGAACAAGATGCTGTGGTGGTTCTCAATAACATGGCTAATGCGGAGAATGCAGAGCTTGTGTTGAAGTACTTCCAACAGAGGATAAAACCAAGGAGGGAGGTGATAATGTACAATGTGACGTTGAAGGTGTTTAAGAAGTGCAAGGATTTGGATAGAGCGGAGAAGCTGTTCGCTAAAATGCTTGAGAGAGGGGTCAAGCCTGATAATGTGACTTTTTCCACTATAATTGGCTGCGCTAGGATGTGTTCTATGCCGAATAGGGCAATTGAATGGTTTGAGAAGATGCCTCAATTGGGATGCGATCCTGATGATTTTACGCATTCAGCTATGATTGACGCATATGGTCGGGCTGGTAATGTGGATATGGCTTTGAGCCTTTATGACAGGGCTAGGACTGAAAAGTGGCGCGTCGATGTTGTTACCTTCTCGACTTTGATTAAGATATATGGGCAGACGAAGAACTTTGATGGGTGCTTGAATGTGTATGAAGAGATGAAGGCTCTTGGGACAAAGCCAAACTTGGTAATATATAACACGTTGTTGGATGCCATGGGCAAAGCTAAGAGGCCATGGCAGGCCAAGATCTTATACAAAGAGTTGATTAACAATGGGTTTACCCCAAGTTTTGCCACTTATGCTGCTCTTATACGGGCCTATGGCAAAGCTCGGTATAGTGAAGATGCCCTAGCTATTTATAGAGAGATGAAGGAGAAGGGAATGGAGTTCAATGTAATTCATTACAATACTCTACTGGCAATGTGTGCTGATGTTGGTTTAATAGATGAGGCAGTTGAGATTTTTGAGGAAATGAAGAGCTCTGGGACTTGCCAGCCTGACAGTTGGACATTTTCATCACTGATCACCATACATTCATGTAGTGGAAGGGTCTCCGAGGCAGAGGGGATGTTGGATCAAATGTTGGAGGCAGGTTTCGAGCCTAACTTGTTTGTTTTGACATCACTTATACAATGCTATGGAAAAGCCCAGCGCACAGATGATGTTGTGAGTACATTCAATCGACTCGTGGAGTTGGCCATAACTCCAGATGACCGGTTCTGTGGGTGTCTCCTGAATGTGATGACACAGACCCCGAGTCAGGATCTTGATAAGCTCGTTTACTGCATTGAGAAGGCTAATCCTAAGCTCGGAAATGTGGTTAAGCTTCTTATTAAAGAGCATGACGGTGAGTTGAAATTTAAGGAGGAAGCACTGGAACTCTTTGAGTCCATTAATGCTGATGTAAAGAAGGCCTATTGCAATTGCTTAATCGACCTATGTATTAATGCCAACTTATTGGAGAAGGCCTGTGAGCTACTAGACCTGGGGCTTACGCTTGAGATTTACACTGATATACAGTCCAGGTCTGCAACTCAGTGGTCTCTACATTTGAAGAGTTTGTCCCTCGGGGCGGCTCTGACTGCATTACATGTTTGGATTAATGATCTGTCCAAGGCACTGCAATCCGGGGAGGAGCTCCCTCCATTGCTAGGAATCAACACTGGACATGGGAAACACAAGTACTCAGATAAAGGGCTAGCGAGTGTTTTTGAGTCGCATTTGAAGGAGCTGAATGCCCCATTCCATGAGGCACCAGATAAGGTCGGCTGGTTCTTGACAACAAAAATTGCTGCACAGTCATGGTTGGAATCCAGAAGCTCCCTTGAACTAGAAGCTTCATAATCTTGCTTGCAAAAGGGGCCAAAAAGGACATTAGAACCACTATAGAGTCAATCCTCCTTAGCTCAAAAGGTATCTTTCTTGTAACTTCCCTCACACTTGTCTTTGAGGGGGAAATTTTTTTTGTACAACCTGAGACAGGAATTGATATATAAACTTGAATGCAGAGAGTTGATGAATCTCTTGTAATTGATGATCTGTTTAGGTAGCTAATTCTCCTGTATTTCGGGTATTTCTGATGATCTCTGCTTACTCTGGAACAAGCTTTATACGAGTTGCGGTGTGCGATACATATGGATTAGAGCTTCTCTCTTTTATAGTTAAACCCGGTGCAGCATATTATTGCTGGACAGGTCCTGGAGTTGATGCCTTTGCAGTATGTACATTATTGCTGCTAAGAAAACATAAGAAGTGATATAAGTCAGCTTGTATAATTTGACTTAAGACGGTTATAATGATTTAGCCGGCTGGGGAGATATCAGATCTGTTGATAATCTCTTACGTTAGATGGTCTCTGAGTTGAGGGTTGAGATGAGAGACAGCGTTTTCCCCTAAAATGAGAGAGGACAAAAAATCCAACCGAATCCTTTATCTGATTCCCTTGATTGAAATGAGCCACAATACCCCCATATGCTTTAATTATTAATCATGCTGTAATCATGTTATCTGCATGTACATCTACTGTATCACTCAATTTTCGTTAACTTTAGGAAACAGGAGATTGCAATAATATATCTCGTATCATATGCCGACAACGGTTGATCTACACAGACATGTTGTATAGGGGGAAATTCAGTTGACGATCTCGCACCCTATTGACTTTGTAAAAACCTAGTAGTTTAGTGTTTGACATCAACTTAATCCTTCCCCGGTAGGTACTACTTTCTGATTGCCTGCAATTGTCTTCCCAGAAAGTATAATGATAAATTATTTAGGTATCATTATTTTTAGAAACCGATATAATTTTGTCCCAACATATAGAAAGCAGGAACTGATAAAATAATACTGTAATGGCTTGCACGTTGAACTCCTTAAAACGCGAATCACTTAGAGCATGCCTGTATATATACTCAAGAATCCTGGTTCTTAAGAACTATGAATCATGGGAAATTGCATTCATCTTCTCTTTCGTCGACCCCACAACAATGTCCATGCTTTCTTTGATAGAGGAGAGGAGGAATTTGATGTGTCAACTCCCGTAAAGAAGATAACATCCAGTCCCAGCAACGGTCCCAGCAACGTGAAAAGGCGGCCTCGTTCGTCATATCTATCAAACGCCATACTAAAACAGGAAGAATTATACTACATAGTGCCAGACGTGCCAGACGTGCCAGATGTGCCAGATGTACCAGATGTGGAGCACCCACATAGCTCGTTGCATACCGAACCATCTGATCAGAAGAAGTGCAAAAGCAACATCATAAAGATCATAGTAACAAAGCGAGAGCTTGCGTCGATCTTGCAAAATGGGGTCAAGATGGCACCTGAAGAAATCGCTCTTCAGTTACTGAACAGACTCTGCTTCGATGGACAGTGCCAGAAATGGCGACCCTCTTTAGCCACTATACCGGAAGTCCAGAACTTTTGAAGTTATGGGTCGCCTGGAGGACGTTTCAGTGTAGTTGGCAATGCCTAGATCTGAAAACTGTTGTGGCCAAGTGCGTAGATAATGCGAAAGAGAGAACCTGGCAATATATCTCGGTTTCTTTTTAGTTGAAGTTGAATTGCTTAGCAAATACTCAACTTTGTAAATATTCGAAGATGATCGAGTTCAATCTCTCATGAGGTAGGCTCGCGGAGCAAGCTTTTTGAAACACGGTTTTCTTATGAAGTATGAGCAAGAAATACCATTATTGTCAATCTCAAGCACTAGAAAAGCACACTCCCCCATCACTCCTAGAATTTACAGTTCCAATGTTACAAACCAAAGCAATCAGAACCGAAATTACACTAGTTAACCAATAGTACAGCTCTTTCTTTTCCATCAATATTTACAGAAAATAAATCAAGAGATGTTGCCGCTGCAGCAGAGTTTCCAAATTCCATCTAGTCCTTCAACTTTTCACGTCATGCCTTGATCGCCCTGTCAAATGTTTGAGGAGAGATATATTAAAACATGGGGGACAAAATTGGAAGATTGACATGGAGGATTTGAAGTAAGATGATCTTAGTTCCTCCTAATTAGCTGCAAGAAATGAGGACAAAAGAAAATGACAGGGTACATAAGAAACTACAATCACGTTAGCTGAGTGAAAGATGATCTCTACTTTCTACCTGTTAGTCGATTTCAGGTTCTTGATGTTCTTATGCTCTTCCAGTCTCATCTGTGCTGCTTCCTTTTCTCTACTTGCTGTTTCTCTCTTCACTTTCTTAGACTCCACTTCAATGGCTTTTGTCAATGTGTCCACCTTCTTCATTAGCATCTGAGAAGAGATTAACAACCTCAGTTATTCACATCTGCAGGCATATGCATACATATGGGTGTGTGAGAGAGGAAGAGAAATTGCTCATACTTTACCTGAATTTCCTGTTCCTTAGCATTTATGATGCTATCTTTAGCCTCAGAGAACTTCCTTAACCCGATGACTTCCTTCTGAAGTCTGTCAAAAAGAAAGCCCGAGACCATGTCTTCATTATCCAACTTGGCACTTCCTTTACTTGCCAGTTCAGAGTCGCCGTTGCTATCTGTTATACTTTCCCCTGATGCTGTTTTCTTTTCATTGGAATACTTGTCGATGCTTTCGTCTGAATATGTCTTCTTTTCTGCATTTTCCTTGCCTGTGCTATCAATGACCTTATTTCTCGACACCCACATACCTTTTTTTAGCAAATCTTCCTCGGAAGCAAGTTTCTTTCTTAGACTATCCCTGCTGTTAAATTCTCTGGCAACATTCACCAATTCATCCTGCATAATTGGCTGCCGAAGAGGAGAACTTCTAATGGTAGAAGCCCTTGGCTGCGATGATGACCTCTTTTTGAGTCCTCCATTGCTCGTTAGGAAGCTAAATATTTTGTTTGATTTTTCTGTCTTTGGTGATGCACAAAGAAAGTTTGAATTCACCGAGACATTCAACCCGCGTTTTAGCCCATCTTCCAGTGTCTTTAGCCTCAGCTTAAATTTTTCCTGAGATCAACACACAAGAAGATCATCATTAGTTTCTGAGGAAAATGAAAGGAGAAAGAAATTACATACAAAATGGCTACAGCTTAGACTTCACCTTCATTTGTGCTTCTGCCTTGGCTGCTCTTTCTGATACAGCAAGCTTGTCTCTTAATTTTTGCGTCTCTGCCTACACGGCCATATATGTTACTTCCATTAAAGAGAATGCAAAGCTTTATATTCCAGCATTTCTCTTCACTTAGTATACAAGACAAAGGTTATCATCATTAATACTCTTTTGTAAAGGAGTTTTCAAATTTTGCTCAAATAGCTCTGGAACTCTGATCTCACAAAGAGAAGTCAATTTCCCCTTAGTTCATGTAGAAGTTCCATATTAACGGGGAAACAACAAATAGGAATGTTTTATTGCAAACAAAAACAAGTATCAAAATTGACACAAATACTGAATCTCTAGTTTTTTGTCACCGAGAAACTTAATTACCTGCAGTATCCTTCTCTCTTCAAGCCATTGCTTGATCGGCATTACTTTGTCACTGTCATCTTTCCACTCATTCGCCACGACAGTCGCAACTCGGTTTGCAGAAACTTTAGCTCTTGCTAGCTCCCTTTCAAGAGTCCTCTTCTCTTCCTGAAGGAAGAAAACGTAGGACATAGGTTCAACCGCTAGGCTTAAACTAATGTAGTGAGAATGTGGATATCTAGGACACACAGATCTGACGTGTACATTTAGTTCACAAATCTGTCGTTGATAATCACGAACAGAATTTGCTGCTGCACCACCAGCTAGAACAGCCTCCTCGAGTTCTTGAATTGTTTGGCTCAACTTTTCAACCTCTAAAACCTTTTGGCGGTTGGTCTTCTCGAGTATCTTGTTCTCTTCCTGCACATTTAGAAGCAAAACTACGTAAGAATCACCAGATACTTGAATTACTGTGAACTGTTTAAATTGAGATCTTTTAAGTTGTGTCTGTTAGGACGATAAGATCATGCCTGGCAGATCTCAATCTGTCTCTTTAGCTCATAGTTCTGGTTCTGAACTTCCTCCACGATCAAAGCTCTTTCTAAAGCACTTCGCAAAATCTTCTCTGCCTCAAGCAGAGCTAATTCTTTCGACTTAGTAAGGCGTTCCAAAGCCTTCTTGTCCTCCTGCAGCGCTGCAATCTGATAACCAAACATGGGTATTGTGTTAACTGTAGTGCTTCAAGATATGCAATCAACAGGATTTCACATTGTCATGTTGAGTTCATTAAGCATATGATACCTCATTCTTATGCATTTTGATCTCAGCCTCTAGTGGAGCAATGACAGACTCGACAGGAGGCAAATCATTGTCCTTGTGGTTTGCATGGACCCTTCTAAGAGTCACCTCCGCAGCATATTGTGCAGCCAGTGCATCTCTCTTTTCACTCGTGAGTTTCTTGACTTCCAGGTTCTGCATTAATAATGAAGTTGGAAAGTTATGCCAATTTTGCAACTCGAGGCAGTTTGTGTTTTGTCCGAAGAAGCAATTCACCTTGTGCTGCAGAAAATTTTCAGAGATTGCAAGTTGTTCCTCCAGTTTCTGAACAATGTTTTTAAGCTGCCATACCAAAATCGAAATGAAGCACATATAAGCTCATGTATCGAGCATTTTCAGAAACTAATGAATCTTCCAAGTCCTACTCTGGCAAAAAGATTGAACTAACTAGTATCGGGTTATTGTATTGACATGATTAATGCCATTATTTTCCGATACCTCATCTATAGCCCTATCCTTCAGAACTTCACTGGCTTTTAAGGACTTGATTTCACTCTGAGCATTCGCCGATTCTCTATCCCTTTCTGCATTGAGCATAAAAAGTGACAAAGCATAACAAAGGATGCTGGTTATCGTGAAATGACCCGACAATAAACATCTGATAAACAAAAAAAAAGCATTTCTCAATTGACAATGTAAATTATCGGAAACATGGCTGACATTACAAATGCCCCCGAGACTAAATGATTCATTCAGAAAGCCAAGAGCATTTCTCAATCAGCAACGTCAGTTATCTGCAGTTTTTTTCATGGAAACTTTGCTTAACATCATCTATTGACAGGAGTGTCCCGTATGACTTCTTCCAGACGACTAATCTTTTCCCGATGAGAAAATTACGGGGAGTCATGCAAGGGTTCTTCTGCCGAAGACATAACCTCATATTGAACCATTGCATTGAGAACCAAAGAAAGCACTACTTCCAAGGTATCGAAACACGAAAGCAGAACATCACCATACCAACTTTAAGTTTTGCACCATTTCATTCAAAAAGAAAGCCAAAATTTGGCCTAGAAGCAAGAATTCCACATTATGCTGAACATAACATTTTAAACGCCTGATGGGTTCACATTAAGCAAAGCCAGCGATTCATACGAAACCATCAGAATGCAAAAGTACAGTGCATCAACTCTCTTGATGAAACCAGAGAGAGAGAGAGAGAGAGAGAGAGAGAGAGAGAGAGAGAGAGAGAGAGAACCTTTTAGGAGGTTCTGCAAACGGTTGAGCTCTAAAACAACGGGGTCAGAGTGAGAAAGAGAGAGCTCTCGTCCTACAAACTGTTCTTCAGAGCCCATCTCTCTTCTTTATGACTTATCTTTTTCTCGTTGCTTAATCAGTATCACAAAGTACACACACCCCCAACAAATTATCAGGAACGAGAGAACACAACGAAGACTTTTTATAAGAGCGCTTGAGGATTCGAGATAGAGAGTGGCATGTACTTAAGGAATTGACCGAAAGGGAGGCGATGTCATTGCCCTCGTTTTGAAGCAAAATCCGAAAATCACATCTCAGTGAGCCGGCTTGGCCGGCTTGTTTTCCTCCTGCTCTGATGCTAACCGTTACTCAATTTTCTTTCTTATTCAAGATTACCATTCAAAAAAATTCTATCTTTAAGTCCAAACTTATCTAGAAAGAAACTCACAAGGAACCTCCTCGCCCAAAGTTGTTGGATTTTCCATGGTGTAATGACACAATGATTGATTTGCTGATTACATTTTCTGTTGGGTTTTTTCTTTTTTCTACTCATTTCTTTTCGGACCATTCAGAGTTTGACATTAGCATGTGGTTGCTAGTAGTATTTCCTGAAGAATGCTGTGGGGAGGAGTGGTTGTTCCTGGCGTTGCCATATGTTGAGAGAGTAGAGGAAACTTTGAATTGTATCAAGACCTAAACATGACCAACCGAAGCAAAAAGAGGGCATGGGAATCAGTTAAAAATTATCCTGCATTTCCATCCCATCTCATAGGGTAGAAGTCTTTGTCAGTGTTAAATGATGATTGTGACGTGGGGTTGGTATCCCTCCAAATCTTAAATATGTTTACAAATAGACAAATATATATGTTCATTCAATAATGAACCTACATATTGAGCATCTATTATTGAAAAACTCACACAATTAGTCTTAAATCCATTTTAGAATACCAATTCAATCTAAATTTTTTCAGTTTTGTCAATATAGTCATAAGCTTTTGCACGCAACTCAAATATAATCTTTTTAGCTAATTTTTGACCGATATCGCGAATGCAGTGGCTCAATCATCCTCAGCTACCCTACATGGTTTACTACCACGTTAGCAATCTCCAAAAAAATTACTTGGAAAGACTACATTGGCATTTTGCACAAAGTTTAGAACTAAATTGACAAATTTAGAAAGTTTAACACCAAATTGATATATGTATAATAAGCTCATAACTGATCGGATATCTTTCCTGGCTCTTATTCAAATGCAAGTCCTTGATGGAGACTTATCATGCGTACTACCAGATGAATAAGTTTTATCATGCAAGCAATACGTGTACTACCGGAGAAATAAGTGTTCTTATGCAAGCAATCTCGTAAAGAAAGTGTACATTCATTGAAGGAATAAATAAAAATGCTACTAATGAAATTGCACATGGTTCTAACTTAATTTAATTCTGTTTGTCAAATCTTTTGTTTATCGACATGCCTCATCATTTCCACACTTTTTTGTTCAATTGCGTATTTCCAAATTCCAACATCACGTTTGAGTTTCGATAGGGTAAAAGAGGTTTTCTTTTCCTTCCTCAATAGCATCATACCCACAATATTTCTATTTCACCTTGCGTAGTCTTTACATGGAAAGATTGTTTATCTGTAAATGGCATGAACATATTACACTCTAAATGTACCAAATAAAAAAAAAATCCAACAAATAGATGTGAGGTGTACTTCTCAATACATCTCACTTTGAGTTCCTAATGTAATTTTTTCTGACAGAATTCATCCACTGTATCATCGCACCTATCACGTTGCACGCACACATGTATGGAGGTTTCGTTGTTTTGCCAATTTACGCATGTGAATTTAGTAATTTGATACGAAATGCGGATTGTGTCATTCTTAACTAACTGTACGATTGGAGTAATTGAATATGTTGTTTTCTATTTATAAGTTTGAATGCTTAATGATGCTCAGGCTCATCTCACTTTATTAGACCTGCAAAACTCATGGTCCTTTTCAAAGTCTTCATCTGTTTTTATTGCTGACATCTAACTTAGTATTGTCAGTGATAAAAACCCATGTCCCTTGAGACACGACTCATCCTTTTCTGGATTGCTTAAGCGCTAAATCCTCCATGATCTACTGCTGCCTTTATTAATAAGTGCAACCAAGGAAACAAGGGTTTGAACTAAGTAAATGAGGTATTGATGATTCATATTTGATGTGGACTAACTGAAGTGGCTTGAAAGATCAAAAACAAATCCTGTTTAATGATATGAGGACGGCCATCCATCTTTGCTTGGAAGTATGTGATTGGAATAAGAGAAAGCCAGCTTGATGTGCGGCTATTATTTTTTATCCCCTTTTTAATATAATTTTATCGGAGTTTATTTATGTATGTTGGCCATTTGACAATACTAAGATCTATACGTAGTATTTTGGGAAGACGACGAAGGGAAGACTCCACACCATCCCTCACCAACACCCTCAACGGCTCTTGAAGAAAAGGACATGGATTGACCAAACCTTAAAAGCACCAAAAACAGTCAAGAGGGGTTTGATCAAGATTAGGGTTTCTGATCTCCTCATCATTTGTATGATCGAACAATGAAACCTTGATCACTTGGCCCTTGATGTGAAATGGGATTCTTGGGGCATGAGAGTTGTTGCTTTTGTCTCTTATTTGCTTGAGTAGGTGGGCAAGGGATAATGCACTTATAAAGTGTACAAAAAATAATAACAATGATTGACCTAACTATGTTATGTTATGTTAATAATGCCTTACATCTGGCATTTCTAGTGCTCTTTAATGGGTCCCAACTCCATTGGAGCCGTTGAGATAAACAAACATTATTGAGGGTGAGTAGATGGAAAGAGAGAATTTACATCAAGAATTAGTAGATTGAGCCAAAGAAAAAAGAGAGAAACATTAAAGTGAAATATAGATAATTGGCTCTTTTGATCTTGATGAAGTTTCCGAGTAGCAATGGTCAGAGGGTTCAGAGAAACTAAACATGTTAGGTGATGTGAGTACACAAGAATAGTTATACCTAGATTGATCACGTTCTCGAGAGATGGCCTTCATCATCCCCTCTAATGCAAATTGATAAGCCAAAAATGTTAGGTGATGTGGATTCTTATTTTAGTGGCTCAAGACATTATGGTATTTGGTTAGCTATCTGGAGGGGAAAATGCATACCCATCTACTGCCTCATCTCCCCTCGTAAATCGAAGTTACTTACATAAGGGATGAACTCATAATTATTGGTTCCTGAGAATAAAGTATGAGAACGACATTACTACTAATTCAATCCCAAAATGCTAATAAAATGAGCGGAGTTCAACAGAGGGATACTTCATGGGTGAAACCTTACAAGTTTTACATCAGGGAATAAGGCAAAAGGAAGTTTAAATTGAACTTTGACCCCACTTCAAGCATTTTATAATTTTGTACTTTATATTATTATATCACAAGAAAATCTGCATTAATCGTATCCTTTGGACAAAGTGGCATCAAAAGCAATCAATGAACCTTGAACCAAGAATTTGGGGAGAGAGGCCCTTTAAATATGTGACCCTACATCATCAATCTAAACTAAAGCATGATCCAACACTAGCTCAATAAGCACTAAAGGTGCTATTCTTTTGCTTGCTTGTCCACTACTACAATGGTGAGAAGAGATCACGATTCTCATTCAGCAGGAGCTCAACATGGATGGCTGAGAACAAGTTCTCACTGGCTGGACAGTTTTCGGTTTTCTCATATGCACAAGTTCACAAGATCATCAGAGAAAGGAATATTTTCTTTCTTCCTTTTGTTATTTATAACATTTTAATATCATCATCATCATCATTATTCTTGACATCTTAAGGAAGTGAATTGATAAGGGGCTGTTGGAGTTGATTGACATTGCAATTGCTTGAATTGAAGTCTCGGATGGAGCCCAAGCAAGATCTATGGATTCGTGGGCTGGCCAGTACAGCCCAATTGGGCTGAAGTCTATGAGGAATATATTTAGACATCGAGGTATTAATATTATGATTCCAGGCCCCTTCTTCTCTGAGCTTTTCTTTACTTGAGAACTTTTCCGATCCTAATTTTGTGTGGAAATCTGGAAATCGAGTGATATTGTTATTCCAGTCATGATCGGTATAAATAACCAACATATTGATGTTAAATGATGAGTTTTTTTATATTCAAAACTCTAAATAATATTTTTCATTGATGAAAATTCTCCATCCCGCACGATATTCCTTTTAATGTTTTGACAAATCTCAATCATCGATAATAACTTCAATCACATAAACCAATAGTAGAGACTTATTGAAACACCGGATGGGAGTACTATATGAGAAAGATAACCTACATCCATTTCCATCTCCATTTAAAATTGACTTTCGCACTTCGACTGGGCACAATGTAACAGTTGAAAATTAAAAGAAAAACATTAAGATAACTTCCATTAATTAGAGCATCAATTTAAGTTCAGGAGCTGTCTTCTATCGTTTCTGATAGAATGGTATTATACAGAAGTTCACTTCTGTCATCATGGCAGTCTAGCTTTATCTCGAAATCATCGAAAAGAATTGCTAAATTATCACCTCGTTCGCCCGGTTTTGACTCAGTCCGACAAAGGGGTAGAAACCCGACTAAAGCATCACCAATTCTGATCTTGGTCCGTATTTTAAAACTTTGGTTGGCACCTGCCTTACTCGTTGCTGGAACATTCGATTTATCTTTGTGCTTTTTTTTTTTTGTAACTTGTTCATTTAATTATGCGTTCCCTTTTAGGTTTCTTTGTCTACCTTTCTTTTCGAACATATAAACTTGTGGATGATGCTAGCCTCTTGTGTCTTGTAACAAAAGCGAAAAATTTTGTTGGTCATCCTGATTACAATTCAGGTGGCTTCCATTCTTGCAGTTCTATGATAGAGATAAGACTTTCTTATATATGCCGCAAAGTAAAATTTCGAAAGAAAGGAGCTGGAGTTGCATAAAATCAATTCTCTATAATCATAGAGAAATAGTAGGTAAGAGGTAGACAAGAACATTTGGATAACATTGACAACTTTGGCAGACTTGTTTCAAGAATCTATGAGTTGATGTTGAATCAAGAAACTGAAAAGAAATTGCTGCCGAAAGTGTAAGTGGAATAATGCAAATCTTGAGCGGTAGGACTTTATAGCCTACAAGGATGTTAACAAGCCTTTTACATTGAATAAGGGCCCTTTTTTAGAATGACACCTTTGATTGGACATCTTGTGACCCTCCCATCAAGTCATTCTTTTCATGAATTGGAATCAAGACAAAAGTGCGGTGACCCATTTTCGTGATGACCTAATCTTTTCGTGGAGTCAATTAGTGGGAAGGAGGAAGGGAAAGTTATGCCAATTCCACCCCACTAGTCTTCGTTTGGATTGAAAATGTGGGCTCCTCGAAAATAGTCAAAGCATCCACACGGATACATTCTAAGCCTAGATTCACCAGCTAAGAATAATTTCCTTTCAGTTGGTCGCATTTAACATACTTTTCATGTGAAAATTTGCGCATCCAATGAAAAATGCAAGCTCGAGTACTTTCAAAATCATTGTCAAAAGAAGTACTTCTAAAATCATCTGAATTTTTAGACAAAAAAATGGGAATTTAAATTGAACAATAGTATGAATATCAATTTGATAATTACTAGATGGCTGTATTTTTATTTTTTTTCAGAATCCTATGAATAACTTTTTGATTAAGAAGTACCTATTCATATTGATGGCGACATTTGTTGAGGTGTTGAAAAAGATTACACAAATTTTACACCCAATGTTAATCTAAATAGTTGAAGGTTCTTAGCAAAATTATCCCGAAAATTTCTCTCCTTGATGTCACAAGTTTCTCGTAGAATTTAGTTTTTTTAATAGCTAGAGGGTATCTCAGCAATCAAAGCAATAGTGTGAGGGACTTTATCGGCAGAATAGATAATCTACGAAAAGCAAGGGCCTTTAAACCAAATATATATGAGGACTTTCGTTAAATACATGATAGTAGCCTTTAACCCCCAAAAGAAAGCCTCTCTCTCTCTCTCTCTCTCTCTCTCTCTCTCTCTCTCCATGGACATCCCTGCTCAGGTTTTGCAATACAAGAATCAAATAGCCACGGCAGTCGTTGGAGTCGTGGCAATTTCTCTTATGGTATATGCAGCACCAAGACTTGTGACCATCTTGGCCTACTTCTGGCCGCTCTTTGCCTCCACAGCCGTGTTCTTAGTCATGATCTTCGCCTTTGGCGGGATTTCCAAGCTCTCGACAGAAGATCATGGCCAGAACGCCGGTGAGAATATCATCGACTATGTCGCAGGGCAATCAGGATATGTTGACTGAGCCTTGGATGCATGAGTAAATATGTAAATGTTTCTGGAAGTCAATCTGCAAGTTAAAGCACACAGAGAGTTTGTCTTCATTGTTCGGTTTCTATGTCATCTGATCTCTCTTGATGCTTTGTAAAGATATATGTCCTTTTGTCTGTCCTTTTTTAATGCGAAAGGCAGCTTTAGTGGCAGTAGTAAATATAAATCCAAAGCTGATGCACACAATCGGGGAATAGACAATCGTTTGAATTGTATCTCAGGAGATCGTACCTATTTTCCTTTCTAACGTGCAAATGATAGATTGCCCGCTATAAACTCTGAATATTGATAATGGGAGAGATCTGCCACTACGGTGCAACGGGAGTGATAGAAAAATGCTCGAAAGTAAGGATTGAAAGTAGCACAATTAGCTGCAGAATAGAATCTGACATTGGAGCACTGAAGGCTCCGTTTGCTCGAACATTCAACTCAAAATCAACCCGCTTGCTTGTGAACAACGACTGGAAGTTTAAAGACGAGCATCGGTGAAAGCCTCCACTCTTGAATTCCAGTTTCCTACCTGATAAATTTGTGAAACTAATATACCTAGCTCAAGTTTACCCTGCAGAACCCATCATATACCTAAATATAGTCAAAACTAAGGCAGTTTACTGCTTGCTTTTCAAAGGATTTCTAATAGTTAATCGTGGTGGCTAACTCGTATGCTGTTGCTTAAGTTCATCAGAGCCTGAGGAACAAGGGAACTCCCTAGCTAGTTCGCTGAAATGTGAAGATTCAATAGCAGATGTATCGGACACCAATTCCATAGAGGTCGACCTTGAAGCAAGCATTAGTCCTTTCCTATTTGAATGAGAATTTCGCGCTGTAAAAGTTATTATACTGCTCTCGCAGTAGTAAAGTTGCGGAGTTTGCTGATTTTATAATCATGCTTTTAATAGAACCTTAACATATTGAATTAGGTATTTCTTTTGCAGCCAAAGATTGAGGCCATATAGTCCAATCATAATTGAATGAGGCTTTTCATGTGTAAGTATTGAAGAGTTAACAATGGCATCTTACTATTGGGCCTACATTTGCAACTATGTCTCGTAAAACGAGCGATTATTATCAATAAAGTTGGGCCTTGATCTGGTCGGTTGCACTGGCCCAAGCAATAGTGCAAAGCCCAGGCCACCAGGAAGGCCCACATCGATCGAATACGGAACAAATATAAGCTTAGTATATACATGCCGACTCTCGACACATAACAAGTTAAACTTTTAAACAATGGTCATTAGCGGGCTGTTGAGATCCCGTTGTTCCGCCTAATTAAAACTAGAGATATCATGTGAGTGGATGGCCCATTTGTTTAAGGAATAAGTATAATGAAAGTCTTAAAACTTGTCGCAAAAGTATAATTGAGTCTTAAAATTTTCAAAAAATTCTATCCAGTTCTAAAATTTGTCAGAAGAGTGTAATCAACTCTCAAAACTTTTGAAAAGTACAATCGTATTTCATAACATGCCACGGATATACAATCAAATCGTAAAACTTTCAAGTCAATCAAATGACTCAATTGGACCAATTTAACAAATTTGAAAACTCGGTTGTACGTCTTAAAATTTTTAGGACTCAATTATGTTGTGATGAATTTTAAGAAGAGATTTTACTTTTTGAAAATTTTAAGATTCGATTGCACTTTCTTAACAAGTTACATAACTTTCAATGCCCTTTATCCCTTTGTTTAAATATCAAAACGAGAGTGGCCAACACAAGGATCCTGCCCAATGTCGAAGTTGCCGTGCCTTAAAGGCGCACGCAGAGAATCCTGTCCAATGTCAAAGTTGCTTGCGTAGCTAGGATCTGTCATTATGCTTGAATTAAGCTTATCCGTACAAATAGTCCGTGGCCAAAACAAATGGAAGCTACTACATTGGATGGACCACCTCAATCTGATCAACCGAGAAATAGGGTGTATGAAAATATTTTCATGACCAGTTTTCTTTCACTATAAATGTTTAACTTACAAATCCACTAGACCATTGATCTACGCGGTGCTCGGCAATAGATTCATATGAACTTTTCACTATGTCAATTTGCACAAATATAATGTGAAAATTGAATATTAAAAAAATTAATATTGATTTTTCATTTTATAATATTCATTACACAAATTTAAAAATAATTAACAATGAAAAATAATCAAATTTAACATCAAAGTTATTGGGAGTCGAGTATGTACACCGGGATAGTATGATTCATACAAAATGGGTCATTGCGAAAAAAGAAATTGCAGCTCATGTGTAGTTGTCTATTTTTTAATTAGAAAAATTAACTCATTAACCTTTTTTTTTGTTAAGATCAACCCATTGGCATAAATACAAATATCAGTTAGCCAACGTAAAACAAAAACACGGTCTTCAACTTTATTTGAAATTAGAAACCACGGTACCCTTTCAATCTTAACTGACATTGCCTAATGTCATCATGAGTGCAAGTTTTGTGGTGCCGGGTTATATCCTTATTGTATATTTCACTTGACAAAGTAATACAAATCCTTACCTTTACAAAAAAAAAAACAAAAACAAAAACATAATCAAAGATTAAAAAAAAAATTCAAAACTTGGAACTCCATAACTTGAAGCTAACTATAGATGCGTATATGATTGCCATTAGCCTTTTGTCGGTCAAATTCTATGCTAATACAAAAGTGCTTAATCAGATAAGAAGTGCTAAGAAAAAATTATGACTAACCAATAGGAAAAAACAAAAACAAAAATACGACCGCTTGGAAAATGGGTAAGTAAAAGAGAGAAAAGACTAAAGGTCGAAATTCTAAAAATCTAATATGTTTTTTATTCTAAAAAAATGAGTTTTCCTAAAATTAGAGTATAAGAGTCTAAAATTTATATACATTAATCACAACCTAGTTTTTAGAATCATACTGGACGTATTTATATACGGCACCCTCAATCATTTATATGCAACTCTCCAATTTTTCACGGAACATATTCACCATGAGCGGAAAAGAAACAAGTTGTTTTCTTTTTGGTATGTAGTAGTCCAAGGTAATTTTACATGTAATTACAATATAATTATTGAGAGAAAATAAAAAAAATTCCTAGGAAATACTTAGTAGGAAGAGTTATGGAAAATGGTAGGAACTTTCATAATTGTTAATTTGCAACATTAGAACGCTTGCTATCATTTTTTGTTAAACAAGACTCTTAGGCTCCATTCATTTCATGGAAAAATAACATTCAGGGGAATATTTTTTGAATTTTTCGACATTCGTTTCATAGAAAATAAGATAGCAATGGAAAAAACACCTTCAAAAGTGGGGAAATTATTTTCTGTTATTTTAAACTTCTTTATTTACCTTTAAATATGCGGCCACCAGCAGCATGCTTTGGAGGCCGACGAGTCGGCGGCCTTTCACAGCGAGCTCGTGGCCACTAGGCAAGCTCGAGGCTTGCCTTGGATTGGCAAGTTCATGACCTCTGGTGGCAAGTCGAGAGCTCGTGGAAGCCTGGCAAGACTTGTGACCGATGACATGTCAATGTATAACAAAAAATTTAGA
Organism: Melaleuca alternifolia; assembly: GCA_019926035.1. Lineage (NCBI taxonomy): Eukaryota > Viridiplantae > Streptophyta > Magnoliopsida > Myrtales > Myrtaceae > Melaleuca > Melaleuca alternifolia. Next base: position 1,367,255 of record JAGKPW010002174.1, read on the forward strand.
AATATATTTTTTTTATAATTTTCCTTAAGTTTCAAACAAATACTCTAAATTATTATTATTTTCCATGAAAATGATCTTCTAGAAAATATTTTCAGTGAAACGAACGAAGCCTTATTGTTGAATATGCTTTGAATGAGACCAACATAAGATCCTAGTTGGAAGCACAAACAGTGGAGAATGCAACTAGAAAAGTGTTCTTTGCAACAAGAACAATCAAGCTCTTTTTATTTAGAATCCTATGTGGCAACTTTAGTGATAAATCTTAAAGAAGAGGGGCAAGGAGGTGGAAATTGTCCAAAAAGTCATAAACCTAGTATAAAGCGGCTTATTTAGTCATAAACATTTCAAATTACCAAGAAGACTAAATTGGTAAATAATTAAAAGGTTTGAGGTTAAATTAATAAATCAGCAAAATGTTTGTGATCAAATTTGTATAGTTAAAAGGTTTATAACTAAATTGACCAATATACAATAGGTTTGGAACTATGCTAATGCAATTGAACGATTTATAATTGAATTGGCCACTGTACAATTAATATAGGATTTTTTTGGAAATTATTAAATATAAGAGGATATTATGATATATTTAAAGATTCAAGCACACGCGTGTAGCTTAGATTAGACCTAGGTCATATAAATGTTGGCATTCCACCTGGGACGGAACAAATGGTCTTTCAAACATTTGATCCAGCCAATCTGTCAGAATATAAGGACATAAATTGAGGAATCTTATATGACTATTAAATTCTATATGACTGACTTAATGACTTTTGATATTCATAATTAAATTTTTTCTGCTTGGATTCAACGTTTGGATTTGCGCTTGCTTGTGTTACAAGCTCTTCTAGGAACTAGGGACAAAACTTATAATTCTTTTCTTTATGGGTTCGTCATTCCTTGATCAGTTTAAAGTGATGCTCAATATTTAGTATTGAATTCATGAAAAAATTGTCTAAAAAAGTTGAAAATATATTATATGATGATCAATTCTATTCTATTTTTTTAATATGACCAATTCAATTATAAATATTTTGATAATTTACCAATGTAGCCCTTTCCCCCAAAATTGACCAAAAGTTGTTGATAGGAACCATTTTTACAGAACCTTTATGATTTGTGAAGTTTTTGTTTTTTTTCTTTCTTTCTCCTTTCTTTTCTTTCCTCTTTCCTTTATCATTTTTCTTATGCAAGGGCCGTGACACCCTCCTTAGCCATGACAAGGTTCGCCTAGTGGGCTAACAAGCGTGTCCCAACCCTTGCTTGTGACCGGTGACCAATAGAGGGAATTTGAAGAAAAGAAGAAAGAAAAAGATGAAAAGCAAACGGTCAATGTTAGCAACTTTTAACCAAATTGGCCAAAATGACTATGTATGCAAATTGTCAAAAAGTTCAGTATCAAAGTTGTCAAATTGAAAACCTTAGAGTTAATCGGTCGCTATATGATAGGTTTAAGACTTTTAGACAATTCTCTCTCGAATTTACTTATTAATATTGGTGGCATACATTTATTCGCACGAAATGAATGTTGGATTAAAAACATGTATTAATATACTATAGTAGATGTATGTCGACCATTATAAATATGCATGTGCAAACGTCAAAACTTTAGTAAGCATATTATATCCATATTCTAGCGGGAATTACAAAGTGCATATCCATGCACATCAAATACTATTAACCAGAGTAGTAGAAATATGTGTCTAGATGGATTATAGAGACTGATAGTGATCATTATAAAGGTTCTTTATTATATTTTATAAGAAGGAAGCTGATATGAAGACAGATATAGGAACTCTTAATACTGGTCAGGCCACAAAAATGCACCCATTACATAAGCCCTCTTCTCATCAAGGCTGCCATTAAAGTTGAGTCCATATTCTTTGAGAAGCATGTCCAACCTCCACTCTTCCATGTTCTCATAGTCGACCTTCTTGTACTTCGGATAGTGAAGGGGCATCTGGAATCCCGGCGAGTCGCGCGTCATCTCCTTCATGTTCGACACCTTCTTCAGGCTCTTGACTGCATCCTGGCATGTCGGACTCCCACCGGACACGACGCTTGCATGATGATTCGCGTCGCCAGCGTCGTGGTCGGGGTGACCTAGAACGTGGCAGGCCGAGTGGAGAAGCCACCTCAGAGCCATCTCTCTAGGGCTCTAATGTCTCTCTCTCTCTCTCTCTCTCTCTCTCGCGAAAGAGAGGTCTTTGGCTGAGAGGGTGGTCTCTTAAAGCAAGCTTTTGGGATCGAGCAAGCGACGCATTTATACAGAGAGCGGTTTAATACGTGAAGGACAAAAACAGGCGGATTACAGGCATGAATCCATTAAGTGTCGTCAATTTAATGATAAAATAATTAATGCTGTCTTAGGATTTGAGTTATACAGCTAATTCGGGATGGTGATTTGCAGTGCACGCATTGGCAATTCAATGTTCCTTGTGGCGAACGAAGGAGAAGACTCAGTTTCGTGCATCAGATGACAAATCAATCATGCAGGGTTGCGTGTTGAAGGTTGCAAACTGCCTTGACGTGACCCTCAATAATGTTGAGTGGCTCCTTGAATTGAGGTCAAGAGTGTCTTCATGTGGATTGGGTCGTCCTAATTTAAGTGCAACCCAAGGGACATAAATTTTTCCATCTTAAATAGTATATTTAACCTACCATATGGCGGCGCGGCCATATCTATATCTTTACGATCTCTTTCTCATTGAAGGTGGTAAGATGACAAAGTCTCACGCATGAATTCGGGGTTGTGCAAAACAGCAATCAGAAACGATCATTATGTCTAAAGCCTCTGGAACATGTAGAAAAAAAGTAAAGGTAACAGAGAGATTTCATAATAAGAAAGAAAACCGATGAAGTGACGGTTGCTAATCACTAGTGAGAGTTATAGCCTGTTCTCGACCACAAATTTCTTCAAAGAAATCTGAAAACCTTGTTGTCTGATTTCCACTCCAAGTTCTACAGAGTTGCACCTTCTTTTTATTTGTTCGTTTTTTGTGCCATAAGCCTTTCCTCTTGGTAGTAACCTCTCGGAAATTTTTTATTTGACTTTTTCCTTAAAGCCCATCTGCAAACTTATGATGTAGAGATTGGTCTACATGATTTATGCTTGATAAAGTTGAACTCATTGAACTGAGAATCCGAATTGTCTCCTAAGACCAGCCAAAAAAATTGAAAAGAAGGAAAAAGCAAAAGTTATAAGGACTAGCTGAATTGAAATTTCTTTGAACAAAGAAATGCGGGTTAGATTTGGTGCTAAACCCAAAACTAATAAGAGTTTGGTAGTCTAGAATTAATATTCTTAATTGAATAAAGTTGGTCAGTCATTAAGATAAAAATTGATAAATTCATACAAGAGTTTGGCAAGGTTTTAACTTTGATAAGCAAGGCAAATGAAATGGTTTGAGATAAGATAATTTGTAGATTTGCACACTACAGAAAAGAGTTGTTTATTTCATAGAAGTATGGATAAGTTACCATTATATAATTTAACAAGAAATTAAGTACCTGTAACTATGTTTTACCAAAACTCTTTTAACACTTACCAACTCTTTCATAAACGGTAAAAATATCCGTTTCAGTTATCCTATCAAGATAGGTGATTAAATAAGAGTACACATGACATGCAAGAGGGATATATTGTGAAATCGTATGTTAGTAATGTTGAATCTATGTTTGTGTAAAATCAATGACGATCCTAAGTAGATATATTTGACATGCTTCGTACCTGTAATAGCTAAGTATTGAAGCTCACAACGTGCGTAGATGGGGTTAATTCATATTTCAAATCCAGTCAACAATCAGATGACTTTCAGACATCCCAATTATAACAATGCAAGTGCATGCATGACAAGTAGGTAAGATCTCTTGACAGTAGCTTAGCGACATGGGATATTGCTATATCAAATTTACACGAGTTGTGCACGAGATACAAATCCAATGACCAAATCAATTACTCGCATTCAGCGGACGAGACGGACAACGGGTACTGGAAGCTGTTGGAGTACTGGAACGAGAGGCTCTCCCCAGGACCGAGGGAATCGCCATCATTGACGAGGCAGTCATCGTAGTAGATCCGCCGGAAGACCCTGGGGTTGACGAGGCGGACAGAACTGAACCAGCCGCACCTGACGTGGATGTTTGAGATGGTGCAGTCGGAGACGCATACGTTCAGGATCTGGACGGTGAAGATCGGGATACCCTGGGGCATCGGAGAGGTCGGCCCTTGGTATATCACGATGTCGTCCTTCGAGCATGACGAGCCAATCCTGTTCATGTCTCCTCCATCTTCATTACATCAATGGAAAATGTTTGCATGTCATGTAATTGTTATCAATTAATTGAGAGAGAGAGAGAGAGAGAGAGAGAGAGAGAGAGAGAGAGAGAGAGAGATTTATTTCACCATCATCTGACTGAAGTAGCTTTCTGGAGGAGCTAGGGCTTTGATCGCTGGGATGGTGAGGTCCTTTATTAATGGCTGCTTCACCGGCAACTTTCTCTTCTTCATGAACTAAAACCAATACTGCAACAAATCAATGCCAAATGCTTTTTGAGCTCCAAAATGCTCAAATTAATGCTGCTAACTTAAAACCTAAAACATATCATCCCCAGTGAAGAAGACGCTACAAACGAGCTGTTTCCCCATTTTGTCGCTATGAAAATGTCAAACGATTTTAAATCAATAGAGTTTTAAAATTTTCTTATCCATTTTATAAGCACCGGTTTCAACCCAAAATCCCAATTTACCAAAATGCGCGAGTGATAACCCTAACTTGAATGATACTTGAAGTTGAATAAGCTATAGGTGCGGAAGGGAAAAATACTGAAGGGATGTTGAAAAACGGAACATCTATTTACTATGCTATGATTCTTCTGAACACTTGTTTAGTTGTTAGGTGAAGGAGGAAATCGTTTGTCTATGATTATGAATCTCATGTTGGCATATATAACGTTCCAACTAATGTCATAAACTCTGGACCTACATGCATTTGGTCGTCCTCTTTGTTCTTATTCCGAGCTATCATATATTTATATGACAAGCAAATTAGCCCATAACGTACGTAATCTAACTCAGAGCCACCCACAAAACAAAACATATATTGCTTGCGCGCGTGCATGCATGGTCATATATTCTCTTCATGAATGGCCTCGAGAAAACAGTAGCTAGGTTTATGTCATTCTTCCTGTTCGCGCGCACGAGAGAGAGAGAGAGAGAGAGAGAGAGAGAGAGAGAGAGAGATGGTACCAAGGAATGTAGAGGCAACCACGAATCTGAAACAAGAACCAGCTGAAGAGACCGAGCCGAGTCTAGCTTTTTTCGCCGCTCTGTGGTGACCCATAATGTTCATGTCACTTCTGACACATACATACAGCTTCAAAAGGAAAAACCCAGAGAGAGATGAAAACCCTTCAAGCTTTAAAAAGAGCTGAAAGATGAAAAAGAATGACGCTTAAGGTATATGCAAAATGAATGGCGAACATGCTTTTCTCGTAGAAACCGTATCGTACTTATATATGTACTCACAGGACTGCCGGTTTGCTCTCTGTGTGAATGGACATTATTTTACTTCAACTCCGGAGCGTTTAGGGCGGGGCTTTTGTGGAAGAAGGGAGAAGGCGGAAGGGCAGCGGGAGTTAGGGCATAAATACAATGTTCATTTATAGCTCTCGAGGGGAGTGTCTGATCATCACTGGCACAAAAGCGAGCATGCTGTCACAGGTGTGCCCCATCTTTACGCCGCTCCATCTTTTTCTTTTACACGTGGATGAACTCCATTTAAAGCATTCTTTCTCTGTTGCAATGTATTGGTTAAGTCGCCAGTGGGCTGTGACGGGCCAATGGATAGGTATCCCGACTTACGTATTTTGTGTTTGAATTTTGAAAACTATGCATCATTGCTTAGCTTGTTCTTTGTGTGTCATTATCCGGTGATATAACTCATGCACCAACTAATTTCTCATTCGACCATTTCGGATCCTCCCCGTCATTTTTCCCTTTTTATGCAGAGCTAAAAGTTTGGAAATATTGAAGTTATTCCCAGCTTGAGCATGACTTTTATAACCTACTGGATTGGCGGGGAAAAGAAAAAAATTTCAAGCCGAGAACCTATTTTTCTGAGAGATTGAGCTCGGTCAAGAACAATGAAGCTTCTATTTGTCAAAAACTTAATGAACAGTGACCCCGTTGTGTTGTCATCATAATTATGCTCAGTCAATTTCAAAGGAACCTTCTCAAAGCAAATTTGCATGAAATCACGCAGGATGCGGGTCAGACACATGCAATGATCATTCTCTCACCAGTCCCCACTACCCTTTTTCTGGACATTCTTCAAGGAGGACATTAAAGACTGTTGACTATTGACGTATATGTGCATGCCAGCCTTAGAATTAATTAGGTTTTCACGTAGTTATGTCTGTCTGACTGTGCTCTATATATAACTGGACAAGGGTACGTTCATTTCACTCATTTGTTCTGGTAGAGAGAGAGACAGAGACAGAGAGAGAGCATGCTTTGTTTACTTTTTCCATCGAGAGCCAGACAGAAGATGATTTACTCAAAGAAGCATCCTCACCAGCATACTTGGGTGGTTGCATGAATTGGTGAGCATAGTTAAGAGAGCCGCCAAAAGCAGGGACACGCCGTCGTTACCACTCACGACTCATGATCGGCGTCTGTCTTGTGTCATTCAATTTGCTGTTCCCCCCACGCTCCTTGGCCTCCTTTTCTGCAGCATTTTCTTTTCATTTTATTTTATGACGATTCCACTAACTAAGTTTCGGAAGACTAACTCAGATCATTCAAGCGGTACACTTCGACAGAACCTTTGTTTTCAATTGATAAGAGGCCTGGTGGTGAGGGTTGGTGGCAAGGTGCGACCCTCTCGCTTTCAAGCTCGTCGAGGATTGAACCTCGTCGATCAGGGTGGACCACCATATGACTTGCAATCCCACCACCCTCTTCTCGGGGCCTCGTGCTCTCTCTCCCCTTCCCTCTCTCCGATGGATGCAGCAGTTGCTCTCATTTGAGAACGATGACAGTCATCCAGGATTGGGCTTAGCCCGGTGGCTCTCATCGGCATTGATCCGGCCACCCTGTTCTTTTTTTTTTTTTTAACTCGATGTGTTTGTCCCCTATACATTTTTTATAAATTTTTTAACAAACTAGCATGTATTAAGAAAAGCAAAGTTTAGGAATTCAAATCTCCAAAAAAGAAATTATTGATAATTTGATTGAGCATTCAAGGAATTTTTAAGGATATATTCCACGTTTTGTAGGATGAAAGTTGGGGGAAATGATGAAAACTTTTGCCATCCCCCCCCCCTCCTAGAATCCGTCGTTATAGTTTAAGTGTGAGGCTTTGCCTCTAGAGAGGCTCATGGCCCATGGGTGTCCGTCGCCGGTGACGGATACGTCCTCTCCGGTGGATAGTATAGCCGACGGCTGGACTGTCCTTATAGGAAATCAATGTCTGTGTAGTTGCTTCTCTATACGTACATATGTACCCTTTTACAGTTGTATGCAAGTCTTTGTAGTTATACCTATGTATTTGTATATATACTAATAATTAAGCAAACTTATTATGGCCACGTTAGTCTCAAATTTAAAAAAAAATGCAAAACTGATACAAATATATAAAATATTATATGACCACACAAAACTGTAAACAGGTAAAATCATAATTATCAAAGATTCCATAAGTCTCCGGTATTTCCTTTTACAGTAATGTAAATTATATTCATGAAAAGGAACAATTAAGTAGTTGAGGTCTTATAGATAATTTTATTTCACACAAATGTTTGTTAAATTGTTTATAAGTAAAAAAAGGATGTTGGATCATCGTGCATGCTTGTTTAGGTTTATATGGGCTTTATATACATATGCTCTCTATCTATCAAACGAATAAGTTTTTCAAAGAAATTATCAAATAATTCCTACACCTATTATTATGATGTTAATTAAGTCCTAAAATTTTAATTTTTACCAATAGTTTTAAAGATTTGTGAGAAATTCTAGTGTAGCCTTTCGGCCAATTTTCATCTAAAATTGCTGATATGGCGTTTTATCATGTGAGATGGCCAATGATATTGGACCATCATATAAGCGATTTTAGGCAAAATTTGGTCGGAACGGCTAAATCAAAATTCCACACACGGGTTTCAGACTAAATTGAGAAAATTAAAAAGCGTTGGGCTAAATTAGTATTGTTACAATAGATTTAGAACAGATGCAATCTCCCAAAAGTTTTCACGTTAAACTTTTGAACAATACAATCTAATGAATTCCAATTTTCCATTACCTATATGGGATTCAATGTAGGCGTCGCCCTTATAATTAGGATATGGACCTAGTAATCTAGAAATCTTTACTTATGCTAATATGAAAATAATCCTGCAATGATGAATATTTCCTATATACCCTTCCCGTTTGTCCTATCAATATTGGTTGAAGACTTAGAAAATGGTATAAAATAAGACTAATTACTCAAATCTCCAAGAGCCACTCTTCGTAGGCAACTTATTAGTAAGTTTAGCGTAGTTATAGAACTATTAAAGTTCAAGAGAATCCATGTTTTTCTCTCTTATATAGTGACATCGTAATTGAATTTACGAAGCACGGCGTTCAGACAATATTGACAGAATTAAAAATCTCTAATGGGATAAAAGATTGAAAATGTGTCAACACATTGTCAAGCCCCGATTTTCGGGCACGCGACAGTTCTCGATTTTCCTCTTCTCTTTGGCCAAACAATAACGACGTCCCAAGCAAGTCGCTGGCCTTCAAGTCTCCAACGGAAGCGCGAATCTTTGCCCTGTCAACTCTCACAAAACCCATCTCCAAAATCCAATCTCCAATCATGTACCTGAAAAATGGTTAACACGACGGGTTGAGATAAATATCTCAATGAGCCAACCTCATAACCCAAAGCTAGGTCTGTCAATTGCCCTAGGGTCCCTAATCGCGCCTCACGTCTCCTCAGTCACCCTAGACATAATCCAACTTCACTCTCTATTCTATCGTACTTGCTTTCCTCTAGTCTCTCTTTTTCGCGCTCAACCTATCCACGAGTCTACCAGAACCTAGTCGCTACTTGGCACTAAGCCCAATCATCTCACCAATCAAGATCTATTGCAATGATTAAATAAATCACACAAATAAGTCAATAATTAAATAAATTGCGCAATCAATTAATAATTAAATAAACTGCTCAATAAATCAATAATTAACTAAATTGCGCAATCAATATTTTAAGACCGTGCACGACCGGCCTAAGACCTAACTAGCCTTCCTATCTCATCATCACATCGCTATTCAACTTTCACTAATCGTCAATCCACCAGCCTCCAATTGGACTTCCTTCAACATTCAATTTTTATCTCCTTGTATTTGATCCGTCCAGTCGATATCAAATTTTGGTACTCGATACATGGCCATGATCGGCCTATTTCGCCAAATTATAAATGGGTCCTTGTGACCTTATACTCATTCCATCGCACTACACTTTCCTGACAACCTATACACAACCATAATAGGCCGATCTCAAACTCACTCTTAAATCATCTAATCCGCCACTCAAATCTAGGTAAGCCCAAATCTCAACGATTAAGACTAATCAAGTAACCCAGGCAACCAATTAATTGCACAATTAAATAAATGTTGAAATTAAATAAATAAAATACGCAGCCAACGAGAGTGCATGAAACCGTCCGTACTAACCTCGCACCGTTCCTCTAAAACCTGACGTTATAATCGCGTCCAATTTTTCACCGATAACCAATCCAATCACGCCATAAATCAACACAATTACCCTAATAAATTACTAAGGCAATAAACATGCTTAATTAAGGTTTAGAAGGTCTACTCACATCAATTTGCATCTTCAAGCGACTGATGGCGGTTCACAAATTTTCCCTACTTTCTTTCCTTTTTCTTTTATTTCTTTTTCTCTTTTTTCCTTTTTCTTTCATTTTCTTCTTTTCCTTTTTTTCTTTTCCTTTTTTTTTCTTTTCTTTTCTTCTTTTCCTTTTTTCTTTTCTTCTTGGGCCAGTTGGGCTGACTAGGGCCCACCAAGTTTGGGCTCAAGCACCAGAGGGGAGGTTCGCGCTCAGGGCCCCCGCGCCGACGCCGGTGAGAATTCCGGCGAGTCTCCGACAATCCTTTGGCGAGGGCGGCGGTGGCGATTCTTGGCGGTGCTGACGTGGCCAAGCGCTCGGGAGAGGTGGCAGAGGCTGGTGACCGGCGAAGGAGTTTGAAATCGCTAGGAACAGCAGCTAGGTTCCGGCGAGCCATGATAGAAAACAGGGGAGGCTTCAGGCGGTGCCGAGCGCGACTGAGATGACGCTAGGTGTTGGCGACGGTGGCCGAGGGAACAAGTGGATGCTCTCGAGTCGACGAGCTCCACGATCGTAACAACAAACGACGTCAGGCGGCGGAGCTTCACGGCTACTACAAAGGAAGACGTCGCGGCCACAACGAGCAGGATTGACATCGCGCGGCGCGGAGCAACTGAGCAAAGCGGTGGCTGGCGGAGCGAGTGAGGTGGAGCTGCGACGAAGGCTGAACTGGGGCGAAGCGCGAGCGGCAGACGATGCGACATGAAGGAGAGAGACCGAAGCAGCCAAGCAAAAGCAACAACATCTGCTCGCACACAAGGAAGAAGAACAAGGAAGAAGACCAAAGGGGGTGAAAGAGAGAGAGAGAGATGGGACAGGGGCGGTCTGCAGGGGAGATGGCATGCGATAGAGTAGAAAAATAAAGAGGGGGAAAGAAAAAGTCAAAGAAGGGGGAGGAGAGAGAATGGTGGGGCTGTGACACACATTACCAAATTTCATATATCTAAACCTATACCAGTTATTTCCTCAATCAAAATTTGAAATTTAATATTATGCATTTTCGCGGATTGATTGATAGCCCCATCTACACCTATAAATCGGCACAACTTTATAGATCAAATTCACACATTTCACAATTCCTCTTCTTCGATGTCCTTCTTTCTTTCCTTAGATAGATGTCCAATATGATTCTTCTGAGTTTAGTGGTGTTTTCTTGAAGCTCAAGACAAGCTTCAAAACTAGGCTTCATCATCTTTTGGCTTGCCACAATAAATTCAATCTTTGAAGCTACAATTCAAAGGCACGCAAATCTCATAAAACTTCTCTACCAGTTGCTTCCTTGATTCCTTCTTAGGCTTCTTCTCTTATTTTGTAAAAAATAAATGATTTAAAAAATATTTTTCAAAAATGAGTGCTTGCATTATTTAAAATATTAGTTAACGAAAAATATCTCATTATTAACAATGATTTATCTCTAAAGATTATCATGAACGGTGAATTTTTTTTGTTCATTCATTTCTTAAAGAATATAAACAATCATTTTTAGAAAAATATTTTCCAAATAATTTATTTTTAGTAAGACAAAAAGAGATCCTTAGAAGTCATCCTTTGCGCCCAAATCTTGAAATATCAATTTGAATTAAAATAAAGCAATAAATCTTGGGCATAGAAAAGACAAACAACTTAAACTAAGAAAAACTTGATATTTTATTAAGGATAATGACACAAATGGTTTATGAACTTTGATTCAATATTTATTGTAGTCCCTAAACTTACGATTTATTTAATGTGGTAATTGAACTTTAGCCAATGAGCAATTTATTCTATGGTATTTAATTTGTCCAATGGAGTCTTTAAAATTCTAATACATGTTTAAACTTGTTCCTAAACTATATAAAAATATTCAATATAATCATTCCATTAATTTAAGTTCATGGAGCACATTGAATATTTTCATATAGTTAATGCACTAGTTTGAATACAAATAAAAAATCAAGAATCATACAAAGTGAAAGTTCATGAATCACATTGAACAAATCGGAAGTTCAAGAATCATATTATACATTTAGTTAAAGTTCAAAGATCATTTGTATTATTTTTCGATTTTACTACCATCTCCTCTTAGATTTTTACATTAATCATTTTGATAGGAAATTGTTGCAACCCCTTAATAAATTATTATTTTATTGCCCTAAATCTGTTAATAACACAAAATGAAAATTATCGATGCAAAAAATCATAAAGTATCACTTTTTTAGATCTATTTAAAATTATCTTTATTACCAAACAATTGTGAGACTTCAAATAAAATGTAGCAATTTTATGGCATAGGACATAAAGGCATTTTTCATTTTCCATGCACAAAAATGACTTGGCCCCGTTTGGTTCAGTATTTGAAAGCCACTTTGGGTCTATAAATGACTTTGACCAAATGCTGAACCACGTTGGTTCAGTATTTGTTCAACTTTTTGGAGATGCATTGCATCTTGGATACCCTCCAAAGGCCTTTAGGCTAATGCACCTATGGAGCTGCATTTGGAAGTTACATTCTCGAGATGCAACTCTCCATATTTAATGAAAATTATGTCACTTTCCCATTACCCTCATTATTAAACATATTCCCTTTTTGCCCTTACTACGAAACCCTAAAGATAGCGATTTAGGGTTGCCTCTTGTCTTCTCTCTGCCTCTCGTTGTCTCTCTCTTTGCCTCTCATCGTCTCTTTGCTTCTTCTTGCTTACTCTCGCCTGCTCGTTGCTTTTCACTAACCCTAGTCCAATTGCTGACACCTCAAGTTTCAAAGGTATCTCTCTCTCTCTCTCTCTCTCTCTCTCTCTCTCTCTCTCTCTCTCTCAGTTGGGTCCATGGGAGCTGACTCGAATTTATGCTAGTTCTATCTACAGCTATATCGTATTCTAGACCAAAAAAGCAGTTTGGGTTTTTCTAGGATGAAGCTGAGACGCGAGACTGTGAGGATTTCCTCGATTTGTGTGTTTAGCGAAGTGTTTTTTTTTTTCGTTGTTTGATACGATTTTCCCTCATTTTACGGTGGTAACTAATATGTAGAGCGCATACATTTAGTCATTAAAATCGTGAGTTTGTCCAATTAATTATCTTTGAGCTATGGAATGGGGTTTTCCGTGTTTAGAAGCACCTTTACGAAATTCATGATATTCAATGCAGTTTGGTTGTTTTGTTTATTGTTATTATTTGATCATTTAAATCTTCGATGCTGCATTAGTTTCAAAAGATTGTTTTGAGTTGAACGGTTTTAATTTTCTTGGTCCTTTTTGTTGGAATTAGTTTCATTCACCAAGAGTTTTCATTTTTGCATGGTCATGGACCTTATTCTGTTTTTTAGTGTAAAGGCTAGGTTTTTTTGTGTCAAGGGATGCATTGTCTGCATAAGTGCTCAGCCAAATCTAATTTGATTGGCTTTAACATGCTAGGTTTTTTTATATAAGCTGATTTGTTAATAGTGTGCTATTTATTATTCCAATGCTCTTGTTGCTATAAAGGTTGATCTTGATATTGGAATATAGACATGTATACTCTATTTATGAGAGGCTGATATTTCATAGTTGATCAGAAGTCACCGTTGTCAAGCAGCAAGTCATTTTAAGTGTGATGGTCTTGTTAGATTTTCAGTTAGTTTACTTCATTTGGTGAGGTATCATTGAATGAGTACTGTGTAGACGATAATGATAAAATTAAGGGGGGTGTCTATCCATCTTCGGATTGCTTAGATGATGTATTCCTTTTGCGTTAGTTGCATCTATGGTTTATGTTTTCAATAATGTTTTGATTTTTGTTAGGGAATGGAAACAATATGCTTAGTTAAAATCTAATGGTAGTATCTTGTTCCAATATTGCTACAAGAAGATGGCGAGTTCATTAAAGGAAAATGCATATTGAACGTCTGAAGATGTTGAAACATTTTGTAAGTTGTACGTTGAACAAATCAATAAGGGCAATCGTCCTACAACTAACAATAGGAATGAATTGACCGTAATAATTAATAAGCTCGAAGAGTTGAGAGGGAAAAAGTACTGATAAAACGCAAATGAAAAGTAAGTGGGATAATCTTAAGGAAGAATGGAAAAGATGGCGGAAATTGGTTTCAAATGAAACAGAACTAGGATGAGATGTAAGATAGAAAACCATTGATGCCAGCGATGAATGGTGGGATGCCAAAATTCAAGTTTTTTTTCTATTCTTTTACTTTTTCATTAAATATATATTAAATAATACAACTTACTTAAATACTCTATTATAATAGGCAAATCTTAAAGTTAAGATTTTAAGGACGAGAGGCATATCTCCCTATCTTCAAATGTTGTTGGATAGGATGTTTAGGGATATAGTTGTTATTAAAGGAGTTACATGGGACAAGTTTTAACTATTGATGAGGATCTTGAGCCCACACAAGTTGGTATTGGTGAGGACATTGAGGGTACAAGAATTACTGGTGATGATGTGGCTGAAAATTTTGTTGGTTTAATTGAAACTCAAGACCCGTAAAAGAGCAGCACATACTTCAACTAGGCAAGCTCAAGGAAAAAAATCAAAGATATTGACCCCACAATAGCAGCTTGGAAATTAAATTGAGAGGCTATGCTCTACAGTTGAAAGTAGGAGCACTGTCGCTCAAGCAGCTATAACAAGTGATGGATTCAGTCCTTTCAAGGATCTACATACATATGTTTGGATGCCATACCTGAGATTGCGGACGATGATGACTTATATATATATATATTTTGCAATCGATCATTTTAGGGAAAAGAAAGAGAATAGATAGATATTCACAAGCTTAAATAATGATGCACATATGGTCAAGTATTTCAAGTATGAGATAAGGAAGCGTGATGATAACTAAGACATTGTAATATCTTATGTGTACTCTTTAATGTACTAGTTTGTTTTGATATCTCTATTTGCGTCATTTGTGGACCCGATTGCTATATTCTTTAATGTTGTTTTGAGATCTTTATTTGCATCATTTATGGACTCGATTGCTATCTATACCTTAATGTGAGAATTGTTTTTCGTTCAGCTTTCTTTATGTGTTTGAGTTTGGCTAAATATGATAGTTTATATTATTATTACTTTTAATGATGACCGAGATTGTTCGTTATTTCTCTTACTCTTAATTAAGAATTTTTTTTCGTTACATAGTTATGGATGATTCTCCTGAAAGAGAAAATTGTGAACATGAGGAAGATTAATTCTGGGATTTTCTCTCAATCATTCAAGCTTCAATTGCTTATCAAGCAATGCACTTTTATAAACAACCTTGCATGGCCTCATCGTATATAGATTTTGCATGGTTAAGAGAGTTGATGGGCGAAGATACTAATCCGATAAGGTGTTATAATATGATTAGAATGCATAAGGTTGTGTTTAGTAATTTAACATATGATTTAATAACATGTTATGGTCTTAAATGATCTAGGAATATTGATGTTGCAGAAATGGTTGGAATGTTTTTTTATATGTTGAGACATGGTGTAGGTAATAAGTTAGCACAAGAATGCTTCCAGCGCTCGGGGGAAACCATAAGTACGCACTTTAGCTTAATTTTAGAGAAAATTTGTGATATTGCAAAAGATTTGATCCAACCAATTAATCGACAATATAGAGAAGATCTAGAGAAGATCAAGAAACATCGACGATTTTATCCATATTTCAAGGTTAATATTATCATATAAAAGATAAAATTAGTAATATTTACATTGTTTGTTTTTAAATTGGATCGGAGCTATGGATGGTACATATATTCCAGCAGTGGTTCCTTCGTATGATAAAATTCGTTTTATTGATCGAAAATGAACTATGACTCAAAATGTGTCGGTTGTATGTAATTTTAACATGAAATTTGTTTATGCTTGTGCTGGTTAGGAGGGCCAAGGTTATGATACCCATATCTTCTACGAAACCATTAAAAGAAATGATGCAAAATTTCTCCATCCTCCTCTAGGCCCGTTAATTAATAGTTTATGTAAATTCATATGTATCTATGCGGCATGTGATAATTAAATTAATGTTATACTTGCATAGGTAAATATTACTTGATAGATGCCGGATATTCAAATCCTACAAGTTATTTGGGGCTGTATTGAGAAGTAAGATATCATTTGCCAGATTTTCGCCAAGGCCCTGCACTTACCCCTTATCAAGAAGTGTTCAACCATGCCCATTCCTCACTACGATCGGAAATTGAGCATGCATTTGACGTATCAAAAAAAAAAGTTGAAGATTCTAACTGACATGCCAAGTTATCCGTTTGCACAATTATATACAAAAAAATGTTATGATCGATACAGATTTTGAAGTAACAGATTTGGATCCAGAGTATAGATATTCAATTGAGCTTGATGTTGTAAATGAGGGGGCATGTGATTCAAATGATGATGCATCTTCTGATATGGCATGTTTACATGATGAAATAGCTATGAGTTTAACAAATAGTTGAGGATGTTTGTAATATTTAATGGCAATGTATGCGACTCATGTTTATTTTAATGAAATGACTCTCATTTTTAATTGAAAATATCTCATTTAATATGAATCTTTTATTTATAAATTTGATAATATGACTCTTTTACATTACTCTAAACATGTAAATAAATATATTAATGTCATTATTTTTTTCAAATTTCAAACAAATTATAGTTAAAAAAATTAAAGAATTGGTTATACTAAACAACTTTCTAAATATATGTTTACCAAACAACATTTCCTCAAAATTGCATTTCAATGCACTTTTCAGTTATAATTTATCTAACAACATTTGCATTTTTCCAGACCTCTTTAGGCTAAAGACATTTGTATTTTCTCAATGGCTTTTGCCAAATTCTAAACCAAATGCACCATTGATCCTACATCTTTTGATTTTGATTTTCGTTTTACCATCTTTTTCGAGAGAAATAGGTTCAAGGTCAATTCTTGAGCAAAAGAAGGTTGCACATGTTGCATGTCCACTATTTATCTCTCTCTATCTTTCTTTTTTGGCCAAATTGCTTTTTTTAATTGACTAATAATTAATCCAGTTATTTTGTTGCCACTTACTTTAGGGCCACTGAATTTCTAGTTCAACCATTCATATTTTTTTTCGTTTTTTGATCTTGAAAAGAATTAAACTTTGCAATTTATTTTGGGCCGGGCCATGTATAATGGATGTCAGCCTTAAAATCTCAAGCCCACCTTTGGCAAAGTGTGTTGAGAACCAAATCCATTTCAGCCCAAGAGCAAACCCAAATTCAATCTCACCGAAAAAAAAAAAAACTCTTCTTGACTGACATTTTGGGTCAACTAATGAACAACCAGTGCGGTACTAGAAAAGAATAAAAATCCCAACTTTGCCAAAATCCCAGTCTTAATCCACGAAAAAAGGAGACAGAAAATATCCAAGTTCCGCCATTAAATTGCAGTGATTCCCAGTATCTGGAATCGAATTACCTGCCCAATTCTTGATTTTTGTCACCACTAGGGTTTTGGGTTTCGCTGTCGACGTTCCGAGTTCTTGCCGGTTCTTGAAATCGCGCATTGCGCGCAAAAGGGAGAGGCGGAGAGGGCGAATTTCTCGGTTGAGCAGGCGCTCGCGACCTCATTCAGCTTCGGGTTGACATGGGTCGTTCTCGTGGCAACTTTCACTCCAATGATGAGGACCCAACTCAGAGGTTTGCGCTTCTTTTCTTAAATTCTGTTGCTCGAGTTCTGTTCTTGCTTTCCATGATTCTTAAGGATTGATCTTAGCTACATTGAAGATTTGGGGAGTGTTTTGAGGCTGGGATTGCCGTTGCTTGTGCTTTCGGGGCATTTTATCGTCGCTTAGTCTTGTGAATGGCCTGAAAAATTCTCACTTCATACTTAGTAATTCTTTCAACATGCCCTGAGTTAGTAGCTTGGCGCTACTGTCCTTTTGACTAGTTAATGACTTACTAGAGGATCAAGTAACGGTCACGGGACCATGGAGCACTGTTTCATTCTTTGGGGATTGGGGTGTTGTGGCGCTGTCACTTCTCCAAGTAAAATGTGCACTTGCTTACTTTGCAACTTTGTGAGCTATTTCTTTACTTTCACTTGATACTAAGAGATTAGCCAGAACTGAATTGTTAAAACATGGTGGAACTCATGGGAATTTTAATTTCTTGTCTTTACTATGGACGAATTTGAATCGAAAGTTAAAAGGAGCTAGCCCTCTGCATTTTAATGAGTTTGTGAGTGTAGTTTTATTGGTAGTCTTGCTTCTGTAACTTGTTTAACTAAAAATTAATTTTTCATGTTAGATGTGATTCGTTAAGGATGCTTGTTATCAGCTTGTAGCTTAAAGTTTCTTTAAGATATTGAGTTGACTAAGTTCATACTTTCCTTCGACTTTATTAAATAGTTGATTCCGCACTGTTCAATGTCCTCATTCCTTGTTACGATCAATTTTTATGCCAAAACAGCACTTTTATTTTTATGGGCTAGACGTCTCACTAAAAAGGGTATTTCATAATTGCCTGTTTTTGTCCTTGCAGATCAAGGAGAAAGAAGAATGCTTCAAGTGGAGAGAACCTGGATTCTTCTTCTGCAGGTACTATAAGCAATAATTCAATTCTATCTCTTTAAGGTGCTAACTGCTTAAAGTTTTTCATTGTAACTCATGTTTTATCTTTTTACCCTTATTTCATTGCCTTCTGGCCTAATTTTTGCCTGCATGAACTTGTTAATTGATAATTCAGGTCAAGGATTAAGCGATGGGAAAAAGGCTTTGTATCACTGTAATTATTGCAACAAAGACATTACGGGGAGAATCCGTATCAAGTGTGCTATGTGCCCTGATTTTGACCTGTGTATCGAATGCTTCTCGGTTGGGGCTGAGGTGACGCCTCATAAAAGTAGCCATCCATACAGAGTTATGGTTAGTAATAGCATCGTTAAATTTGATCTTCTTTGGTCCATCTGCTAGAATTAAACTTTAAATTTTTGAGCATCTATAGACATTAGCCGGAAGAGAGACAGGACGATCTCTAATTCTCATGAGCGCTTACATGTCAGGTTTTTGTTTCCAAACAGTGAGCATGTGTTGATCTACTGCAGTGTAATTTCTCCTCTGTCACATTTTTTGACATCTGGACATAGCGTGAAACTGATCAAGTCATTATCTAGAATCTAGGATCATCTTCCTTTGAACTACAATACTTTCTGATGATGCTTCCAGAATATCTGAAATCTGCTGTTATGCAATGGTGACAATTCAAAAAGTTTGACCTTTTATTCACGCGTGGTAATTTTGTTATGGTATTTTCTCATGTCAACAGGACAACCTGTCATTTCCTCTGATCTGCCCTGACTGGAATGCAGATGATGAGATATTGCTTCTTGAGGTTGTCTCTGTCTATTTCGATTCCTTTTTTTATTTCTCTGGGGTTCTTCGTTTTCCTTGTTTTGGCATGTATATTTTGGTGTGGGAAGCAGGTAGTTATTATGGAATGCATTTCAGGGAATTGAAATGTATGGCTTAGGGAACTGGGCTGAAGTTGCTGAGCACGTTGGGACAAAGAGCAAAGACCAGTGCATTGATCACTACTATGAAGTGTATATGAACTCTCCAGTCTTTCCTCTTCCTGTAAGAGATCCTAATTGAAATAAATTGCCCCTTTCCTTTTTTTTGCATTAATGTGGCTTGAGATCTTAATATTGTTTCTTTGATAGGATATGTCTCATGTTGTTGGGAAAAATCGCAAGGAACTTCTTGCGATGGCTAAAGGACATTGCGAGGACAAGAAAGGTGCTTAATGATGTTTTGTTCTTTCCCATGTGAAATTTTATGAAAGCTTATGTGACAAATTTGTAGCAACAATCTGTCATGTACCCTAACTAATGACCTTAAAGATTGAAAAATTTTACTATTGAGGGATGCGCCTGTACTAGTTACTATTGTATAAAAAAAGAAAACCAAAGTTATTAGTGAGGAGCTCGTGCTTTAATGATTTTGTTTGGATAGAACTCTTCATTAGTCTGTTTTATGTATTGTTGTTCTTATCATTTGAGCTGAGCAAAAGTTACAAGTGACAGATACTCTTTTGTGATTCTGTTTGAATAGATCTCTTTCTTCTGGTTCATATCAAGTATCAATCTTCACATTAAGTTGATAAGCAACTGTTTCATCACGGTCATCAAATTTGAACTTCTCGGTTCATGCTTATTGGGTGGGTTTTGTTTTTAAAGAAGGTATGCTTGTTTACTGCAGGACCTTCTGTTGGTGATCTATCATTGAAGGAAGAATCTCCTTTTTCTCCTCCAAGAGTCAAGTATGCATCTCCTTTGCGACTTCCTTCTTAACTTTTGTAACTTCTTGGTTGGTGATGTGCAATATTTATTCTCAGAGTCGAAGATCCACACAAAGGTGGTTCTTCTGGCCGTTTGCTCTCTGGTGCAAATGCGGGTGGGTTAGTCAGATATTTATTTTTTTGGGAATCATTATGCTTATTTTTCCTGACCCTTTGGGGGTGGCTGTTATGTTACCTCGATGTTGTCAATTCAGATATGGATACCGGGTCTTGCTCTAGTAGCAACAATGCAGCATCAGGAGCTGGTATCAAGGCATCCAACGTGGCGCAGGCTAAGAATGGAGTTAGCAACATCAAAGCAGAAGGTATGATAAACATTCTTTTGTGGATAGCAGAGTACAAATGAGTCTAGTGTAAGTTTTGTTAACATCCCTTGATATGTTACTGCAGATGCCCAGTTTAATAGCAATTTTAATGGGATGACTCCAGGTACTCCAGTGGATGATGGCCCCTCTCTAATTGAGTCGAGCGGTTATAACCCCAAAAGACAGGAGTTTGATACAGAATATGATAACGATGCTGAGCAGCTACTGGCTGAGATGGAATTCAAGGACGCAGACACGGAAGAAGAGCACCAGCTGAAGTTGCGGGTGCTTCGTATCTATTCAAAAAGGTAATGGTCAAGAATCAGCTGATATCTATCCGTGGTACTTCAAAGTCGCTAGAAAGCATTTCGGAGAACTGTGGATTAAGCTTCTGGGGTTATTCTAGTCTTAATGAGTTCTGGTGCATAAATCCTCATATAACTTTTGCTGGTAGGCTGGATGAGAGGAAACGGCGAAAGGATTTCATACTAGAGAGGAATTTACTGTTCCAAAGTCCCTTTGAGAAGAGCTTGACGCCCGAAGAGAGGGCACTATGTCGGCGTTATGATGTCTTCATGCGGTTCCATTCAAAGGAGGAACATGAAGACTTGCTCCAGACCATTGTTGCAGAGCATAGAACTTTGAAAAGGATAAAAGAACTGCAGGTACTTTGTGGCGTTATTCATGTGAAGATGTCTAAGTTTTGCAATAGAGGACGAGATGTTGCTTTTGTGCAACATTGGCAATGATGTCTCTCTCACATGTTTAACGACATTGATTTTGCAGGAAGCCCGTGCAGCTGGTTGCCGTACATCAGCTGAGGCAGATAGATACTTCGAAAATAAGAGGAGAACAGAAGCTGAAGAAAGCTCTCGCCGAGGTAAAGATAGTTCTCAGCTTGGTGCTAGCGGCCAGGGACCCTCCACCACGCATGCTTCCTCAGGTTTGGCCAACGATCTGGATGTGATGGGATTTACAGGCTCAGATTTACTTTCTGATAATGTAAGTCCTCCACCCGACTTTGTATCTTGTTTCAGTGAATAATACGAGACTTCTTATGATTATAGTTATCTTTTTGCGATGGGTAAAATTTTTTTGTAAGCTTTGCCACTTGTTATGGCTTGCAGGAGAAACGGCTTTGCTCGGAGCTGAGGTTACCTGCACCAGTTTATCTCAAAATGCAGCAGGTCATGTCAATGGAAATCTTCAGTGGCAATGTCACCAAGAAGTCCGACACCCATCACTTGTTCCAGATGGAACCGAGCAAAGTCGATAGAGTCTATGACATGCTCGTGAGGAAGGGACTCGCCCCGCCTTGATTCTGTCTCTCTTCTCAGGTTCCAGTTTTGATATTACCCATCGCTAACCCTGTTGTACACAATTTGATCCAGAGAAATAGATCAGCAGTGTATAGTCCTATTTATCTCTGGAATGAAATATCCTTTCCTTTTGATGTCATGAGCCAAATACAACAACCTAGAAGCTCACTGGAGAGACCAAACTCTCTTCCTTGTGCTGTGCTCCCAGCAGATATTTGGGGCAAGCCATTTCAGATATTATCTTCAAGGATCATTAATTTGCAAGGAGGAGGAATGCAACGCGTTTGGTTTCTGTGCATGAATTTGCTCATCTATGATGGTGTGAATCCATTCACTGACTTATAATATTTGATGTACATACAGGGGACAAACAGGTCAAAATCAGCAAAACACGGTGCACTTGAATAGTAGGTCGAGAAAGTTTTCACTGAAGAGAATTGTAGAACAAAATTAATACAACCGAGATGCCGATTATGACGGGAAATGCCGTAACTAAATACAGCGCTCCATAGCCCTGCAAGAGAGAGCATTCCTGGTCACCACTCAACCCTAAGAATAAGCTTAGAGCACATAACATAACCGTAATAATTTTGACAACCAAACTGAATCACACACCATCTTACAGCCAACACGATAGTCGTGAGGTTCAGAATACTACCCGTTCAGAGTGCCATTCACTCAGAAGTTGAACAATAATAAGAAAACTCGTAATGCTTAAGTACGTGATTAATGAAATTTACATTGCTACTATCATCAACATCATCTACTCCACCCAAAAGTATGTAGAGGTGTTCTTGGGTCGGCTTAGTTCAGTTTAGAGGATCCACTTGCTCTGCTTTTGTAGTTGGGCTTTCTCTTTGCCTATTTTGACATTGAGCATAACGATATAAAGATGTAATTACCGCATATTATAGGTACAATGTCATCTCTTTACAGAGGCTATCTTGGAGATGAGATTAGGATGACATACCTAAAATAGATGTTTTCAAAGAATTTGGAAGAACATAGAATTCCAACAAACCACCATTTAAAGGTATCAAGAATGTCAACTTATGTCAGCATTTACTTTCTTTGTTTCTAAGTTCCCTTTTAAATAGGAAAACGCCGATGTGATTTTTAATTAAGAGAGCAACAATTTCTCAGCTCAAGAGTAGCAGTGGATAGAAAGTATCAATAGACACCGATTCAGTTCCCCATCACACCGAAACATCATACCTATCTTCTTTGGGAACTCGCTACATCATCATAATCATGGAGACAGCAGTAAAAGACAAGATTGGAGCTAGCACAATTATCTGTTTGTCCTCCAAATAATTCTAACTTCATTACTGCGTGAGTCATCCTTCTCTTTACCTCTTCATTACTTGTTTTATTAAACCATGAAATTTGAGAGTTCATTTGCATCTAAGGGAAGAACAAGCCACTGAAGGATTTTTATGCAACTTGATTAGTTTATCCTCCGCTCGTTAATGTGATGATCAAGAGACAACTTTGAGAGAGAAATATCTGGAGACATACCACAGCTGGAGGCACTTCTGTCTCATCACTGTTATCAGCCTCTTCAATTTCAGCAGCTGAATCCCAGTCCATATTCAGTCTCTTAGCAGCCACTTCAGGATTGATACCAGTGTCCGTGGCTTTTGCATATAGCGATTTTCCTGGCTTCTTTTTGGGGATCGCCTCCTATTACAAGGCACAACATGCACGGATAAATTTTGAGAGGAAGAGGACTTTTCACATATTAGAGCAAGCTTGGAATCTTTTAGGAAATGAATCAGTATTGACATAACTCGTGAAGACAGAATGCACCGTTTTAAAGGTAAGCCGTGTCAGCTAGCTCAGATATACTTCACCATTAGCAAAATGGAAAAGGAAAGCTACCTTCACTTACATAAACAAGCAGAAATACACAGATAACCATCTCAAGAGACAGCTCATGACGATCTTTCAAGAGACAGGTACCATTCAATTTAAGAGCACTGGTATGTACAAAAGTAAATAAATTTCCAACTGTACCTCCAAGTTAGGCCACTGAAGCATCTCCTCTGCAAGCATTTTAAGAGCAAGACGATCTTCTGGGACCTTTCCTTCATTAACCTGCAATTAGAACTGCCCTATAAATAATCCCAGTAATAATAGTATTATACATAACTTCAAGGAATCTCTTAACCCAATGTGGCAGCATAGGACACTAAGCCGTCATAAAGAACATTACAAATTCAGAGATAAGAGAAGAGCAGCTTATTCATATAGAGACATTTGATGAATTAGCAGAACAAATTCAGAGCATTAGATAATCACACTAAATGGGGTGTAGCTATATATTCTCTTCCCCTGGTTAGTCTATTCTTAAGTACTATTGGTGTTCTATTCAGGCAAGGGGTGTTCATGTTCTGGGGCCATCACGGTGGTGGAATTCTTACAGACAGGCCTGTACCCCCTTCTTACCTTTTATGGGTAATACTTCACTTGTGAGGAAAAAAAAGAAGTATGAGATGTACCCTCCCTCCTACATTGAACAAGCTCCGGTTCTGGGCAAAGAACAAGCTAATGGAAAAGAGAGATCCAGAAGAAAGCAGAAGTTCTTCATATTTAGGTATTTGGTATTAGCTTTTCTTCTTTGTACTTGGTAATCTTTTTCTTATTATGGCTGGATTTTCCATGCGAAAATCATAATTACCCCAATCAATTTGAGAGAGTGAATGCGATTCTTCAGGTTCAAGATTGAAACCTCCCACCATCTTTCTGCAGAAGGTTCATGATGCTTGCAAAAGCAATAACTAACTCGGGAGTCTAGGAAGGCAAAATACTTGAGAAAGAGCTCCAAGCAATATGAAGTATTTGGCTTGTGAAAGGGCAAATTAATTTCCCATCATCATCAATAATTGAAAATTAGAAAGCTAATTGTACGACTTGCGGCACCATGGCCACCTTCATATTTCAAATACTATCGTTTTGGAAAGCTAATAACCAGAGTTAGAAAGAGCAAGGTTTAGGCTGTCCACAATTTGATCCTAGATATCATTAACCATTAAGCAAGTAGACAACAGGCTACCTATAGTCCTCACACATCATATCCTTATGTCAATCTTAGTTAGCTTTGACCATTAAGTGAGGCACAACAGTTTAACTTCAGTGTCCTGAAGCTTAGCACAACTTGCTAGATGTGTTCTCTCAAAATGTCAGCTACAAGGGCAATTGACAGATTGTTCCCACTTTTAATATATCTATAAAAACCTACTGCTTCCTGTATGTGATAAACCAAATTTCACGAACTCCACAGTAGATGCTAAACTAGAGCATCCTCTCTTTTATTTCATTCCGCTCCATGAAAGTTCTTAGGACATTGAACTTTCTATTGGGTTCTCATAATGTTTGGCCAAATAATCACAAGTATTCTGACAATCAGCGAGTTGAAATCTTTAGCTGATGATGGTAATATTTTAATGTGTTGGTATATTCCATTATCTCCTTGGTACCTTTCTAATAACTTCACATGCTAATTTGTAGAATTACCCCTCCTCAGTAACTTTCTAAACACTTAAAAGATTTGCAGAATCGCCAACCAGAAACACGATCACAGCCTAAAGCACTGCTCTAGAATTATAGAATCTCTAGCTAGTGCCTCCCTTGGTCGAGGTTCCTCATAAATCACCAGAAAAGCGAGTAAAACACTAAATTCGAAAGGCCTGAGAGCAACGCCAGTGGCATATTCTTGAAATTCTAGGAGCGGAGCTCAAACATATATGACCCCAGAAGATAAAAATTCAAGGACAGAAAGACAAACTTGCTCCAGAGCTTCGACTAAATCGTCTCTAGTAGGGGCATCAGGGTCTTCGATCCCAAGGAGTCTCCTTCGCTCAACTTCCCTCGGATCCTCGATCATAATCGTCAGCTTGACCTACAAAGAACCACAGAATTGCAAAAGTCAAACAATGAGGCTCAAACCAGAGAACAAAATTCCACTCCATTTGGAACCAAAGTGAAGCAGGCGACAAGAAAACAGCACCAAACCAGGCAAAAGCAGCAGGAAGAAGGCAATCACCTCACTGAAGAGCATGTCTCTATTTTTCTTTAGAAGATCCAACACCTACAAGCAGAGACCAGGCAAGGTAAATCGATCGGCGCATACAAAGAAACAGCAGCGAAGACCAAAGACACAGAGAAATCACTGGAGCAAAGAGCTTACTCTCCGAATCTGCCGCACGTACTCGAGGTCCTGAGGATCGACATTCTCATATTCGTTCCGCTTCTCCTCCTCCTCTCCCGCGACGGAGGAAGTGCGCAGCTCCGCCTCCTCCTTTCCCACGCTCCTCACTCTTGCAGCCTCCCTTCGCAAGATACGGCTTCCCAATCGATGATTCGGCGCCGGACTGCATCTGACTCGCCGACTCGAACCCGGCGACGAAAGAGACTGCGCATCGCCGGGGCCAGAGAAAGCGATGGGAAGAGAGAACCGGCACCGAGGCGACTGCAAGCTCAGCATTTGCGCTGCCCTTTTTCTCCCTCCTCTACTCGTTGCTGAACTGCGAGTCGAAGCTAACAGCGGCGGCCGATGCGCATGCTCCTGAGCCGGAGAGGAGCTCGCTAAGCTACTTCGATGGGGTGAAGAAGTTCGAGACGACGACGACGAAGTAGGCGGAAGAAGACGGCGGAGCTGCGGAGGATTGCCGGAAGCAGTTGCTCTTTATCTTCTGCTCCTGCGATAATGGGAGAAGGAGATGATAACCGTTGAGTTTCCATCGTATACGGTCACCGTCTATTCTCTCGATTTCTCGTTATTTTTTCTTCCATGTAAATTTGTGATGCCGTCTTTTAATATTTCGGGATAATTGTACAACTAACCCCTAACTTTAGCTTAACATATAATGCGATCCCTAAATTTTCAATTTATCTAATAAAATTTATAAATTTGGATAAATATTTAATTTAGTCCCTATGTTATATGAAAATATTTAATATTATCCTTCAATTAATCAAGAGTTCATGAACAAAATTAAATATGTTTAAAAACTAAATCGGATATATATTAAAGTTTAGAGATCAAATTGCATATTAAGTTTAAATTTAGAGATTATGTTATAGTTTGAGTTAAATTCGGGTATCATTTATGTCATTTTTCGTAATATTGCCTACCTCTCTTTCAATATATGTATATGTGTGTGTTTTATTTCACAATTACTTCCGTTTCCAATTTCAAAATTATTTTTTTCAGACTTTTCGATTTCCTTTCGAAATCTTTAAGTGAAGAAAAGCCATTCTAAATATTGAAAACACTATATGTGATTATGGATTGAATTTTTGGAAGATTTTCAAATGAAATCTTGAAGTAGAGCTCTTTCTTTTTTCAAAAGAATTTCTAAAAAAGTGAACCTTATTTGAAATAATGATGAATTTAGTCTCAACGTGGCATTGAATAACAATCAGATTGTGAGGGCTGCAAAGAAAAAAATTAAAAGGCCAAAATGACGGCCTAGTTTTTCATATAACCTGTAAGGAAAAGTATAATCTGAGCTACGCTATGCTGCTCAGAACCAGATTCTGCTTACAGAAAATTGCTTCGAGAAAGGATATTTTCAAGCCTAGTTGTCAAGTATGTTACCGGCAATGGTAAACCTTTCTCTCCGGTTTGATACTTGGCATCCCTATGGTGTCTTACTTCAAGGTTACACTAGGAGAAATGTCCAGGACTCTGCATCGCTTTTATCGCTACCGAAGGAGGTGAACGGAGATGGCCAGAGAGCAGGATCAGAGGATTTGGTAGCTATTCAAGCAGCAATTTGCGGCGACATTCTACCTGACACTACACAGTCTGGTATGTTGGTTTGTACAGCTTCCTCAAATGGGTTGTTTGCAAGGCGAGAAAGCATGGAATGCAGCTAGGAATGGAGGTGTGGCAGCCTCTTAGCATGAGCTTATCTGGGTCTCCACCGGTTTGCTTTAATATTGCTTTTGATCTTGGTTGGCAATACTGAGTCGACTGCCACCATTTGATAGGATCGTCAAGCGTTCTGCGATTGCTAATTGTCGGTGTTCGTTAAATAATATGTGTCCCAAATCAAAGACGCATCTGTCTTCCGAGTTCCGGTTTTCTTCTCAAATCTGGTCTGAGGTGCTCAAGCTTTGCCTTGTGAGAAGATTTATTGGAAAATTGGCAGGTTGAATTGGACTGGTTGATGGCAGTTAGATCGAAGGAAATATCTGCAGAAACTTCTGTCATTAAGTTTGTACGGATACTAATGGAGAGCCAGAAATGAGAACTTAACATTCTCAAAGGTCTTCATCCATTAACAGTATCACTTCTGCCACGCGAATTGTAGCAAACAACGGATTCAGAGGTCTCAGAAGTATTAGGAACAAAGTTACAACTCCAGGCATATGCAGCTGCGCATAAATCGGGACATATCTTTCTGATTGGGTGTTAAGAGTTCTGTTCTTGGTGTTCTCCTACTAAGATGAACTGTCACATATGCAGCATGAACATTATAATATCCTGTAAAGATCAGATGATCCTTCGTGAGCAAACTACTTCAATGCTACTTTTTTGTAGTTGAAGTTCTTTGAGGAAAGCAGTCCGGTAGTTGCTCACCTGCTGCAGAAGCAAACTGTATGCACAAAGCTTCCCTCTTAAATTCCCGTCTCGCAATTGATTTCCTCTCAAGAGCCACATCCAACTTGCAGGAAAAAGAGCCAAAAGGCAAGCATCGAAGAAAATGGCTGTGTATCATTTGGTCATCCTCGTGTCTCTCTTTATGGTTCCTAGATCGGAATCGGCCGCATATGCTTTCAACCGCACAGATTTGCGAGCGGCAGTCAGTGACATGAGATCAAGATCCTTTTTTGGTTTTGCCATACTACTGCAGATGCTGAACGGCACATCAGAGCCACACCAGGATTTGACTTTCCTGATACCCACGGATCCTGAATTATCAGCGTCGTCAATCTCAGTCAACCGTCTCGAAGAGTTTCTTCTCAGCCATTCCATCAGAATGCCTCTGTCCTTCAGTGACCTGTCGCATTTTCCTACGGGAACGCTTGTCCCATCGGGGTATAGGGACCGGCTGGTCAATATCTACAACCGGGGGAGATTGAGCTTCTTTGTCAACAATGCTCGGGTTATCACGCCAAACGTGTGCTCCAACTCTAAGATAAAGTGTCACGGGATCGATGCAGTGATCGAGTTCATGCATTTTCCGAGAACCGGCAAGGTTAAGGACAGCCCGTCGAATTCAAGTGCACCTCCACCGATGAAAGCCCCGAGTCCTCTTTGAACGGCTTCGCCCTCGGTTTCTATTCCTGACTGAAATATCTGCTTCATACATGGATGACCTTGTCTGTGTGGAAGTGTGCTTGTGTTAGCTCTCAAAAAGATTAGGTGACCAGCTTCTTGATTTCCACATCTATGTTTCCAAACTAAAATTGCAAAAATAACAGCCTATTGAAGCGTGAAGTAATTACTTATCCATGAATTTCGCTGGTATGTTTAACACTCCTTATCACGCGCAAATCACGAGGAAGACGGATCGATGAATTTCGTTAAACACGGACTATGATGACTTCAAGAGTAAGATCGGCCAGGAGCCCATGTTACACGTTAAATATGTCACTTGCCGTGATCACATGTAATTAATGAGGGATATACCTGATGAGATGTGGTCAGAGACTGCCACGAGCCCATGTTAGACGTTAAATATGTCACTTACCGTGATCACATGTAGGACTGATCTTTGATATTAAGCAGTCTTACAATATGATGACAAAATGTCAAGATGAAACTACTAGAGAGTACATATATAAGAGTCTGATTACAGATGAAGAGAAGTGTCCACATCATCACCATCACAAGCTTGAGTTCTTTCATCAGAGACGACGTGATTTGAGTTCGGTCCGGAAGACATAAAGTTCACTAGGAGAGGGATCTCCCCTCGCTGATGATTGAAGTAATGACCTGTGGTGCTCGGACAAAGGGAAAAAGGAGCTCGTGGAGGTGAACGCTGAGGGAGCCTCGGTTCGTCCACGAACGATGGATTCGAATGTTGGTGATAACCCGGGGTCCGGTCGGGCGCTTCGCATGGCTGTTTGGCCAACCTGGAGAATTGTCTCTCCTCTCTCATCTCCTTCACTCTCTGCAACTGCTTGAATCTCTCCTGCAACAAGGCAATGGAGGAGTGAATCACCACATGGTCATTGCTCTCTCTTCCCGTTTGCTTCATGACAGGCCCGCGGGCGAGGATGATCTGTCTTTAACCTTAAGCAGCCTCAACGAAAGCCTTTAGACGTATTTATAGGATGATGGTCTGGCACCTGGCTATTGTCCTTTTTATTAAGTTAAGCATAAGTAGGCCGCTCGCCTCCCAATGTAATTATAATTCGACTTCGTTCAAAAACTAAAAAGAAAAAGACAGTGGCTAGTGAGAATCAGCTGGAAAGAGAGCAAAGGTCCAAGAGGAAAAGACTAAGTGGTCAATCTAAGGAGTTGCTTTCGTAGGGTGTACATGAAAGTAGGGGCAAGAGCATTGCAAAGGAAGAAAAGGGCCCCTAGAGAGGTCCAATGGAGTTTGAAGTTAGCTCATGGAAGCGTATGGTTGTGGGAATATGGTTGGATATAGCTTGTCCCTATGGAAAGAGTCCACTTTCTGAAGCTTTGGAGATGATGAAGATGTTTTGATGAGGATGAAGCCCTTCATTTTGTTTTTCTATAGTTCTGTTCGGCCTCTGTTTGGGCTATGGGTGGTCAAAGATCAGGCTCGGTTAATCTCTATTAGCACGCACGAATCGCACCTTCTATGTACATCGGGGCCATAAAGCTCCATTCGTCAATGGGGTGGAAGGGGTACCCTTTAAGATTTTACTTTAATTGAAAGACGATGCCACGAGATCTACCGCATCCGAATCGAGTGCTTAATCGCTCAATCGATTCTTGATTGCTATGATAGTAGGTCGAAGCCCTTCAAATTTTTTCCCCTAAAATTATGTTTGGTCTTTGCTCCTTTTTTGTACGTTGTAATCAAATATTCGATTCGATCAATCTCCACAAAACCTCAAAAGTCACTTCTTTCACGTGGGTATGAAGGCATAAGGCTCCGCCATGGAAACGGAGGATGGAGCAAACCTCTAATCAGGAGACGGCGACTTGAGCACAAGACTTATCGCATTCGAATCGAGCGCTCAATCATACAGCCAAACCCTTGGCTACCCCAACACTGACTAATAATAGCCTGACTCATAGTCTACGGCAGAATGATTTCCTAGGAGAAATTGGAGGAGTCATGATGGTTGGGATAGGGGCGGTCCTGAGGGGAAGAGGACAAAGAGTTAGATGTGAGAATTGACGTCGATTCTTTGTAGTTCGATCATGCGCCGATTGGAAAGAAGAGAAAAACTAATGCAACGTGACAATGGAGAACGTACATATCAACATTCGGAGTCAGTCATATTCTCTTTTGTCTTGAAGCTGTTGTAGTGTAATGGCATGGCCCCAGCTCGACCAAAAAAATAAAGCCGTGCGTGCAGAGATGCTCGTGATTGCTGTGCATTGGATGCTTTGCTTCTTCAAGCCATCCCTTCTTCTGAATGTGGCTTAGGCAGCTCCATTGTGCGTTTGGATTATTTTGGCTTCAATATATTAGCTTGTTGAAGTTATTCTAGAGTCGCTATCGATGCGGTTTTCTTAAATTATCCTGAAAACTCGATCCTAAGTTATTTGATGAAGGAAATCTTTTGTTAATAGGAGCCTCATATGGCCAACTTCGTCTCAAAAAAGACCTAAAGTAGAGTCATTTCTCTTCTTCCTCTTCTTTTTCCTTATAAATAGACCCAAAGCTGACGTTGTTTCAAGTAACAATCTAAAGTAATCAACTTAATCTTAAATAAAGGTTTTAAATGGACATTTCCCAAAATAAGAGCCTCAATTGTCCTACTAATTCTCAAATGAGAGCTGAACTCACCATCTTGCGAAATCTTTGTCGGTCAGCTTGCACGTATGACTCGCTTATATCCTCACGGTAAGATCAAGGACAATTCTGTTCACTTTGGCCCAAATTGAGGTTAGGGTTCTTCTATGGCCAACTTTCCTTCTAATGTCATTGATGTAGCTTCTCCTTTTCGATCGTGTCGGTCATTCTTGGCTCCCTGATGTTGCCACCAAAATAAGCACATGAGCCACACATGCAAGCCGACCGGCCGACAAAGATTTGGCCGATGAGTGAGCTCAAGACCTTTATGTGATACTGAGTTAGCCACTCCATACCCTTATTTGAGTCAAAGTCTACTTTAAGCTCTTTTTTGAGAAAGTGACTCACTCACTTTAGGTTAGGGTTTGTTGGCAACTTTATCGATTTTTCTATTCTTTTATTCTTCGGAACATAAAAAGAATAGAAATTAATTTACTAACATTAGTTAACTTTTATACCCTCAAGAGTAGAAAAGTGGTCAAGAAATAGATTAAGAACTAAAATAAGAGGTCAAAATTTACTTTTATTCTCAAAAATAATTCTTGAAATGATTTCTTCCTTTTATTTTCTTTCTTTTTCTTCATCTGGCCAGAGACTTGGGCCGACCAGGCTTGACCTCGTGGTTGCCTCGCCTAGGCACCACAAACCAGACCTCACCCCACCACCAAGAGGCCAAACTTGCTAGGGGCCAACAAGGCAAGCCTGAGGTTAGCCCTTACTAGCCCGAGTCTCTAGTTGATCGCTAATCATAATCGAGGATTGACGACTAGCTAGAGGAGAAAGAAATACTAAAAACATTGGAGATGTACCAAATATATTTTTGTTCTTTTTTTTCATTTCGAAAATATAAATTATCATACACTTTCATTTGCAAAGAAATTTGTCCAAGAAATAGAAACGTCATCAAACAGACCTTAAATTGTCCACTTCAAACATTTATTCAAGATGAGCTCTACTATCAGTCGTTATCTTTTTCTTTTTCTTTTTTGGAAAATGGGTCCAATTTGAGACAAAATCCATTCTAGATCATCTCTTGAAAAAGAAAAAGATAAACGGCATTACTTTCTATCCTAATTTTCCGTTCCTCTGGATCATGATTCCAATAACTTTTGCTAGTTTTGATCAAGCTTCTTAATATAATGGCAAGTGTATGCAGGATATGCCTTTAAGAGTTACTATATATGACAAAGTGAAAGAACAAACTTATAACCACGCATTCATTTGACAACATAAGCTTTTAAAATAGTCGATAGTGATTTCACAAAATTTTACATGGTAATAAAGCAAAAGATCATAATTGCAAATTTCTAGGTCCACGCTTGGTCTTTTAGACATCTTATATCAAAGTCCAACCTATCTATACAATTCAAGTTTTTAAAACAGTGAGCAGTGGTCCAGCAAAATTTCATACACATAGTTGACCGATCTCGATGTGATAAGAACAAGCAAATCTAGATTAACCGCAACCTCTACTTGATTGACTCGAACTGTAATCACGAAAATTCATGAAGATGAACTATGTCTAACGACAAAAACAAAATAAGCAACACGTCTAAAAGAATCGCGAATTATTGCGTCCGGACTCAATTTTTGAGCGTTTGAGAAAAAAGGCAGAGACTTTTGCATCGGACAGATGAAAGTTACATTCGTTGTTTAAGGTTCTGCATGGCGGCTAACGTAGATTATAAGCGTTAACAGGTTTGTCACGTCATTGCCCAACACTGCGCTACTACTCATGTGGCCGTTCGATCAAAAATCAGTGAAACTTTGACCGTCGGATTTGGCATTATCGAACTAATAAATGAGATGGAGGTTGGGTCTTCCGTTTTTCACACAGCGAGACGCTCATCCTCCACTCACTGAAATGACAGGTGTGTGTCCGATAATGGTCCAACTCACCTGAAATGTAGAGACCGTTGACCTTGGACGACTTCATGGGCCGACCGGTGCTTCTACTGAGCTCGCTTGCGGGTGCTTGTATTGAATACGTGTCTGCCCTTCTATTTTCTCGAGGTGTGCTATGTCATGATAAGCTCACTCAGTGGGTTGAGTTCGATGGAAGATAAGCTCGAAAGAAAGAACTTTGATCGTCTTCCGTCGAAGTTCGTTTGCTGCGGGTTTTCCGAACCGTTCCTTCTACTGGGTTTTGTTCAAGATATGCATTTGGTTTTGCACGCATGCTTGAGAGTTAATGTTTATTTGACATGGAAGTTGCGTGAATCAAAGATGGGAAGAAGAAGGAAAAGGAAGGAGAATGTGAGTATAGAACTGAAGTGAATTGAATGTCCGTGGTTGATCGTCCTGCTCTGTCCACCCCATTATTCGTATCAGTCGATTAGATGAATTTGTAATGTTCATCCACTAGAAGTTTTTGGGGTCCTTGTCGAGCATCATTACTTCGGGTTAAATTCGCCATTTTCCTTGACGATTATTGGCAGTTAGATGTAGAAGAGCATCGTTGACGAATGTCCATTGACGACAAAGATGTGCCTTAAGGAGCCGTCAAGAACTCACAGGACAGAGAATTGAACAGCAAGGAAGTTCCGACCCAGTTGCTGTCTCACTCTCAGCTAAGCTCAGTTGCAGGTGCTCCTCTTATCTTAATGACTTCACCTACCTGTGAGAGTCAATTCAGGCTTCAAACTCATGTCTCTTTAGTCTCTTCCGCTAGTTTCTATTAGATACGCAGCTTGTGATGGAAGATGCCTGAATAAAAAATTATGATCATCTCCTGTTATTATTTCTTTGCTCGCTATATATCAATATGATCTGTGGTTCTTAAAATTGCAGCTATTTTACTTGCTTATCTGCAAATGGAGCTGTATATTTCTGATGATCACTTACCTATGTTTTCTAAATAATTAGTAAGTCTTTTCCAGAAACAAACTGTTACGACCCTGAAAGAAGTGCTAAGAAGAGGCAATTCGCAGAAAAATATAAATGGTATCAAAATGAAAGAGGGGCAGCTACGTGGATTAATGTGAGAAAAGATGAAGAAAAGAGAGGAACTGGAAGGAAAAAGGATTGACCAGGAGACACAGATGGCGTTCGTTATGGCGTCTAACATTATATACAAGGCCATCTGAATGAGCAATTCTTGACAACTAGCCAGTCAAAGTTGCAAAGCTAAGCTAATGAACTGACTCATTCTGTCTGAACACTTCTATCATGCATCCTCCTAATCCACCTTATTTACACTGCCACTTAGCCTTATTCAGGTGTCCCATCTCTTGCAGACAGACAACATATGTCAACTCTGATATTTTGGGCCTTGAACTTCCTGCATCAGTGGCAGCTCCAGATTGCCAGCAGGTTCTGGGACAGCTGAGGTTAGGTTTCTGTTATTAATCATCAGGAATAAGCACTTTCCAGCTAAGTCGATGCACCATGAAATTATCCCAAGAAGCAGACCCATTCCCCATTCTGCGTATGTGAATATCATATCACCTGCAATAATATGTGCTATCCCAAGAAATGCAACCTGCAACAACAAAGTGGTAACTATAGCTACCCAAAACCATTTACTGCGATGGACCCCTCTGAAGATGTTCTTCTTTTCAGGCTCTCGTGCATTGAACATGTTGAATACCTGGCATAGAAAAAAGCTGTTGAATATCCCGGTCCCAATTAACTCCTCATTAAGCCTGAGCATTGTAGGCCCTTTAGAATGCACGGTTGCCAAAAGAGACACCTGGTAAGCTGTTTGTATGAAAACATTTACCCACATGGCCTTGGTAATGAGTTGTCCATCTCCTCCCAGTGTGAATTTCCTCATGAGCATCTCACTGGGTGGCTCCATCAAAAGAGCCAAACCCCCTAGAGGAGTCAAAACTGAGACTGCCCAGTGGAACTGAATCGTTGTTATAGGCGAACTTCCATGAGAGGCATTTGTGATTAAGGGTATCAATGACCCGGCTAAGGTCATAGTTAGCTGAAATTGAATGTACTTTCGGATGTTACTGTATATACATCTTCCACACTTGATTATGTCCAAGATGGATGTGAAGTCGCCTTCCTTTATGACAATGTCAGTGCTCTTTTGTGTAATGTCAGTGCTCCAAGTAGCAAATGTGACTCCCACATCAGCAGCTCTTAGGGTGGCAATGTCATTTACTCTGTTTCCAACCACTGCAACTCCGTGTCCTTGATCTTTCAAGCAACTGAGCAGAAGGAGACGATCAGACGGGAGCGAGTTCCCCACCACAGAAATTCTAGTTGCCATTTCCATCCTCTCTCCATCAGAGCTACTCCGAAATTCTTCACCTGTTTTGACCACTGCATCTGAATCAGGCCGTATCACTCCAAATGCTGTAGCAATGTTCTGAAGCATCGAAACCTCCTCACTCGACACCAATAATACCTTAATTCCAGCTTCCCTGCATTCTTCTATCATCTCTCTTGTATTTTCCCAGCTAGTTCTCTTCAGCCCCAACAGCCCCAGCATTGTTAGTTTGCCTTCATCAAACCCGGATTCATCAACTTGCTTACAGGCAAATGCGATGGATTGAAAACCTTTTGACTGCATTTGCTCAATAATGACTTCAAAATTCATCTTCTCTCCCATATCCATGGGCCATGTTGTTCCTTCAATATCATAAAATTGTGAACACCTGTCTAATATTGTTGTTGCAGGTCCCTTGCAGTGCAAGAACCTAGGCCCTTTACCTCCATCCTTTCCAATCAGTGCTGCAACTACGTTCTCATTTTCGGTTGACTGTTTGAACTCAACGTCACTGAGGTGTTGCTTCCAGATTTCCGTTTTCAATCCCCAGTTCTCTGCAGCCCAAGAAAGGATCGAGTCATCCATTGAGGTGCGGCTGTTCTCTGGTAATAAAGATGATATGCCAATCCCATCGCACAATGCTTCCAAAACATGAATGGATATCTTGGAATCTTCATCGATAACTTCCTTACCTATCCAGCACCCTTCAACCTCTTGTGGGGTCAATGTTAGTCCTCCTGTTTTGTCGGTGCAGATAATGGTGACTGATGCCATGGTGACCACAATGGACGGTTCGTGAGCAAAGGCCGTGTCACCTAGCATCCTCTTGTTCCAGCAAGTGACGGCAATGGCGATTGCTAATGGTAGTCCTTCAGCTATTCCAACTAGTAGCAAAGTAAATGAAGAAGTCAACATATTTAACATCCATCGTGGTCTCAGGAGAACTCTCTTCATAGCTTCATTTAATCCCTTCAGAGTATGTGACTTCCCCGAGAAGTCCGGCAGGCCTGAGTGATCATATTTCTTCTTGAGCTCAAACCGCAAAAACAACACCGCAATGATGATTATCGAGATGACAATACCGAATATTTGTATCGAAGTGCTGAGCTTGCTGAGTTGCTCCTCTACTGGTGTCTTTTTTGTTGGTGGAGCGCTGCTCAACATATTGCCCAACTTTGTCTCTGCACCAACTGAGGTCACCAGCATTTTGCCCTTACCATCAGTTATTTTGGAACCATAAAACAAGAAAGGATTCTGATCATTGATGATGGGATCGGCTTTGTCATTCACTTCCAAGGACTCGGTGGGTATGATCAAACCATCGGCAGGAACTTGGTCTCCCTTCTCTAATAGAACAATGTCTCCTGAGAGGACATCGGAGATGCATATAGTTTGAGAGCATCCCCCTCTTAAAACACGAACTTGCAGTTTGCCATTTTGCAAAGGCTGTTTTGTTGACAGCTGACGTGAACTTTCATTTTGAGATTCGCAAATTGAATGGACTATCACGATCAGAATGACAGCACCTAGTGTAAGAGCCCCTTCATAACAACCCGTTTTCAGTCCTTTCTCCTTGGTCTTAAAGGCAAATGACAAAATGGCGAAAATTAGGAGGAGGAAAATGGTGCTCCTATTGCAAGATTTTCTGAGGAAGTGGATGAAGTTTCTATTATGAGCCTCCAACTTAGGTTTAAGGAGTGCAGTGCGTCGGTGATGGAGGTCTGCCTCATCACCGGGAATTCCTTTCGCCATATCACTATTGAAAGCCTCTGCTACACCTTGGACTCCTCCAAATTCTTGTAAGGTAGCCCAATCCTTTTCCATTATCATTTTAGCAATATTTTCTTTTTGGAGCACCATATCAGAAGCTTCATGATTGTCGTACCCACAAGTGATATGCAGTTCATGTGTCTGCTCTGGTTCCCCAGCATCCGGTGTGCTCTGTGGTAACAGAATATGTCACTTCAGATTTAGAAACTTCTTCCCAAAGTTTTCCAGTGAGCTTTACTAATTTACAGCTTAAAAAGGAGCAAAACACAACTAATCTGATTTTTCTCTGAAATCAATTAAGCGTATTTCAAATTGTTCTTCAAACGCTCTATATGTGCTAATCTGATAAGCACAAAGAATAACGGCAAGCCTTAGTTTTGGTGTAGCATATCGCCACTGAGAAGCCTAAGGCACAATTGCCAATTTCATCTAGTTAATTAGTGAAACTTAGCCTAGTCATCAATGCATTGTGTTCTTTGGCTCACAGTTGCTCAAGGTGGTAAAGATGGTATTCATGTGAATGAATATGGGTTATTTAAGGTGGAACTTTAATGACTCAGTAGGACGCAGAGGAAGAACTATTCTGGGTTCAAATGTTTAGGTCACCATCTCATGAAAGACCATTCAAAGATTGACAAACTCATAAGCAAGACGAAGACATGAAAGATCACTTATGACTTCAGTAAACTTATGGAGGTATTGTGTGGTCTTGGGATGGAAAAGCAATGATCCGAGATTACTCACTTCAAGTTGGGTCCCAGTCTGGGTGTTATTTGCTGTTGACACGAAGACCCTAAGAGCCTTGACGACCAAGCAGACCAAATGCCACCGTTTACTCAGGGTTTTGCCTGTATTGAGGAGAGTTGGCTGCTGCAACTCGACATCGTGATCATCAACTGCACATGCCTCAATTGCAGCATTATTTCTCATCGAAATGAGAATAAAATTTGTCTTCAGGACCAGGAAGACCTGTTTCCACCGTCTCCTTGGGGTTCCGCCAGTATTGACGAGGAGGTTCTCATGCTGAGATTCGATGTCCAGGTCATCCGCAGAGCTCTTCTGTGACATCTCTATGGATATTTCCGTTGATCAACTGGCAAAAAGAAAGCCAGTCACACTCCTGGGTAATTAGCAAAGGATCATAAATGCAGAACTACTATAGCACATAGGCCCCCTCTATCGAACTTCTGAGCAACGATAGGGGGGAAAACTTCACCTGTTTTATGAATCCAAAAGAAGCAGTTGCGTGAAGAAAAAGAAGCAGAGGTGGGAAGTAGCAGATGAGAACATGAGCAAAGACTGGTATGTAGCAATGGAGCTCGCCGGGAGCCCCTTCTTATAGAGACGATGGGGGTGGCAAACAGAAAAGCGCGTTGAAGTTACGGGGAAGTGCATGTACACTTTCTGGGAATGTTCTCCTAACTTGGCATCGCCCGCTGCACTAAACCAGACCCACTTCATCCCCAGTCCCTGTCAAGATCTACACTTTGTCTTTGTCACCATCTTCTCACTTTTCCCATCACTGCGGCTATTTTTCATCTCGTACTTTTGGATTTCTGACTGAAGTGTGAATGACTCCTATCTTTCCCCCGTCATCATAACCCTCTCATTAACTCTCCCTTCAATATTTGAAAGTATAAGATATGATTGAGTTAGGCAGAAATATAAAACAATTAAGGTCAACGTATATATAAGTCGGAAGTCTCGGGTGTTTCAGATTAAGTAGGAAGCGGTGCTCCATGCAAACACGTCCTTAGTAGAAATCGCATGGAAATTCGTCGGAAGGTGCTTTGAGCGACGAGTGCATTCCGACACAATCTAGGCAAATCAACAGAGAAAATTTCAGGACGGTGTCTCCATGATTGGTCCAAGAGCTTATTGGTATTCGTGACCACTGTAGCTTGCAAAATCAACCGAGGGAGTATGCGCGTTGCGACAAGTCTCCCAGTGATTTTCCAAGCAGCTGCAATGTCTTCACCACATGCTCAACCCTCAAGAAACGGATCATATCATGCATTCCCACATCAGCCGTCCTCAAAGCCATTTTTCAACCTTTCTTCCACAGAACAATATGCTTCGTCTTCGCCTTATTCGATGCACGTAGACGGGTCGATTCGCATGCGAACACGGAAGCCAACAGAGGCCGCGGACGAGCTAGCGTCCCCCATACTTCTCTGTTAGTCTGTTACCAAGATGTTTCTGCGGAGAAGAAATGACAGAAGTCATCCCGCGTCGTTGGCCCCGTTAAAGATAACGCGGCCTTCATGGCCTTGAACGATCGATGAAAGTCCTTTTAATCCATTGTCAAAAGTGTGAATGATTAAGGGCAATTCATTGGACTCCAAAGCACACGTCCAGTTTCTGATTTTCTTCATCATGTTCCTTTGATTCCTCATGGATGACTCAAATTCGCAGAAAAGTGTCGAAATAATATATATATCTAGAATTTATTGTGTCAATTCAGCTTAAATTTTTTTTCTAAATTTACTAATTTAGTTCTAAACATTTTGATGATACGTGGATTTCATCCTTATGATTGATTTTGACTGAAATAACTAATATGGCAGTCATGTCTCAAGAACGGCCGGTGTCCACATGACCTATTTGGATACTCATTTATAATCTAGCATCGTGTAATTAGTTTTCTCGTATTGATTTTGCAAGTCAATAGGTGATCAACATCACCTAGCGACATTCTCGTCAAAAGAAAAGTATATCAAATCAAGTCAATTACGTTCCAAAAATAAAATAATAAAAAAAGAATTTGATTGTTGCAAAAAAATGCTAAAATCTCGTAAAGTAGACGGCAAAGAATTTGGGGCCTAAGTATTTTTTATTATGAGTAAAAAGATCAACATTATTAGATTTTTTGTGTTAATTATTTGTGGTTGACCTTGATGGTTACATGCAAAGAAAGTTTTTCTAGATTCAAGGATTTTCTTTGTACTTGCCTGCTCGACTCCATGTGGAAAAAATACATGATTTAACGCGTGGGTTGAAAACCAATCGCATTGCCCCTTTGTGATTCTGTTTTTTCTTCCTAATTTCTTGTCCGTTCGTATGCTGCTTTTGCCAACAGTCCCAAGATTCAACTAAAATCTTCTGGAGAATGCTACAGAAACTCACGCTTTTCGACAGATCATGCAGTAGACCAATGAATGACAGTCCAAGGAAATCTCGCAGGAAAGCGGGAAGAAAACAGAGAGGAATGCTCTGACTTGTGGCTCTCAGGAAAGGTCAGATTATTGCTAGGAAAGTGGGGCACTCGACTCGACAGTGTTTGCTCGAGCTGCCGGTCACACTGCTCAACCCATTACCGGGCACCCAATCCCCTAATTTTCCACACCACAGCTCGTGGAGGACCAGTCTCATTCTCCCAAATTCAATGTATACTCCAATTTGGCAAGAAATTGAGACACTGATTTAACAGCGCGGGTGACAATAGTCTAATAAATTTCCCATGATATCAAATTAAGAAGGTCCAAATTCAAATCTGTTTTAGACCCTTTTTTTTTTTTGTGTCTACGGTTGAGATCCCATGCTTTAATTTTGGGCCAGAGCCTCGCCTGCTTATAAGGTGGACTGTCACCACAATTGGTTACTCCATCACGCTATTATCTAACAATTTAAACCTTAAAATTCGCAAGGAATAGAATGGCTTCAATTCGATTACACTCTGTAATTTGGATTTGGATAAAGAAACAACTAATGGATCAGATCATCTCAAGACGTTGATTTTTTTTTTCTGTAGAAACAATATAGGGGTGCTGGTAGGAGTGAGATTCGGAAATGGCCAGAGACATCGTCTGGAAAGTTGGCGTTTCGAACATGGCCTCAAACGCCATCGGCAACGTTGCAGTAACGAGCTTTTATTACAGCAAGACCATGTCACTCTGCTCCGTTTTGTCGTGTGGACATTTACGAAGTTCGCATTCCCAGAAAGCAAGGAACAAGGAAATGGAAAAAACAAGAAGAGAAAAAGTGGTGTTGTGTACTTGTGCCTTATGAATTGTAAGCACTCGATCGAAGTATATATAAACAAGATTCCTCCTTACATATGTGGGAACAACTACAGCGTAACAGCAAAAATTTACAAAGCCACCAACTAGCACAAGATGTCAAGATTCACCTCCAAGCCGATGAAGTCGACATGGCTCTATTGATCCAGCCGAGATATAGAGCCCCATCTCTCTCCTCGATTCTATAATTCCCATGATACTGCTTCAGCATATCGAGTACAGCATGAGTAATCCATGCATTCAGTGGTAACTGATTGAAACCGGCCATTTGGAATCTCAACCGCCATTTACCGAAAAGCTCGTGCCTTTCCATCCTCTCGGGCCCCTCACAGGCTATCATGTTCACAATGTCCCGGGCCAAACAGTTCTGCTCCGCACTGATCCGCTGCTTGTCGTCCCTCAATCGAGCCACGTCGATTGACTCAAACATGGCCTTGTAATAGTCAAACGTCTCGACAAACCTCGGAAAGAATGAGGATGTGTTGGTGTTGGATTCTTGCTCCACGACGGTCACCACCTTCGGCGACAAACTCTTGATCAGTCTCAACACCCGATCTCGATGATTCTGAGTGCTTACGCTCTCATCGGGTATGTGATGTAATATGTAAGGAAAGTTCACCGCCAAGGCTTCCCCTGGCTGAATCATAAGGTTCTGTAGCTCGACCTCAGATGTAGAAACGGCTGCATCGTGGAACTCGAACGGCACGTTACATGACTCCGCAATATTCAAAAGCCTCTGGCCTACAATCTCCAGCCCCGCGCCACGAGCATGAACTGAATCAGAATCATCGATGCCAGTGATGCGGAGGAGGGGGGGCCCACCGGGCCTCTGCGTGAGGGCCTGGATGAAAGGGATCCACTGGCTGCCCTGCGCAATCTGGAAATCGATGATGTGAATTCTCTGTTCGTTTTCCATGGCTTTGGTGATGATGGCATTTGCAGACACATATGCAAACTTCCAGTAGGGGCAGATCTCATAGAGAACCTGCATGGAAGTCATCAATTCCGAGCTCGTAGGTTCCTTGCATTTGAGCTTCCGGTAAATTGTGCTCCCAGATAATTCCAATCTCGCCCTAAGCCCTTCCAAGAGATAAGCACCAAGGCGCTGAATTGGATCGCCCATAACAGACACCATTTGCTCCAGCATATCCAATAGACCTGCTGCACTAGAAATATCGGTATCAGAGATCGCTCTTGCACAGGCAATTACCACTTGTTTCAAGTCAGGCTTAGGCACCATATCTCTAACTCGGTTTGAATGCCACATTGATGTGGGAAAAGTATTGGGGGAGTTGTTCTCAAAGCAACAACGCTGGTAATCACCGATATCTGATTCCGGTCCCAACAATGACAACTCCAACTCGCGCAATTTGTCTCCGAGCTCATAGTTGCCATAGTCGGTAATGGAAGAGACACTTAATGGCGACCCAGAGACAGTTTCGACAGAAGGACGTTGATCTGAGAGAAAGGACTTCACAAAGGGAGTCCCGTCGAGGGAGTTGCTGACATTAGAAGCGGAATCATAGGAAACAATTCCTGATGCTGATGTGGAAGAATCGAGGGTGAAAATTTGTTCATCGTAGTTCTGGAACAATACATCGGATCCTTGGCCAACCAAACCCTTGTTCATGCTGCCGTCTATGAGTTCGTAGTTGGGCAAATAACTCGGTTCAATCATCTGCACAGGCTGTTGATAAAATCTGAGGACGCTCGCCGAACTATGCTGCTTCTGAAAACTTGGCATCTGGAGACAATACTGACGGACACTCAGCCTGAGCTAAGAGTTGTGTTCCCCCGACAGAGATGAATCACTGATTGGAAAATGACTAATGTGAAATGACCCCAGTGATTGCTTACAAATCCAACAATAACTGCAAAAGAAAGAGAGGGAAAATGAAAAGCATCAGCGACCCAGTTCTTTTTGGAAAGAAATGAACAGAGAAAAGTCATGCTTACGAGAAAAAAATCAATCATTCGAGCGATGAGAGAACCCAAAGAGTTCGGCATAAGATGTCAATTCTATAAACATTCGGCATCTCTCGCACTGGTGAACATGTAGATAAACACATGTAAACACAGTTTAAGTTTCTTATGGCTTCTTTCCGACATTCAGTTTGGCTAAAGCCCTTCTTTCTCTACTGGAAGCATTTAGAGTCTGGTCAAGTATTTGACAGCGAAAACCCCCCACCTTTCATCATACCCAAGGCCAAGCCCATTCGGAAACTACGACATCGCAAGGGACAATCGAGAAGCTAAAGAATCACATGGCATGGAGCTTCTAGGTTGAGAGCCGAAATTAGAAAAAAGGGACTACTGAAAAAAAGAAGGAAACGAAAGAAGACATGG
Organism: Melaleuca alternifolia; assembly: GCA_019926035.1. Lineage (NCBI taxonomy): Eukaryota > Viridiplantae > Streptophyta > Magnoliopsida > Myrtales > Myrtaceae > Melaleuca > Melaleuca alternifolia. The sequence continues at coordinate 1,411,357 of JAGKPW010002174.1, forward strand.
GAGAAAAGAATCAAGCAGAGATGCCGAAAGAACAGCTACAGGTGACAGGACAGGGAAAAGAAACCAGTTGACCACTTTACGAAAGCAAAGACCAGGTCCCTCGACAGGTACTATCCAAACAACAGGACAGGCAATACTTTGAAGCAAAGACCAGGTCTCTCAACGTGGACTATCTCTCAAACAACAGTTCGATTCAGAGCGACAACACTTCCGCAAAACTCCGTCCTTTGTTCTGGCGAGTTCGCCACCCAATCTCGAGACAAAGCTAGATTTCAACAATCCTCAACACCACCAATTGCAGGGTGCTATGATTCTCGTGAAACAAAACAGATTCAATCAATCAGACGAAACAGAAAGAAAGACGATCATCTTCAGAAGTTGCACAAATCCCAACAAGGGTCCACCCCCATAAAATCAAGAACCGGGGCAGGACTCATATCGACACACCAAGAATGCAATCCAACGACCGATCGGCGAATACCAGAGCCGACTAGCAAGCACCCAACAAGCAGAAATCACCAAAAAACTTCGACCCCAAATCCCCAACAACCCTCCAGACAAACACCCCCCGACCCACCCCAAACAAATCGTAAAAGCTTATGCATTTGGCAAGAACTGAGAGAGAAAACAACGAGCAGGAACGAGCAGCTGTATGTTCTCGAGTACTCACTCACCTTCAGCTGAAGAAGACCTCCACAGCAGTCCCCTCGACGACCACTTTGCTCAACGAAGACTGTCGAGCCATTGCTCCTAATCTCTCTCGTAGCAGAGAAGGCAACCGATGGCCATTTTTATAGGTGGCCGGTGGTAATTAGTGCCACTCGAGTAGCGAATAATTACAACAGTTGCCATCCGTCGGACAGGACATAGTGGAGCGCGTGAAAAATGCTCTGTTATGTGACGACAAAATCGGCAGTCCAACTGACAGCGCGTGGACGGTGGTGAGCATCAACTGAAAGAATAAATAAATTAGATTAATTAATTAACAATAATAGTAATAATTCGAGAAAGTATTTATTTGCGGCCTTACTATAGAGCACTGCCCCGATTAAATAAATTGCGAACCGAAATGCCCACGTCAATGAACTAATTTCCGTATTACAGGATATTTCAAATCGGTACAACCATGACCAAATTCCAAATAGATATATTCCATCCATGACCGATTCGGACTTTTTGCGGTACAAAAATTATTTAGGAGCAAGTGTGGCATGAGTATATCTGATTGGAATTTGGTCATGGTTGTACCGATTTGAAATGTCCTGTAATACGGAAATTAGTTCATTGACGTGGGCATTTCGGTTCGCAATTTATTTATTTGAGATTCTAGATCATTTGTTTGGAATTTGGTCATGGTTGGAATTTGGTATATCTGTTTGGAATTTGGAATTTGGTCATGGTTACACGACAAATGATCTAGATGTTTGAGCAAAATTATAGAGAAAATTTGAGATTTTAGCACTTTTTTAAATGTGAGGAAGCTTTTAGGGAAAAAAAAAAGTAGTCGGTGTTAGCAACTTCCCTAATCTCATTTTATTTTCTCTAGGCCTATTTCCTACAAATCAATGACTTTTGGAAGACCTATTTATATTAAATCTCCACGTCAGATTCACGTTGCAGCTAAGATCGTTCCAATTGTTCGTCGCATGTGCTTCTAGACCAAATATATAAAGGTGTTATCCAACGGAAGCTAACAGAGTACAGATTTTTCACGTGCACACCAATTTGAAGTTTTTTTTTTATGACATAGGAAGTAGTCTAAAGTTAACACGGCACAGGAGCATAGAGATCAAGTTAAGAGTAAATGCGACACATCATATCAATTTGCAAATTTTTTAGAGGTGTTAACCATATTTTCTTGGAAGGGTAATAAAAAACTTGTAGTCGGATTGATGTCCTATTCTTAAATGTCAACTTCGAATACGGGGCTATTTACGGAGTATTTTTCTTGGAAGGGCAATAAAATACTTGTAGTCAGATTGATGTCCCGTTCTTAAATGTCAACTTCAAATACGGGGCTCTTTACGGAGTATTCAACGGGGAATTACGTAATTTCCACCGTGTACAAATGGAGAGGACACGGTTCCCCTATTTCAGTCCGACGTGGATTTTGCGCAGTTGGAAGCCACTAGTGATTTACTTAAAGGAAGCGGCAAAAGAACACGTGCAAGAGCAGAGTCAAAGTCGCAGGGCACGTGTGGGGATCCGTCGGATGGCAATCTCGTGATTTCCGCCGAGCCGCGGGGGCATTTTGAAGGGGCCGCGTTCATCTGGCCACTGGTAGGCACGACCTCCGAAGCTGCCCGCGTTCTTCTCGGAGGTCTCCATTGTTTTTTTTGGCGCAAGTTTCTATTTATTTATTGAATAGGAATTTATATATTATATTAATATATATATATAAATCACGTGATGACGTGGCGAATAGCGTCTTCCGTGTCATTTCCGATTGGAAAAATAACGGGCCACTAACTTTAGGGTTGGACAACGCAACAAGCCACGTCCCGAGTGGGACTCTTTACCTTTTGTTTTGTGTAGGTGTGCCGAAATCAGGGACTTAATTATTAGATCCTCTTAGATCAAAATTTGACTTGCAGTGCATTTATTTCGCGAAAAATTATATAACTTAAAAAATGTCAATTTGAAAATAATTATTCGCATTGCTTGTAAAAATAAATGAACGCGAAATATATTTTAATAAATCTACGCGAAAAGTTTCAAAAATTAATTGTTATCGAGAGCAAGAATAACTTTCATTGGCCGGTTATTTTTTTTTAGCAATACGAGAAATCGTTTTTAACGAAAAGTGCTTTCTTAATTGCTCATTTATTGCAAAAAAAAAACATAATCTTTTGTAAAAAGATCTCGACTCTTTTGTTGAGAATCAATATTTCTCTAATTAGTCTAATTAATCTATATTATTTTCATAAATCTATTTTAAATACTAATAAAGAGAACAGGAAAGAAAAGAAAAAGGAATGAATGATGTCTCAAGCAACATAACTTTCATCCTTTTTGTCCCCTGTGGAAATATCCTACACGACTTGAAGGTAAACACGGTGGAGGGGCGACCGAGCCAGTCAGCACCTAACCAAACGATCTCTCAAAGTCAACTTTGACCTGAGATGTTGCCCTAGAATTCAAAGGAAATGGCTCTTAATGGAAGTCTTTCTTTCAAAAAAAATCGGCACCCGCGATACGTTTACCGACGGTTTGAATTGACCATCCGCTAACATTCCATCCAATATCAAGTTAAAATATACACGTGCATAAAACACTCGGGATAGACAACTATGAAACGAATTCGACATGGAGAATGACGGGTCCAACATGAAAATCCCGCTATCATCGATAGTATGTAGTTCAACGAAGCGTATATTTGAATCTAATTTGATATTCTTTTTTCCTTTTTGAACATTCTCGTAGTCACGGAGAACTACACACACAATACTTTTCATGAAAAGTTTCAAATTGATTAGGATAGCGCGTCGAAGGAATTGACATTCAAAAATCCGAAATCACCACGGCCCTCTCTTCCTTTGACTGGAATAAGCTCCGAATCCGATTGCTCAGTCAAAGGTTTGACTCTTCTTTATTGGAGAAACTCTATCCAAGAAGGTCTTGGAGAAGTTTACCCACGCCGGCGAGCTAGTCACAATGCGTGACGACCCTTTTGTTAATTTGACAAGGCAACCACACTGGACTTATTAAGAAAAGCAACATAATTTATTGGGATCTGGCAAGAAATGAGCTTTCTTTAGCTACATATTTTATGTCGCATCAATTGATGTGTTTGAAAAGGCATTGGCGTAGGACAACTCTATTGTTATTGATCGAATAGGAAAAAAAAAATAATGGCTGGTTAGAATGTTGCGTGAGAAACTTCGAGTCCAGAGCGATAACGACTTGATGAATGCGACCGATTATGAAGACCCGTCGTATAAATCCAATCGCACAAGAACATCGACTGAATGATCCAAAAAAAATTCATCAATGGTGGAATTTTATGGAGTGAAAGTCAAGAGAAAACGAGGTGGTTCAAAGTTTGCTAGAACTCATCGTATGGTTGGAATTGTTCTGAAATGTCAAAAGACCAGGATAGATGGGCCTGCATTGTGTTGGGCTGGACCGACAGAACAAGCACTGAGTCAAAATCATGAGTAGAGATGATCATTGGCGGCCCAGATCAATTCCTTGGATCGGGCCTAACTTGTTGTCCAAAGCCGCTCACTAGTGAAGAAAAGAACTTAATCTTTTTAGGTTGGGTAGACCCACGCGAGATTAGCAGGTCAAAATTTATGACTTAATGCCCATGTTGACAAAGATGTGTCTTGGGCCGAATATGGGCCCTAATTGGGCTCATGGGCCTCTAACCCATAATCTGGCCTAATTATGAGTTCCCATGTCAAGCCATACATTAGATCCATCTCTCTTTGTGCACAGATTTGCAGTCTGAATGCATCGATTTTTCTCGTGTTCTATGTAATTAATCCCTTAAAAATAAATACTAGTGGGCACTTTGCAAGTGATCAAAGGCATTCATAATTAACAAGAGTTCATATAATTAGCAAACACCCAAATTAGTTCAGTCTATCCAGTCGATTGTATGATGTAACCAAAAAAAGAAAGGAGAAACCATTTTACCGTGATGGGACAATTTATGAGAGTGATACACATAACATAATAGGGTAGATTCGATATTAGGATTCATAAATGTCATTAATTGAACATTGCCTATGATTAGGTTTTAGGTGTGGACGATTACGTGTAGTGTAACTTGCGAGCTAGCATGGGTGACCTACGAATTACGTTGACAGTTCGTCGGGCTCCTCCGCCTTCACCACTACTAGAGTCAGGGTGGAAATGTTTGGAATTCGAATGCACCTCTGATCCTATGTTACTTATGTCGGGGCTATGGTTCTGATAAATAAGTATTGTATGACCTTAAATTAGCACCAATTTGTTTCATAGAAGGGAGACTATGAAACCTTCATTCATCTTTGTCTTGTGGTGCAGCAAAAGCTCAAAATCGAACCACTCACTTCGCTCCAATCTTTCTCACATTTCGGATCAAGAAGCACAAAAACCACTAATAAAAAAAAAAGAGTTAAACCAATTTAACAAAAAGAAGAAGAAGGAATTCGTAACCTAAAATCCGAAAGTGTCAAAATGAAATCTCAAGGTTGAATGGACACGTGTCGATGGGCAATTTGTCAGTTGCCGCGAAACCCGAAACGCTCCCTTTTCAAGTTACGCCATTCCTTAAAGGCGTGAGCTTTCACATGAACAACCAAAAAAGAAAAGCTCTCTCTCTCTCTCGCTCTCCCCATCCGCCATCGTCGTCGTCGTCGTCGCCGTCGCCGTCGCCATCCGCCTCTCTCGGCTCGAAATTTGACTCGTGTCTGCTCTTTGATGGTGATCACGCCCGACCCAGATAAATCACATGGCTCGATCTCCTTCCTCATCCCGGAATCGCGGTAAATTCCTAAAAAAAATCCCACCTTTTTTGGTTTTTTTATTTTTCCCGTTCTTCTGATGTTGGCTTGCCCGGCATGGCCGGGTCGTCCCGTCGGTTTTGATCCCGGCATTGGGAATCTGATCAGCGCGGCTGTTCCGATATTGGGGATGTCAATTTTGGTGTTCTGTTGGTTGGTCCGAGCGCTGTGATGAACTGTTTCGGCATCAAAGATGAATGCTTTGGGTTGGCATTTGCAGGATTTAGTTATTTACCCATTGATTTCTCCGCCTGATTATCAAAATGTTTCGGTAGTAATTGTGGAAGCATTGATGACTTCGAAACAATTACGTCCGGTGAAAAGCTGTCGTCTTTGTTTTTAGTTCTCGTAAATTAGCTCTTTATGTTGGGTTTCATTCTAATTTACGAACTGAATTGTGCTTATATATGGATGGGAATCGTGTCTGTACTATTTTGCGGTGTTGTTAGTTTTTCGGTTGAGGTTGTGTGCCGTGATGCGTGGTTATCTCCTTGCAATTGGGCTGTCTGTGTGCTTGATGTTTACTCGTGCATTTGCCACCCCCGCCCCTGAGGGGGAAGGGGGTAATTATCATTTGCTCAACTCGCTTCTTGCTTTTGTTGTCGTTGATAATAATACGCGCCTTCTCTTTATAATGTGAGTAGATCTTAGCCAAATGTAGAGGAGTAATTACGGAGCGTGGGATGTGAGTCGTATGAATGATAGGCATGGCTATGGAAGACACATCAGAGAGATTAGCTACTTTGCATAGAACGCGAAGGGAGCAGGAAAGAGAACGACGCCGGATGCGGGATAGGCAAAGGAGACAGTCTATGACTCTTGAACAGAAGGAAAAGCATCTTGCTAGACGCCGCAGGAATTATCAGCTACGTAGGGAGAGAAAACATCAGGGATCGGATCATCAATCTGGCCAAACGGATACAGCTCTTGAGCACGGAAATACTGGAAGAAACAATAGACAAATTGATCATTGCGTTTCTCAGTTTCCTGTGCCATATGATCGTGCTGTTCCTGCAGGATTTAATCAAGTTCTTCAAAACATCAGTGCTGAAAGCTTGAGGTCCAACAGTGGTGTGTAGTTTTTTTGTCACCAATTAACTCATCATGTGTAGCTGCTGCAAATAGGTTATTAATTGTGGTTAGATCCTGCTAGAATACTAATATTTGTCCTGGATTGTCACAATCAATTTTTTATTCATTTGCAGGCACAGAGTCTCTTACTTATGATTTAGCTAGAATTCAAAAAAGGTTGCGCCTAATTCACGTTAAGCATTTTGCGCGATCGTTAAAGCGTCCTTTGGGTGAGCTTACTAGCAGTAATATCCCTATTCTAGCAAATCTCATCCTGAAAGGAACTACAGAGACTAACTGTAAGTCAATCATGTCATTCTTTATTTAGTCTGACTGTTTTTCTGATAGGTATGCCAAGTAGAGTCTTGACCAATTTTTGTGATATCATAGAAGTTGCTTTTTGGCTGCTGCAGCCGTGATGCTAGTCTGCATAGTTCTAGAGATGACAAGTATTAAGTCTTGTGACAAGTTTTAGAAATGGAAGTTGTGAGTTTTTGTTTGATATATCAGCATGTGTTTCAGGTAAATCAATGACAGGAGTGCGTCTAAATCGTCTCAAACGGCTTGCTCGGACAGCTAATTCTGCGCCAAATGAGACTTCTGAGAAGAACCACCGCGATGAAACACAAGGTGCATACATGTACATGTACTCTTGGCTAATGCATAATCTACAACCCTGTAGCTTCACCCATGTGGACGTATGGGAAGTGGGGAAAAAGAATGATATCGGTATTTCATGTGGCTTAACTTTTCGTGCCTGTGGTACAGGGCATCAGAAACCCGAACTTGAAGAGGTTCAGTCAAATGGGGATGGAATGCCGAAAATGCCAACTGATGACGTTGCAATTGAAGATAAAAATTGCTCCGACGGAAATCATGAATGACTCAGTCTCTTGAGTTATACCATGTCCTAATGGTAATTATATGCACCAATTCTCTTCCAACCTTCATTTGGGGTTGGTGACTGCTGTTTTAATTGATCTGGTATGAGCAAGTTATTTCGAATTTTTGTTGCAGTATTGATAAGCGAGAGGAGTTTCTTAGTCAGAAAAACTGAATTCGTTGATTTTTGGTTCTGCTTCATCCTCCTATGGAAGTGATGGAAGCTAGAGAGTACTAGTTATTGTATGTTTTTTTTTTTTTTTTTGTATGGCGGCTATTCTTAGGATAGGACTTGACCTGGTAAGTTGCAGTGGATGTAACCATAGTGAGATCTAGGATGGTAAAGAATTGGCACTACAAGAAATCATTGCTAAGTCTTTATCCGGCCCATCAGTTCAGAAGTATTTGATATCTATTATAATCATATACGCTAGGTTAATTGGCATGTGTAAATGACATTCTGTAGATTTTGCTACAGATAGGATATTGAAACTTTCTGGTAATCCATCACTTCCACAAAATCTCAGACTGCATGTTCTATAGTGACTTCCGGATACTTTCACTAATTAGCGTCTAATTTTTGTACTTTAGTTGCTGAATTTGATCTGAGAGGTTGCTGTTTGTCAAAGATTCTGTCTTTATCAAGGCATTTTATTCCATAGTTGTCAAACCTCCACAACTGTTGATGCTGTCAGTTTCATTTATTGTTACCTCTCTCAAAATGCATATGCCAAACCTGGGCTCGTCTGAATCTTGCATTCCTTTTTCCAGGGCTTTTATGGCAGGAGTAGTGCAAAACTTTGGGCGAAAGAACAGCCTGATGCTTACAGTGTTGGGCAAGTCTCTCCTTAGCGGATAGGAATACAGAGTATTAGGAGGAACTGTCTAGGTAGCTTAGTTCTATTCTTTCATTTGGTCAGGGCCACGGGTTATGGCATTTCATATTCTCTCTATCTCCCTCCCTCCCTCCCTCTGTGAAATATCATGGGGGATGATGATATGCAATTGGGTCAGTAACCAGTTGAGATTCTTGATCATTCATGAGCTCTTATTCTCATTTGAAATGTCTAGAAGTCTTCTTCTAAGCTAACTCCCGATGTGGTTTTGTATGGGTTTTACTCTGTGGATGTCTGTGACGCCAGTTTGGTTCAGAAGGCCTCGGAATATGCCACGACTTCGAGAATGGTATCCCTTGCTTTCTTTCATTTTGTACCGAGTCCGAGCCACTGAAATGGATTAGTATGCCGCGAGTCCGTGACAACAAATGAACAGAACCACCACATGAGAGTCGTAGCTTCTAAGACGCCAAACGTTGTTTAGAGCCGACTGTTGTCTCCACCGGCCCACACAAGAAAAGAGGTGGTGTTGAATTTCAAGCCCATTTACGTTAAGAGTACAACACATGGGGTCTCAATCTCTTATGGAATTTTTCTTTTGGGTCTGATAAAGAAAACATTGATTTTAGGGAGGGTCTCAATTCAAATTTGAACTTTCTTTCTATTTATTATAAAAGAAGTATCGATTTTAGGTCAAGTAATATTTTTTACTTGAACTTTTTTTGTCTCGTAAAAAGGTATAATTTTTTTGGCTAATACCAAATCTTGCCTCTATTAAGTATCTATCCAATGATGCTATTGGAGAAAGACTTTACATGTGGAATGACACATTAAATCTTCGACATCATCATTGGCTGGGATTTCGATGAGGGTCGGGTTCTGGTTCAGCTTGAATGCCGAACTTTTTTTCATGAGATAAAAAAAATTTTGATCCTCAATTTGGGTTCGCCTTGAAGTTGGTATTTTTTACTAGGAGATATAGCCAAAATTGAGATCCATTCTAAAGATAATGTTTCTTTTCTAAATAAAAGAAGTTACGTCCATAATTGACACTTGATTCAAAATTTATTTAGATCATTAAAAGTATTCTCAATTTTATTTTCTAATTTTCAAGAATTGTAGTAGATAAATTAAAATTTTATAGATCACACTATCCACTAAGTAAATTTCAAACCATATTTGTGTTATTATCCCTGAAGCAATAGGAAAGTAATATATTAATTCGAAGATAAATAACCTTTTTCTAGCCGCCCGATCTGTTCTCGATCTGATGGTTCAGATCCAACCTCGCAACTCTATATAAACCCCACCATAAACCTCGCTGCCTCCTCAGATCTTCCATTTCTAGGGTTTTAGGGAACCTCCCAAGCCGTCTCCTCTGATCTTCTCCCATGGCGATCCTCCTCTAGATTTTCAGGTTCGCGTCGTTCCTTCTCTTTCGATTGAATCGCGTCTCACGAGCTCCTCGATTCGCGATTCGCGTCGGGATCCATTGACGGGGACTTCTGCGAGGAAGTCCTTCGCCTTTTCCATCCGGAGCAAACGGATCCGTGTTTGCAGATTCCGAAGCTAACGTCATAGACAGATGCCCGCTGGCGTCGACGGTCCTCCTTTCGGGGAGTTCCTCCGCCGGCGGCGCGTCTCATATTCCATTGCCTTCTGGAGCAGCGTCGCTGCTTTTACCTCTGTGGACTGGCCATGAGACGTACATCATCGTCAATAGTCAAAGTTTCGGTTTTTTACTCTTTTTTTCTGTCTAGAGTTCTTCGTTTGGTTTCATGAATTCAGAGGGGGGTGTGCTAATTTCGATGGTGCTGAATGTCTGGATGTGCTTACAAGATTAGATGGATCTTGAGTACAAAAAAGTTTTCGAGGCTCCCAAGTCTCTGAAATTTGACTGTCGTTTGAGTCACAACTTGGAAAATAAAGATGCAAAGCAACTTGAGTTGGTCATCTGGTTTTGCTTCTTAGGATTTAGAACCTTTAGTCTAATCAATTAGTTTGCATTGTTAATTTGGATTAAAAATTTTGTGAATTACGTGACGGGGGATTCTTCTCGAACATCCCTTGCTACCGCTGTGGAGCAAGCTATCTTCTGTGCTTGCATATTCCAAAGCAAACGTCACAAACGAAAGCTCGTTGACGTTGACGGAGCTCCGCCCTCTCGGGGGAGGAGCTTCTCCGTGACGGGTGGTCTCATATTCCATCGCCTTGTGGAGCAGCATCGCTGCCTTTACTTCTTGGGACTGGCCATGAGACATACATTTTGCCATCTCCAAATGGCATCTTCTTTGGAAAATGTTTTCCCTTTTTGTTTAAATTGAGTTGTGATGGATGTGGCCTGTGATGATATCAGTTGAAAAATACCATCTTTCGGGACTGAATGGCTTGTCAAGCCTTGCTGTTATTCTGCAATTCTGAGGCCCTTCTGATGTCATGAGATTGCTTCAAAATTATTTTGGTGTACACTAGTTTTGCCCCTTCGGAAGTTGGCACATATTGAAGTTTGCTTTTGAAGTCATGTGAGAGTAAAGAGTGGACAAGATCACTGTATGTCATTGATTTAAATTTGCATGTGCTTGAAGTAACTGCTAGGGAGACGGGAATTCTGGATTCCGAAATCCCTTTTTTCTGATGAATGCCTCCCCCACAAGTTCTTCCTGGAGTTGGATTTGTGTGCGTTTTGGTGAATCTCCATTTTCGTTAATTGATGAACAAAGTCGATGGGAGCAGGAGAAATAATTTCAAAGAGAAGTAATCGAAACGATGGAGAAACTTTTATTTACTCGGTGAGAACCCTAGAGTAAGAATTTCCTCTAGGAGTATTAGACATTGAAAGCCCATTGCAAGTTAGGGAAATAAGTAATTTTCATACTTCAGTATCTATAACTTTCCTGATCTGGAAAATGAATCAAAAAATAAGCAAGTGCCCAGAAAGAAATATGGCATGGAAGATGGAAGGAAGAGAGCATAGGACAGATGTGTAGTTATTTTCAGAGAATCAAACGTCTGGCTTGACCTAAGACACTGAAGACAAGACAGATAGACAAGGTCAGAATTTCCGAATTCGGATCGAGCCCGTTTGCACGGCATGCTGCGTAAACTCTCCGCCGAATTCGCAAGTATGCAAGGCGGGACGGGCCTCTGTAAGAAAACACCAAGCCAAAAGTGATCCGGTGGTGTTCTGGAGAGATTTTCAAGGAAGTGACTCGTATCTGAGACCTGTTCAAACATGGCAAGTCAAAGGAACAGGCTGGACCGACACCCTTTGTTATCTCGTTGCCGCCTCACTCTTCGGCTTCGTGTAAGGATCCCCAGATCCTCAACTCCATGAAAACCTCGCTGCAACCTCATTTCGGGTTGACGAAGACTGCGCGTGCGTATACAAAGATAGAAGGCGCAGCTGGTGCATCATCATTTCACAAGCAATGTGCAAGTATCTTCGGCATACTTGTTGACGGACAACTCAAAACGCATTGAATAGGGAAGACGATATCGATGTTATGAAATAGTAAGAAACCAGAGCTTGGCTTTTGTCAATTCTTTTCACATGACTTGATTGACTCCATTTCCGTCCATTGTACTATCAAGATTGCATATTGTAAGAACTGTCTACCCGAACTAAAAGGCGAACTATAGCATTTAACCATACGAATTATGGTCAGGATGATAGGGCCGAAGCACTAACGTGATGTTGCTATGCTGTAGAATACTTGTTTTGATTCGAAATAGCACTTGCAGTTTTTATGAGCTTAAAGAAGCACTTAGTGTTTCATTCGTATTTCATCTAAAGGAACTTGTATGGCGTATCCTAAGTCAAATTTGCAAAGTCTACCGTAAGATTTCTTTTTTTTGAAAAAAGAACGTACCTTCCATTACCACCGGCTACAAAGTGGCCAGCTTCCACTTTACAATAAAACAAATTTCTGAAATCTCCATAACAATTTCCTAACCAGAGGAGACACTATCAACCGTCTGCTGAAACATTCGCAAGCTGAAAAGTTCTTAACCAGGGGTCTGAACTTTGAACGACAATAATCAAGTGGAGTGTATTCTATAGCCTAGGCTAGCCGGTCTGAGGGTAGTTGTGGATAACCAGCTTTCAACTATTAACCACCCTATTTGGAGCTCCGTTTTCTTTTGTTTTCTAAGTCGATTACAAATTTTAAACCTAATCACAACAAAAAGTAGATAGACCCTATTGACTTTTTACAGCCATGTACTTGCTAACTTGTCAAAATTTCTACCAAAAGAGATAAAAAGAAGCTATTGGACTTGTCGGGAGAAGAATTTCCACAAGATCACTTTGTTTGATGCCCAATTAAAGGCAACCCCAGTGGATTCCTCTCCTCAATAGGATCAAAGGTCATTAAGTCATCCAATGTCGAGCCTCTAACGTCATTGCATGTGGCTTGTGTCTCAAATCATGTAATCTTTGGTGCGTGGCACAAGCAATCCCCTCTGTCTTTCACACATCTCTCCAACTTTATTCTCCTACTTCTATATTCCAAAATTCACATGGAAGAAAAATAAAATAAGACCTAATTCGGGATAAAGTCATATACCCATCTAGTCTTTCCAAATGATTGAGAAGACAGATTTGATTTATTTATTCTTCTGATCCAACTCAACTCATCCTAAATTCTAGACCTTGCAATCGAATTGCAAACATTGGGGAGCACACCACTATTTTCGGGACTGACTTACTAAAAAAGCAAGTCAAGATGCAAACAAATGTTACATCCTTTGCCTCTAAAGGAAGTAATCGCCCACGATGCTTTGTGAAATGCACTAGGAAGCTACACTACCATTCAATGCTGAAATTAGATTACTATAACATACTTGAAAATATAATAATAATGCTGAAGTTTCTGCGAAGTGGGTCTCAAGGGAAGGGAGGGGGAGAAGAAGAAGCAAGAAGGTGGAAGATGGGGTGCATTATTTGTCTGGATAATTATCTAATCAATTCTCATTGGATATGACCCCATGACCGTCGATAGATTATATTAAGTAACGTTGAATAATTGCAAAGGAATCCCTTTTAAGTGGTGGCATGCCACATATAAAATTAGTGTAAAACATTGAAGAATAATGAGTTGGCAGCCACCCTTTTTTTCTCTCTTAGGGAAGTCAATTTAGCCAAGAATTGTTCTTCGGTGGGAATAAGTGTGCATGACTTTGATTCCTCGAGTTTACTTTGCATCTTGCATCACCAAATTATGATCAACTGTCAATTATACTTTTACCTTTCGATCTCCAGTAACAGAGTAATCATAGCACAACTAATGATCGATTGCCAACGTGAAAAGGGAAAGAAAAGAAAAAAGTCGTGCCGAGACTTGCAAACAAAGAGAAGGCAAATACGTTAGAGCAATGGTCCAAAAGAACAGACATGATCACGTCGATAACCATGATTTCCAAGCTTTTTTTTTTTTTTACATGGTCCGCCATTCTGAAGTTAATCGCTCGAAATGCATGACTATGCACATTGAAGCCCGATCATAATGTGCCCACATCCGTCTATTCCGTCCTTCTTTTATGTTTAATCTCCAAGAAAAATATCCCATTTAGTACGTTGTCAACTCACCACACCCCTACTAGGTTCATTGAAATTACCCGTGCATAACCAAGGTGACTTTTTACATTAATTTTGTACTTAACACAAAGTGGCATCATTATTCTTCTTCCCCACTAGATGAAAAAGTTAATTTTAAACGTCACCATCTCTCTTTGTAACTTTCTTACACAAGAAGAAAATAGTCTTCCCAACATTATACTTTTTTGGTAATATAAATATATATAATATTTTAGAAAATCATATATAATTTAGTTAAAATTATATATTTATTTTCATTAATCTTGGGTTGATATAAATTGAATGTAAAAAAGGCCACTGCTTGCCAAACGCAAAAAGAAAGAGAGAAAAAGAGGGCCTCTCGCCCTCTCTTTCTTTATCATTCCTCTCTTCCTCAGATCTTTTCCATTTCTCGTGATTCCTCCTTCGATTCAATTCGATCTCGATTTCATCTCACGGAGAAGAGAAAACCCATCTGCGTCATACCCTTTTTCGCGCGATTTGTTTTTCCGTTGATTAGCTGAGCGAGGGAGCACTGAGATTCTTTTCTTCTTCTCTTGAATGCTGGAGCTGATTCGGAGCTGAATTCCGATCCTTTCCGACGTCGGGATTGGAGAATTCCGGGTTGTTCCAGATCGGCAGCCGATCGGTGAATGATCCGATGATCCGGGATTGAATTTCCAAAGGACGTGAAGCTTGTTCATCATCCGAAACCAGAAGCACTCCGGGTCCTGTTCAGAGGAAACTCCGAGGAAGGTGAGTTCGTCCTGTGCAGTCCGCATTACGATTTTTTGCGCTCGATTTGGATTGTCTCTTTGGGGGGTGGAATTCGGAACTTTTGGGTTGCTTGGGAATCCGGAAAAAATGGACTCTTTATGGATGTTGTCTCTTACTGTTTTATCGGGGGAGATAATGGAGATTGCATCGAGTGTTGTTCGTGCTTTCGATCAGTTAGACGGTCGAGATTAGTGAGTGGGTGGCTAGATTTTAGATTGGATAGTGAATTGATCGATGCGGTTTGTGGCGGATGGGGTTTTTGCAGAATGGAAATGGATCATGGGAAGCTTTTCGTTGGTGGGATTTCGTGGGACACGAATGAGGACCGCTTGAGGGATTATTTCCAAAACTTTGGTGAAGTAGTAGAAGCTGTGATTATGAGAGACAGAGCTACGGGACGGGCCCGCGGTTTCGGCTTTGTTGTCTTCGCCGATCCTGCTGTTGCAGAAAGAGTTGTGATGGAAAAGCACATGATTGATGGTAGAAGCGTAAGTTTTCCTCTCTCCTCCGCACTCAGTTTTTTCTCTCCTACACACTCTAGTTTATCCGCATAATAACTGTGAACAGGTGGAATGTTTGAGAAGTTTATCCTTTCACAAGAGCAACTCTGCTTATGTCAGATGCATTATTACATGGATATTTGCTAACAGGTTTTCTTATTTGCATATATGTGCGCAGTAGAGATCTTTTTAAGATAACAGCATCGCAGTTCTGTTCTATTGTTGGGTGAGTCTTGTTGATAAACATGGGATTTCAGCTAACTACCGTGTCCAGTGTGATTGATGATGGAAAATAAAGAACTTACTAAGCGGATTGTTCTTTAGCTGTTTTTTACTAAGCACAATATTTTTGGGATTGGTGAAAATAAATGAGAGTCCGAATCTTCTAGCAGCTAGTATGCATGTGCAGAGAATGTATGGCAATGTGTTATCATGCATCAGAAGGATCTTAGTTATTTCGGCATTGTGATCAGCAGTTTTTTCGTGATTACTGCCTTTACAATGGCCCTTTTTACATTCATTTAACTTTTTTGTTATGAATAAGTGAAAAGATGTAGACGAGAAAAATAGTTGACTATTTTTTCTTTTGATTCTGTGAGAGCCATGTTTATCTTAGTATAGCTCATATAATAAGGGGCTGAAATGCTATTAACTGTTGAAGAATGTTGAGGGTGCAGAGCAAGTATGTTCTGGAAGATACTTAATTGGAGTTCAGAGGTCACCATTCTGTTTCAGAGGACAATCGAATAGTTGAGTATTGAATAACATGAATAGCATTGAGTTTTTGTTGATTAGATACTTTTACATGATCAGGTTGAGGCAAAAAAGGCAGTCCCTAGGGATGATCACAGCATTCTTATCAGAAACAACAGAAGCATCAGTGGCTCACCTGGTCCTACCCGGACAAAGAAAATTTTTGTTGGAGGTTTGCCATCAACAATCACAGAGAGTGACTTTAAGAAATACTTTGATCAGTTTGGGATAATAACTGATGTTGTGGTGATGTATGATCACAACACCCAGAGGCCCAGAGGATTTGGATTTATTACTTATGATTCGGAAGACGCTGTGGATAGAGTCCTGTACAAGACATTCCATGAACTGAAAGGTAAAATGGTGGAGGTAAAGCGAGCAGTCCCAAAAGAATTATCTCCTGGGCCAAGTCGAAGCCCATTAGGGAACTATAACCATGCTATGAGTAGAGTCGGTGGCTTCCTCAATGGTTATACACAGGGATATGGTCCAAACTCTGTTGGAGATTTTGGAGCCAGAATGGATGGGAGACTTAGTCCAGTGACAACTGGTCTGGGTGGAGTTCCCCCATTCACTCCTCCTTATCCGAAAGGATTGAATAATGAGCCAGGTTTTAACCCAAGCTTTGGGGCAAATGCAAACATACTTTCGAACCTCAATTATGGGAAGATGTTTAATTCTTTCTACAATGGGACAGGCAGGTACAACTCTGGGAGCCATGGAGGAAGTGGTTCCATCTTGAGCCATGCAGGGGGAAGTTTGTGGGGCGACAGCAGTCTTGGTTATTCTTCAAGCAATGCAAGTGCCAACAATTTTATGGGATCTGGAAGTGAAAATGCGGGATTGGGCTCTTTTAATAATGCAGGAACTATTTGGGGTCCTTCTTCCAATTCCACTCTAGGTAGAAGAAATGGTTCTACCTTAAGTGGTGAAAACTATAATCTTGGCAGCATGGATGGTAGTTATGTTTCAGGAGCTGGAGGATTTGGAAGAAACAGCGGAGTGGTTGGAACTAAACAAACTTTGTCATATCCTGCAACTAGTGGTGGCCGTAATGGGACTCCAGATCTTTACGAAAGTACAATTTATGGAGACCTCGCTTGGCAGTCATCACCTCCAGAACCAGAAATGTCTGGACCGTTTAGCTATGGACTTGGAAATGCAACTTCAGATGTTATGACCAAAAGCTCTGCTGGTTATGTTGGTTATGGGGTTACTAATAGACAATCAACTAGAGGTATGATTTTTTACTACACATACTCTTAGTTGTGGACATTGCATAAGCTAGTTATTTTTCTTTTCTTCTTCCTTAATTGCATCCTTTGTCATATGGCAAGAACGAGGTTGATAAAAGGAAGATGTTGCGGCTTTTAGAGGATTCTAGATTCTCCACTTTTGCATGTTATTATCTGGGGTAGGAAAAGTTGCTCCATAGCTGGCAAACTGGTGTTCTGCAGCATGTCTTGCAATATAAATTCAAGTTGATAGATTCTTTTCTAACCAATATGTCATGCATGAGAGAGGCCATCATAGCAGTCAAAGATTTGATGGCCATCATTGATGTCATCTTTGATTATGTTTCATGGATTAGCAGTTATGTTCAGAAATTGGTAAGCATTGATTTATTTGAGTACATTGCTCATGAATTGAGTAGTGTATTCTTCGCATGACATAATAGAAGTCCTTCCATTACCTTCAAATAGAAAAGAAGAATAATTCCTCATGCCTATTACAGATTGTTGCAAAAATTTGCAGTAGGTTTGTCGTGGTCTTTTAATCCTTTGGCAAAACAAAATTTTCCATCCAATACTTTGTTAAAATGCCTGGTATGACTGATCCTTTGGTGGCAACTCAAGGAATGGAAGAGTGGTGATGACTGACTTCTTACTCTTAAATTTGGCTCATCTGTATTTTGTTTGCAAAGTCAAATTTTGACTCACTGCAACAAGCGAAAGGATTTGATTTATCATCCAAGGCTTCTGTGCCTTGAAATGTTCACAGAAAAACTAATAAAGTCTCCTTATGCAATGCTTTACCGTCAGCTACATTTATATCTAAAAGAAAAGTTGAAATCAAAATTTTAAAATAATTGTTATTAACATTTCTTTCTTTGTCATTTACAGGGATTGCTACCTAGTACATTATATAGACGTCAGAAAGTTACGGTAGGGAAATTGTATCTTTTGAAGCACTTGGAGTATTCTGTGTTTGCGTAATTTCCACATCGAGTTGTTTTTGTGAGTTCAAAGTACGTCTACAGATGATTGGTTTGCCCGTCAACAAAAGCCTGTAAATTGAGATACAGGGGGGAATCTTGTGCAAGGTTCAGGCTTTGAGATTTTTCACATAGTTTTTGTTTCTTGGAGGTTGATTGCGGTGAACAACCATTGGTAGGGTGTTTACAGAAATTTGTATCATGCTTCCCTGGTGATCCGGCGATACATAAGAAGGCTGACACTTTCTCCTGTTCACATTTTTTCTTTTTTACTTTTCTTCCAAGTGTTCTTTACATTTTTTTCTTCTTCACTGTATTATTCAGCAACCCTGCTGGTTCTTGTCAGTAATACTCTCTCTGAGGCTTTTTGTTTCAGATAAATGTACACTGAGAGTCATGCTCAAGTTATTAGTTTGATATGGAATACTCTTTTGAAATCCCAATAGATGAGCTACTGAATTCTGATCAAATTCTACCAAAAGACAACTATTATAAATAAAATTTTCTGATGGGCCAAAGTTGCCATCTCTTCATGGACTTGTGACTGTGAATCGTCTGTTTTCAAGTCGTGTTGCTACTTGACTTGCATAGCTGCTGAGCAGATTCGTTGGTTGATCATATAGTCAGAAGGATACTACTGCGGTTGGAACTAACAGGGGAATTGGGTTCCTACTTGTTGACTTTGTGCCTTCTTGTCTTTTCAATTGCGGCTGATTGTTTCCGGCTCTTTCTAGATTTTTCACTTGTTCTACGCAAGAAATAGTTCTGAATTGGTGCTTGGAATCGGGGGTGGGTTACTTGGAACCGGATTAAACCAGTCATATCATCTAAGGTTGCTTCGTACTTACTAGCATTGCTTAACGACCGGTCTTTGGGAATGTTGGGAGCGTGCAAAATGAGCTCGATATCATCTAAGGTTGCGGAGATTGTCAAGGAGGAGTCTAGCTCCGATCGAGTTTGTTAATACATGCAATTGGGCTCACCTTCACTAAAAGATTTAAGCCATTGAGTTATGGCCTAACTAGATGTATCAATTACTCTACACAATATCGGTTTTCAGATATAAAGCTTTTCTAATACAAATCACAAGTGTATCTCGATAATCTCCTCATCACGTGTAACCTCAAGATTAGGTTTGCTCCTCCTTAATACAAGTATTCTTCTACCCTAAAAAGTGTGCCATCAAGACTGTGTTACTGTGATATAACGATTATTGGAACGGTCGAGGGTTCATTAATCTACCATCGGCTTTGTAACATTTTGTTGGAGCGCACGGTAGAACTCAATATATTTGCCTACTGAGATCTTCAAAGGGATTTCAAGTTTGGGCCCGTCAACATTTTCAATTTGACTCATCTTTCCAATTTCGATATATTAATTATTTTACGTCAAACAAAGCCAATCAACTCGAGACTTAACAAATACCTTAAACATGCATCTTGCCAAGAAAAATAATAAAATCATAAACTTCTTTTTTTTTGGTCGAAAAATAAAATCATAAACTTCATGCGCAAACAAAAAACGTGTTGGTAAATGATTTTATTATACGTTTCTTTTCAATTGGTTGGCGACCGTCATATCATGAATGAATAATCTATGTCGGGACCGAATATACCTCTCAATCATATGCAAAACAAAAAAATTAAGTTTAGCTGTCAATCATGTACAAGTCACGATAGATGAATCGAGTCCGTATAGATGACACTGTTCCCGGACGTATGCATGGAAAAATGCACGTGAACGTAACGTGGCTTTTCAGCGATCAGACGTGGCGTCCGCGGATTGGCTGATTTGGTTCCCGTATCCAAAGAATCCCCAGAAGATTGGATATGCACCAAAGTCACCACGCAGGCGCACGCGCCGGCGCGGCGGCCACGTGTCATTCGGACTTGCCATATATGGAAAGATTATCGTTAATGTTGGGCTCCGCACTGTCGCGCGTGGTCCCCACTCCAGACAACAGGACGGCTGGGGAGTTCCACGTGGGACGTTGCTGTCCACGAATATTTCCTTTTGCCCTTTCGTTTTCCTCATAGGTTGTGGCAAATTGTCGTGCTCGGATCAATCTGGGCCGTTCGTTTAGAAAATCGAAAAGGAAGGAGGATCGTACGATTGGATGAATTGCAAATTAACTGGAAATTGTATTATCCCGATTTAAAGGGAGCTTCCAATAAATACGAGCCACGACCACTGAAAAAAAAAATTCCCTATCAACTCATTTAATTGAAATTACATTTTATGCCAGGAAATTACTCGGTAATTTACAAAATTTACCGATACCAAACATTGGCAAATTTATTAAATTTTACTAGTCACGTTTGAAAATTATCTACCTTTATGTTATAGCTATAAATATAATTATTTCACAAGGTGATAAAATCATTCATTTACTAGTTTCAAGGTTACTTTTGGCGTTGGTAAATGAGGGTAGACATAGAAAGGTTGCAAAATGTTGATCAGTGATAAATCGGTTTTTGCAATAAAGTAAATAAACATGTAGCAAATTTACCTTTCGTGACCTACAGAAAAAAATTCGCCGTAATCAATGCAAATTACCATGTGAACGCTAACTTTTTCTGCTAGAAAAAGATAAATTGTAAAAAATATTAAAGGAAGTTGTTACTCTTCAATTTGGATACGGTAAGTAACAAAAGCTTTCTGAGATTGGGACCATGATTCCACAATTTAAAAGAAGGGGAAGTGCCGATTCTAAGTAGCTTTCGGCCAGTCACCATCCACAAGATGTCCCAATCACAAAGATATAATTGATGGCTGCTTTGGACCACAGGGACCCAAATGGTAATCGCATTACTATTCTAAATATAGATGGTCTCTTTCTTTGGCTTCTTTCGAGGTGCCGCTTCACGAAGCAGTCCATTGAAATTAGGAAAATGACACAAATAATTTACGAATTCTGTCCATTGTATAATGTGATCTTTGAATTTTGTTCAATATAGTCATAAACTTTAGTCTAATATGCGATTTGGCTTCTCAATATGATTTCTGAATTTTTTTTATACATATTCAATTTAGTCTTGAACTATACAAAGATATTCAATAGTGTTCATGTTCTGGAATTAATAAAAGAATAATATCGAATATTTTCATATAGTTCAGAGATTATTTGAACATGTATCATAAGTTCGGGTATCACATTGAACATAAAACCATAGAACAAATTAAAAGTTCAAAAATTACACTGCACATCGGGCCAAAGTTAAGAAAATACATTGAACAAATTAAAAATTTAGATATCATATTATACATAAAGTTATAATTTTAAAACTGATTTTGTTATTATCCCATTCAAATTAGACTAGTTACTTAATTCACGTGCTTTGCGAGAACGTCTTGATTGTAATTTTTAATTTAGGCTCCGTTCGTTTAACGGAAAATATAGCATTTTTGGAAATATTTTCCTCAAAATCATTTTCCTGGAAAATGATAATAATTTACAGTGTTCGTTTGTCAAAAACTGCCGACTTCGAGAGAGGTTGAGGCACACTGTTAAAGGTGGTGATATTTAAAAGTAAATGAAGAACAATGAAAATATTTTCTCCTTTCAAAAAAGTAAAAAACATTTTCCTCACTTTTGAATATATTTTTTTTTCGTTTGTGGAAAATATTTTCCTTGACTATTTTATTTTCTATGAAACGAATGCCTAAGAATTCGGAAAATATTTTCCTGAAAGTTATTTTTCGTGAAATGAATGGAACTTTAATCAGTGAAAGTAGTCTGGGGTGGAGAGGTAGCCTAGAGACAGTATCTTTGCAGGTATGAAAAACTATCTTATGTGTCTTGATTACATGTCTTGCCAAGTGGCTATATAAAAAGGCAAAGCGAAGTGACATGTGTCACACAAGGGAGCGAACGCTCTCGACGTCCCCGCTTTAAAAAAAATAAATGACAGAATAGATTGGCAAGACAAAAGGTCTTAAACTAGATACACGCTACACCTGAAGAGGAAAAACAAGGTGGAGAGGGAGTTTACCAGATAATTTTCATCACTATACTGTAGAGATTCTTGAAAAAACTTCATGCCCATATACATTCTCTAATCCGAGGACAGTTTCAAGAAAGTGCAGACAAAAAGGGAGTGACTTAATAAACATGTTGCTTTCCAGAATTCGACGCCTGGAGGTGGAGTACCAGGAGCTCGACTTGCAAACAAAGCCTTGAGAACAGGCACCACAAAGGTGTGAATGATCGTGCTACGATCAAGATTTATCATTGCTTGTCTATGTCCCACAACACCAGGCTTTTCGAGGGGGCGCGTCTTCATTGCTCTTGCCCTCTCCATCTAGGACGACGGTCTTCCCGTTCCCTAACCACACTGGGTCTTGCTTATTCAGCTCTTGGGAAGCCACCACTTTCCGTTTCAGTACACCGTATATTTCTTTGACCACGGTTTGAAATGCAGCAGCCACATTTGAAGAATCTAGGGCCGATGTTTCCATGAAAAACAAGCCGTGCGCCTCTGCCATTGTCTTGCCTTCGGCAGCACTCACCTCCCTCGCATCCTTTAGATCCGACTTGTTGCCGACCAGAACTGTTATCACGTTCATATCGGAATGAGCTGTTCATAGGAATGCTAGAAGTCAATGCTCAACTCATCGTTTCACTTGAAGATTTGGGAAATATCATTACTATCCAACTACAAACGGCATAAGATAACTTCCAAACCAAAAATCAAAGGAAGAAACTGGTGTTATTTCGTAACGTCCATCAACATTCTGTAATTTATATCCACTTGCAACTAAATCAGTTCCATGACTCCAGATTTAAATAATCATTTTAAAGTATTGAATAGTGAATAGAATATCTGTCTGCCAACACCTCAAGGGGTAGGGAAATGCAGGAACCTTTCAGCAAGGACCAAAGACTCTTAAGATCTTAAATCCAATGGTTATGTGAGGAAACAAGTAATTTCTTCAAAATCAAGTCAACGTGCCAATTGGCAAGGAAGAGAAGCAAGAAAGTACGATCCCAGTGTAAAGGGAGAGAGAGACTTACTATGAAGTTCATTAAGCCATCTACCGACGCTATCAAATGTCCGGCGCCTACTAACATCATACACAAGCAGAGCTCCAACTGCACCTCGGTAGTATGCAGAGGTGACGGCCCTGAACCGCTCCTGACCTGCTGTATCCCAGATTTGCGCCTTGATCTCCTTGCCATCAATGTTTAATTTTTGTGTTTGGAATTCCACTCCGATTGTGGACTTGGAATTAGGGTAAAACTCATCTCTGGCAAATCTTGCAAGCAAATTTGACTTCCCAACAGCTGAATCACCAATTAGAACTATTTTGAATAAATAATCTTCAGCTTGTTCGTCCTCAGAATTCAAAGCCATCTTCCAACTGCCAGAGTCTTAGGTTCTAGAGTGCCATTTTGATGGAGTATACACTTTCAAAGTTGCAAATATCACCAGATAAAACACAAAATTATCAGTCACAAGGTGAGCTGATAAAAGAGTTAGAGCCCAACTGAATAAAGGCAAGTTTAAAGTAAACTTGGGAGGCAAGGCAGGAACATAGAAGGACAAAACATGAAAGCAAAGAATCTTAATTACTTGATGCAGTGAAAAAGAACTTTGAGAAATTTCATATTTCCTTTCTTTAGCAAATTCTTCTCCACCCTCAACTTCCAAAGGGAAGGTCGATACATAGAGAAAGTATCTGTGCATAATTAAGCAAACATCAAAGCAATATCCTTTAATAAAACCCGTTTGTTGCGCAAAAGAAAAAAATAGGTCACTACTCAAAATATACACCACACCCACTTCAACATCAACACTACAGAGAATAACAGTAAGATTCGCCATAGAAAGAGAGAAAGCTCGTGGAGTTCATGTTACTTCTACCACTACAAGTTGCATTTTGCTAAACCAGTTTCTGTGTAACGACATTTATACCGGTCACGAGCCCTACCGTGCGTTCTCCATGAAAATGATTCATATACCAGGTTGTCTTAATTTTTCCAAGTTTGAGCAGCAAGATGAATGATATTTGCATAAAAATGATTGGCAAGCTCGCTTTAGTACTGTACTGGTAACTCACTATATTTAACTGAGGAAGTATTACATAAACTACAACATAGTCAAACCCTCATCACTCTTTCAGATTTAGGCACCCAGCTATTGTGACAACCATTCTCTGTGTATCTGCAACCAACAGAAATAAAATCTCCAGCCCTAACTGCCTTGCCTTGCCTTCAACCTGACCGAACATATTGAAAATTGCCGTCAATGCAAAATGCGTTCTCATCAGATGGCTTTGTTTCCTTCCATAAGCATGTCAAAGGCCATAATCTATCTATTACTGACGCGAGTTCTCTGCAACTATTTAATCTCATAATAGACCACACACCTCAATAAGCAATGCCATCATTGTTTGTCATCCTTCCATCCCGTCCTATCCCATCCCTTCACTATTGATAACGTATTGCTATTTGGCGCATTCTTGTAGATGAACTCAGCATAAAAGAGCCTTTGTTCTGACATCATACCCGGCATCCAACAATGTTGTGTAAACCAAGGATGGGGAAGGTCAACTCTAACACAGTGACATTGACTCACAAACAAGCGGCAGCGAAATCCTACCTCTTCCGTACCTCTTATTGACCCGAAAACGACAAGCACTTCGAAAACGCCAAAAGCTTGAATTTTTATCAAAGGAAATCCAAAATTGGCGAGTTGAAAACACAACGATTCATCTAATGAACCAAAACCAAGCCCTCAAGACCGATGGATAAGCTCTCATTGTGGAAATTACGGCGCAAAAATCACAGATTGCAACGCGAAACTCACAGAGTTCAGCTTTCGGGACTGGCATTGCCTTCTCCGAGCATTTCATCAAATCGCCAGCAGAAATTGAATTATTCCCAAAGATCGATGACGCCGGAATCGAAAACCCAGCAGGGAAAAAACCACCGCAATCGATAAGCCGGTCACTGGCAGAGAAATTTCAGTCAATTTCTCTGCAATTTTATCTGTAGGACTCGCGTTTGGAGAAAAGAAGAGGAAGAAGAAGAAGAAGAAGAAGCGGGAGACGAAAGGGGGGGGGGGGGGGGGGGGCGAATGGAGAAGAGAGAGAATATGGGCTCAAAATGGGCTCTGGCCCACTATGTGATTCAATGGGCCTTGGGCCCATATTTTGATGGGTTTTTGGGGCTTTTTTCTTAGGAGTGAGATCCTTCGCTCTCGAAAGGTATCTTTCAACTCGACGAGTCACCTAAACTATTGATCCATTCAAATAAGAATAGTTATATTTACGCAAGGATATATCAATCGTTGAGATTTATTGACGGACCAATGATGGCACCGAATGAAGTGAA
Organism: Melaleuca alternifolia; assembly: GCA_019926035.1. Classification (NCBI taxonomy): domain Eukaryota; kingdom Viridiplantae; phylum Streptophyta; class Magnoliopsida; order Myrtales; family Myrtaceae; genus Melaleuca; species Melaleuca alternifolia. Next base: position 1,436,794 of record JAGKPW010002174.1, read on the forward strand.
TAATCCATGTTATTTTTTTTAACGGTAAGAAGTACTTGATTGATCTCCATTGAATGTATCAGTACTCCATCCTCATAAACACAGTGTGACTGTCGATGCCATATAAGCCTGTGCTCCTCGAGACGGTCTTCAAGATAATGTGCCAATGTGGTGATCCGAAACGAGGTCTCGCATTAGAAAGACAAATAGGCTTACAATCTAAGCAAATATTGAGATTCTTTTTTTTTTTTCATATCACTCGTTACTTGCCCCAATATAATCGAGGGAGCGTGTCTTGGAAAGGTCTTGAATGTGAGACGGGAGTAATTCCTCTCATCAAGATTTGGCGCTTCGTGGTTCTAATTAGCAAAAAGACGCTCTCGACGACAATTTGCGAATTTCTTGCTCCCTATGAATGAACGAATGACTTGACATATCAATGATGGGAAATCATAGTAGACAAGCCTCGATTTAGGTGTTTTATCCATTGGAATGCAGACCAAAATCAAGCTTCTTCGGGCGACTTCACTTGTTGGAAATGAGAATGGGGAGACGACAACTCATGCCTCTATATTTATATTATAAAGCTACTAATTAGCACTAGCCTACAACGTCAAGATGGCCGAGTTGGTCTAAGGCGCCAGTTTCAGGTACTGGTCCGAAAGGGCATGGGTTCGAATCCCATTCTTGACATTCGATTTTTCGTTCTTTTTGGCTTTTTAATCAAGTAATCATATTGATAATTTTCATCCACTTGATAATTAAGCATGTGGGTTTTTTTTTTTCCCTCATTTTAAATATTTTTGGAGTTCTTGCGGAGTTAAAATTAGCTAAGTCAGATTCCCTCGAATGTAATTGCAACTCCAAAAGCTTAAGATACATGAATTGATGCAAACGAGTTGTCCATCATTCGGAGGAATACTACACAAAGCAAAGGTGCAGTTTTCCCCCTCGAGTCCTCGCATGTGACATCGACAATTGTAATGTTTGATATTTCGAATTGTAATCTCTAGTTTTAGGATTGAGACCCACTTGACTATCGACTAATAGCACGTAATGGAGACGCTTGAAAAGATCAATTGAGTGCTAAAAAAATCTTGAATTTGTTGGGGCAAAAGAAAATCTTGTTTGTAATTCCACCATAAACTCTAAAATATCGAGACTTTTTAGTTATTTCAAAACTCGATAATATCATGCATGATATCAATTCGATAAGATGCAATCATGAGAGATGCAAAAAAAAAAAAAAAACTCGAGGGAGAATCGTGATTTCACGATGATAGATAAGATCACCAACGAAAAAAAATTATAATTAACGTGACTTGACACTGTTGTTATTTTTACTTACGAGAAAAACAAGTATTAGGGTTTATCATCTTACTACGTTTCTGCAATTTATCTGACCCGTAAATCTCCTGCGTCTCCCACCGATAAAACAGGGAGACAGAAGCTGCCACTCTCGCGCTTTGGTTGTTTGATACAAGATCTCGACGAGGTTTAACTTTCCAAGGCAAATGGTTCAAAACAAGTCATCCCGGTATTTAATCTCTCAGCTTTCTATGAAATCCTTGATCTTTGGATAAAATAAGATCACCAGCCACGTTTAGATCACATGCTTTTTCTGGCCTCTCAAGCTCTTTGCCAGAGAGAGAGAGAGAGAAAGAGAGAGAGAGAGAGAGAGAAGCAATAGATGGTCAACATTCTTTCCAGGCTAAAACGGAGGGGAGGAACAGTATAAAAAGGAAGAAAGATGGGGTGAAAAGAGTCGGATTTATCTGCTCACGGCAAACCCAATCTCCTCGTTCACAACCCGACGACGTTTTCGCTTTCCCCCCTCAGTCGGGGGAGACAACTGAGGGAAGATCTTGGTAAGCAAAGCTTGTCCCCTGCCTTCAATTTCATTTCGTTTTATTTATCCTCTGCATCTTCTTTTCTGCTCATCTGATCTTTGAATTACTGGTATAACCCATGAAGGCAAACCCAATCCTCATCTTTGAAGCGAATTGAAAATATGTTGTTAAAGAGAAGATGTTGCAATAGGATGAGGCATTTGATCTTATTCTTAACTCATTGTTTTCCTTGTTTCTTGCTTAAAACTGGGAGCAAAAAGAAAAAGCGATCAAGGAAATCTGATTAGTTATTTCTCCTATCTGATAGTTGGTTGAATCTTAGTTTATTGCGGATTCTAGATCTACAGTCGGGCAGCGATGGCAGTGGCTTCCTCGGGCAAAATGACACATGAATAGCTCGAGATGGCATGACAAGTTCACACTTTGCTGTAGCTATTGTCATTTATATTTCTTCTTGAGGTCAATCCTATCATAAGCCCTCAAATTATTTATATCGGTCAGCATGTGTCCCTACTTTAATGTAATATCTTATCTTTTACGAAGCAACGCACGATTCAAAGGCATCTTTCCCCTAATTGGAATATTTATCATCAAAATTTTCGGGTCGAATGGATAACTATGCCAAAAAAATGAAAATGATAAGAATGCATTTGAAATTCTATGGTGGAAGTACTCTTTTGGCAATAATCTCATAAATTTTTATTATAGCACCCCCGCAAGTCATATAAGGTAATACTCAAAATTCTAATGAAGGATAGAAGACTAATAAAGACACTATCGCACGAGAGACTCATGAGAGGCAAATCCTTCTCGTCGATTACATCCTTTAACAATCATTCGATTTTTCTATGGTTTAGTCGCGATAATAGTTTAGACGAAATATAAGAGAGAGAAAATATTACCACGATAGTTTAGGCCGTGGGTATCATTTGGGTAGAGGTCAATTTAATCCAATCTAGCACAAATTTTGAATTTTGTGGACATGGGATTTATCGTAACATGATGTGAATTTCAATTGGAGATGAGGGAGCTTTTGATGAGAAGAGCCGGGAAGGGGATTACTGGTTGGCGTACCAGGAATCAAAGAGGAACCGAATCTTTTCAAGACATCATTTTCGCTCAGTGGTCAACCAAAACATGCACGCTCGATTTGTTTGGTGGCCCCGGCTATGAATGAATCCAAGCAGATCAGTGGATAAGGACTTTTGGAGCTCTCCAAATTGACTCCCTCACCTTCAAGCTTCACATGTCGCCTTTCAAATGATTCCTCCCCACACTTTGATTTCTTTTGGCCTTTTCTCTCCCGTCATCCACCCTCTTTCTTGGTAATCCCACTCTGTCACTCGCTCTGGCCACTGCTTTTTTCCCTTAAAATTGTCAAAAGGGCTTCTTTAGGATCACATCCGCGGTATCTTTTCTGCCCCCACCTCCACGCCCCAACCTTATATACGGGATATATAGACGGCGTGGATTTTGGATTGAAACATCATCAGCGCCTTCTCGGGCACATCGTCATTCATAATTTGCAAACAGTCCTTTTCAGAGAAGACCCAGAAAGTACAGAGAGAGAGAGAGAGAGAGAGAGAGAGAGAGAGAGAGAGAAGAAGAAGAAGAAGAAGAAGAAGAAAAAGAGGAGGTTTTTCTGGTTCTGGGTATTCTCTGTTCTCGTTCTCTCTCCGTTTCTCTTTCGTGCATTCAGTTGAGTTGTAGTGGTTTTTGGTGAATTTCGGCGCCGGGCCATTGAGACCGTATTGGGTCCGTGTTGTTTCGACTCTGTGATCCTCTGTTCCAGTGCCCCATGCAGTGTTCAGTCGATCGGATTCAGTGGCATCGATGGGTTGCATGATTTGCCCTTTTGTGATTTCTGGTGTATCATTTCCTGGAATTCGATAGGATAGAATAACTGAATTTTATCAGACAAAAAGGTGAAAGCATCGGAGTATAGCGTCGAAAGGCTGGTTTTTGTTTTCTGCTGTCGAAAGTCGTAATATAATATGCAGCAGATTGTAAGGGAATGATAGGAGTGGTCATTAGCCTTACTTTGCGGGATTTGGATTGCTATAAAAAAAATTGTGTGCTGGGTTGGATTGATACAAAAGTTTGTGCCTTTTTCATAATCGGAGACGTAAGCTTTCAATCATTATGGCGAATTGTCCATTTTGGGTAAACGGATCAGTGACTTTTCCATTAGTTTTTTGCAGAAAGTCGCAGATTTAAGGTATTGCTGTGGTTCCTTCAGAAGTGCGTATCTGAGGCTGGGAGAGGATGGAGGGAGGTCATATTAAAGCCGATAAGACGGACTTCACCGAATGTTGGCGCACGACATGGAAGACGCCGTATATTATGAGGCTTGCACTCTCGGCTGGAATCGGTGGATTGTTGTTTGGCTATGACACAGGTCGACCAAGCTCTTGCCTTTGATTTTTTATGCCTTTTCCATTTGCTATGGTTAAAGTAAATTAAAGTGGATGGAACAAAGATTGAACTTGATCGGGATGAATTTGCAGTCTTCTCTGGGCTATTGTTCTGTCAAATTCTTCCCTAAGTCGTGACAGCGAAATTTGTTCCAATCACTGTGTTTTACCAAAAATAAAAAAATCTAAATAAACTAGCATGACTTTCATTTATTTGTCTTCTCATTAAGATATGATACGAGTTGTTTACTTATTTTCTTATTGTCAATCTTTGGTGAGAAGAGTGGGTAGTTTTCTAATTTTTAAAGAGTTTTAACCTTTACTGTTGCCATTAGCTTCTCTGTTTCCACTCGCTTTTCCTTTTACTTTTTCCTCGATCAAAGTTCACTTAGCAACCTAGAATCTGACCCCATAACTTAAGACAAGAATCCTTGAAATCGTGGTCATGTACCTATGATTCGATTGTTCTGTTTTTAGTAGTATTGATGTTGATCCCATCTCTGCTTGTTTGTATATGCTCCCAGTCCTTCTGCTTGTTGCAGCAAGTAGTCAATTTTTTTGCCTTTTTGAGTGTTTGCCTCTGTATTGCTCTCCTAATCGTGATCTGGGATACAAAGAAAATACCACCTGTTAAGAGGAATGGACACCCCTCAAATACTACATAAACCTGAATACCTCATTTTCTCTGGCGAAGGTGTCATTTCTGGGGCGTCGCTCTATATTCGGGATGACTTTGAAGCCGTTGACAAGAAAACATGGCTACAGGTGACTAGTCCTTCCTCATATCCTCTTCACTGCTAAATTTGTCAAGTATGTTAATCCTCAAAAGTTCTTGTCCACTCGCAGGAAACTATTGTGAGTATGGCTGTTGCTGGAGCTATCGTGGGCGCTGCCATTGGTGGGTGGATCAATGATAGATATGGGAGGAAGATTTCAATACTTCTGGCTGACGCCGTGTTCTTTCTCGGTGCAATTGTCATGGCGGCCGCCGTGGCTCCATGGATGCTCATCATTGGAAGAATACTCGTAGGTTTAGGCGTTGGAATGGCTTCCATGACTGCACCTCTCTACATTTCTGAAGCTTCTCCTGCTAGGATAAGGGGCGCTCTTGTTAGCACAAACGGTTTGCTCATTACTGGAGGGCAGTTCTTGTCGTATCTCATCAATCTGGCCTTCACTCATGTATGCATAATTCAAGCTTAATATTCTTCTCCTATTTTAGTGATTCAAGATAAGCGATAAGCTGGCTTATTTGAAAATTTAGGCACCTGGGACTTGGCGTTGGATGCTTGGGGTAGCCGGACTACCTGCCCTTGTTCAGTTCATCCTCATGTTAAACCTGCCCGAGTCTCCTAGGTGGCTCTACAGAAAGGTAATGGTCGAAGCTCTCATCTTCTTTCGTGTTTTAGTATCTACTGGTCTGGAATCTGATTGTGCTAGTTGCATGCATGTTCGCCGAGAATTTGTAGATGGAAAACACCCAAGTCTTTTTCCTACTATCATAGCTTTTGCAGGCATAACTAATTTGTTCATCAATTTTCCGGTTTCTTTCAAAACTAGTAATCGTGTTTAGTAGTTAAGTTACACATCATTTTATTTGCTTGAAGAATGGTTTTACTAGCTATGAATACGCAAATTGTCAAGACTTATATGCTTGGAGGTCGTCATTTGAGTTTGTGTATAGGGATTAGTTTTCAGTTAAAGGTCATGTGAAGTCCCTATTGCACATGACATGACATGGTTTGTATTTTCTTGAGTTGCCTTTTATTTTTCTTTTGCAAGTCTTGGAGTCCTTGATCATCAGTTTTCACTTTTGGAAATATTGTTAATTATTGCAACGATTTGCTAAACTTGATCCTGCATGAAATATTTGTATGTTAGACACTTACTTCTCTGTACGGAGCAGTAGCCTGGAAATTATTCGTTTTTTGTTGTTCGACCTTTTGATGATAGATATGTATCTTAGTTCTGTGTTTATACAAATCAAATTCTGATTTTGACCTTTTTACATAAGATGCATGTTGTGATTGAGTTAGGAGTTTGCCTTGGAACTAATTATGACATGAGTCATGGTTATATTATGCGCACAGACATAATATAATTCTGTCATTATAGGGGGAATATTGGGCATAACCTACTTCAAATTCCTGTTTTTGTTTCTAGCTATAGTCATGTGACTGGCGAGCTGAATCGGTACATTATGTTGTTTTTTTATGCTTTTATATTCTCTCCAAACCAGAACAAGATCGATGAAGCTAGGAGTATTTTGGCCAAGATTTATCCTGCCAATGAGGTTGAGAATGAAATGAGAGCCCTGCAAGAGTCTGTTGAGGCTGAAAAAGCTGATGAGAGCATCATTGGAGAAAGCATGATAGCAAAAGTGAAGGGTGCTTGGAGTACCCCAATCGTTCGAAGAGGATTATACGCTGGAATTACAGTTCAGGTGGCTCAACAGTTTGTGGGGATTAACACGGTCATGTATTACAGTCCGACGATAGTTCAATTTGCTGGGTTTGCTTCAAAAAAGACCGCTTTGGCTCTCTCTCTCATAACTTCCGGCCTCAATGCAGTCGGCTCTATTGTGAGCATGGCATTTGTTGATAGATATGGACGGAGAAGGTTGATGATCATCTCCATGTTTGGCATTATCTCTTGCTTGGTTGTGTTATCCGCAGTATTCTGGCAAGCGTCTGTACATGCCCCCGCTATTAGCAAGTTGGGATCTAACCACTTCGGTGGAAACACTACATGTCCAGCTTATTTGTCGGCTCCAGATGCAGCATCATGGAACTGCATGTCTTGCTTACATGCTGATTGTGCATTTTGTGCCGATACAAATAAGGTAAGTTCGCATCTATTATTCTTTTCGTGCAACTTGTAACCAAGTATTTTTGTCCCGTTTTAGAATGCATAAGCTAAGCTCGTGTATTTCGTTCGTTTCTTATTCAGTACCAACCTGGAGCTTGCCTGATTGCTGACAAAGGAATAGGGAAAATGTGTGGAGGTGAGCATCGGATATGGTTCGAGAATGGCTGTCCAAGCAGATTCGGGATATTCGCTGTCCTTCTTCTTGGGTTGTACATCATTTCTTACTCCCCTGGGATGGGAACCGTGCCATGGATCGTGAATTCAGAGATTTATCCACTGAGGTATCGAGGCACTGGGGGAGGAATCGCAGCGGTTGCTAACTGGTGCTCGAATTTACTTGTGAGCGAGACGTTCTTGACCTTGACAGAGGCTCTTGGCTCGGCCGGTACCTTTCTCCTTTTCGCCGGGTTCTCCTTCCTCGGGCTCGTCGGCATTTACTTCCTAGTGCCAGAAACCAAGGGGTTACAGTTTGAGGAAGTTGAGAAGATGCTGCAAGAGGGATACAAGCCCAAGCCTTTTAGGAAAAAGAACTCCAAAGTTGATGGGTCTTCTTGAACCATTCTGCTCTGGTCCTAGTCTTTATCAAACGCGATTTAGCTTGACTGCATTTGTTTGGATTTGTCAGAATGACTGTCTTATATTTCAGTCAATGAAAAATAATTGGATTTTGATTAGATGGTAATATAGCAAGTTGTAATATCTATAGCTTTAATTGCAACAATAGTATTTTAAATAACGCAAAATTTTTGGAAAATTATTCCTAATTACGTGGTTAGATTCACTTTTTCTCGACCATTTAAGTGTCATTTCTTGTTTTGGGGACAATTGCCGATTCAGTCTTAAATCTTTTGCTACTTTGCCGATTCAGTCATAAACCTTTTTTTCATATCAAATGAGTCTTAAAACTTTTAAAATTTTACCGATTAAGTCTTTTCAGCGGATTTTGACCGGAAAATGCCTACATGGCAACGACATGGCGTGACGGACCTCGCCGGCGATGACCGGACTCTAGATTTTTTTTCTATTTTTGTTCTCTTCTTTTTCTTAAAAAACTACTTGGTCGGCGAGCTTCGCTGGCCGCCGGAGCTCGTTGGCCACTCTAGAGGGTGGCCTGGACCTCGTCGGTCATGGGCGATGGCGGGGGAGGCCGTCGCCGCCCTTCCCCGTGGCTTGCAGGGGGCTATGGTGACCTCCCCTGCCCTCGCCCACGACCGGCGAGGGTCGGGCCGCCCTCTAGAGTGGCCAGCGAGCTCTGGCGGCCGGTGAAGCTCGCCTACCAAGTATTTTTTTTTTAAAAAAAATAGAAAAAAAGTCCGGGGTTCGGTCATCAACACGTCATCGTCGGCAAGGTTCGTCGCGTCACGTCATCGCCATATAGGCATTTTTCGGCTAAAATCCGCCGGAATGACATAATCGACAAAGTTACAAAAGATTTATAACTCATTTGGCATAAAAAAAAGGTTTAGGACTGAATCGGCACTTATCTCCCTTGTTTTGCCATAACTAAGCAATTCGAGATCATGATGAACCCATGCAACTTTCGATAATGGAAAGGTTTTTGGGCCCAATTTCCTTAAGAAGTGTTAACCATAATTTGGATTCAAGTTCTAGTCTAGACAAAAAAAAATTATCTCATTAAAAAGCAACGATTTTAACTTGAGTCTCCCAAAATTTCTTTTTTGTCTCACGAAGATCATTAGTTTAGTACATAGTTTTAGTCGATACTCAAAGTTGATCCCATTAAGTTTGCTTTAAATGATGCAATTAAAGATGCTACATATCCATTCCACTCGTAATTAGTGGCCACTCACAATTGCCATTGCCGAAGCTACAATCAAAATCTGAATACTTTCGAGTCAAGTAAGACCCCGTCGCAATCTCTAATACTATCACATAGGGAAATTTGATGGGAGTCAAATCTAGATACCGATTGAAAGCTGATATTTCTTCACGAGACAAAAAGAAAAATGTTAAAGGCTAACATTGGGACCCGAGCTTAATTTGATACAAGACAAAAAAGAAAGTTTGAGCTAACATGGAGGCCCAAGCCAATAGTGCTTTTTAAGGAAATTAGACCAATTTCTTATGCGTTGGTGATGAGTAGATTGGGGAAGGAATTCGATATTTTCATTCATGATACACAAAAGGCATGAAGGATGACTGACGGAGTGACCTATCCAATGTTTACATCCTTTAATGTTGACATCCTTTTGGAGGCGACTTGTCTAAGAACTCGACCAAATAAGTTATGGGTCAAACAACACATACGTTTTAAATAATTGGACCATATTTGATATTCGATAAGATATGTTAAATTGCTTTGAAGTATCTCTTTTTTTTTTCTTTCAAAAGTCTCAATGTGTCTAGCACTACAAATGTCTATGATGGATGCTTCCTCTCGAGTTAATGTCTCTATATATCTGTTTCAGATTGTTACGAGGCTCCGAATTGCTGATTTGCTGAAGTGGGTCGAGAAGGCCAGAAGAGTTTATGGGCTTTTAATCATTGGGCTCGTTTTTCCTTATAACTTGGGCTTATACTCTCTCTCTCTCTCTCTCTCTCTCTCTCTCTATGTATTATAATTTGATTGAAATATGAGTGATGTCGATTTTAGTTGGCTAAAAGTTCACTTCACACAAAAAATTGAGATATGTGATTGCAATTTCGATGTCAATCACGGTAGTTTTAATCTTATCTAGATATACTTTCGATTTCAATTTTGAATCCACTAACAATTTGACCTCTAACCTCATTATGTATACATGCTTTACATGTTTCGATTCATTCACTTTGATAATGGAGAAGCATACTGTAAAAAAAGAAAATTCATGTTAATAATTAGGATGTAAGAATGTTTAAATCCAATTCTACTTGTACTTCTTTAGAAGCTAAAGTTTTTATTTAGGATATAATCATTTCTTCCCGAATTGGTTCGTTATTTTCTTTTTCTCATGGACACTTTTTAGTTGGCCAATCTTTGAACTACAAGATACAGTCATCTTTGTCTTATACCAATCTTTTTTTAGGTGGCCAATCTTTTAGTAGGTGCTTATTTTTGCCTTACGGCCCCCCTTTAGCCCAAATAAACGATACATTATACACACACGTACGTCAATTTAAGCCGCGAATGATATCTTTTATTCTTCAGAGACTAAATTGACCTATTGATAAAAGTTTAGGAACTGATGGTGCCTTTACATTTTGGCGAGTTGATCGTCAACCTAATCAACGGCATATGGATGTTCTGTCGAACGAAACATAACATTCCGGACAACGAGCGAAAACGAGACCCCGACGGAAGTAGGAAAGGGTAGTTGAGGAGTTGAATTGCAGTTCGAATTAGAAATGGATTGTTGGAGGGCTTCCTTGAGACTCCTAAGCTAATCGACGCGATTGCAGGTCAATAGGTCACAGGACCGCCAATGAAACAAGTCATCCCCTTTCCCTCCACATCATTCATCACCTAACTCAACATTAATATGTAGATGAACCCTTAGACATACACTGAGATCCTGAAAAAGTCATGATCTCACCAACCTTTGAAAAGGTTGACGACGCATACTGTTTAGATGATCAAATCCAGTACGTCTGCATGATGCCTGATTATTGTGTTCGCATTATATATAGTCGACGCGCGACGTACCGAGCAATCATCTCATCGAGTCGCTGCCCTATGTATAATACAGGGTTTTGAAACGTTCAGGCATTAAACAGCTCACGTAACGGTGGTTTCCGTCGATATCAACTGTCGCATGGTCGACGATTCGTCGAGAAACCTCTGTACTAAATGAGGGCATTAGGGTTTGCCATGCGATGGTTTTTAGTGTGGTTAATTTGCAAGGTTTACCGCCGAGTCAAGCACTACATTCCTAAATCGACTCGAGTGCAATTCAATCTGGATAAGTATCATTTGGCACTAGTATTGATTAGTGAGCCAAGAACAAAACTAAACTTTTGCCGGTTTAGCCTCCTGGGCATTGCTGCCGCCCTAATCCGTGGCAAAACTCGCGACTCTCGCTTAGCCTCGCCGTGTTCTCATCATACTCCGACCCTTTACCCCCGCCGCCGTTGAACCTACGGCTCTCCTTTTCTCTCTCGATTATATTCTCTCCGTTTCTCTATTTCTTCGTCACTGTGCAGCCTCCTATTGAGGCCGATGACCATAGTCGGACAGTGATTCGACGTCGCCGGAGCACCACAGCCTGCCTCAGATTAACCACCATCCAAGGTCCATCTGGATTTGCGGTGGCCTGTTACGGAGGGAGGGAGAGAGAGCACGCCATGAGTAGCAAATAGATATATGTTGCGGTGGATGGCGGGCGGCGGTCTACGGCACGGTGGCGATGGAGCCGCGTCGCAATGTTCCAAGGAAAGCATGATTTTCAATTCGGCGTAAGGTTCGGAGGAAGGTGGAGAGGGCGAGGCTCAAGAAATCAAAATTGACTGCAAAATTTGTTGTTCAAAATTGTTTCCATGAAGGCGACAGTTATATGTATTTTGGTTTCGTACTTTGACACTAAATTTGTACGTATTCGTCGTCATTTGGCGCTGTATGCCGCAGCAGCATATAAAATGAAGAGTCAAAATAGTTACGCAAATGATCTTAGTTTAGTTAATCCTTCTTTATGGAACAATTAGGGATGATGTAGACATGGCGAGTGACGGAAGGAGGACATCATTATGACGTAGAGTTAACCCAAAACCCTAGATTTCGCTTCGATCGAAATTGCCCCCACAATGATGATATCGAGACTTGACGGATTAAAGCTCCGCACACTCCTCCTTGGTTTTCTTCATGTAGATTTAGTATAGGAAGAAATACTAATCATTCTTAGTTTATTGGATCAAATGGATATGATTTTCGGGAAATTAGGTCTATCGCCTTCAAATTTATATGAAGATATAACTACAATATAGATCGGGATCCTCTAAATATATCTGTATCTAAAAGCCACTGAGCCGAGACATGCCGCCATCTCCGCGGCGGATCTAATAGCCACCACCCGAGTCGTCGTGTCTCCATGGCAGCTCCCTGCTCTCACTCTTTCTCTCTCTAATTGCAAAGGATCTCAATCCTTATCGAACGAACCTGCTATTCTAATCACATTAATCATAGTATTCGTACCAATTGAATGCTTATTTTCCTCCTCAAAATGCTGTATGTACGAGATCTATCGATTTGTATCCCAATCTAGCAGGACTCATGTTCTTGCTCTCGTAGGACACACGTACACACATATATATATATTTAGTTTGAGAGTTGTATGGCGAGGGGTTCTGCGCTCAATACACCGCAAATCTTGGAAAGATTTGTGCGCTTATGATAAAAGCATGGGGATAATCGTTCAAAAAAATCATAAAAATCGTTGTACAACGGCCAATTCTGTCTTAAAAATTCTATGACCGGCAAGAGTGTGGTGACCCTCATCAGCCCTCCTCATAGCTAGTTGTTGGGCCATCGTTGAGGCTCAACAATAGGCGGAAGGAAAAAAGAAAGAAAACAATTAGAAGATTGTAAAAATATAGAAATTGTCCACATTAACACTATTCAACTTACGCAATACGATTAGATTACTATGTTAGTGATTTTTAATCAGACAATGATAATTGAATTCTCCATAATGTAAAGTGATCGCGTTCCTTTTTCTTGATATAAAAATGAAAATGTCATTGCTGATATCAATCTACACCAGGGTTAGGGCTTGACATCACAATATAGGCAGGAGGGAGCAAACCCTAGATTGATCTCTCTCGACAGGCTACTAGATTCATGCATATCACGGTTATAGCCTATATAAACAAAGTTATCATCTACTCTTCCCCCTTCTCCTTCTCGCGGTACTAGACGTCATGAACGCGCGAAGTACATGCACCGATAATTTTCCTCTTCTATCCGTTACATCTATGTGTTGATAAATACACAAATGAGAGAATCGCGAAATCTTATGCGATCCTTATCGACGGTTTTGAAAATTATGTTGCGTGAGAGTTTAAAAAATGAAAAGAAAGTAAACATCTGTACTGTGACGTCATGTTCATAACTTTTTTTTAGTCTCTTATGTGTGGTTTACAGCAAGCACGAGATCTTGTATTAGGGAGAGCTGTCTTCATATAATTGACCGAATAACGCCAAAGCAAATGTTCACGAATTACGACAGCGTATCCGGGCGGGTGCTGTCGTCTTGCATGAATTCAACGTGCCCCGAGATGACGTGTCAAAAGTACGATAATCACTTCGTTAAGACGTTTAAAATTCGTGTTAATCGCGGGTTGTCACGATAATTCATCGCCGCCTAGAGATGCTCGACGAAGCTTCGGAAGACGCGGAGGTCGTGTCTCCCCCGGACACGTGGCGCCATGACGCGGAATTCGGGGGGACGAAAACGACAATGCGTAGCAGGTGCGGCTTCGCTGCGGCTGGTGGTGCGCGTTTTGAAAGGGATCCACGTGTCTGGGCCCCACACTTTTTTTTATACGTATTTTTTGCACTTTTGAGACTTTGGGTGCGTAGAGGGGGCGAGGGACTTCGTCAAGGTCACGTTGGGATGCGGGAAGGCCCGACCCGCTTGAACTCGGACCGACTCGGTTGGCCGCGATCTGAGTCGAACCGTTCGTGTGTAGTCGAAGATGCTTATGATCTTGGATCGAGTCGCGGCAAATTGTTAGGATTTCGATTTCACCTTCGTCAAATATGAATTCTTTTTAAAGTTGTGACCTTAAAACTACCAATTACAATTGTCCCAAATGTTAATACTTATTACACTTTAATTGATTTGATCAAAAACTTCTTAATTTTGCCAATTGAGCCAAACGAGTTTATGCAGCCAATTTTAACCCGAAATTACCGACGTTGATACCGATAGTGCCACATTGAATGATTAACATAGATGTAGATTTGCCAGACTTAATAGAAGAACATAACATAGAACATAACATAAAGGAAAGAAATACAAAGAAGAAAAAAAGAAAAAGAAAGAAATTAATTTTTACAGTAAGGGTACTTTTTACATGACATTAACGGTTATCACGCTTGTCATTTCAGATTAAAATTGATTGGATATATTTAATTGGTAAAATACGATAAATATTTATGATTAAAATTATAAAATTTGGGACTGAATTTAAAACATTGAATTATTCGGACAGATTTTCCATTGTGGAGTCGATACGTGCTGTTCCCACTCAAAGTGGCTCACCCTGTTGATGACGCAGTGATTGTCGGCTCAATTTGGCTTCCTGGATCCTTCGTTTCAAACTGCATCGAGTTCCTGACAACGCGAGAGGAGGCCACGTGGAGTTTTGACTGGGATCCAACGGCGAAGACTGGGCTGGTGCGGATTTGGTTTGACCAGGTGGACGGTCCTCATTCAAGTAGGCCAACCCTACACCTACTCCCTCCCCGCACAATACCATCCTCTATCGGAACGACACCGTCTTGTATTTGGTCATCCCCTTCTCCTCCTTTTTGACTTGGCCGATCTCCTACTAATCAGCCAATTCCTTAGGAACAAGATTTAAATACCCCATTATGTTTCATAAACAATTGGACCATAGCAAAATAAAAATAAAAAATAGAGGACACATGTTGATCCAAAGATTCCGTGCATTGTAAAATGACTATCATCTGAACGATTTTTCGATCAAAATTGACAAAATGGGTATGCCGATAAATCGTCAAACTATTAAGTATTGAATTGTCCAACCTTATAATTTCAAGATCGAATTGACATCTGCGTAAATGTCGTATTGCGTTTGACATCGAAATTGCCATTTTCGTCGATACGAAACGATGAATATGTGGTTCGTCGAATGCCTAAGACAATCGCGGGATGCACGCTTTCCTTCATGTCATCGCATGGCCATTTTTTTTTTTCCACATGCTCGGACGAATATTCAATGTCCAACGAGTCGAAGATCGGACAATGTGCACGAAATAATTAAAGCGACCTTTGACTAATGTGAGGAACATTTGACTTGGTAATCAAGTCACTCGTTCAACGTACATTGTTGGGCCCGTGCTCCAAGCTATAGTACACGCTTGTGGTACAAGGCCCTTGAGACGAAATCTAGGGTTCTTGTTATCTAGACATTTAATACACGGGTTCTTGTTATCTAGACATTTAATACACGCGCTTCGGATTTTTGAAAAATCTTAATAAGAATACGAAGATTTTAAATTCATGATTTCCGAAGCGATTTTTGAGTTAGTTAGTACATGAATTTCACTAGCGACCGAAAATGTTCGGTTTGAATCAATACCCGAAATGTTGACAAATCTAGCTGGCGTCTTGATGGTAATTATAACAAAAATAGGAGTGTTGTGCAATACAAATAGTGCAGGCTTTGAACTTTTTTTTCTTTGGGGGGTAA
Source organism: Melaleuca alternifolia (assembly GCA_019926035.1). NCBI lineage: Eukaryota > Viridiplantae > Streptophyta > Magnoliopsida > Myrtales > Myrtaceae > Melaleuca > Melaleuca alternifolia. The sequence continues at coordinate 1,452,275 of JAGKPW010002174.1, forward strand.
TTCACAGCAAATCAAAATTAAAGAAAGTCATTACTCGTCTTCGATGAGAACAAAGGAGGCAAAGAGATTGCAGTTCGTCACAAGAGATCAAGAAGATGTTTTGATAAGGTAATTTTGAAAAAAAAGAAAAGAATAACTATTTTACCATCGAATTGATATTGCGACTTAGACTTGGAAAAATTCATCGATTTACCGTATTGATCTATGATCGTTTTCTAATGATGATTTCTTTTGAAAATGTTGAAATCGAGTTTGATTCTAGGCTAGTTTCGAGGTGGATTAGTTCGATTCCTAAGAGTGTTTTGATCTTTCTCTGATTTGATTGACCTAAAAGGAAAGAAAGACTTAAATTTCTCGGCAATTGCGTACATGAACAGGAGTCAAATCTAGCTCGGTTGGATTAATTTCCTATCTACATCGGGTCGTCAACCCAAAAGGAATTTTGCCCTTGGCAGGATGTAATCTGGTTTTTTGGTGATTGCTATGTTTAGATCCGATTCGATCTTGGAGTCCACCATCATCACCCGATAAGAAATCTTTCCATCTGCAGGACACCCCCCACTAGGGTTACAAAGTCTTGTAAGCGTAGCCTGGTACTGTGCTCTTTTCTCATAGATCATTTAGATAGGCGTCGAACGCCTGCAACTTGCTCTTTCTTTCGGCCGTTCTTATACGACTGAATCACAGTGTACGACTGAATCGCAGTTCTTGACTCTGGAGTCCCATTGAAGTGGTCCGTGTAGGTGAAGTTTGGGCACAGGAAGGTGTGAAGGGAAGGGAAGGGAAGGGAAGGCGGTGGTTGTGGAGAAGTTCCAAGATCTATAAGAAGTCTTCCCCAGGAAACACCCACGAATCCTTTTAAAAAATTACGGAGAAGCGAGAGAGAAATTACGACAGGGAAAGCCGCAACCACTCCGGCCTTTTAAGTTGGAAACATTCATCGAACAGGGCGGGCCAACAACCCAACCCCACCTTCTCCCTTATATTAACTCCCCTACTCATCGTCTGGTTTCATTGCGGTGCACCTGCTCCATCGGAGAAAACCAGCACAGACGCCCGTACAAGGGACCAAGAATCATCTCTCACGTTCACAATACCCCCAGAGCTCTGGTTCTTGAAAGACCCACGATCAGACCAGCCATGGCTAGGTTCCTCAAGCAGCTTCTGGTTTTTACAGCCTTGGTCATGTCCATGGTCGTGCTATCCTCTGCACAGACGTGCTCCGACTATACCTTCTCCGGCAACAAGGTGTTCACCTCCTGCGCTGATCTGCCTCAACTGAACTCCTTCCTCCACTGGACTTATGACTCATCGACCAACAAGGCCCAGATAGCCTACAGGCACACCTCGGTGGACACATCAAGGTGGGTGGCTTGGGCCATCAACCCGAACTCGACCGGCATGGTCGGGGCTCAGGCGCTTGTGGCGTACCAGCAATCCGATGGGACCATGAGGGTCTACACGTCTCCGATCAGTGGGTACCGGACCGCGTTGCAGGAGGGGGATCTGAGCTTTAACGTGTCTGATCTCTCTGCAACTTACGCGAGTAATGAGATCATCATCTTTGCCACTATAAGCCCCCCGGGGAATGGCACGGTGAACCAGGTTTGGCAAGAAGGCCCGCTCTCCAGCGGGTCTCCCAGCGTACATAACACTACCGGTGCTAATGTTCAGTCCAAGGGGACGCTGAATTTTGCCTCTGGTGAGGCTGGGACTTCTGGGACTTCTGGGGGTGGCAACTCTACAGGAAATGGGAATGTAAGTGACAGTCTTTCTTTTCTGTCTTCCTTGCTTGCTTGCTTTGCTCGTCATGTTGGTTTCGCGTTATTTGAGTTCAACACATTCTACCTTGGTAGGTGTCGATCATCTATCTGATTTTGAAAGAAAAACAAAACATGTTTATTGATTTTCCATGATGCCTTGATCAATCAGCTTTTGAGCTCTGGTTCTTTCCGTTTAAATATTCTTTTTTGGCCACGCGTTCAGGCATGCTCCAACTATGCCTTCTCTGGCAACAAGGCGTTCAGCTCCTGCACTGATCTGCCTTACCTGAACTCCTTCCTCCACTGGACTTACGACTCATCGACCAACAAGGCGCAGATAGCCTACAGGCACACCTCGGTGGACACATCAAAGTGGGTGGCTTGGGCCATCAACCCGACCTCGACCGGCATGGCCGGTGCTCAGTCGATTGTTGCGTACCAGCAATCTGATGGGACCATGAGGGCCTATACGTCTCCGATCAGTGGGTACCAGACCCAGTTGCAGGAGGGGAATCTGAGCTTTGATGTGTCTGATCTCTCTGCAACTTATGCCAACAATGAGATCATCATCTTTGCCACCATAAGCCCCCCAAGTAATGGCGCGGTGAACCAGGTTTGGCAAGATGGCCCGCTCTCCAGCGGGTCCCCCAGCGTACATGCCACTACTGGCGCTAATGTTCAGTCGAAGGGGACTCTGAATTTTGCCTCTGGTGAGGCTGGGACATCTGGGGGTGGCAACTCAAAGACAAGGAGGAGGAATGTAAGTGACAGTCTTTATTACTTTCTTCCTTGTTTTTCTTTTCATATTAGTTTCTCCTTACTTGGGTTTGCCCATGGTATTTTGGTAGGTGTAGATCATCTATCTGATTTTGAAAGAAAAAGAACATGTCTATTGATTTTCCATGTGCTGAAAGCTTTTAAGCTTTGGTTCCTTCCCTTTAATTTATTCATTTTTGGCCACGTCTATTGATATTAGACGTGCCCTGTTTTAATAATTACGAAGGGAAAGCGTAAAGAAAGAGGAAGAAGCAGGTCACTTGTATATGAAGTTCTCGTGTTCTTTCGTGCAAAGCATTCATTCTTTTTGAGCAGAAACTTTAGATGGTGTCCCTGAATTCTTTGAACTATGACGGCCTTGAAAATCTGTCATAGAACTTTCCACTATAGGTGCACATTTTAGATGTTCTAGACAGTCAGAACTGAACTTTTGTTCCAAAGAGATGTCTTTAATCAGAAGATAGGATGTTTTCACATGATATCCAAGATCTTCCTGGAAGGTCTAATTGAGAACTTCATAGTCTCTTCAATAGTAGTTGAAGTGTTTTAGCATTTGCAACTTTAGTCCTCTTATCATTACTTATCAAGAAGCTCTTTAGTCCTAACCATCATGAACATGGAATATCTCAGACACATGGAGTGCTAAATGCTGTGAGTTGGGGGATTTTGATGCCTATTGGTGCCATCATAGCCAGATACTTGAAGGTGTCCAAAGCTGCGGATCCAGCATGGTTTTACCTCCATGTCGCATGCCAATCCTCAGCCTACATTGTTGGTGTTGCCGGATGGGCAACCGGTATTAAACTCGGCAGCGATTCGCCTGGCATAACTTACACCGCTCACAGGACAATCGGCATTCTCCTATTCTGCCTTGCCACACTTCAGGTATTAAAAGATTTGTCACTTCATGAGGTCACATTCTGTGCTGATGTCATTACCTACGTGTCCTCATGCGTTAGTTTACATACAACTTTTCCAGTAGAACAGGGGAAAATTCGTTTGGTTTTTGTTTGTGATAGCATGAAACACATCAAATTATACATTATGGATTCATCCGTAAGTAACAGTGACATGACATAGGCAATGGAGGTCGGCAGGAGAAAAAGAAGTGGCTGATAATGACTTTCAACTTTCAGGTGTCTGCTTTGCTTCTAAGGCCCAAGAAGGACCACAAGTACAGATTCTACTGGAACATCTACCATCACTCCATGGGTTACACGGTGATCATACTCAGCATCGTCAACATATTCAAGGGGTTCGACATCTTGGATCCCGAGAAGAAGTGGAAGAATGCTTACATAGGAGTGATTGTGGCCTTGGGCTGCATCGCGGTCGTCTTGGAAGCATTCACTTGGTACGTGGTTTTGAAGAAGAGGAGGTCGCAAAGTGGACCGAAAACGCCACGGGGCATGAATGGATCTAATGGTTACAATCACAATGGATATGGTGCAAGGCCACACCAGGAGGCGTAAAGAATGATTTATCAGATCGTGGCCGTGGCCTGTGGGTTCATGTTTATTTGCCCTCTTTCTTGTTGTGGGTCATAGGGTTCGTAGTGATGCATACTATGTAAATTTTATACATGAATTCGTTCAGTTACATGTTATGTTGTCGACAGGGGTTTAGGACATAGCAGTAATTCTTTCATAGCTTGTGTAGGAATGTCTCCTCTGGATTTTGGGCCTTCCTCGAGTTTCTTGCGTTCTTGGGACTTTTGTACCTTCTGCTGTTATTACAGATTACCTCCATGCCTTCTTCCTTTGTTACTTATTCACATCTTCACCATTGATACTTCTGTGATGCGTCAGTCCTGGTTAAGTTGAAAGTTTAAATCGTTTCAAACTCCAATCAATGTGGTAAGGGATAAGGAACGACACTTGGGAATGTACAATTTACTCGAGCCCGAGCTCAATCTCGATCACATAAAGTAGTGCATTATGCTCAAACTTGACCCTGAAAAGTTCAGTTTTAGCTCAAGTAAAGCTCGAACACGAGCTCCACACAGAACTCAAATCTGAACGGCTACAATTAGATTCTCTAGTTTCCCGTTCGTTCAATAATTCCCGGTGAAAGCTAATAAATCAGGTAGGCATATGCCAAGAGAAAGATTTAACTATGTGGACAACTAAAAGGGGAGTGGATCGGCTATCTCCACTATACATGGGAACGACATATGCTTATCTCGACGACTCATTCATCAAATCTCCAATAGAAAGATGTCTGAAATGCTATGTTGTTAAGCTTAAGTTAGGGAGAAAATCAGGTTGACAGGAACGTATTCGAAATTGTGATCTGATCCTTTTAGCAGTCCCGTTGCTTGCAAATGGAGGCAATAAGAATAACCATTAACACATTGAGAGAAGGATCTCTAAAACAGACAAACTGTCAAGGGCCACAAAGTCAAGTGGACTAATCATGCAAACGATTAATATTAAAAAAACAGGATTTTGTTAACCCCTTGTGAAGGAATTAACCGCCAGAGAGCTTTAAGTTGTTCAGAAGAACAAGTAAACTAAAGTTTCTATGTTGGAATATCGAACAATTGAATCGAGCTCCTTTTAAACGTCACTCGACCGGTTGGTCCCATCTCATTCTGTTTGCTGCAAAACCTCCACGAATGCATCCTTGATGAGAGGGTTTGAAGCTGCAACCCGCTGAGATGTGATGTCAAAATCCTTACCAGATCTGATGCAAAAACCACCACCACCAGTATCTCCACGTAAGCAAAATCTCTTTCGATAAACGTATGAAGGTTCAAGATTTTGACATTGCAGTTACATAGATTATATGTAGTGGCCCATGAATTATTTGTCCATAAAGCACCCGTTGATTGAGTCCATAGAGTGAATTAACCTTCCAGGATCTAAATTTGTGGCCACAAATCAATATTGTTTCCATGCAGAATCTTTCTTAGAACTCAAAGTTCAACATATAGGTGAGATTATGCCAACTTACGGATCATAAACATGACCTCCAGCTTCTTTCACTATCACAGCTCCACCTGCCACATCCCTGGGAAGAAGAGCAAGACACATTCAACCGAATTCTCCTTAGCAGTAGAACATTACTTCTGCATTGCAGCTACACCATGAAACCATACCAGGGACCTCCAAAGCCTGATCCATAGAATAAATCAACCCGTCCACATGCAATGCCACAGAGGTTCAATGCACAGGATCCAATCATGCGAACTGACCTCACCTGACCACATATTAAGAAAGAAAAGTTGACATCAGGTTGTGGAGAAAACAAAACTCACCATGAACATATGCATGACAACATCGGGTTTACTTTGGAAAGTAGACTTTTAATTCTCTCAGTAGATGCATCCACCGTTGCCTCATCACGTTTGGTACCGGTCTGCAGTTCCAGTAGGCAAAAATAGTCGATTAGTCATTTATTTTGCTGCTTCACTCTTCTAGCTAACCAAATCTGCAATTTCTGAAGCACATCTAGCGCCCATTGCTTTAAGTGACTGGTACTTCTGAAATTCTTATCCAGTGAACTGAATAAAGACTTTTTGCACAGTCTTATAATAAAGCTCTTTGCTAGCCATTCTGGGTGGATCAACTATTTCCAGAGGAGGTGGACAAAAATTAAAATGCATTCACAGGATGCTGGTCAATCACAAGATATGAGGTTTGACAGGTACAAATGGGACAGTAGTGATGTTCATAAGGCCTGACAAGATTATGCCTCAATTGGGCCACACGTACAAACATGCACATGCATGTTTGCACAAACACAGTTTTCATAAGAAATGGAATCTGCTCTTATTTCTTTGACAGTGACATTGCGCCCCCTTGTATCTCTGTCAAACTCTTTGAAGGACCATCTATAGCAGGTAACTCCACAATTTTGACAAAGTTTTGTAAGATGATATCCAACATGAAATATGTAAAATGTGTTTAGTTGGATCTGGAATTTACTATGCTACAATAATTAAGAATTTGCACCAGCAAAGTAAATCATTCAACTCGTGAAAGTGCAAAAGCTCCTTAATTGAAGAAACTAACACGCAGTTAGTCTAATTTTCAATTCATACAGTGGAAAAATCAAGGTTTTCAAATTTGAAGCAATCAAAGAATAAGATATTCGCATTTAAGGAAGGACGTCTTTCATGAAATCCGTGTTCACTTTTGAATTATGAATAAAAGTTAAGTTACTTTCAAAGTAAATTCCTCCAGTTCAATCACTGTCAAAGATTAAAAAGGTCCTTAAGTTATCTTTGCTGGGGGATGATCATGTGGACAAGTAAGATTGTTTACTACTCTGGGATTATGTCAAGGACTTAACAACATCAGAGCTAGTGGAATGCAAAATATAGGGATAGTGACAAACACAAAATAGTACAAATGTTCTTCGTGATCTATCCAAAAAGCCATCGTCCAACCACAATAGATATTCAAAGTCCAAGTTTACCACATCACTTTGGGCAGAGTGAAATGGGGAAGCAAGCCAAATTTGATACACATCCAACTTGGATATACTATAAAAGGTCCACAGACCAATTGTTTCTTCAATCATCTTTTATTCTTTCAAATTCAAATATAGGAGTACTTGATTATCATTGGAGTGAACATTACTATCCTCATCAATGCACTAAACTAGGAGGAAAGAGATCAAAGTCAAATTCATATAAAAGTCAGGTTAAAAGGTATAATTCACATCTAGCAAACCATCAAACCTATAAAAATATTTGCATACCCCAGTTGCAAGTAGGCACTTCACAAGTTCCAATGGAGATGACACTGGCAAGTAAAAGACGATGTTATGACCTTCTCAGGGATTAAGGAGTTTCCAACAGAGATTTCATATAAGTGTGATCACCTTTGATGGGGTTTCCATTCAGATAAGCACCTTTTCCTTGAACACCAGTGAAAAGCTACAACTCAGAAGCCAAAGTAGTACATTTATTAAGTACTAATACGCATCCAAAGAAAGAGCAGAAGTAGAACAGCAGACACCAAAAGAGGGTCACGGGATTCTAAACCCAATGATCTCTACCAAACAGCCACAAAGAATCGATGATGTCATATTGCATGTGACCCTATAGGACAGTAATGCGTGCTACCTTCTTAAATGTATTCACATTATTTTGAGTTTTTATGGGGCATGAGAATGCTCACCTCATCCATAATTGGATTGTATACTACACCAACTGTAGGAACTTTTCCAATTGTAAGCGCAATAGAAACGCATACGAAGGGGAATCTACAAGTGTCACATTAACCATTACCCAATTACAAGACATGTTATTCCGAGAGATGGCGTTCACGAAAGAATGAAACATGAAACAAGAAATGAGAATATCCGGGCGGTTGATTTTCACCCATGAACAAAGTTGGTTGTTCCATCAAGAGGATCCACTATCCATGTCGGTTCATCAGTCAGCTCAGTGGCCCCACAAGAAGCGGTAGTTTCTTCACCGATGAACTGTAAGCGACACTGACAGAATGAAGTCAAGAAACTAATCCGACCTTGGGCTGATGAGAAGCCCTTTATATGGTATCTCCACGGATCAATATGACAGCGAAGAAAAAGAAGCAAGCATCGACCTTGTGTGTGGGATAACGCTGCTTGAGATGGTTAAATATGAGATCTTCGCATGCCTTATCAGTTTCAGTGACTAAATCCACCTGTGAATCAAACCAGATGAGTAAATTAACCACAAGATGAAGAAGCTACATGACTTCTCTTCCTTCAGAACGGATGTTCATGTTCTTCCCGCGTTAGTCAGGAGACTCCCATCTGACTACAAAACAAGATACAAAAACACACTGCAAAAGAAGAAATTTCTGACTAGCGTACAAAAACTAAACTTGACAACTCCCTTTTCCTTTCAATCATCGACCTATAATTATGAAGACATTCTAGGCCTTAGAGCTCTCTGCAAATTGCCAACGGGCTTTCGCAACTTAGCGTCACGTGCACGAAATTTAACAATGTCGCCGTCATACTTACCCACATATCAACAAGCATATCTATAGTTCACTCAAATAACTGGAAGTGAAGTAATCACAGGGGCGAGAACCTGGCCTTTGTGCTCGACATGCTTGGTCTGGTAAAATCCTTTGTGAATAACCTGCAAATTCCCACAAAACCACAAATAAGAATGATTGCGAAGCCGAGCAGCGCGATCAATAGAAAATCCTAACAAGAAGGAAAAAATGCATTAGCAGCCCACCTTTCCAGCTTCCTGCGCTGCCTCAACGGCAGCCCCCAAGTAGTCCGACAGCAAATCTGAGAATACCAAGTCACATCGGGGAGACCCAACATTAGGTCATAAAGACCAAAGACTCAATGAAGCTTCAAGAAACGGAAAGAGGAAGCGACAAAGATCCCACGAGGGCCCCTACCATTTCCGGCCATTTTTTCTCCCGAATAGCGTGAAGAGAGAGAGAGAGAGAGAGAGAGAGAGAGAGGACGGAATGATAATGGCGAGACGAGACCGTGGAATAGTGGAGCTTTTCACGTAGCAGTACAGGCGGAGCGAAGCAGAAGAAGAAGAAGAAGAAAGTCACGGCACTGCATTTACACACTTCACTATTTCTTTAGGAATATTCTTTAGTAGATCTTCATCGTACTACCAAATATATATATATATATATATATATATATCTATCTGTGAGATACTTACATTAGTGATCCCTAAATTATTTTTAAATATGTAATGATATCTTTGAACTTTTAATTGATTTAATATAATTTAATAATCTAACACATTGACTAAATTGAACAAATTAAATTTTTATGGGTCATATATATATTTGGATAAAGTTCGGAGACCATATTAAATAAACTAAAAATTCAAGAATAAGATTGCATGTTCGGTTAATGTTCATAAACCATTTGTGTCATTATAGATAAATATATAAATATATATTAATTATAATGTAGGTTAGCTTGATATTATGAGTAATTTGATTATGTTACAGGCATGATAACTGGCTTATATATAAAACCGGTTTATTAAGTCACATAGTTAAACTAATATCGAGCTTTACTCAAGTACTCGCTATTTCTGCAATTGTATACTACGATGTAGGTGAGCTGGATATAAACAGTAATTCCAACACATGAAATGCTTTTATCTGGATGCTCTTACTTGACTCCTGCAGAAGGGTAGCAGTTAATGCAGTAAATTCAGTTCACATGGCCATGAAAGCAGAAGAAACCCTTGAAATTTACAACCCAAAAACTAAAACTTCGGTCATCTTACATCCATGAGTTCATAGACTATAAGATTGGGGTTAAAGACTAAGTGGACATCATCTCGTCCGCTGAGTTTCAGATCAATTTCAAAGAGGATAAAGACACAGACTATCAACTGATATACATAAACAATTACCCTGAGAAGATTCATGAGAATCCTCAAATTATCCCATAAAACTCAACTAACGCGTAATCACCGCTGAATTTGAACGATCAAGCAGCATATCTCCCAGAAGCTGTCACAAGGGAAGGGAAAAACCAAAATAAAAATATGGTCCACCATAATCATGGAAGTCGATGATGCAAGCACCTACAGTGGCAACTTCATTGCAATATACACAAAGAAAACTCCAGGAACTTGAAATCTCTACCCCAGTTTCCATTGGGTTTACATTTTTAATCAAAAGGAAGTTAGCGATTCTACAGCATCTCCAACGTGCTGTCTCTGGGTCGAAAACATGCATGCATTATTCTTGATTCCATAGAATTTCGCTAAAAAAGGACATTCTCCTGGGGGAAATAAAGACTGGTGGGGAGTATATCCGCAGCCTACTTTGCTCTTTCAGAGTATAAGGTTGAAAAAGCCTTTATATAGATGCTTTACCTTATAGCTTGTGGCCTGGTGACGTAGTTGGTCGACACCAAAAGCTTTGACTTATACTCTTCAAAGAACTACCCACAGAAATAAAAGTGAGCCAATCACTTCAAATGTTCTAATATCAAGAACTCTAAAATTGCAAAATTGAACAATTAGGTGAGACTTGTGAAGGCAACTATAAGGAAACACCAAGCGGATATTTGTTGAGCCAAATATAAAAAAAAGGAAAGTACCGAACAAATAGTTGCACCTAATCATGTGGACAAGAAATTGGACAGTAAGAAGTAGAACTCTCAAGGTGATTACTCGCCCAACCAAGTCCCAACATGGCAACGTTGAAATTTTCAAGGACCCAGAACAATATAAACAGTCACTGAGTGATGATTCCCGTGGGCTGTTGAGTGAAGATACATCTAAAAATACATGTGCTCATGCACATGCCAAACCCAAAGGACAACTTTGACATCAAAATACTGCTTACCCAATAATAGTTCTTGTTAAGAAAGTCTGCTACAGTAGATTTATGCCTCGTCAAAATTTCCAGCAACCAAATGTAGATAGTGTCAGGTATACACCAATGCATATGTACTAGTCAAACATAATTAACCGAAAATGATTTGTTGTTTTCCTGTTTGTAAGGTGCAAAAACAGATTAGCATCTTCATTAACTGTGTATACTGATAATTTTGTTGACAGACTATACATGGCAAAGAAAAGCCAGAGCCATAGGACTCCTATGAGCAGATGGTGGGGTCCAAAGGTCGTGGCATTCAACCTTCCATGGATTGATCATGTAAATAGAAAGCCTATGTGCAGAGCATGTCACAGAACCAAGAAAATGTCTAGGTAACACAAAACTACAAATTCAGTAAAAGAAACATCAAATTATCACGAAAACCATGCAAATCAAACTGCACATCAAAATTTAACTTGACATCTAATAATATCTCTAACTAAATTTCCTAGAGTTCCCTGAGGCCACACATTGATGAATCATGAATGTTTTATGGCATCCAAATTTCCTAAGAAACTGGGCAAAAATTCTTATGCTTGATACACTACAAAAAAACTGTTTTTTAGTTACGAAAAATTAGTTACGAACAACCATTTGTCACTAATTGTGACCAAATTAGCGACAAAAGAAGCATTTCGTCGCAAATTAGCGAAGAAAAAATGTCCGTCACTATTTCCGACGAAATTTGCGACGACAAAAAAGAATTCATCGCAAATTAGCGACGAATTCAGTTGTTCGTAGCAAAATTCGTCGCCAATTAGTGAGAATATATAAATTCGTCGCTAATTTACCATGAATTTTGCTGCGAACAGTTTAACGTCGCTAATTTGCGACAACTACTACGTGTCGTCGCTAATTAACAACGATAATTAGTGTCCGTCACTAATTCTGTTGCAAATTTGCGATGGCAGAAATATTTGCTGCTAATTAGCGACGCGTTTTGCGATGAACACTACCGTGTCGTTGCTAATTTGCAACATAATATGTCGTAGCAAAATCTGTCGCTAATCAGCTACGGTAAAAATTTTGCGTTGTAAATTCCGTCGCTAATAATAAGTTTGTCACAAAATCCGTCGCTTATTAGCGAATATAAAGCTGCTACAACAGCTCGCTCACAACAGTTTTTTCTTCTCCCTCGAATGCCCCATTTCCGTCCTCTGTCGCAACCCAAAAACCCTAACGAAGGTATGTACATTTCTCTTTTCTTGTTCTTTGATCTACACTAGATAATGGGAATATGTGATGGGGTCGTGTGGGCTTGGTATTCGATTGTGTGCGTAGAACTTTGGTCGTCATAATTGTTTGGGCGATGGCGAGGTCGAACCGTGACGGACTCGAGGGAACTCGACCTCCCCCATATCTGGGCTATTTCTAGCGGCGGCCAAGGCGAGGCCGCCGCTACTCCCCAGATCTGGCTGAGTTCGGCCTCCATGGCCCTGGATAACTTGGGCAGATCTACCAAGGAGGAAAAATAAAATAACAAAAATATAGACAAAAATAAGTCATTCTTCTAGAGCTTCATGTATTCATGTGCATTATATATCATATAGGATATGTTTTTGTGATAGACTAAATATATTCATCTTTTGTGTGGCTATTTGAAGTATTCATGTTCTAAATTAATTGGTAATGTATGAAGATTATAGGTCTCTAGCTTTTCTCTTATTAAGGTTTATCACTAGAGCAACAACTATTCTTGTTTTAGGTACGTACGTGTCCATTTGATGGTCTCGCAATCCAAGTGACCAAACAATTCTGAAAATTCGTCAACGTTCAACTACAAATTTTGAACGTCATATACCAACAAGTAAGTATTTTTGCTGATAATTTTTTTTTTCATTTTTCCAATTGCAAAGTAAGTGTTTATTAAGATACAAAATTCGACAACTGATTTATTATATTAAACAATAGATCTACGAAATACTTTTAAATTTTGTGAGATTTATTAATTTTCATATAAAGACAATGCAAAGCGACATGTCTTGGATATATAATAAAAACTTACATGTTTCGTGCTTGGAAATGTTTTTGGACTTTGCCACTAGCAAAGTTGAGTTCATGAACGGAAATAAGTTAAAGTATCCATGCAAAAAGTGCAGTAATTGTAAATTTCATGTGGTTAATAAAGTTGGAGAACATCTTTGTAGATTTGGGTTTACTCCGAATTATTATAATTGGACTTGCCATGATAAACCATTTATATCTGATGAACCTGATGGAAGGAGTGATCAATTTCTAGTTAGGGAAAGATGTACCTATGATGACTGATCGAATCCATACCAGAGGATGGTGATTGATGCAGCTGGTCAGAATTTAGGATGAGAATCGAACCATACAAATACTAGTTTTACTCCTAAGTATTCAATTTGGTCATGTTTGTTATTGTTGTTATTATTATTACAAGCAATTTTGTTGAAGATGAGTTATTTATTAACAGGAATTAACGTTGCTAATTAGTGATGGATAAGGCTTATGTGTCGCGAATTAGCAACAGACCGGTCCCTGTTCATTGCTAACTTCCGACGGACAAGTGCCTTACTGTCGCTATTAGCGACGGATAAAGCTTATTCGTCACAAATTTGCGACAACAAAAACAGTTCATCACAAATTTGCGACGGAAAAAGCAATCCCTTGCTAAATAGCGATGAACCGTCAACGTGTCGTCGCAAATTTGCGACGGATAAATTGAGTAGTCGCTAATTAGCAACGGACCATTGCCTTATCATCGCTACTTTGCGACGATCTGTCAAGTCGTCGCTAATTAGCGACAGCTTAAGGTTATCTGTCGCAAATTAGCGATGTAAAAGCTTGTCCGTTGCTAATTGGCGACATACCGGTGCTTTATCGTCACTAACTTGCGACGGACAATTAAGTCGTCGCTAATTAACGATGGACAATCTACGTGTTGTCGCAAATTTGCGACGGATAATTGAGTGGTCGCTAACTAGCGACAGGCCGTACCAGGTCGTCGCTAATTAGTGACGGACAACTAGGTCGTCACTAATTAGCGACAGCTTAAAGTTATTTGTCGCAAATTAGCGACGAAAAAACTAGTCCGTCGCTATTTAGCGACATACCAGTATAAATAGCGACATACCAGTACTTTATCATCGCTAATTTGCGACAAACAACTAAGTCATCGCTAATTAGCGACGGACTAAGTTGTCACTAATTAGCGACGGATAAGTCTTTTCCGTTGCAAATTGGTGACGGACATTGCAGTCTGTCACTAATTGGCGACGATTCATTAGTCTGTCGCAAATTAGCGACGGATATTGCTTGTCCGTCGCTAATTTTCGATGACTAGATAAATCAATTCCATCGCAAATTAGCGACGAAACGAATTTTTTCGTTGCTAATTTGCGACGGACGATGCCATGTCGTCGCTAATTAGCGATGGATAGTGCCTTGTTGTCGCTAATTAGCAACTGATACTGCTGTCCATCGCTAATTTGTGACTTTTTAATTATTTGTTCTGTCTCCTCTCTCTCTCTCTCTCTCTCTCTCTCTTTCTCTCTCTCTGTCGTGTTCCTCCAATTCTGTCGCTAGGGTTTCGACGTCGATCGTCCTCCCTACCTCCACTGCTCTGCCGCTCCTCCCCTCTCTCTCATATCTCGAGTCTCTTGCTGATCTTTTTCTCATCTCTCGCGTCTCGAGTCTACTAGGGTTCAACCAAACCCTTCCTCGGCTCAAAGTGTTCATCGAGGACGAAGCTCATCCTCCTCACCTCCACCATTCTGCCGATCGTCCTCCTCACTTCCATCGCTCCGCCGCTCCTCCCCTCTCTCACATATCTCGAGTCTCTCATCGATCGTCCTCCTATCTCTCTCGTCTCTCATGTCTCGAGTCCACTAGGGTTTAACCGAACCCTCCCTCGGCTCGAAGTGTCCATCGAGGACAAAGCTCATCTGATGATCATCCTCCGCTCCTCAAGTCAGGCTCTCTGTAAGTCGTAATCATTTGTTTATTTTTTTGGTAATTTGTGAATTAGTGCCTTCTACAATTTACGTTGTGGTATATTGTTTGCAATTGTCGAAGAGAATCGAGCATAGGGAGTTGGTCAGAATTTGTGGGCGTGTTAGTGGGTTGTTCGATTGTTTTGCCGATCGATTCAGTTGGAGGATTGGGGTTCGGTTGGAACGTCAGTTGCACTGTTGGAGGTTCTAATAGCCCCATGTAGCTATTAGGGTTCGGGTAGGGTTTGGTTGAGGTGCTGGGTTGAAGTATTTGGGGTAGATTTGGTTGCGGTAGGCACTTGGTGTAGCTGATGTTGGTATAAGTGACTAGGATATACATTGAGTAGGCTGTTTGTGTGTAGCTGAATGACCTTAAATCTCTTTTGGTGTAGCTGAGTTTAATGAATCTTTTCAGCAGCCGATTACTTGGTTTGCCAAGCCTCCAATAGCTTACTTTGCAACAAAAAATGGTAAGTTTCATTAATATATGTCATTATGTATCGCTAATACATGGTTTTTTTGGATTTTTAAGTGAATAATTTTATCTAATAACATTTGTATTTGACAGTATAAAGGTGGAAGTTGTTGTGGTGGTGGAGGTCGTCAGGTCGGTGGTGGAGTAAGAATAGCAGACTCCTCATCCCCTTCCTCGGCCTCGTCCCCGTCCCCAACACTTTGGACTTCCCCTGCGATTACATCTAACCTTGAACGAGATGTCCATGATGCTAGACAACATGGACACATTGGCACATCCTCATACGACACTCAACCACCAGAAGATATTGGCATGTTGGTCAACCCAATACATCATATGTTTGGGCAAGTTTATCACAGGCGAACATAAGCACCAAATGTAGTAGGAACACCTTCTTCAGCGAAACAAAGTAACAATGAGGGAGTGGAAGCTCAATTTTCAGATGGGAGGAGATTGATAGGACTATATGGAGATTCGTAAGTACTATACTATTTTTAGTATATGTAAATTACTTTAGGGTTGTATATATAGAATGTCAAGTTAACACATAGGTTAAATTTTTGTAGCTTCACAGACGCTACGCAGGTTGTGAGGGCTCTTAATAATTTAGTCAACGATCATTGGAGGGGGCCATATACTACGTATAGCAGCGGTCCAGTAGACGTAAAGAACTTGTGGTGGAATGAGTTCAAGGTAATTGACCTTAGTTATTTATTTATTTTCAAGCAAAAAAGAATGGTTAGTTAAGTTAGTTGTTTTTCTATTGCTTGCAATGGCATTTTCGGTGGGTTGACACGGATGAGAATTAAGTTAGAAGAAGTTTTAACAAAAAGGCCGGTGATCACATGAGAAATGTGATTAATAAAGTGAAAACAAGCCAAGCCAAGCCGCAGTATATTCCAAGTGACATATGGATGGAGATAATGAGAATTTGGGGAACTAAGGAGCATAAGCAAGCGAGTGAACGGAATAAACAAAATCGAGCTTCTAGTTCTAATGATGGGGCAGCCACATATGCTAATGGATCTATCAACATTGGGGAGCACAATTGAAGAATGGTAAGTATTTTAAACATGTAGGAAGTTAAGGTTAAAAGACCACTACTCATTTATGTTAATATTTTGTAGGCTAAGGAATTGGGGAGGGAACCCACATATTCTCAAACATTTGAACGCACCTTCCTAAGAAAAGATAAGACATTTGTTAGCGGTCGAGCAAGAGCTGTTAAGGTTTTTTTAACTTTAGCTATTTAGACTTTGTGTAAACTAGAATGATAAAAATTTTGATTGCTGATTATAGTTCATTACAATTATTTTATTTTCATTTATATTGCTAATGAGGAAAAATTTGATGAACTTGCCATGGGTAATACTAGTGGTGGTGATGGTGCTTCAGCGTCTGATGGGTCAGTTGATCAGACAACATTATGAGTGGAGGCATCGGGTGGGGTAAGAAGGGGAAAAGTTTTTGGGATGAGATCATTGTCAAGGGAATGCGCAAGAAAGGTTGCTGCCACGTCATCCTCGATTATATTTGGTACAAAGAGGAGTCGACAGGATTCGGCTATGGCCCAAGAAGTGAGACATTTGAAAGATTTACTTGTACAAAAAAGATGAAAAAAAATGTCTCTGGAAAGAAAAAATGCAACGTATATTGCGACACCTCGACATGGAGGATGATGAGGATCTTGATGTACTTTTTGCTAATCCCGACGGTGATGAGCACGCAAATGATGAGATAGCTCGTGGTGAAGATGATTCTGGAAATGGGATTGTGACACCACAGAGTCTAGTACGATGAGGTAACAACTAATAATTGAATTATTATTATGTATGTAAATGTAATTTACACTTGTGTTATTTGATGCATTGAGCTTCATGCGATCGCTGGTTGTGGGTTGCAATGTCAAAGGCTTTATTCCCCGTTTGGTTAAGTCTTAGTCCATATCTTATTATAGGTAAGAAGCTATGAGTAACCATCCAGGTTGTACAGTATTACTAATGTTATCTGATGGAATTTTTTTTTATTTGCATGTTTGGGAATTGAACCGTGCAAAGATTATATAGAAGTCATGAGGGCCGCTCCCATGCAGTCTCTAGTTATCGATGACTTCCCAGGTATCAATCTATGTATTAATTGGTTCTCATGCAAATGTTATACATCTTGTGCTATTAGTAACTTCAGGTTGTAAAGTATTACCTCAATTATGCTTTGAACCAGCTTGTTTTTTCTCGTTATAAGACCATGTTTGGGAATCGAATCATGCATATAATGAGGATGGGATTGTATAATGAGTTTTCCTCATGAGGGCCAATCCAACTTCGTCTCTAGTTATCGATGACTTCCTGGGTATGTTTTGCTTTTGGGTTTTAATTTGTTCTCATTAATTGATGATTATGGCAAGATACATATATGATTTGTTAATAATCTATCATATCCAATCAGTTGGAGAGACAATGCCTGGCTATTCAACTGAGTAAATTGAAGTATAATTGCAACATGGATGATAATGATGACTGGCATCAGTTTTGTAGTTACGCGATTGTATGTTTTTTTATTTATTTATGGATTGGTTACAATCCATTGATTTTATTTTTGGGAATCAAACCATGCAAGTCCTATTTAGCGCTTGATGGTAGATTTTTTGTAGTCCTATCTATTTAGTGCTTCTAGCTTGTTATCAATATTTATCTTGTTAGTGTGGATTTTTCTTAATGAGCACAATGTATTTCATTTGCAAATCATTATGATATTTTGATTTTATTTAGTGCTTCAGAATTAATGGTAGAGATACATATTTCTAGTTAATAGATATAAAATGCAAAATCGTTGCTAAATAATTTGTCGCAAAACAAAATTGAATAATACGGGTATCATTACAATCGTTCCGAAACAACGTTCATGATAAAAATTAGGGTTAATACCATGAAAAAAACTTTAAACTTTGCCCATTGTGACACATTTACTCTAAACTTTTTTTTATGCACGAAAAACCTCAAACTTTATGTCTTGTGACACATTTACCTTAAACTTTTTTTTTGTGACATCAAAATGTGACATATTTACCCTAAATTATTTTTTTCTTTTTCTATTTTCTTTTTTTTTTCAAAAACAAAATAGTTGGCCGGTGAGGGTTAGGCCCGGGCGAGGCCAGCTTCGCCCAGATCTGGGTGGGCTGGCCTCGCGTAGGCCTCGCTGGCGAGGGCGAGCTGGGCGAGGCTAGCCTAGCCCAAGCCTTGCCGGCTGTAGGCCAGGCCAGCGGCGGCCTCCCCTGCCCCTGCCGGCCTTGCCCGCGATAGGTGAGGCCCCGACAAGGCCGGCGAGGGCTTTGCCGCCCTTTGGCATTGTTTGATGAGCTCCGCCGGTCGTCGGAGCTCGCTGACCAACTATTTTAAAAGAAAATAGAAAAAGAAAAAAATCTAGTTTGGGGTAAATGTGTCACGGGTGATAAAGTTTGGGATTTTTCGTGTCACAAAAAAAAGATTAGGGTAAATGTGTCACAATGGGCAAAGTTTGGGGTTTTTCATGGTATTAACCCTAAAAGATTAAATTTCATTTTAGTAAAATATCGATAAATTTATTACGAATTACACGTCAAAAACCCAAAAAATCGAGGCAAATTAGGGACGAATTTTGCCACGAACAATTAATTATTAGTGACGGATTTGCCAACGTATTTATTTTTTCCGTCTCTAATTAGCAATGGAACAACATATCCGTCGCAAATCAACGATGGACACATTCAATTCGTCGCTAAATACTAATCCGTTGTTAATTTGCGATGAATTTTAGTACAATACTATCGCTAATTAGCGACGGTCCATCACTTCCGTCGCTAACTAGTGACGAGTATTCACACAATTTGCGACAAACAATTTGCGATGAATTTTGCGACGGCATACGTTCGTGGCAAATTTGTGACTGAATTGACAACGACGTTTAAGCAACGAATTCTGTGACGACTTTTGTGACTCATGTTTAGCGACAGCTTTAGCGATGGACAATGTTCCGTCACATATTAGCGACTAACTTAGCGAAGAACTTGTGGTCGTCACTAATTAGCCACGAATTTAAGGTCGTCACTAATTGGCGATGACTTTTGTGACTCATGTTTAGCGACTTTTGCGACGGACTTTCCGTCGTAAATTAGCGATGAAAGGTCAAAATTTTCGTCGCTAATTTTTGGGACGAATAATTAGTGAACAATTTCATCGCAAACAATTTTAGCGGCGATTTTGTGCTACATTTCCGTCGCAAAATCTATAACTAAAAACAGTTTTTTTTTATTGATAGACTGATGAAGCACTTACGATTTCATTTTCATGCGAACTTCTTCAGTACAAATCCTTAGCCTAAATTGTACAGTGATGATGTTAAAGGGTCCTTGGAAAAGAAAAAATGTAATAATACACGTACAAATAAGCACACATATACAAGAGTCAATGATGCAAACAATTTCCTTGGAAATACGGAAAAATTTATATGACGTTATATGCATTAAAATGATTACACTAGCAATTCAATTAGCAATATCATATGCTCAGAGTAGACATATTTTTGACATGCTCAATCTTAAAAGCACTAGTCTTGCAGTGTTACTTTGACAGACATGTCGGTACAACTTTTCCCCTGGTGTTAGAATTTAAGTTGAGCAAGTATATAACTGTGTTGTTGTCTGACTTAAAAGGAACAACACTTGGGTATAGTAGTGACAAAATCAAGAATATCAAAGGAACCTCAATTCGCTAGTATGCAGCAAAAAGTGGCCGTTTAGCTAAAAAAGAAGATAATCAGACAAAAAGAGAGATCTATAGATTAGAAACACATTATTATTTGCAAATTTCTTGAGAGAGCTACAGAACCACATGAGAATAATGCAACAACCTGATATTATATTTTACTACGCATGAAATCAGAACAAGCAAACTAAATCACAAAAGAAGAAGAAGAAGAAGAAGAAGAAGAAGAGTCCTGGTTTGTTATCTCACTTTGCAGCAACCTGATGCCTTGCCCCATAGTGTAAAGCCATCTCCGTGCTCTCATAACTATAAGAGACATGAGCCAAGTTATTAGATGCAAATGAGTGCATCATCAAATTTAGAGGATTAAAAAAGAAACAAATCACGACATGCAATCATCCAAACATATTAATTCTCGCAGTTTCCTCGACTGGAGGAACAAAATATATGCCTCATCCACTGAGAAAGTACGACAAGTATCGACCGGTACAATTTAGCAAGAAAAATGAAACCAGCTTCAAATATCTACCAAGAAGCTGATTGAAGAAAGTAAGAGACCAATCCTCTGTCTATAACAGATAATTTTTCCTAATCTTTTTATCCAATTTTCTTTTGTGCTTCTCCAATGGTTAAACAAGGCAGTGGAGGCGATTGATGAACTATAACCACAGTTGGGAATCTTGGGTGTCTCTCCTCTAATTGTTCTTGTACTAAAGATGCTCATAAACAAAAAGAAATTGCAGCAAAAGCACACCAGTAACTTCAAATAGAATTTTATTCTTTGGAGTGCTTAAAAAACAACATCCTCATACAATGCAATCAACTAACCTTCGACTTTTATTTGAAAGAAATGGCATGTAACAAAGAATGACATCATAGAAATACTAAAAAGAAAGGGAAGGCCAAAATTAAGAAGTGAAACCCGGGGCGGCGCCCGGGGGGGGGGGGGGGGAGGAGATCAAAATCTAAGCAGGACCTCTATGGGGTCTTGCCATTAAGTTTTAAGTTATAAGCTCTGATTCACACCATATGGTTTAGCCAGCCACTTACCCTGCTAGCAAAATATCCATAAGATCGAGGTTTGCCTCGAGGTAATCTGATGCAATCAAACGTTAATGAACTTGTTCTGTAAGTTTACAACAACTTGAGTAGCATCCTTACGAGCCTGAAAAAAGGTAGATACTTATCAATAGAACACCTACAGAGGCCACCCAAGACTTTCTTACTAATCACTTAATAAGGTAGCTAATTGAAAGGAAGACTCTCGGATGAGCTAACCTCTTAAGTTCAAATTTATCAAAAGTCTCAAAGTTTCTCTCTGAAAAATGTTGGGTTTCTAGGTTTCTTAAATGCAGCGGAAAAACGAAACCCAAATAGGATCCATGTGTATATTAAAATCGAAGTGAGTTTTCTAGACATACCTTTTGCTGCATGCAGACAAATTCGCGCTTGGTTGTGTCTGGATCAGCGCCCCAAGTGTTGCGCCTCTACCTGTATCCACACACACGAACTGAGATCTCCAGATCCAAGTTCTAGCTTGCAGATTATGGAGTCCCTTTTGCTTGATCGCCTGTAATCTTCGAGATTGTCTCGCGGATCAATGAGTACAGGCTAAAACTCTTTTAGCCCACAAATCATAAGCGGTCTCTAGCATGATATTATGACTACCTAAGTATAGTGAATGTCGATATTACCGACACAACCTAAACCACACTTATTGTTAGAGTATCATTATTAATTGATTCCTAGGGCAGACTACTAACAATATTCCTGAGTCAACTGGGCACAAGCTTCTGCTACTGGCTCAGCTTCCCTACTACCATAGAGAATTGACTTCATCTCTCTCATATTTTTATACAAATCTGCCATCTGCACGAGGAAAAAGAAAAGCACGGTCAATGCCACTTCGACTGGCTGCAAAGATCATCGCACAACTCTGGCTGATATAATCAAATGCCAGATTAACATGCTAATCTACCAAAGAACTATCAAATGGCAATCTTCACGAGACTGTAGCTTGATATGAAATCTCAGTGGCACCACAAACTGAGTAATAACTAGATTCTTCAGCCAATCCGTAAGGAATTCCCTCAGAAGAAGAACGCTTGAATAGTTGAATCTATAATGAAGCAATGTCAGTTAAAAGCGCCACACTTTAGAGAAAACCGGAAGTAAACTTCTACTGCGCAGATACTGCATAAATTTACAAATTCAACTTATTCTTCCAATGAAAAGCCAGTCACCCAATTCCAGTTTCTTCCGAAACAAGCGTGGATTTAACAGCGAAAGAACAGTGACAGAGCAGACACCTAAAGTTATATTCCAGTAGAGTCTGTATTTGTTTTCGTTACTTCACTTTTGGTGTAGACATGGTCGATCCAAATGAGATGCGCTGAAGTATAATTTTGCGCCGACGATAGACCAAACCATTAATCCTATTCTTGATTTAGTGTTCCCCGACTTTGCGTGGGTATCGTCTTGTGGTTCTGCTTATTCTAAGGCGGAGGATGATGAATTGGTGGGGCGTATCAGTCTTTGGAATTCCTTGAATGGCCCATGTTCTCAACTATTCTACCGCCATCCAAAAGCGTTGCGTTCGTAGCCTTTGTTCTTTCTTTTTTTGGTAAGTTTTTTTTTTTTCGGTAAGACCTTTGTTCTTTCACCTTAGCTTATTCCCACTTTAGAAGGTCGAGATTCCTCGTGTCCTAGGGCATTAAGTCTTCATTAGTGTGATGTGAGGTGGTCAGGTGTTGACAAAGCTGTCTTACCCTTTCTCTTGTAATAAGCTTACTGAGCTAAGTTTTTTGTAATCCTCATCCATTCCATCGACGTCTCGTTGTTTCTGATATACGAGGTTGTCATCCTCCTTATTCGTCAGCCAGCTCTCCTTATTTGTCAACCCCCCCTCGTTTGTCGACCTCTCTATAGTTGCAGGCCAGTGGGGAGAGACTCTTTAATCGTCGGCCATTGGGTTACACGACGATCATCCTCTTCCTTACACCTACATGATATTAACTTTCAGACTTTCGGGCGTTTGCTTTGCTTCTAAGGCCCAAGAAGGACCACAAATACACTACTGGAACATGTACCATCACTCAATGGGTTACGCGGTGATCATTCTCAACATCGTCAACATATTCAAGGGGTTTGACATTTTAAATCCCGAGAAGTGGAAGAATGCTTACACAGGAGTGATCGTGGCCTTGGATTTTGTCGCGGTTGGAAGCATTTACTTGGCACATGGTTTTGAAGAAGAGGCCGCAAAGCGGGTCGAAAATGCCTCACGGCATGAATGGATCTGATGGTTGCAATCA
This sequence comes from Melaleuca alternifolia, assembly GCA_019926035.1. Taxonomy (NCBI): domain Eukaryota; kingdom Viridiplantae; phylum Streptophyta; class Magnoliopsida; order Myrtales; family Myrtaceae; genus Melaleuca; species Melaleuca alternifolia. Next base: position 1,475,626 of record JAGKPW010002174.1, read on the forward strand.
CAATGGATATGGTGCAGGGCCACACCAGGAGGCGTGAAGAATGATTTATCAGATTGTGGCTGTGGCCTGTGGGTTCATGTTTATTTGCCCTCTTCCTCATTGTGGGTCATAGGATTCATAGGGAGGCATACTATGTAAATTTTATACATGAATTCATTCAATTATATGTTATGTTGTCGACAGGGGTTTAAGACAGCAGTAATTCTTGTTAAAAATATATTATTATGTTATAGATATATTATTGTGATCCCACATTTATTTGTTTCCTGTTTTAATTCCTTAACGGATAATACCCACAATATTATGTGATAATTATTCGATACCCTGATTATCTTCTTGATGGGAGAAGTTACGCGAAGGGCTGCGAACGTGAGTTATAAATAGGGGTCTTCTAAACCAAACCCTTAAGGCTTAAGAAAACACACCATCTGTTTCTAGAGGGGATTGGCTAGAGATTTCCGATCTCTGAACGTTGGACACTTCTGGAGTCACAGGTTTTACATCGAATTTTATCAATGGCTGGAGGTAAGTAAATTCTTCACGTTTCCGCATACGGTCTCGATTAAGAACGGATTTGTTCGTTCATGAATAATTGAGACACATAGATCTTTATCTATTTATTTATTCCAACATTTGGTATCAGAGCCATTATATCTCTGTCTTGATGAAATTCGTGTGAATTTTTACTGAATTTTTGGGTAAAATATAAAAATTGGGGCTTTTCAAGCTTAAGAGAGAAATCGTTGATTTCGGCCAAATTCGAGGGAACCGCGATTCGATTTCGACCATACATGTTCACAATTATATGGGTAACTAAAGCCCTAAATCAATTCGGCATTAAGTTGATCGCCGGAGACGAATTGCGAGGTTGAAATTTCGGATTTTTAGGGTTCGTCGATTGTGTTTTTGGTTCGATTAAAGGCTTCTGTTTTACCGTTTTCGTTGATTCTTGGACCTATGTGGTCGCGCCGGCGTTGGCTACAAAACCCATAATTTATTTTGTTTGGGCTGAGTCGTCGGAGGAGAATCGTGTGGTGGAAGCGGCGAAACGGCGAGAAAATTTGGAGAGGAATCGCGAAAATCGCGATTTTGGGGACTAAGGAGAGGGCGCGTGGGCGTCACGCGCCCACGCTGCAGCAGAAGGGCGCGTGCCACGCACGCGCCCGCGGCCTCTTTACAGTTTTGTCCCCTTTATTTTTTTATTTTTATTAATTTTCGGTTCTGCCCTTTTTCTTGTAACATTACAGTTATGCCCCTGTTATTTTGTGATTTTCTGATTTTGCTCTCGTTAGTAATTTACTGTTTTGCCCCTAGACTTGCGGGATTTACTGTTTTGCCCCTGATTAAGCATATTTACAGATTTACCCTTATGACTTATTTACAGTTTTGCCATTGTGGTGTTTTAATTACTGTTTTGCCATTATATGCAATTTGTGAATATGTATTGCATGAAATTAAATGTCCAATGATCCGTATATTTTTATTAATTGAGGAGTAGCCACAGCATCCTTGATTAATTAATTTATATACATTAAGTTGCTTCCGGATTATATTTAAGAAAGGACATTAATTGTACTTAATTATATTTATATAATGAATTTTATCCCACAGGAATTTCCATTATACTAATATGATTAATTAGGCTGAAATATCATATTATTTTTCTTGATTTACCCACAGGGATTGAGAAAAGGAATATAGTGTGATAGTTTATTCATTAAGTTATTATGAATCTATTTAAATTAAGAACTTAGCCCACAGCAGTTTTTATGTTATGTGATTCATATTTTTCCATATTTTGCATTGGCAAAGTATGATATTGCTTTAATTAGCCTCAAATTTATGACATAAGCATGTATGTTTGTTATGCAACTTTACAACCTGTGACTTTCTCTGAATTTAAGAATGATGTTCCCATACTGGATGGAGACAATTATAAGGTTTGGAAGGAATTGATCCTTCTTCAATTAAGGATGATGGATATTGATTATGCTATAAGGAAAGACGAACCACCTGCTCCTACTGATTTGAGCACTGCAGCTGAGATAGCCCTTTATGACAAATGGGAGCGGTCTAACCGCCTTAGTGTCATGTTCATAAGGACTAAAATATCTCATACCATACGTGGTTCAGTCGCTCAGCATGACAATGTTATATTATTATTGGATGCCATACATGCGCAGTTTGAAACTTCAGAAAAGGCGCATGCTATGACTTTGATTATGAAGTTTTCATCCCTGAAGCTCACTAATGTAAGAGGTGTGCGTGAGCACATCATGAAGATGAGGGACATTGTGGCTCAACTGAAGAATCTTGAAGTTGATATACCTGAATCTTTTCTTGTGTATTATATTCTGAACACTCTTCCACAACAGTATGCACCTTTCAAGATTTCTTATAACACACATAAGGATAAGTGGTCAATTAATGAACTCATGACCATGTGTGTTCAAGAAGAAGAAAGGTTGCTTATGGAATTCGGTGAAAGTGCTCATTTGGCAACACAAGGAAGGAATAAGAAGCAAGGCAAGCAGAAGGGGAAAGGTAAAATACCTCCCAAAGCTGACATTAAGAAAGAATCCAAGTGCTTTTTCTGTAAAAAGAAGGGGCACATGAAGAAGGATTGTGTCAAGTTTAATGCCTGGCTCGATAAGAAAGGTAATTCAATTTCTTATGTCTGTTATGAATCTAATATGGCTGATGTGAGTCATAACACATGGTGGATTGATTCTGGTTCTACAATCCATATTTCGAATTCCTTGCAGGGTTTTCAAAACCGCAGGAAGCCAGTGGGCAGTGAACAAAGAATCTATTCTGGAAATCAGATGTGTTCGCATGTGGAAGCTATTGGGACATGCAGATTAGTTCTCAATAGTGGTTTTGTTTTGATTTTGGAAAAGACTTTTTATGTACCAAGTTTCTCAAGAAACTTGATTTCAATTTCTAGACTTATACCTTTGGGATACTCCATTAATTTTTCAAATTCTACCTTCAGTTTGTCATTTAAATCTGAAATTGTTGGAGATGGTATTTTGTTTAATGGTCTTTTTCGAATTAACTTACAAGACAATGCCTTATATAATGCGATGCATGTTCACGATAATGCTGGTATGAAGCGATGTGTTGTGAATGAGGATTCCTCTATGTTATGGCATCGGAGATTGGGACATATCTCCATTGAGCGAATTAAGCGATTAGTGAATGAAGGAGTACTTAATACTCTAGATTTTACTGATTATGACACTTGTGTGGATTGCATAAAGGGAAAGCAAACCAACAAGTCTAAGAAAGGTGCCAAGAGAAGTACAGAATTATTAGAAATCATTCATACAGATATTTGTAGTCCAGATATGGACTCATATGGTCAGAAATATTTCATCTCTTTCATTGATGATTATTCATGATATATGTATCTCTACTTGCTTCATAATAAGAACGAAGCATTGGATGCCTTTAAAGTTTTTAAGGCTGAAGTAGAGAAACAATGCGATAAACAAATTAAGATCATGAGATCAGATAGAGGTGGAGAATATTATGGTAGATACACTGAAGATGGACAAGCACCTGGTCCATTCGCGAAATTTCTTCAAGAGCATGGGATAGTTGCCCAATACACCATGCCTGGTTCTCCAGACCAAAACGGTGTAGCAGAAAGAAGAAATCGGACTTTGTTAGATATGGTGCGGAGCATGCTTAGCAGTTCAAAACTTCCTAAGTCTTTGTGGACTGAAGCTCTTAAGACGGCTGCGTACATATTAAACCGAGTTCCAACCAAGGCTGTCTCAAAGACGCCTTTTGAGTTATTCAAAGGTTGGAAACCGAGTTTGCGACATGTACGTGTTTGGGGATGTCCGTCAGAAGTAAGAGTTTACAATCCACAAGAAAAGAAGTTAGATCCAAGGACTATAAGTGGGTATTTCGTTGGATATGCCGAAAAGTCTAAGGGATACAGATTTTATTGTCCATCTCACACCACTAGGTTTGTGGAATCGAGAAACGCTAAGTTTCTTGAAAATCACTTGATTAGTGGGAGGGATCAATTTAAGGACTTTGTTCCTGAAAAAGATCATTCAGATACTCAACCTTCTACTTCAAGTATAAGATTGGTTGCTGTTCACAACGCCCCTTTAATTCAACCGGATGTTGAACAACTAATCACTGAAGTTCCACAACATGCTGATATTGATATGGCGGATCAAATTGTTCAGGAATTACCTGAAACTGTCGAACATCCAGTTGAACAACATGCTCATCAAGAGAATGTTGATGAGACATTAAGAAGATCCACTAGAATGAAGAAATCAGCAATTTCTAGTGATTATATTGTGTATTTACATGAATATGACCATGATATTGGAGCTGAAAATGACCCTGAAACGTTTTCACAAGCAATGGATAGTGATGAATCCAATTTGTGGTACAATGCCATGAAGGAAGAGATGAATTCTATGGCACATAATGAAGTTTGGGATTTAGTTGAGTTGCCTAATGGTGCAAGGGCCATTGGTTGTAAATGGGTCTTCAAAATTAAGAAGGACTCATTAGGCAACATTGAGAAATATAAAGCCAGACTTGTTGCTAAAGGATTCGCTCAAAGGGAAGGAATTGATTACTCAGAGACTTACTCTCCTATATCTAAGAAAGATTCCCTTCGTATAATTTTGGCATTGGTTACCCATTTTGATATGGAATTGCATCAAATGGATGTGAAAACGGCGTTCCTCAATGGAGAACTAGAAGAAGAGGTTTACATGAAACAACCAGAAGGATTCTCTTCTAGTAATAGTGAGCATTTGGTTTGCAAGCTTAAGAAAGCTATATATGGATTGAAACAAGCATCCCGCCAATGGTACTTAAGGTTTCATGATGTTATCTCTTCATTCGGTTTTGAAGAGAATATCATGGATCAATGTATATACCAAAGGGTCAGTGGGAGCAAAATTTGTTTCCTTGTGTTATATGTAGATGATATTTTACTTGCAACCAATGATAAAGGTTTGCTTCATGAGGTGAAACAATTTCTCTCTAAGAATTTTGACATGAAAGATATGGGCGAGGCATCTTATGTCATTGGCATTAAGATCCATAGAGATAGACCTCGAGGAATATTAGACTATCTCAAGAAGCTTATATCAATAAAGTCTTAGAGAGATTTCGGATGAAAGATTGTGCACCTAGTATAGCACCTATTGTCAAGGGCGATAAATTCAATTTGGATCAATGCCCAAAGAACGATCTAGAGAGGGAACAAATGAGGAATATCCCATATGCTTCTGCAGTTGGAAGCTTGATGTATGCTCAGGTTTGCACTCGACCTAATATTGCATTCGCTGTGGGAGTATTAGGAAGATATCAGAGTAATCCAGGTATTGATCACTGGAAAGCTGCAAAGAAGGTGATGAGGTATCTTCAAGGTACCAAAGGTCACATGCTTATGTATAGACGGACAGACAACTTGGAAGTAGTTGGCTATTCTGATTCGGACTGGGCTGGCTGTGTTGATTCCCGACAATCAACATCAGGATACATATTTATGCTAGCTGATGGAGCCGTGTCATGGAGGAGTGCCAAGCAAAACTTGGTTACTACTTCTACTATGGAGGCTGAGTTCGTCTCTTGTAATGAGGCCACTTCACATGGTGTGTGGATGAAGAATTTCATCTCAGGGCTTAGAATTGTTGATATAATTGCTAGGCCATTAAGAATATATTGTGACAATTCAGCTGCGGTTTTCTTGGCTAAAAACCACAAAAGCGGTAGTCAAAGCAAGCACATTGACATCAAGTATTTAGCCATTAAAGAACGTGTCAAAGAGAAGAAAGTGGTCATTCAACACATTCCCACTGAATTGATGATTGCTGATCCTTTAACTAAAGGCATGCCACCGATGAGATATAAGGATCATGTGGTTGGGATGGGAATTGGTCCTATCATGTAGACTATTGTCATATTGACAAGTTTATGAAATTTTTATTCAGTTGTGATGTTTTCTCAATTCAGGTGTACACATTCATTTATTATGAGAATAACAATCACTTTTGACCCTTGAATAAACATATGGTTTATTCATTAAGTTATATTATCACATATGAGCTGATTTTGAAAGATGAGATACATGTAATACATGGAAGATAGTATTCGCTCTAAGATGACCTATCGCCATGATTCATGTCTTTTGTCTTCAGCTATAGTTTTGTGGATTTAGTTTGGTATTTGTTGATGGAATGTTGGGATCAAGTGGGAGAATGTTAAAAATATATTATTATGTTATAGATATATTATTGTGATCCCACATTTATTTGTTTCCTGTTTTAATTCCTTAACGGATAATACCCACAATATTATGTGATAATTATTCGATACCCTGATTATCTTCTTGATGGGAGAAGTTACGCGAAGGGGTGCGAACGTGAGTTATAAATAGGGGTCTTCTAAACCAAACCCTTAAGACTTAAGAAAACACACCATCTGTTTCTAGAGGGGATTGGCTAGAGATTTCCGATCTCTGAACGTTCGACACTTCTGGAGTCACAGGTTTTACATCGAATTTTATCAATGGCTGGAGGTAAGTAAATTCTTCACGTTTCCACATACGGTCTCGATTAAGAACGGATTTGTTCGTTCATGAATAATTGAGACATATAGATCTTTATCTATTTATTTATTCCAACAATTCTTTCATAGCTTTTGTAGAATCCTCGGGATTTTGGGCCTTCCCCAAGTTTCTTGCGTTCTTCTGACTTTTGTACCTTCTGCTGTTATTACAGATTACCTCCATGCCTTCTTCCTTTGTTTCTTATTCACATCCTGACCATTGATACTTTTGTGATGCTTCAGTCCTGGTCAAGTTGAAAGTATGAATTGTTTCAAACTGCAATTAATGCGGAAAGGGATATGGAACGACACTTAGGAATGTACAATCTACTTGAGCTCGATCTAGATCACATAATGTAGGGCGTTATGCTCAAACTTGACCCTGAAAAGTTCGGTTTTAGCTCAAGTTAAGCTCGAAGGTGAGCTCCAGACAGAACTCATGTCTAAACAGCTACAACTAGATTCTCTATGTTTCCCGGTCATTCAGTTATTCTCGGTGAAAGCTAACAAATCAGAAAGGCATATGCCAAGAGAAAGATTAATTATGTGGACAACTAAAAGGGGAGTGGATAGGCTATCTCTGCTATACACGGAAGTGAAATATGCTTATCTCAACAACTCATTCATCAAATCTCCCATAGACCAAGCATTTGTTATGCTCAACATAGGGTGAAAATCAGGCTGAGAGGAACGTATCCTACATTGTGATCTGATCCTTTTAGCGGTCCAATTGCTTGCAAATGGAGGCAACGAATATTGAAACTATGTGAGTTTGACACGTTGAGAGGAGGATCTCTAAAACAGACAAAACTGTGAAGGGCCACAAGTCAAGTGGACTAATCATGCAAACGATTAATATTAAACAAACAGGATTTTGTTAATCCCTTGTGAAGGAGTTTACCGCCAGAGAGCTTTAACAGAAGAACAAGTAAACTAAAAGTTTCCATATTGAAATATTGAATAATTGAATCGAACTCCTTTTAAATGTCACTCGACTGGTTGGTCCCATCTCATTCTGTTTGCTGCAAAACCTCCACGAATGCATCCTTGATGAAAGGGCTCGAAGCTGCAACCCGCTGAGATGTGATGTCAAAATCCTTACCAGATCTGATGCAAAACAACCACAAGCAGTATCTCCACGTAAGCAAAATCTCTTTCACTAAGCCTATGAATGTTCAAGAATTTGACATTGCAGTTCATAGATTATGTGTAGTGGCCCAAAAATCATGTGGTCATAATCTTTTGTCCATCAAGCACCCGTTGATTGAGTCCATAGAGGGAGTTAACCTTGTAAGATCTAAATTTGTGGCCACAAATCATCATCATTTCCATGCAGTCTCTTTCTTAGAACTCAAAGTTAAAAACATAGGTGAGATTATGCCTACTTACGGATCATAAACAAGACCTCCAGCTTCTTTCACTATAACAGCTCCACCTGCCACATCCCTGGGAAGAAGAGCAGGACACATTCAACTGTATTCTCCTCAGCATTAGAACACTACTTCTACATTACTGCTACACCATGAAACCATACCAGGGACCTCCAAAGCCGGATTCATAGAATAAATCAAGCCGTCCACATGCAATGCCACAAAGGTTCAATGCACAGGATCCACTCATACGAACTGACCTCACCTGACCACATATTAAGAAAAAAAAAGTTGACATCAAGTTGTGAAGAAAACAGAACTCACCGTGAACATATGTATGAGAAATTGAATTTACTTTGAAAAGTAGACTTTTGATTCTGTCAGTAGATGCATCCAACGTTGCCTTATCACGTTTAACACCAGCCTGCAGTTCCAGTTGGCAAAAATAGTCTATTAGTCGTTTATTTTGCTGCTGCACTCTTCTAGCTAACCAAATTTGCAATTTCTGAAGTACATCTAGCACCCATCGCTTTAGGTGACTGGTACTTCTGAAATTCTTATTCAGTGAACGGCATAAAGGCTCTTTGCACAGTCTTATAATAAAACCCCTCGCTAGCCACTCTGGGTGGATCAACTATTTCCAGAGGAGGTGGACAAAAACTGAAATGAGTTCACAGGATGCCGTTCAATCATAAGATATAAGGTTTGGCAGATACGAATGGGTCAGTAGCGATGCTCATAAGGCCCGACAAGATTATGCCTCAATTGGGACGTGCACATACATGCACATGCATGTTTGCACACACACAGTTTTCCTGAGAAATGGAATCTGCTCTTCTTTCTTTGAGAGTGACATTCTGCCCCCTTATAAATATGTCAAACTCTTTCAAGGACCATCCATAGAAAGTAACAGCACAATTTTGACAAAGTTTTGTAAATGGTATCCAACATGAAATAAATGTAAAATATGTTTAGTTAGATCTGGAATTTACTATGCTAAAATAATTGAGAGTTTGCACTAGCAAAGTGAATCATTCAACTCGGATGCAAAAGGGCAAAAGCACAATAAGGTAACATGCAGTTAGTCTAATTTTCAATTCATACAGCAGCAAAATCAAGGTTTTCAAATTTGAAACAACCGAAGATATTTGCGTTTAAGGAAGGAAGTCTTTCATGAAGTTCATGTTCACTTTTGAATTATGAATAAAGGTTAAAGTTACTTTCTAAGTAAGTTCCTCCTGTTCAATCACTGTCAAAGATTAAAAAGGTCCTTTGGGGGATGATCATGTGGACAAGTAAAATTGTTTACTACTCTGAAATTATATCAAGGACTCAACAACATCAGAGCTAGTGGAATACAAAATAAAGGTAGAGTGACAATGGCAAAATAGTATAATTGTTCTTTGTGATCTATCCGGAAAGTCATCATCCAACCACAATAGATATTCAAAGTCCAAGTTTACCACACCATGTTGGGCAGAGTGAAACAGGGAAGCAAGCCAAATTTGATACATATCCAACTTGGATATAATGTAAAAGTCTGACAGACCAATTGTTTCTTCAATCATCTGTTATTCTTTCAAATTCAAATATAGAAGTATGTATTTATCATTAGAGTGAACCTGTATAATCCTCATCAATGCAGTAAACTAGGACAAAACAGATCAAAGTCAAATTTGTATAATAGTAAGGATAAAGGTATTATTTCACATCTAGCAAACCATTAATCCAATAAAAAATTTGCATACCTCAGTTGCAAGTAGGCACTTCACAAGTTCTGATTGAGAGGACACTGGCAAGTAAAAGACAATGTTAAGACCTAACCAGGGATTAAGGAGTTTCCAACAGAGATTTCATATAAGTATAATCACCTCTAATGGGGTTTCCATTCAGATAAGCACCTTCCCCTTGAACGCCAGTGAAAAGCTACAAATCGGAAGCCAAAGTAGTACATTTACTAAGCACTGATACGCATCCAAAAAAAAGAACAGAAGTAGAACAGCGGACCCCAAAAGAGGGTCATGGGATTCTAAACTAATGACCTCCACTGAACAGCTACAATGATTCGACGATGTCATATTGCATGTGACCCTTCAGGACATTAATGCATACTACCTTCTTACATGTATTCACATTATTATATTGAGTTTTTATGGGGCATGAGAATGCTCACCTCATCCATGATTGGATTATATACTACGCCAACTGTAGGAACTTTTCCAATTGTAAGCCCAATAGAAGTGCATACGAAGGGGAATCTACAAGTGTCACATTAAGCATTACACAATTACAAGATCTGTTATTCTGAGAGATGACGATCACGAACGAATTAAACTCGAAGAAATAAGAAATGAGAATATCTGAGAGGCTGATCTTCACCCATGAACGAAGTTGGTTGTCCCGTCAAGAGGATCCACTATCCATGTCGGTTCATCAGTCAGCTCTGTGGTCCCACAAGCAGCAGTAGTTTCTTCACCGATGAACTGTATGCAACATGGACAGAATGAAGTCAAGAAACTAATCCGACTTTGGGCTCACAAGAAGCCCTTTATATGGTATCTCCACGGATCAATACGACGGCGGAGAAAAAAGACGCAAGCATCGACCTTGTGTGTGGGATATCGCTGCTTGAGATAGTTAAATATGAGGTCTTCACATGACTTATCAGTTTCAGTGACCAAATCCACCTGTGAATCAAACCGATGAGTAAATTAACCACAAGACGAGGAAGCTACATGACTTCTTTCCCTTCAAAACTGATGTTCACATTCTTCCCGCGTTAGTCGGGAGACTCCCATCTGACTACAAAACAAGATACAAATACTCATTGGAAAAGAAGAAATTTCTCGGTAGCGTAACAAACTTGACAACTCCCTTTCCCTTCCAGTCATCAGCCTATAATTATGAAGACATTCTAGGCCTTAGAATTCTCTGCCATTTGCCAACAGGCTTTCGCAACTTAGCGTCACGTGAACACGAAGTTCAACAATGTCGCCGTCAAGCTTACCCACAAATCATCAAGCATATCTATGATTCACCCAAACAACTGGAAGTGAAGCAATCGCAGGGGCGAGAACCTGGCCTTTGTGCTCGACATGCTTGGTCTGGTAAAATCCTTTGCGAATGACCTGCAAATTCCAAAAAACCCACAAATGGGAACGATTGCGAAGTCGAGCAGCGCGATCAAACGAAAATCTCAACAAGAAGGGAAACAAAAACGCATTGCAAAATCGAACAGCAGCCCACCTCTCCAGCTCCCTTCGCGGCCTCAACGGCAGCCCCCAAGTAGTCCGACAGCAAATCTGAGAATTCCAAGTCACATCGGGGAGACCCAACATTAGGACATCTAGACCCATGACTCAATGAAGCTTCAAGAAACGGAACGAGGAAGCTACAAGGATCCCACGAGGGCCCCTACCATTTCCGGCCATTTCTTCTCCCGAATGGCGTGAAGAGAGAGAGAGAGAGAGAGAGAGAGAGAGGGATGGAATGATAATGGCGAGAGGAGAGCGTGTGCGAATGGAGCTATTCCCGCAGCACGGGAGGAGCGAAGAAGAAGAAGAAGAAGAAGACAGGCCACAGGACTGTCGAGCCCCTACATTTACTCTGCTTCACTATTTCTTTCGGAATATTCTTTAGTAATAATATAATTTTCATCACACTATCGAATATATATATATATATATATATATATACATATGTATTTGTGTTTGAGATAACTACACAATTGGTCCTTGAATTTTGTTCAAATTATGTAACATGATCCTTAAATTTTTTTATATAAATATTCAATTTAGTCCCTAAATTATCATATCAATTATTTAGTACATTAATTAAATTAAATATATATCAAAAGTTCGATGACCCACATCAAATAAGTTAAAAATTTATGGACTACGTTACGTATTGAGTTAAAGTTTAGGAATAGTATCGAACAAATGAAAAGATTAGGAGTGAAATTGTGCATTGAGTCAAAGCTTATAAACCATACGTGTCATTTTCTCTTTGGCTAGTGTAGCATCGTCATTATGTCATCTCGAATATATAATAGGAGCTGGTATACTCAATTTTAATTATTTTCTTTCGGCAGCCAAAAGTACAAAAACCTGCGTTCTATCGATCGATCTGTTTCACCTCGTGCTCGACTCAAAGCACTTTTTATTTGTATCGTGCACATCTCACTAGATACTAATCTTATGCTCATCGAGTGAACCGTTAAATCGGTCCGGACGAGGAGAGTTTTGGGTCATGTTTGAGTTCCGCACGACGGGTCGGATTGGAGGTTGTCGGAGCAAGAATTAGTAACTCGAGGCGAAAATCCAAGGCAAAGAGGAAGTGGGCTCGTCGCTAAGCAACATTGGTATTCACTAAACCAAGAAAGATTCGGGGGAGAGAACATGGGAAGCCGAAGTGTGCCAGAATAATCGGAAGAGGAGCAGAGCATGGCCAAGCATCAGTTCTTTCAATCCGAGAAAGATTCGAACGCGGGGGAATATGCCGTTCGGTCCGGAGCATCATCCCGATTCCCGGATTCGGGTTCGGATCCGGATTCTGACCGTCGCATATTCGGAGCACCAGAGCTGGATAGGATGGAAGCTTTTCTTGGCTCGAGTAAGTTTCGCGCAACAAGACAGGCAGCGATGCTCGGATTCCTGCCAATTGGGGAGGGGGGAATTTGGATTTGGGAAGGTTCGCTTCGTCCTTCTTCTGCAGAATATGCCGTGGAGAAAGCTCCATAGGCACTTCAGTGTGGGACAACGGCATAAATCATTATTGGCCTGGTGTCTAATATAACAGCATAAATGATTAACTCGATATATATCGTCATTCTTCTACTTTTAATTTGTTCAATGTAATTCTTAAACTTTAATCCAATTTGTGATATTGTCCCTGAAATTTCAAATTTGTTCAACGTGATCCTTAAAATTTTTATGCATGTCCAATTTAATACACGAACAGTATGAAAATGATCAATATTATTCTTGAATTTAAATTGATGGAAAGACAAGATTGAACATATTCATCTAATACATGGACAATAATTTCAAATTGATAAATGACACTATACATTGTGCTACAAGTTCAACCATTATATTATATATTAAATCAGAATTCATGAACTATTTATGCCAGATGATTACGATTCAACACGAGGACCATGAACCAACTTCCTCTGCTGCAGCCAATCTCTAGATACCGGGACAATATTATGAGAACAATGAGAGCAGAGCCGTCCCATATGGATCCTATCAATTTTAACAAAGCGAGGGAAGGAAATGCAGGAGGAGGAAAGACCGACTGCTTAGAATGTCAAGCGCAAAAAGGAGCTCCAGGCACGCAATACACAGATGTGTCTTCCACAAGTCTGTTCCGCTGATTTTATTAGGTTGTAAAATTTGCATTCTGATAAGACAAAGCAAGCATCCGAATAGCTTGTGAGAAAATGGAAAGACTAATCTACTCGGGTTTCTGAAAATTTTACCTAAACAGAGGATGAAGAGCCTCTCGTAATTCACAATTATATAATTGCGAGGACGACGATGATGGCGATACTTATGGACATAAGATACAAAACGGACTTGTTCATGCGCTTTCCTTTGGTTCAAGCGCCGCTATTTCTTTGACTACCTGAGCTTTATCTGCCTCAAACTGTTCATCCACTGCAACAAAAGGAGCTACATGTGTCACTCAAGTCAAGAGTCGCTACCAACGTGAGCTTCTGAAAGAGAAGTAACTTTTATCCTACCTTTATCAAACTTAAAGTCTGCAAACAAGCGGAGAAGCTTGCTTCTGTTTGCGATGAGTATGCTGATGATGTCGGGAGGTTTATTTTGATTGGCAGCAAAGAGCTGCAGAGGTGTAAAAGCGTCAGAGAATGAGCAAACTGTTGCAGCGACAACGTAGTTACACAGCAGCCCCTAAAGATAATACCTTGAACACATGGAATGCTTCTATCTGGATGCTCTTACTTGACTCCTGCAGAAGGGTAGCAGTTAATGCAGTAAATCCAGTTCACATGGTCATGAAAGCAGAAGACACCCTTGAAATTCACAACCCAAAACTAAAACTTTCATCATCTTAAATCCATGAATTCATAGACTATAAGATTGGGGTTAAAGACTAAGTAAACATGATTATGTACCCTGAGATTCAGATCAATTTCAGAAAGGAGAAAGACACAAATTATCAACTGATATACATAAACAATTACCCTCAGAAGATTCATGAGAATCCTCAAATTATCCCTTGAACTCACATAACGCATCATCACTGCTGAATTTGAACGATCAAGTAGCATATCTCCCAGAAGCTGTCGCAAGGGAGAAAAAAAGCCAGAATAAAACTGTGGTCCACCATAATCACGGAAGTCAATGATGCAAGCACCTATAGTGGCAACTTCATTGCAATGTACACACAGAAAACTCCAGGAACTTGAAATCTCTACCCTGTTTCTGTTAGGTTTACATTTTCACTCAAATGGAAGTTAATGATTCTACAGCATCTCCAACACGCTATCTCTGGGTCGGAAAGATGCATTGTTCTTGGTTCTATAGAATTCTCAAAGAAAGAGCATTCACCAGGGTGAAATAAAGACTGGTAGGAAGTATATCCGCAGCCTACTTTGCTCTTTCAGAGTATAAGCTTGCAACAGCCATCATATAGAAGCTTTACCTTTATAGCTTGTCGCCTGGTTATGTAATTGGTCGACTCCAACAGCTTTGAGTTATACTCTTCAAAGAACTATCCACAGATAAAAAATGAGCCAATCACTTCAAATGTTCTAATATCAAGAACTCTAAAATTGCAAAATTGAACAATCAGGTGAGACTTGTGAAAGCCACTATAAAGGAAACACCAAGCGAATATTAATTGAGCCACATAGAAACAAAAAGAGATGATCAAACAAAGAGTTGCGCTTAATCATGTAGACAAGAAATTGGACAATAAGAAGTAGAATTCTGAAGGTGATTAAATCCTTCAACCAAGTCCCAATGTGGCAAAGTTAAAATTTTCAAGGACCCAGAACAATGTAAACTGTCATTGTGTGATTATACCCATGGGCTGTTGAGTGTAGCTAAATCTAATAACGTGGAAAAATAGTTATCTGGTGGTCATGTGATCATGCACATTCCAAACCCAAAGAACAACTTGGACATAGAAATACTGCTTACCCAGTCATAGTTCTTGCTAAGAAAGTCTGCTACAGTAGATTTATGCCTCGTCAAAAGTTCCTGCAACCAAATGTAGATAGCGTCAGGTATACACCAATGCATAAGTACTAGTCAAACATGATAAACCGAAAATGATTTGTTCATTTCCTGTTTGTAAGTTGCAAAAACAGATTAGCATCTTCATTAACTGTGTATACTGATCATTTTGTTGACAGACTATGCATGGCAAAGAAAAGCCAAAGCTCCTATAAGCAGATGGTGGGGTCCAAAGGTCGTGGCATTCAACCTTCCATGGACTGATCATGTAAATAGAATGCCTATGTGCAGAGCATGTCACCGAACCAAGAAAATGTCTAGGGAACCAAAAGTTAGGAAAAAAACCAGATTAACTTCCCTCTCTCTCATTGTTCACAAAGGGAGAATCCCCTTCTCAAAAGAACCAATCTTACTAACTGAACAACCTCCGGTTAGATTTATGTTCTAATGAAAACAATTGCATGGTCAATGTGAAGCGGGTTCTATTTTCAGAGGAAAGGCAAAAGGCAATTCCAGTTTAATAGAACACCACTTTTTTCCTTGATAGAAGAGGTATTGACTACTTTTAAAAGGCCATAGAGAGAGAGAGAGAGAGAGAGAGAGAGAGAGAACAAAGGCTGCAGTCTTCAAGGTGAAACAAAACCAAACTTTGGAATCAATTGCACCGTAACTTTTTCTTTCCATTACTGCAGCATGAAGGGAATTACTAAAAAAAGCAACGCACTATTACAAAAACCAGATAACCAAGATGTTAAAAAATTTCCTAAAGAAGGTCACATTCACATGCCACACCATGGTCAAAGGCCATAAACAACAGAGCAATTCCTATGTCCAATTAAACTCTCTCCGCTGACAAGCTAATGTTAGCTAATCGTAGGTGAGCATGTGTGGGTAATGTATGCGAGAAAGTGTTTGTACTTGACCTTAAAGGTTGCAGCGGCATCTGCAGCAATGTCAAAATTGGGGAGTTGAATGTAATTGAAAAACTTCATCATGTGCTGTGATTCCAACACATACCTACAAATTCAGTAAAACACATCAAATTATCACCAAAACCATGCAAAGCAAACTGTGCATCAAAATTTAACTTGACATCTAATAATATCTCAAATCTAATTTCCCTAGAGTTCCCTGATACCACACACTAATGAATCGTGAGTGTTATGTGGCATCCAAATTTTCTGAAAAACTGGGCAAAAGTCTTACGCTTGATACACTGATACAACACTTGCAATTTCATTTTCACGCGAACTTCTTCAGTACAAATACTCCTTAGTTGTAAATTATACAGTGATATAGTAAACAGGAACAATGTTCAAGGGTCCTTGGAAAAGAAAAAATGTCAACAATATACATACATATAAACACGCATGTATGTAATAGTCAATGATGCAAAAAATTTGCTTGGAAATACAGAAATATTTATATGACATTATATACTCATTGAAATGATTACACTAGCAACTCAATTAGCAATATCATATGCCCAGAGTAGACATATTTTTGACATGCTCAATCTTAAAAAGCACAAGTCTTGCATTGTTACTTTGACAGATATGTCAGCACAACTTTTCCCCTCATGTTGACCTAAGTTAAATAAGTATACAACTGTGTTGTTACCTGACTTAGAAGAACAATGCAAGGGTATAGTAGTGACAAAATCAAGAATATCAAAAGAACCTCAATCCGCTAATATGCAACAAAAAGTGGCCAATTAGCTAAAAAGGAAAGTAAGCAGACAAAAATAGAGATCTACAGATTAAAAACACATATTCTTATTCACAAATTTCTTGAGAGAGCTACAGGACCAGATGAGAGTGATGCAACAACCTGATACAATATTTTACTACGCAGGAAATCAGAACAAGCAAATTAATTCACGAAAAAAGAAAAATCAGAAAGAAGAATAGTCCTGGTTTATTATCTCACTTTGCAACGACCTGATGCCTTATGCACTCCCTCAGCATTGCCCCATAGTGTAAAGCCATCTCCGTGTTCTCATAACTATAAGAGACAACATGAGCCAAGTTATAAGATGCAAATGAGTACAGCATCAAATTGAGAGGATTAAAAAGCATCATCTTGAAAGGATTGAATAACAACAAATCACAACATGCAATCATCCAAAGAAATTAATTCCTGCAGTTTCCTCAACTGGAGGAATAAAAGATATGCAACATCCATTGAGAAAGTACAGGAAGTACCAACTGGTACAATTTAGCAAGAAAAATGAAACCAGCTTCAAAAATTTTACCAAGAAACTGATTGGAGAAAGTAAGAGACCAATCCTCTGTATCTAATTGATAAATTTTTCTAAAGCATTTTATCCAATTTTCTTTTGTGTTTCTCCAATGCTTATACAAGGCAATAAAGGCAATTTATGAGCTATAACCCCAGTTGGGAAGGTGGACTCTATCAACCAGGCCAGTCTTGGGTGTCTCTCCTCCAATTGTTCTTGCACTAAGATGCTCAGAAACAACAGAAATTGCAGCAGAAGCATGCCAGTAACTTCAAATGGAATTTCATTCTTTGAAGTGCTTAATAAACAACATCCCCATACAATTCCATCAACAAACCTTTGACCTTTATTTGAAAAAAATGGCACGAATCAAAGAATAACCTCATAGAAATGCTAGAAAGAAAAAAGGAAAGACTAAAAGTGAAAAATGAAACTGGAGGGAGATCAAAATCTAAGCAGGAACTCTATAGGGTCTTGACACAAAGTTATATGCTCTGATTCACACCATATAGTTCAGCCAGCCACTTACCCTGTTATCAAAGTATCCAAAAGATCAAGATTTGCTTCAAGGTAATCTGATGCAATCAAACGTGAATGAACTTGTTGCCTCTGTAAGTTTGCAACAACTTGAGTAGCATCCTTACGGGCCTGAAAATAGGTAGATACATACCAATAGAACACACGAAAAGGCCACCCCAAGATTTTCTTACTAATCACTTGAAACGGTAGCCAATTGAAAGGGAGATGCTCAGATGAGCTAACCTCTAAGTTCAGTTTTGGAAGACAAATGATCAAAAGTCTCAACGTGTTCTCTCTAAAAAATTCCTGAGTCAACTGTGCACAAGCTTCCGCTACTGGCTCAGCTTCACTACTCCCATAGAGAATTGACTTCATCTCCCTTACATTTTTATACAAATCCGCCATCTGCAGAAGGAAAAGAACATCGCAGTCAATGCCACTTCGACTGGCTGCAAAGATCATCGCACAACTCTGGCTGATACAATCAAATGCCAGACCAATATGCTAATCTACCAAAGAATTATCAAATGGCAATCTTCACGAGACCGTAGCTTGATATCAAATTTGGAGGCACCACAAGCTGAGTAATAACTAGATTCTTCAGCCAATCCATGAGAAATTCCCGCCCTTGAATAGTTGAATACTTAATGAAGCAGTATCAACTAAAAGCGCCAGACTTTAGAGCAAACCGTAAGTAAACTTCTACTCCGCAGATACTGCAGCAATTTTCAAATTCAACCTTTTCCTCCAATGAAAAACCAATGACCCAATTCCAGTTTTTCCGAGTCACGGTCCAATTCAATCATTAAATCCAAACATTGACAACTTCACACCAGCAAAAATAAAATTAAATAAAAAACTTAAACCGGACCTTCTCGTCGCGCTTGCTCTCGCGCGCATCGCCGTAGAGATCGGCGAAGATGAGGAGTTCGCGCGTCTGGCGAACCACGTCAACCGGGGTCCGGGGCTTCGACTTGAAAAGTCCCTTCATCGTCCAGATTCCGGATCCCCGGGGGGGATCGCGTGCTGCCAAAAATCAGGCCCCAAACGCTCTGCGTCAAGACCTCCGGCTCTGCTCGATCGGACGGGGCGCCGCGAAACGATCACCGGCTCCCGCTCCGTGCCGCGCGATCTTCCATGAAGTGAAAAGCTTCCACCTCCGCCTCCGCCTCCGCCTGCTGATCCCTCCTAGGGTTTCCCGCTCGATCGCCTGAATTTGGCGAAGAACAGATCGGGCATGGCGAGATAGGATTCAGAGAGAGAGAGAGAGAGAGAACGAGAGAGAACGTGATCTCCTTTTGATTTTCATGCAGTTCATTTGTTCAGGGTTTATTTACTGAGGACGGGACGCCGCCACATCAGATCGTGACCCACGAGAGATCCAACGGTCGTCAGGTGGGGCTAGGCACGCGCGGGAGACGGCTGGCCGTCCGAGCTAGGGGAGTGTTTTTGTTTCGGTGGTCGCGGGCGTACGGTAGCCGCTCGGCTGGATCCAATCGGATCTCGAGTCCTTGCTTTCAAAGTCGTTATACTTGTCGCCCTCCCTCCTCTGTCCTTCTCTAAGTTCTCTTCACTTATGTTTTTATCCTAATGTTAAATCCTTTGATTATTACTCCTTCGTATTGGAGAAATCTCGTACCTCGATTAATTAATATAAGATTTAACTTTAGAATGCAAATACATTTTATTAAAATAAACATACTTGAAATTATGTGTTTTCTCGAGATGTAATAAAAGACGAACATTATTAGCAGGTCAAAATGCCGGATTGACTATTTTATTAAATGAGTTACTCTGAACTATCAATGTTATGAGGATAGATAGATGTAATCTTTGGTCTTGATTGATTATATCATATGATGCAATTCTATAAAAAGGTGTGGTTTGCGTTCGATGGAGGAGATCATGGAGATTTTTGCTTGATTTCGAATGAGTTCAACGTGCGCCTAATGGGAAGAGATTATGGAGAGTGTTTGTTGTCGACAACGGTGACCGGGGGTGGCTATGGCTTGGTTGGATTCATGCGAGAAATATCTTTAGAGGTGGCCAAATGCCCAACAAAAAATGGTAGTGTGTCGCAATCTCATAATTAGTAAAGACCGTTATGAAAGAAGTTATTGTCGAGGATTGTTATTTTCGATATGGACAGGTCAGATATTTCTATAAGTTTCAATCACGGTCATTAAATCTTTTAGCAAAATTTGACAATCGGAATACTGGAATTTGATTTTAATTGCTCGATGCCCTAAATTTCCCCTATTTCCACGACAGGATAAAAGTCGAAATCTAAAGGTCTTTCTTGAAAACTGTTGACGTGTGAGGTGAATTGGCAATGGCATGGCAATCGTAAAAATTGACTCCTTCTCCTCCATGTCAGCATTTAATTAAGAAATGGAGTAACTATGGTCAAAGGAGCCAATTCCAGCACAACGAAATCTTAGTACATCGGCCGATTGAAATCGAAGTTTTGTGAACACTTTTTTTTACAATTTTTCTGAAACATGTACACAGCACTTGTTAAGAAAGAGTAAACTACAATATTGTGACGATATCCTCATATGATAAGGCACGTCCACATCATATGTGCTCCTGCACCGTAACCATTGATTACAAAAGCATGCACATTGCCTCTCTTGTAACCTGTTGATTTGAAAGGAGTCGAAAGTTAGAATCTTAGAGGATAATTCTCTTTCCTCCGATACTCTACGTTTTTTTTTTTTCATTGCAAAACTTATAATTGAGTATCTTTCAATGCATGCATGTATGTATGTATACATCGAAGATTTTTATTGGTGCACATGATTTCTATACAATTGAATCACCAGGTATGTCCCGGATGTACGTCGAATGTATCTCGGACTGTATTTTGTAAAGCAGAATCGAGTCTCTCGGATCCAAATGCTTGTAAATCACGTAGCAAAAGGTGGTGTAAATGAAAACCCTTTTTTTTATATCATTATGCAGTTTTCATAAACGTTCATGAATGAAGAGAAATTGCCTGCATGTGGAGGACCGAGGAGTCGGCTACATCTCAATTTGTGGGCACGGGAAGTCAATTTGCTCCCATCCTTTTCAATACAGAAAAGCCCTTCTAACTGCACGTCCAACTTTAATCAACTCTTGCATTTATATCCCAATCGACCCTCACCTGCCTTCGTCCTCTCATTGAATGCATTGCCTGGCCCACGATCTAGGGTTTCATGTTTCCGAATCATCTTGAAGAGCAGAAGTACTAAGAACTTGAGAGGGTTTTTCGGGAGTTCGGAAGGCTGATTTCGTAGAAAAACATTCTCAATTTTAGATTCTACCTCAATTTTGCTCAACTTTTGATTTCGGGTCTAGTTTTTCTTATCAATGTTTGCTCTAGTTTCAAATATGCCAAAGAGTCCGAAAATCGACACTGGTTTATTCGAAATAGTCAACATCAAGAGATTGTGGTTGTTTCATACCAAGATTAGGGTTTTCAAAGAAGATGTAGGCAATAAAAATTGACCTTTTTATTGAAAAAGATGTTGATAAACAGGTCAAAATCAAATAAAGCAGGAAGAAAATAATTCCATATATTGATTAGATAACTGGTCGAATTTTAAGACTATAACTACGTTGTGATGAATGCGGCACAGATCACATCTCGTATAAAATTATGTATTCAAGAGATCAAGAGACTTAATTGGGTTGATGTCACAAGGCGTTACATATTAGAATCTATCTTGCTCTTTGCGGAAAATAGAGTACCTTAATCAATCATGTGTTACAAGAATAACACTAAAAATGATAGGATCTTACTTAATGTGAGAGAACCAGAGAAGCAAAATAAAATAAAAATTAATGACACCAAATATTTTGCGTGGTTTGATTCGAGCCTGGTACTCATATTTATGAGGAGAGCTAATGTCAAATAATTCATTGTAATCGCAGAATTGGCATTATAATTGTTCACATGCTCGAGTATTGCCTTACGCTTGAATTATGCCCAAAACCAAAGTGTTCACAGCTAAACAATAATTGGATGTAAAAAGTAAAGCACAACTCACCGGGTGTTCAAGCCCAAAGCAGAACTCTTTGCATAGCTAATTCAAAGAACGTCATGTGCATTTACTTTCTTCGTGCGATGACTTTGTCCACAATATTTACTATGCGGCTCTAGTAGGTAAAAAATAAAAGTGATAAATATACTAAAAATCCTAAAATTAGTCAAAAAATGTAATGGAGTACTAATACTTTCAAAAAGTGTAATTAAGCCTAAAATTTATCGCCAAAGTCCAATTTAGTAATAAAACTTTCAAAAAGTTGCAATCAAGTCTCAAAACTTATCAAATGAGTCCAATAAAATCCTAAAACTTATGAAATAAACCACTTTGCTTGAGAAGCTCATCTAGTTGTCACGTCAAAGATTTCGGTTATCTTATTACCTAAAAATATAAGTGTCATTCATCCCATGATGAGCATGTAAAGATTATGTTGCACTGATGATGGACCTAATAATTATCCAATATAACGGACATACTTAACCTTATCCTTCTTCGTTAAAACAAAATAAACTTACATATAAACATCATGGAATATACCATGACTGAAATTTCTTTTTAATTATTCATTTGTTTGCAAGATAAACCATTATTGGACATTCAATATCTACGAGCTCCTTTGTCCCTACTAAAGCCCATGGAACCACACGCGGATCAAGCATGTGAGCACAAAATGTCTTGTGCTGACTTTGCATTGCCAGTCCACAGGAAATCGAGGATGGTTCTTGAACGAGGTTTTCAGCCTCCGCGAATCGAATTCAAAGCCCTAAATAAACCAGGAGGAGATAGGTATGTGCAGGCTTAGGTGTACTGATTAGGACTAGCTAGCTCTACAGTTTACGACTTTAGTCATAGTTGCAAAGAGGAGCCCCCGATTCATCTTTATCCGGGTCGACCTATATAATATAGTCGGCTGTGAGTAATTGTGGAAATTATTGAGATCGAGTTGGTCCGTCAAGATATGAGGCGGATAGGGTAAGATAGAATACCAAACTATGCACCCTGAATTCCTTTCCATCCTCATAGCTGGTCGCCATTGTTGACGACAACCACGTCAGGGCGGTTGCGTCTCCACGATGACAATCACGATGGTGGTAGTTGCCTTCGCTGCGGTGGGACGGGGTTCAGAGGGGAAGAGACATTTTGCCATCAATCGCGTCAAGCGTCCTGGGCAGTCGCACACATTCAGACCGTAGATCCGGGGCGACAGAGAGAGAGAGAGAGAGAGAGAGAGAGAGAGATGGGGTTCGCCGGAGAGCTGGGGTTACCGAGAGTGATAGCCTAAGAGTAGAGACCAACGCGCGGCGGTCGTCAGACGGGGATGACATGGTACAGCTGCGTTGCAGAACGAGGAAGAGTGGCCATTCTTATCTTTCACCCAACGTCATCTGAGTTTGCATTAAGGGGGGCATCACCAAACGCCAGAAAGTCAAAGAACTGGCAGCATCCCTTAAAATCTGCTGGTCCCACCGTTAAAGCTCAACATTTGAATATTACTATAAACTCCTCCGGGAAAAAAAAAAAGGTTATATGCAGATTTCTCATGTCGGCTCACCTGATCTGATCCATGTTCACGACATTCTTGCATGTTGCATCAATCAAGATCAGACCCAGAAAAGCAAAAGCCGAGCAAGAAAGGGAAAGGTAAACACAGGATCCCTCGAATTGCACCAGACGTTTCAACGGAAAACGGGCGATCAGATCAGACTAAAAACTGCATACTAAAAATGAAAACCAGATCTTGTTTTATTCTCAAATTACTAGAAGGTTTGACATCGATTATTCAAAAGCACGACCTCACGCTTTGCCCCGAACATCCTTAAACGAAGTGAGACGCCTGAAATGCTCCCACGGCTTGTCCCAAACGACGGCCTCGAAGCTCTTCGTGCTGGCCTTGTCCTTGACCTCGATGACGAGCCTGTAGTTCGTCCCTGACACGACCTGCGTCTCGCCCTTCACCACCTTCTTCAGAACCAGCCCCGTCTTGGCCTCGTCATTGTGCGTCTTGACGGCGAACTCAGCGATCTCCCTCACGTAGGGGTCGCTCAGGTTCTTTATCGGCCTCCACCCCCCGACAAGTGCCTCCGTGCGGGCGGCCCCGGCGGCCGAGACTTGGAGGAGGAGGAGGACGGCTGCGGCGGCGGTGGCGAGGATGAGGAGTCTCATTTGCGGATGTTTTCGGCTTCGGTTTCTTGGTTTTGGTAACTGTCTTTCCTGGGTCTTCTCTTGGAGCGTTGGGGGTTCTTGACAAGTAGGGATGTTTATTTATGCTTTGTTTTTCTTGGTGTGGGATTCGAAATTGAATGCTTATCCTGAAGGAATTCTATGGGTGGTGGGTACCTGTAATTTATAGGTCCTGGAGTTGCGAGAGCCACGGACACTTGTCGGGTGGTTTGGGAAAAAAACTAGTTTTTTTTCTTGGCTAAACTAAGCATATGTGGCATATTTCATGGACTATGAAATTAATGACATGCGATCTAATGGAAGCCCCGATGACCAAATTAAGGATGTGGGCGATGCGGGAGCATCAATCAAGTGCCATTAGGTACAAGTAGAGGACAATTCGGGCACAAGATGATCCAATAGATAATTTATTATAAGTAGAAGGATTAAGGCTATTCTTGTAAGCTCGTTTAAAAGTTGGAAGTGTGTAATTTTCTAATTAAGTTGATTTTCTAATCTGATTAATTCCGAGTTTGACATTTCTTAATTTGATGTTGCCTGGTTTAAGATTTTCTATTTAGAGTTTCCTAGTTTAGTGTCTTAGTCTCACAATAAATAAGAAGTGTAATCTCAATTTTCTGTATGCAAAGTGTTGAGTTCATAATACATGAGTATTTCTTCCAAGAGAGTGATTCGTCTGGTTACTTATCTAATGGTGAACCTTAAAATTCATTATTCTTGGTTGGTGGAACATTAATTTGTGCCTTGGTGGCGAACTCTTTACTGCAAAGTTCTTTTCCCGCAAACATATCAAACACTGGTATTCCGTCAAATTTGTTTAGCAACTTCACCCCAATTCACCACGCGTTAGTTAGTATTGGAGTTTCTAATGTTGAGTGAGTTGGGTGAGTTTTCCATTCTCTACTTCGTAATTCCATTTATGAAGAGATGAGTAATTCGGTTTCTAGAGTCGTAATTACGAAACAAGCCCGAGATGAAAGGTACGGTTGTGTCAATGAGAATCTCTAGTGATATATCTCAAGTCCCCTCCTCTTGGATAATTAAGTGCGATGGCAAAAATCACTAAAGACCATCGATTTGTTGTCCATGGAACGCTGATCAAACTAAAAACTGATCCATCTAAGCTTAGATAGGACTCAAATGAAAAGAAGTGAAAGGTTGTCGCTCTTAACTCTAAGAAGTATGCTTCACTTGGTGAGAAAACTCGAAGAATCAAAGAATCAGAGAAGGAGAAAGTAGGGTCAAATCTTCAAAAAGCCTCAATAAGCTTGTTTTTGCGTATCAAGCGACATGGGATGAGCATTGAGAAGTACATTAGGAAGTTTGAACAGCGTATTATGGAGTGTGATGTACCAGAGATGCAAGAGCAGACCATCGCTTGATTCCTTAGAGAATTAGATCGGAACATCACTGATTTCATTGAGTTTTAACCATAACGATCCTTTGAAGACATTTGCAAGCTAGTCGTGAAGGTGGAACACGCTAGTGAAGGATGGTTGTTGGCTATCCAAAGAACTGTTCAAACGATCCTTTTATGCTTTCATTGTAATTCATATGTTCATTTTTTTTAATGATTTGTACCTTTTAATAAAAGGAGATTTATATTATTATCTTATGTTTATGTTTGGCATTCATTGGAGTTTATATTATGGTTGCATATAATTTGAAATAGTACACTGGTCCTTCCAAAGAATTCAATAAATGATCACGGGAAAATAATTTATTAATCCTGGGTTGCACCTGTTGTCATCGGTCTCAAGCCGGTTCTTGACCCCATAAATTGATGACCAACACTATGTAGGTTGATCCTTAGATTAGGTGTTGGACCGGCATAACTCGAACCATACTCATCCTTACTTTCAATTTTATGGAGTCCACTTGACTTGGCATTTCCAAGTATGTTCATGCTATCGGAAGGTTAATATGAGATTTCGCGAGGGTTACAGGGTCAAATGTGTATGAAAAGATACGAGGTTGGATCATTTGATTTGATTCTAATTGAGCATGCACTTCAATTCAACTCCCCAACAGACACCTCTTAAAAAGCTTTGATCAAGAGAAAATCTCTGGTCCTTATGAATTTTTGTTTTAATTGCTTGCAAAGGTACTATACTTCTTGCCATAGTCACAACAGATGTGCGTAAAGGAAGTCAACCAACGCTTGGGTTGTCGGATTTGGATCACCTGACCTACTGAAAAAGCAGGTCGGGTGACCTTCTTTTGCCCCCCACCATCTGATCTGAGATCGGACGGTGGGGGGCAAAAAAGCACTTTTTAAAGAAAAGAAAAAAAAATCCTCCTTCCCCTCATTTAATAGGAATCGGACGGCCCCAAAAAGAAGGTCAGCTGACCTGTTTTTCAGCAGGTCAGCTGATCCAAATCCTGGGTTTTCGTCCTCCCGACGGTCACCTCATGGCAGTGGTGTACTTTTTGAGCCTTTGGAGAAGATTTATTCGGCCAATCCTAAATTCTATTTATATTACGAAAAAATAAATAATTATTTTTTATAAAAATGATCGTTTGTATTATATACAAAAATTAATGAATTGAAAAATTTTGATCATCTAACAATAAAAATATTTTTCACTGATTAATTATTTCCCGTGACATAATTTATCATGTGTCGCATTTTTAAGAGACTTTTTTTTCATCATATTCATTATTTTTCACGAAATAAAAGGGGCCAAACAAGTTTCAACCGGTGGTGAGATCTACGGAAGGAAAAAGAGTTCAGAAAAAGAAAGAAAAAAAGACAATCATATCAATTTCATAGGGAGCACCGAACAAGTTCTTTCCCTCAATTTCTTTGGCATCTTTACTATCAAACTACTGAGAATTATGTCTCAGGATGGTTATTGATCATTAACTAAGTACGACGAAATGACAACCTCACGCATTGCCCGGAACGATGTTAAACGACTCGAGGCTCCTGAAATGCTCCGATGGCTTGTCCAAAACCAGGGCCTCGTAAACAATCGTGTCGGCCCCAATGTCGATATCAAGGATGAGCCTGTAGTTCGTCCCCGACTCTTGCTGCGTCTCGCCCTTCACCACCTTCACCAGCACCAGCGCCTTCTTGGCCTGGTCATTGTACGTCTTGACGGCAAACTCAGCGATCTCCCTCACATACGGGTCGTTCGGGTCCTTTATCGGGGTCCACCCCCCGGGCTCCGCCCCGGTGCGGGCTGCCCCGGAGGCCAAGACTTGGAGGAGGAGGAGGACGGCGGCGGCGAGGATGACAAGTCTCATTTTCGGAGGTTCTGAGGCTCTAGTTCTTGGATGCGGCAAGTCTTGTCCGTGGCTTTGATGTGGAAGGCCCATAGCGAAGGTCTTTTATAGGTGGTGGGAACGTGTAATTAGGTTCTGGGAACGAGAGAGTCGCGGACACCTGTCATGCTGTATGGGAAAAATCAGTAGATAGAGAATCCATACCGAAGACAAATTTGCACCTACTGATTTTGAGGATTGACGCTTTTAATTGACCTGCTTAAGAAACGGGATGCACGTTACCTTTTATGGTTCTTTTGGAGTGTTCATGGAAGCATATCACTGAGATGATTATAGCCTCAGATTTCATGGCAAAGTCTTAATGACTTCATGGTTTAAAGAGTTTAATGAGCTTCTTGGATTTAGCAGTTACGTCTATACTGGAAGCGACAATCAAATTATTGGGGAGTAGGTAAAATTGATACGGCTTGAGCTCCTCTCTTCATTTTTGAAGGTTTTGACTACTTCTTGTCTTTCTTGGACTTGGACGTCTTGATTTGAGGCTTTTGGACGAGCCAAACTTTGATCTCGTGGAGTCCAATTGACACGGCGTTTAAGTGTAGTTTGAACTGATACGAAGGTTGAAGATGGGATTTAGCAAGGGTCGCGAGGTCAGACATGTGTAAAAGATACAAGGTTGCAGCCATCGATTTGAGCACAACCAAGCACTTTCTAATGTTCGGTTTTGTGATGCATTATGGCCGCCACTGTGGTTCAATTCAAGTCCCAACAGCAACTAGATGAACAATGAAAGGTGAAAAGGATAAAAAGAACATTAGTAGTGTCAAAACTTATGTATGACACTTACTTTAATGCCAAAACTTTCATTTGGATTACTTAAGTGCAATGGCGCGATGTTGGATTTTGAAAAAGTAATAAAAATGACCACTCTTTAGGTTTTCCTAACATACAAACAAAAGAATTCATAAACAAAAGTTATGCCAAACCCCGGCATTAGACAAAGAACAATCAAGAAGACAATTCTACAAAAACTTGGAAAATACTTTTGAAGAACTCTCAACTGGGTCTACTATGAGATTCATGTGTTGCAACACTCTAACTTGTGCACATCCATGACGATCACGTTCCTGCTTCATATTTGATCGTACTTTTATCACAAAAATTTGTTACAGCGCATTGTTAATAAACCACTTACAAAAGTTTGCACGGTTTCAATACGCTATTTTTATTGTGTTATACATAATTGACGCTTCTGGAGATTGGAATGTTCTTTACTAATTATGCTTAGTGTTAACTATAGAGGCACTCGTTAATTAGACCCTTTAAATTATGAATAGAGTTACTTTTTCCAGTCTTTGCAGAAAATATATTCAATGAAATGAACAATATTTACCACACGATACTTAAACTTTGTGAATTTCTTTTTCTTCGGTATAATCTACTTTTTGAGTCCAATGAAATTCATCTAATTCAACAATCATATGTTCCATCCAAAGCGAGATCAACGGAAGCAAAATAAGAATAAAAATAGAAAGCTTCACCCAAAAACATTGAAAAAGGAAAAATGGACAACATCTCTATCTCATAGAGAGCACCAAACGAATTCTTCCCCTCAATCATAAAGCTTATTAAGATTCACTGTTGTCTCGCCCGCACCATACCCAGAGAGTAGGAAAATGAAAAGAGTCCCAAACAATTTGCTGTTTTGGAGGAACAACTGCTAAGAATTGGAGCTCGGATTAAGTCAGGAATGGATTGAATCTGTATCATATATGAGTATGGATTTGGATTGCTCAAACCGTGTCACATAAAAATGGGTCCATATTGTTTAAATGGATCGATTAGGATCAAAACATTTTCGACCGGACTTGACCTATATATTTGACAGACTTGCCACAGAGTTGTAGAAAAATGATGAGTGTCCATTATATATATATGTACTAAAACTCTTGAAACTTGTTACAGAAATACAATTGAGTCCTAAAATCTCTTGTGCAAATGTAATCGAATGCTATACTTTTAAAAAATTAATTAAGTTTTATATTTTGTCATGAAAAAGCAATTGTATCCTAAAATTTTCAAAAATATACATTTAAAGGAATGACTTTATTGGATCATTCTGATAAAATTTAAAGAGGAAGTAGCCTTAGCCATAATAGTGGCAAGTGCACCAGGAGTATGACTCCCTGAATCTCCAGACAATTTACGAAGTTGCCCAATGATGCATCGATCAAACAGACTAAGAGAAAAGACAGCATCATTCCAGAAAGGAGGCAACCTTAACCAACATCACAAGTTGAGCAAATAAAGACCAGCAGGAATCAGAAAAGACAGCCCCAAGAATCAATTCCCAAGACAACCAGGCCAAATCTACGTCCAAGAACAATCAAAGGCAAACATATGCAGCAGCAACAATGGGCAACGCGGGGAGAACAATCACACCATGGTACGAACACACATTCACGGATTCACGAAACCTAAAGAGCCAACCCAACCGCATCGCACCAAAAAATCCCCCAGAATCCCACAATCGCACACCAAACATATGCACAAAACCAACAAGAATCCACACCAAAACTCACCTCACACCTCAAATCACAACTTTTGAGGTGAACGTAAGTTCAATTGGATATGTTGACGGGCTTGAGGTTGTGCTCCATCTTGATGATCTCCTTACATAAAAAGTATCGGGTTTTTTATTATTATTGTGCATCCCTGGTAATTCACTTGGCATGACTCTTGTCGCATTTTATGTATCTATGAGAGTCCAGATTTCACATTATGTCATCACTTCCATATCGATAATTTGGGTTAATAAATGTCATTGCTAGGATAAACTTAGACTTTGATTATTATTCTAGTTTTTGAGACTTATGCACCTGGTTGCAGATTGCAAAGGAGCAAAAAGCCCATCCTTAGTTTTTTTACTTTCTGTGTAGTTTGTAGCAGTCCCTCTGGAAAAACTTATGTGATCTAATCTTCTCACTGCATAAACGTTTCGCCATACTTTAGTTTGACTGACTAGAGAATGTTAAGAGTTGCCTCAAGTGCAAAGTGATAAAGTTCGAAGGATTTAGCTTTTGAAATAAAAAAAGGTCCATGATCTCGTAGGAGGCAGATACCACCAAAGTAAAACGATCACGAACTGGATTTATCCCTGAAGAGTTCCATTGTGATTCTAGGGTTTCATGTTCACATCTCCCTATGACAAAGTCATGGCCAGGCTCCACGGATATAAAAGAAAAATTAACTGAAGGATTTGCTTCTTTCATTAAGTAATCGAACCATTGAACCAATGAAATGACTAGAATCATAAGAAAGGTTCGTGCAATATATATTTGATGAAAGAAATCTAAATGGGAAATTGCCATATCGGTTCTAAATATATTATACTAATATTAATTCAGTTATAATTCTTTAAAAAAAAAAATTCAATTAAACCTTAAACGTTTACAGGAAATTTTAACATAGTCTTTGCCCAAAGGTGAACGCTAGGTTGGTGGTTTTCAAAGAGAATTGACCGAAAAAGGACTACATTAGAATTTCAAAAAAAAGCTTAGAATGCAATTAATTAAATTGAAAATTTTTTGATTGAATTGACATATTCGTACAATAGGTCTACAATCGATTGGATAATATTTCCAAATTTGAACATATGCCTTATTGTATATAAGTAAAAGAATCCATTCAAACACCCTTTGACTGTCAAGAACCAAAAAAAAAAAAGCAACAATTACATTTGACTGCTTTTAATTTCAAGAGCAAAGTTCTTACAAAGCACACACGTGATCGTGAAGGAACTAAAAGCAATCAAAATTTAATTTAGTAGGGTTTCGCACGAAAAGGTGTGGACCCAGAACTAATGTCATTTTACTTCTTAAGAACAATCACTTCTTTCTCCCATTCGACTAAAGAAAGAAAGGTCACGTCACTTCCATAACAATTAAGGAAGACAGTCATGTCACTCTAGGATGGATTCCAGATGGTCGATTCGGTCCATTTTTCGGATTAGACCGGGACTGACATACACTCCTAACCAAAACCCACGAACTAAGATGTGAGCCTATCTGCACTCGATTGCTTTTATCGAAAAACAGTGCGCGAAGAAAGGAAATCGCAGCAGTGAGTTTTGATGGGTCGCAAGGGATGAGGAATAGCGACGGGATATGACGGTGTTCACGACAGATGGATCGCACAAACGTTAGAAATGGGGGCAAGCTAAGAGTCCAAAACGTGCAGCTCCTTTGGAGTGTCGGAAGATTAGTGGATGCCGTTCGTTTCGTCGTCCCTTGTCGGTGAGCAAGAGTCCCAAGTGGACGGCGAAAGGATGGATCTGGAGCGTCTTGGGTTTGGCCTCCTTTACAGCTTGAACTCCTCCCCCTTTTTAGGTCTCGACACTTGTTCTTTTTGTTGGACTTGACGTTTTGGTTTGAGCTTCGATGGAGCCAACTTTGTACGAAAGTGCTTTGAATGATTCGAAGGTTGAATAAGAGATTTTGCAAGGGTCGCGAGGTCAAACGTAGGTAAGAGACACAAGGTCGGAGCAATCGAGTTGAGCCCAGTTAAGCAAGCACTTGCTAATGTTTTGATCCGTGAATTAGAAGAGCAATGAAAGGTAAAAAGAAAAAAAATCGGCTATAAAGATATAGAATTGATAAGGCCACCCGCGATCTTTATATATAACTCTAGCCCAAATTCATAATCATTCATTGATTTTATGTTCCAAAAGATTCATTACTTGTCGCTTAACCATTTTATGTAAGAAATTTACTTATGAGGATAAAATGAGGCTGATTTCTTATCTATCTAGGGTTGATTAAAAGAACTTTTTTTTTAATCTGTGTGCTTCTCTAAAAAGTCTGAAAATGTGATATACGTTTTGCCTTAAGCACATCAAACACTTGTAATGTTGTCGCTACCTTACGAGTTTTGTACAATATATATCTTGCATGATATATGAGGCATCAAGTAGGAAATTTGTGAAAATCATAATATTGCACACCTAATCTTCCATCGAACTAAATATTATTGCCAAACAAGATCAAAAGGATCAATGGATCAACGTATTCTAACTATGTGAAAATTACCAAAAACTGTTAAACTCATTTCTCTTTTATCAAGTCACAAACTCTTTGACTTTTATCAATTGTGTCCATTCCACTGATTTTGGCAGGAAATCACTAGGAAGACGCCATCATCCCCATGGCATAGCATTGTTGACGTGGATATTTATTTTAATATCTTAGATATTTTTCAATTTTGTTGTTTTTCTTTTATTTTCTTCTCTTCTCTTTTCTTTCTTTTCATTTTCTTTTTACTGTGTCCGACGAGGATCATTGAGCCCTTCCTGGCCATGAGCAAGGATGGAGGCCGTCCCTAGCCCTGCCATGGCCTCACCGATCGCGGGTGACACTTCTTGAAACGATTTCTGAGACCTGTTGCATCATCCTCGCTGCCAGTCACGACTCAGTACCGAGTGCCCTGCACTGCCGTTATCCATTCGTCACCAAGATGAGCTCACATGCCAAGTTCTCGCCAAGCGAAGCACCTCCAACTATCTACCCACGACGCAGAAGTTCTTTGTTTTGCAGGTTTTTCTAGAGTTCCTTGAACATCCAAGCCTCGAT
Organism: Melaleuca alternifolia; assembly: GCA_019926035.1. NCBI lineage: Eukaryota > Viridiplantae > Streptophyta > Magnoliopsida > Myrtales > Myrtaceae > Melaleuca > Melaleuca alternifolia. The sequence continues at coordinate 1,508,623 of JAGKPW010002174.1, forward strand.
TAGTACAGAACGATGTGAGTAGCTTCACCACCACGGAGTCTCTCGCTGAGTCTATCGGAGTCTGAGAGCCCTTCACTATGGCCAGTGACCCTGATCTTCTCTTGGAAACAAATCTTAGGTAATTATTGAATTCAAGATATTATTGTCTATATTCTCGTGATTATTGCAGTCTAATTTCATTATCCTGACTCTGAGGCATATCCAAATTAAGTTGATTTCCCAATTCAAAACGTGCGAATAATCGCTAATTAAGCATTAAGATTGGATTATGGTTTGCATAGAAAATTGGTAACTTGATATTTAGGCACTAAGATCAGGTTTTCGCTTTATTTGTTTTCAAGCTTAAATAGAATGGATATCTTCTTTGCAATGAGCTTATCTTGTTGCTTGATTTCCTTATATGAAGAAATACAAAAACATAGACTTGCATGATAGTTTTTTTTTCCTAGATAAGATTGCATGTTTAGATGATACCTAGCTAGTTAGGATAAGACCTCTTGAATGCCACATAATTGCCATGTCACCGTCCATACCATATCATCAATTCCATGTCATCTAGTGACTGCTTGCTGGAGTTATTTAATTGAAAATGCATGTCATATTAGAATAGATTCATTTTATATGTCCATCATTAGAATTAGGTCATGGCACATGTCATTGGAGTAATAAATCATGCATGTTTATAGCTATTTCTTATAAATAAAAGAAAGACCAAACAAAAAGAGATTTGATTAAATTAGTTAATTGATTAGTATAACATAATTAGGCTAGGAATAGTATTTAACTTGCTTTACTTACAAAATCATTTATCTTGATGCGTTTGAATTTCCACTTTCTTTGTAGCAATTTATTTAATTGAAGGCTTTAATTATTGAGTGTTTTAATGATTGTGCACCCATGTGATTATCTTTCACATGTTATTGGACAAGTTTAAAATCAATCCAAGATTTCTTGCACAGATATTTTTTTAATATAAAGAAAAAATGTACCAAAAGGCATTAATTGATCTAACGTGCCAATCTATTGAATCTCTAGTTTGTAAAATATATGGATTCTCCCACATTTTACTTAGGTTTCTATTGGCCAACCAAAAAATTGTTAGTGATGACTCCTAAATGAATAAGTTGCATGTTGAAATTAAATATAAGTCGCAAATTGATATGGGTTTGGAAGAGCCCTACCTAATTGTAAGTTTAAATCCATTAGCCATCTTCAACCTGACAGGGAACTACTACAAGGATCTTTATTGCAAAAGTTTTGTGTTCCAAAATATGCCTAACCCCGGCGTCAGACAAAGAATAATCAACAAAACGATTCTTCGAAAAGCTTAGTAACAGTATTTTTGAAGCACTCTCAATTGGACATACCTTTACTATAAAATTCAAGATAATGAGCTATGAGCAAATTAATATTAATTACTGCTCTATTGTTCATTGAACAACCCACCACAGGATTCCAGTTGTCATAATAACACTCCTACTTGTGCACAGCCATTAGAATAACATCTCTGCTTCCTTTCTGGTCATATCATGTCATTTGTTAAGATAGCACATACAAAAAATTACACTTTCACAATACACTATTTTCTCGACACTTTAGAAGATTAAAAGAAAGTTCTCTATTAGTTATGTTTACTCAAGAGACACTTATTAACAAGGTCCTTACTAATATAAACAAAGATACTTTTCTGGTTGTCAGAAAGAATTTCTTCAATGAAGTAAACAATCGTTTTCACATGATGCTCAAACTTTGTAAATTTCATATTCTTTGATATAATCTAGTTTTCGAGTTGATGAAATTCATTTATTTTCACACTTCCAACTTCCATCCAATGGCGAGATCAACGGTAGAAGAAGAGAAAGAATTTCAGCCAAAAACATAGAAGAAAGACATAAAAGATAACCGTGGAAGAGAAGAACGAAGGGTGTCCATTCTTACGTCTCCCCCAATTTTTTATTTTGGGTCAATCCCAAGCCTAAATTAGGTACTTGACTTATTGCATCCGACGTCCCATCGCTTCTTGAAATTTGTCAAGAGTCACTACTGTCAAAAAACTGTAATTTTCTGTTCGACCAGCAGTCGACAAATTAATCTTCGACGGCATGTTTAATTTATCTGGAAAAAGAATTCCTAATTCTTCATTTCATATCTAACCTAGTTAAAGGGTATGTACAAAAATGTGATTTATATAGTCTATCTAGGTCTTTGACCCTTCCCCCCTAATTCACGTGAGAATATACTCGCATATATGCTTAAGTTAATCACCCGTCAAATCCGCTGGTCCACCGTCGTCTGCGGCGTTTCTCGACCGTCCCCCCCGTCCCCAGAAGAAAGATCGACGGCATCTTCCTTCACATGCACATTTCTCTCTTCAGCATCTTGCATTCAGTAAGACCAGACCCAGGAAAAGCAAGAGAGCAGAACAAGAAGAGGAGAAGGTAAAACATAGGATCCCTCGGATTGCACCGAAGTTTTCAAACGGAAACAGCCCATCAGATCGGGCTGGAACTTCCCGTCCCTCGCGATAAACAACCAGATCTCGCTTCTGCGGACTATTGTTTTATTCTCATAGTAATGAAACCGTAACATGACAGAGGACTACTAGTATTAATTCAGGAAGCAGGACGAATCGCCGACCTCACGCGCTGCCCTGAACGGACTTGAACGACGAGAGACGCCTGGAATGCGCCCACGGCTTGTCCCAGACGAGGGCCTCGAAGCTCTTGGTGTCGGCCCCTTCCTTAACCTGGACGACGAGCCTGTAGTTCGTCCCCGACACGACCTGCGTCTCGCCCTTCACCACCTTCTTCAGCAGCAGCCCCGTGTTGGCCTGGTCATTGTGCGTCTTAACGGCGAACTCGGCGATCTCCTTCACATACGGATCGTTCAGGTTCTTTATCGGCTTCCAACCCCCGAGCAGCGCCTCCGTGCCGGCTGCTCCGGCGGCCGAGACTTGGAGGAGGAGGAGGAGGACGGCGGCGGCGAGGATGAGGGGTCTCATTGTCGGAGGTTTTCGGCTTCGGTTTTTGGTTTTGGTGAACTGTTTTTCTTGGGTCTTTCTATCGTAAGCGTTGGGGTTCGACAAGTGTGGATGTCTATTTATGCTTTTATTTTTCTTGGTGGGGACCTTCGAAATTGAATGCTTATCTTGAAGGATTCTACAGTTGGTGGTGGGACGTTGTTTTATGGGTCTTCGAATTGCGAGAATCACGGACACTTGTCGTGTGGTTTGGGAAAAAGAGGTAAAACTTTTACAAACTTAAGAGTATATGGCAAGGTATAAGTATCTCATTGTTTAAGAAATTAACGACTCTTTCGATTGATCAGTGAGGTTCTTATTGGAAGCCGCGACGACCAGAGCGAGGATGTGAGTGATGCGGGAGTATCGAATCAAAAGCTGAAGTGTTGTTTTCCCAATTTAAGTCGATTTTTTAATTTGGTCATTTCGTAGTTTAAGGTTTCTTAATCTAACGGTTCCTAGTTTTAAGATTTCCTGTTTAGTGTTTTTCTAATTTAGTGTCTTAGTCCCATTATCTTACTCAGTTGTAAAACAAATGAGAATTTGTTTCAACTGAGCGACTCATTTGGTTCTTTATCCAATTCAATAGTGGTAAATCTTAAAATTCTTTATTCTTGATTGGTGGAACGTTTCTATAAATCACATCGGTAAACTCTTTTATCTCAAAGTTCTTTTCTCACAAAGACACCACTTACTTTCATTCTGTCAAGTTTGTTCAACAACTTCACTTAAACTCACGGCGCATCAAGTTGGTAATCAGAACTTCTCGATTCAGTCAATTGGGGGAGAAGCTTATGTGATTCTCCTTTTCACACTTTTGTCTAAACAAGATGAGTGATGTAGTTCTTGACTTTGGAACGAGCCTATGATGAAAAGTGCAGTTGAATCAAAGAGAATCCTATCGATAGATAACTCAAGTCCTTGACGTCTTGGAGAATCAAGCGAGACAAGGATAATCATGGAGACCACTGGTTCATGGTCCACGGAACACTAATCCAAACCACCATACCAACTTGGGTGATAAATTCAAGAACACCGAATTGACTCTAGGTAGTTAAGATTATTAAGTTTAAAGAAGAGAAGGGAGGCACAATGAGAACGGCCGTGAAATCAAATAAGCACTTGAATTTGGATGTAGCCTCAACTCAAATTACTTTATCGATTGGTTGCATACCATTGAACTAGAAATAGGTTGCATACATTATAGATCATTTGTTGCAAGCAAAGGACATTTAGGGCAGACCATGTTCTGAAGGACCCAATGAAGAGAACGCATCTAGGATGGAGTTGTATACGTTCAAATTCCATATATCATTGGATAGGTAAAACAAATCGTGATACACCAATACATATACATATATATGTATATATGTATTATTTAATTTGGCCATCAAACCATGATTCTCATTTCATTGTTAGATGATATCATGAGCCAACTTTCGAACTTTATGTTGATCAAAAGCAAATCATGCGTGTCACTAGTGGGGTATCCTTCAAAGACAAAAAATTGCGTTCTTAGAGCTTCACTCCAAGCGACGGAAGTGAAATTGAGATCTCATATTTTTTTGAACGGAAAAATCATACTCATTTCATTTTAGCTCTTGATCAAATCCTTGGGTTTTTTTTTTTATTATCGAAAAATCCTTGGGTTTAGTAATTGCGAAGTAAGGTGAGTTGATAAAGTATCTTGCGATTTTTAGGTAGGCTGCGAGACAAATTCCATAAACGAAAACCCATGAAATCAGATGTGATACTATCTTGTATTAGATGGATTTTTATCCAAAGCACAGTGTGGTACAGTGTGCAGAAAAGAAACCGCAGCAGAAACTTTGACGAGTCGTGAGGTTTGGAGCAACAGCGACGGGAAACGACAGTGTTCGCGACAGATGGAACGCACCAACGTTACAACGGGGCAAGCGAGTGTCCGAAACGCGGAGCATGTTCGGATGGCAGTGACATTAGTGGGTGTGGTTTGTCGTGTTTCCCATTTAAGGATGAATATGGAGCGTATTTCGTGTGGTTTCCTTCACAGCTCGAACTCCTCTCTTTCAAGGGTTGACGATAGTCGTCCACTTTCTCGAGCTTGACGTCTCAGTTTGAGCTGTGAACGAGCCTACTTTGATCTTGTGAAGTCAAATGGACGTTGCGTTCAAGGGCAGTTTGAAATAAGTCGAAGGTTGAAGGTGGGATTTGACAAGGGGTCGCGAGGTCAATGTATGCAAAAGATAAAAAGTTGGAGCGATAGATTTTGGGACCAACCAAGCAAGCATCTACTAATGTTCGGACTTTTGATGGACATGAGCGGCCCCCGCACAACTTAGCTCGAATCCGGATCCTCTGACATAGGGGATCATGAGAAGAGTTGGATGGCCCTCATTAAAACAATAAAAAAAATTAGAAAAGTCTTTTTTTGTTGGAAAAAGTTGTTTTTTTTTTAGCCGTCTGATTCAGATGGAAAGGCTTGGATGTGACATATGTTACCTTGACATATGATGGGATCCATTTCCCTTCAGCTCAAGTCCAACAGTAAGATCTAAGGAAAAAAAAAGAACTTCAGCAAGAAAAAGGGAAGAACCAAACTTTACCAAAAAAAAAAAAAAGGGAAGAGCCAAAAAATGGAGGACATGTCTATTTGCCCGCTCCATGTTCGGTCGTGTTTTATGTACAGAGAAAGAGAATTGATAAGGAAAATTAAAAAAATAGTCCCAAAGAATTAATCCTAACACTTGTATTCCACTGTTGATGAATCTTGGAACCTCTCCTTGCCTGTTGAATTTGGGAAGCGAAACTCCAAAGACGAGACAGCTCTCCCCAGCTATGGGACCTTACCATCCGTTCCCAAGACACATGCTCCTATAGGCAACAAAAGAAAAAAGCACATTAAAGTTCGAGTGACTCGGTTGAGAACAAACGTCGCGATAAAGTAATTTAGAAGAGGACATTACCTAATGTGGGCATCAACAAGGACAGTATGGCAATACCAGCAATCTTGAGAGGCAAGCCGACCTTGATCATGTCAGTTATTTCAATGCGGCCAGTCGTGAAGCCGACGATGTTGGAAGGAGTTCCGGTGGGAAGCAAGAAAGCAAATTGAGCACCCATTGCTCCAGGAACCGTCAGGAAGAGCGGGTGCACGCCCATGCTCTTGGCAATCTGAATGAGGAGAGGGATGAGGAGCGTCGTGGTTGCACTGTTCGATGTGAACTCAGTGATCGTCCCACTTATGGCGCAGACGGCTGGGGCAATGGCCAGGTATGGTGCCTGCTTTAGGAACCCTAGGGTTTCGGATAGGACGTCGGCGAGCCTGCTGGAGCGGACCCCATCGGCAATCGCGAAGCCGGCCCCAAGGAGGAGGAGGATGTTCCACGGCAGCTTCTTGCACTTGTTCCAGTCCATCAGTTTCTCTCCTTTCTGCTTCTTGTTCGGGATTATGAAGAGCAAGGTCGCCATCATCACCTGTTTTCAAGAGAGACAAATCATGGACTTAGGGTACGTGATCCCATGTTGCCTAACTCGCTACGCCGAAAGAGAAGCTGAGGACTACCATGTTTTTACATGATTTTGACAAAGTGAATAGGATGTTCTGAACTTGTCTCAAGTCTTCGAACCGTATAAAGTATCTGACATCCCTAGGATGGATTGCATAGCTGCTAAACGGAACAATTGCCAAATAAGTTCTAAACCTTTTGCTACTTTGCCGATTCAGTCTTAAACCTTTTTTTTAATGCCACATGAGTCATAAATCTTTTGCAACTCTGCTAATTAAGTCTTTCCGGCAGATTTTGGCCGGAAAATGCATACGTGGCGACGACGTGGCATGACCGGACCTCGCCAGCGATGACGTGGCACAAAAAAATTCAAAATTTTTGAAAAAAATTAAAAAAAAGGGGGAGGGATGGAGCCCTCCACCTATGGCTGCCGCCCCATCACCGGTGGGGCGGCGGCCATGCCCCCAGCCCCGCCGACGTCCAGATCTGGACACCAGCGGGGGTGGGCAAGGGTCGCCGGCCCTGCTTGAGGGTCGGTGAGGCCTTGCCTCGCCCAGGCGAGGCTTGCTATGAGTTCGCCCAGCAGCTTGTTGCAGATCTGCAACAAGCCTCGCAGGGCCGGCGACCCTCGCCCAGCCTCGCCGACGTCCAGATCTGGACGCCGGCGGGGTTGGGGGCCGCCCCACCGATGATGGGGCGGCGGCCACAGGTGGAGGGCTTTAGCCCTCCCCTTTTTTGTAAAATTTTTTTCGAATTTTTATTAATTTTTTAAATTTTTTTTGTGCCACGTCGCCGCCATGTCGTCGCCGGCGAGGTCTGATCATGTTACGTCGTCGCCATGTATGCATTTTCCGATCAAAATCCGCCGAAAGGACTTAATTGGCAAAGATACAAAAGGTTTAGGACTCATTTGGCATAAAAAAAAGTTTAGGACTGAATCGACAAAGTAGCAAAAGGTTTAGAACTTATTTGGCAATTGTCCCGCTGCTGAACTTAGTCGCATTTGACTTATAAATGACCCGAATGCCTCCTTTGATAAACTAAACATTGATAGTTTTTATGTCAATAAGTAATTTTAGATTTTGAGATGATATATATACTCATGCTTACGGTTCCATCACCTGCTCTTCCTTCGAAAAGAGCTCCCTAGCCGGGAATGTCCTCTGTTATGCTTCTTGTCATCCACAAAACTATTAGCATCTGCACAATTTTTAGCTTATTTAAAAACATTGTCAATCGATTGTATAAACCAGAGAAATTTCTAGGAAAAATCGAATTATTAACGCACCGAGAAGATGGTCAACACCATCTTTTCAGCAAATGCCATTGGATCTTCACACGCAGTTTACACAAATTAACCCGAATCAGCTTATTCATGAACAAAGAAAAAATTATTTCCCTTTTTCCTTTGATGAAGAAACACATTTGCACTTGATAATTTCAAAGGAGAACCATGTGTTGTATCTGATGGGCTTTGCCCCCGGGAAGTAGCTCTTCCACATCCCCACCAATATCAGATTGACACCTGTCCCGGTGAGGGTGCTCATCCCCCCGACGGCGGCCGAGTATATCACCCCCAACACCACCGCCTTGCAAAACTTGCCCGCCGCGTCGGGCCGGTTGGGCCCCGCCGGGAGGCGCTGGAGGATCCCCGTGGCGACAGGCATCATCATTACCGCCGCCACCACGTTGTGCATCCACATGCTCACAAACGCCGTGGTGGCCCTCTGTTCGAGTTTAACGGCCGGATAATTAAAGAGCTTCTTGGCTCTTCCATGACCGATACGGAAAGCTTTTGTCTACGACATAAGGAAATTTTGGAAAATATTGACTGCACTATCAAGTTCCAAACATGGGTTTTTTTTCAAAGTGGCCAACTAATTTATTCGACCGATCATCTAACGAAACTAATTTAACTTGGTGGCTTTTTCGCGGGAAATTAATGACTCGATGAATATCTTCCTAAAAATAATGAATGCAGAAAAATAAATGTTTTCATCATTAACAAATACTATTTAGATATGAATCCATATTGTTATTAAAAACATGTTTGATTGATTAATCATTTTCATTTGATACAGTGAGAGTATACTAACCTCTCTTGGTACGGACACCCTTTGCAAAAGCGATCGATGTACTTCCTCTCTCCATCGAGTTCTCCTCGGGCCATATTAGATTGAACGGGGCACACTTCCTGCGGCTAAGTCACTGTTCTGATCTTCGAGAAATTTGAAGCGAATTCAAGACATATCAAGTAACCTTAAATTTCGACCCATCAATCATCGCTAGGTAGGCGCCCTTACAGTCTGATCGGGTAGATGAGTAATGCTCTCCGGAAACCAATGAGGGAAAGAAAACAGGTAACGAGTTTGGAAATTGGTAAGCTCTTAAAAGTCATCCTCAATCTCCCCAACAAAACTTCCAAAATCTCCTGGTTTTTACAGCCACTTCCATTTCCTCCATTTTCCTCCCAGACACAGAAGAAATGCCAAGGATGGTCTCCGATAAGCAGGTACACGGCGGAATCATTGCCAAACCAGGCAACTTCAACCTTCTTATACCTCAATCCGTGATGGCTTGATTATATAAACTGTCTTTCCCCCACCTCAAATAAATATCTCAAGAGGGTCCAATCATTTCTAACAAAGAATGAACCAGAAAGGAAAAATGCATGGCGGCAATATAATCCACTACTCAGGAACGGTCCTAAACATACATATGTTCAATCAAACCCAATTAAAATTTGCCAACCATCGGCAATCAACAACAAAAAGTGCAGCGTCCAGAATGACACTCCACACATCATGGCAAGCCAAAATCAATGAGCTCCTTCTTGGGAATGATTGTACCTAATATCAGTAGTCAGAAGGGGAAATGACATCGTCAATTTTCAGAATCATTTTGACCACTTGTGTTGCCAGCAAGATCTGCTGCTGCTTCCCAATCAAAGTCTCGAAGACATTTTGCTCGCACATGTCATTGGTTCCGACATCATTGCAATCGATCCCACAAAATGGATTGTTCTCCTACATTTCAAGCATCCAGATTGATTTAACGCAAGTGTACATAATAAAAAAGCAGAAGCAGTAATAAGAACAAATTAAGGGGAAAAAACCACCCCTCATGTCCCAATACCTTAATGTGTTGAGATTTAACAGCAGATAGTGTCTCGATAGGTTGCAGACCACTATTCTCAGCTAGTGCCGTGGGGATTGCGTCCAAGGCATCTGCAAATCCTCTGATCGCATACTGTGTACGTACAAAAGAGGAGGAAAAATTAACTGGCAGTGGTTCACGAGTGAAAGTGAGCGGATGAAGTGAAAGAGTATGCACCTGTTCGACACCGGGGTATCTATCGGCTGCTGCCTCGACGGCAATTAAGCATGAGATTTCAGCTGAACCACCACCATACACAATAGAATTATTGCGTATGAGATTCCTAGCAACACAAAGTGCATCATGGATGCTGCGCTTGGTCTCTTCTATCATCATCTTGTTACCTGAAGCAAAGCATGTTCATGATTAGGCATCCACAGACTCCTCTTCCAGTTTCTATTTCTTACCTCATCAAATTGCCCCACAACTTTCAGTGAAAGAGAACAATTGCCATAACAAATCAACACTAACCATTGCCAAAAATTAAAAGGAGGTTGTGCGCTTCAAATATTTATCTGAACAATGAGACGAGAATACTGTATACCTCCTCGAATAAAAATGGTGACAGCCCTTGAATTTGCACAATGCTCTATGTACAGCATCCGATCCTTTGTAGTACCAAATGATTTTTCTCGCACCAGTCCAGCCTAAATCATAAACAATAGGATCATAACAATTGATTCAGATTAAAAAAAAAGAGGGAATTAACTGTCTGCTTCCCATTCTAGCAATGAAATAGAAAGGTCAACTAAAACTGCCTGCTTCCCAATCTAGCATTGCGTAAGAAGGTAAACTGGAATCAAACTAGTTTGCTGCATCCTAAAAAGAAATGCAGTTGACACAACGATTGTCCTTCCAACAAAATCAGCAGGAACACAATCTTTCCAGTAACCATCATTAGCATCAAATTATGCAGCACCCATCCACCAATCCTCATATTCCTCTAAAATTTAAGCTTGTTGACCTCACAGCCACCCAACAGTAATGATGAATATAAGTTGGACAGAAATGGTGATGTGGACAAGCTTAGGCTTTTTCAGAAATTCAAAAGGCAGGAACAAGGATGAGAAGGTACCTTTCCCAGCTTCTCTGGAGTCAGCTCTTGAAATCTTGGCACAATTCTTCCACCTACCAATACAAAAATTCCACAAGTTATTAATTGCAGCTGGACCCAAGGCGAGAGAAAAGTGACATCAATCAAGCGAAGGAGAAACACGGTTAAATAGTAAGATAACTGCAAACCTGTGGCTATGGCTATGAGCTCTAACTCTACACCTCCAACCCAGCGGACAGCAGGTAAGTTCCTATGCATTAAAAGGTGATTTGCTTCATCATCAAATCCCCACTGACAGATGACCAAGGTTGCACCCACATCCTAGATATCAGGAGAAACTAACACATCAGGGCATTATATGAAAGATTCAAATTCAGCTTTCTACATCAATTTAACCGAGCTAAAAAATCTGCATTTCAGATGATAAACAAAAAAGATAAATGCATGACATAAAAGGTTGAAATCTGCTATATCACGTCAACTTACCCCAAACATCAGCATAGATGATAGGTCAGCAAAATGAGCTGAATAAACAAGGAATATTCGGGGATACATTTTAAGAAAAAGAAGCACAGAATCACCTTGCACTTTTGAACCATGTCATCAAAGTACTTCTGCTCTTGCTGACGTAAAGTCTGAAATTTTTCGATTGAATCGATGTCCACCTTATGTTTGGTCTTTGGCTTCGGAGGCTCAAATGGACACGTCAGGATAGCAATCTTTGCATCTTCAATTCTCTTGGGCATCTGTGGGTGGCTCATGTCCTTGTCCACAATAATTCCATTTATGAGCTCTGTGTCTTCAAGCTTCCCTCCCACTTTGCCTTCCACTTTCACCAAATCTAGATTCACATCTCTTCTCTCTAAATCTGCAACCGCAAGAACTGCTTTAACTGCGATCTCAGCCAATTCCCGCTTGCAACGGTTAACGCTGCAAGGAGGGAGACGGTTAATAGGCGATATCATGTGAACATGCAGAAAAAAATGATGAAGGATGACAGTTAACCAGCAGAAAGAGAAGAGTAATATACATTTTTGAAGATAAAGTAGTCATGCAAGTTTGAATAAGCGACTCCACATTTGTTAATCCAAACTCATATTTCTGGCAAATATGCTCTAGATGTTCGACAGCAATCCTAGAAGCCAACTCATATCCCTCTGCAATCCGAATCGGATGGATTCCACGGTCCAATAACTTCTCAGCCTGCTCAAGAAGTGCACCAGCAATGACAACACACCAGTGGTGCCATCACCAATTTCGTAATCTTGACTACGGGATAATTCAACCATCAGCTTTGCGATCTGGTTGTCAACATCCATCTGCTCTAATATTGTGGCGCCATCATTTGCTGACAGAATAAAAAGAGGGTGAGTGAAGTTCAGAGAAACCAAACAAAGAGAATCAATCACATTCAATTTCAACAAGCTCAAGCTATCTCCACCTTAATCTCTCACATTAACTTACGATCACAGGATTAAACCCAGAAGACCATGTGATTAAGAAGTGTATGTCCAAAGGCATCCAAAAGCCAGTTTTTTCAAGTAATTTCTAACTGAGATTAGGACACTAGAACAGTGACAACTCCCCTTTAAAGTCGCAAGAAGACTGCATAAATGAGGACCAAAACCTATAAGCTTATTCTAGTTCTAGCAGTAATGCGTAACACTCATGAAGCATGCTCCTATAGAGATCTTGAAAATAAACTAACTAGCCGCTAGAACACTGATCTTGAAAGCTACCTATATTACCTATTAGTCCATGCCTGTGTGTTGCCAAACATAACTCAAGTATAATTGAGTTGCATTGACATAACCAACTTCTTTAGCAAATTTAAATGCAATAAAGAGGGGGCCATTAGGCCATTAGGACCCAGAACCTGCACATCCATAGGCAAATGTAAGCGCAAGACGCAATATAAAATGCGCACCCAAGAGGGCTAAAACCGAAAGAGGTGAAATAAAAGCTCATCAGGAACTCAGGTAGATTCCAAAATAGCAGCTCATCAAAGTCTTTCCAAGTTTAAGCAAGCACCGAGATCCACAGATCCCCTCCCGTCGGCCTCAACGAACATCATATGAATAATTTTGGGCAACTAACTGTGGTTAACTTATTACTGGAAAGCACCACCTCGCAGGGAGAGAATTGTAAACGAAACTTGCTACTAAGAGCTAGAGAACCAGCAAGAAACACGACGATCTAAACCCGAAAAGGCAAACAAAGAAAAGAAAGGGCAGCAAGACTCACTGTTGGTGACGTCACCATCAGAGCTCTGGAGCATCTTGTCCATGCCCTTGGGGCCGAGCGAGGTCCGCAGGATGCGAGCCATGGCTTTGCCAGCGGAAATGTTGGCCTTCTGAGCATCGAGGCCTCGCAACCTCGTCTTCTGCTCCTGCTCCTTCAGTATTATGAAGGGCCTCCCGAAATCGTCGAAAGCCAACGCCATTCCTCTCGCTCCCTCAGCTCGCCACCTCGCGTTCCGGAGCTCGCATTGCGTACCCTCCGAGAGAGAGAGAGAGAGAGAGTGTTTTGCAGCAGACTACACAGAGGGAAGGAGAGAGGGAGTGAAGAAGAAAAGTTTAAAGGAGGCTCTCCGATTGTGAGTAAAAAGCATTAAAGGTGCGCGTAGAGGCGTCAAATGGGTCGGCTCGGGTCAAATATAGGTCGGACCATATTTGACCCATTTTAACTCGTAGTGACCCATATTCATGTAGTATAAATATAATGACTCATACCCGACCCGACCCATATTTCTAAAATGCACTAATATTTTAGGATATCCACACGTACTTAAACTATTCATATGTATGAGCTACGTTGATAAATTCAAATCAAATTAATAAAATAAAAAATTAGTAAATAATGTAAATAGTTTACCCTCAAAGTTTCTTTCCAAACCAATATGCAAATTACAAACACATCTTAGAACCATGATACAACCAGCAGCCGAGAGCTAGGACCTCACTAGCGAAAGCCCACCAAAGTGGAACACTAGACCAAGCATAACAATAACCTGGAAGGAAGCTCACATTTGTCCTCCCTTCGCTCCAACCTTTCCCAAGCAGCACCAGCCACTCAATCACATGTCAACTGATTAGTTAGATAAAACATATATTAGGACAAGTTGTAAAAATTGAAAGAAAAGACAAACTTGTATGCCAGAAAGATGCACTAAGCAGGAAGACAATCATGCAGCAATCCCCGATATGAAGATGTAT